>CM042139.1:16787003-16849503 GCA_023376005.1 Doryteuthis pealeii
CTTATTTTGTCTTTATTTATGAGATGAGATTTGATATTAATAATTTGATATTCTAGACTGTTATCCTCATCTTTATTGTTTATATAAACACCAACGTTAACTAGTGGTAATGATTTCAGCCTCCCAAACCACCAGGTTGGGAAACCAAACGGGCCGTATCGAAATCAACTTGTGATTCCTCGGTGCGGTATCTACCGACTGACTGAACTGTGGCCCAAAATAATATTAAAAACAACACAATACCTCATCAATTGAATTTGGTATTATCCTTATTTCGTACTTTCCATGCTTTCATATACAACCCAAAAAAAAGTTTCCTAACATCCAATACATATTTCTTATGGGAAAAGCATACTGGACATCTCCAACATCATATATATATATATATAATATAATATACACAACTCAAACTCATTCAAAAATATCCATTACCTCTTTAACAACAAAAACTGCATGTTTCTCCAACTTGTTTCAATTGCTCCTGAGAAGGTCATATAACCCAATGACAAGTCACCATACGACCAAAATGTAACTGGGTGGCGATCCAGCGTAATACCGAGCCACACTCCACTAACTTATGGATTGATCTCTAGTTTAATCCCATAGTATATGTATCTGTATAGTAATAATATATAATATAAAAAGCAGAGGAAATATTATGGATTAATATCTTCCATAATATATAATATTATATTATATGAAGAGAGAAGACTTTTAGAATGAGATTTTAAGAAGAGAACATTTCAAATTAAAAGAAAATATAAAATTATTCATACAAAAAACTCTTTACAAAAGGTAATGTTTACCTTGAAATATCCAGAATTATTAAATAGTATTAATACCAACAGTAACATTTTGCAATTTTTTATTGACATTTCCATTGTTATTACTTATTTTTACTTTAACGATGTCTAATTCCTATGAACAAATAACCAACAAATCGTTTACCACGAGGCACCTTAACATAGTCATCTACTTATAATTTGAGATGCCATGGAGATTCAGGCCCTCGTAAAGTTGTCTTTGTTAACTGTGACCAACATTAAGTGAGTCAGACTGACCACCCTCATGACTCCCAAGAATATCCAAATACTCGAATAAAATATATACAAAAATTGTTTTGATATTGATATCCAAACTGCCAAGTAAATTAAATTAAGTATAACGTGTTTCCTTGTGTTTATGGAGTGTTATATTCTGTGTAGATTATTGATCTTTTTCCATCTAGTTTAGTGCTTATTATATCTATTGCATGGTGCCGGAGCGATACTACGCTCAAAATCAAAGTAGAAAGCTATATTCATGCGTATGAAAGAGAATATTTTCCTTTATTATTTACACACCCCCAAAAGAATTAATTACTTCATGAAAGTTTATCCAGTTTGCTTCTCTCCTTAGAACTCATATGTAAAAAAAAATGTTCTCACAGGCATTGTGAATGCCGAATGATAGTTTTTATGATACTAGTGTGATTCTTATCGTCTCTCCGCGAAGATGTAATAAAGTAAAAGGCACTGAATCCCGATCTCATTATTCGTCTCTAATAATACCATTATCTAAACTATAACTATGGTAGATACGTGATATGGCAGTTAGTCAGTGTATTACAGTGATAAAAAGATAAAGAAACTCCTGGACTATAGTATTGCCCTTTAAACATAAATTACCTTTCAACAACCGTAACAATGAAATTTTTACTTTTTACTAAAATAATAAACTTATATTATCAGAATTATATTGAAAAAGATTTTAAATATAATTTAATTACTGAATGGAGAAATCAAATTATATGGGAGCAACTATTATGTACAAATTTATAATCTTTAATAAAACCTAAAGTGTTAAATATTTTTCTCAAATCAGATATACGTCCCCATTAAATTTGGATTATCCTTATTTCTAAGACACGATTAATAGGCGTGTGTTCATAATCTTTAATATATGATGGCCCATATAACATATTCTAATATTACGAAGGTTTTGTCTGTAAGATGATTTCATGTGAGACTTAATATAAGTACTAGAAAACTAGTTTATTAAGAGAACTCAATAATAATCCCATTTTATTGTGATATTGAAGGAGAATAAATCTTATAGTTTTCAGAATATTATATACTATAAGTTATGTTTTTATTTATTTAATTACCTTCTACTGAGTGTGCTTACTGTCTCAAGCTCTTCTTTTAAATCTCATTTATATTATTTTCCTTTTAAGTGATCAATTTAAGTAGTCTTATACATATGAACTAACTAGCCCTCGAGATAATTCAACTTTCTACCAAGCTCCCCGTCACTTCTTCAGAAATTAGTGCTATATATCTTTTCAAAAATATATTTACAATTGTACACTAAGCTCATAGAGGAATCGTTTTAGCTGAAATACTTTGAGTGTCTATTAATACATTCATATAAATAATTAATAATTTAACAATTGAACTTTCTAAGCTACCAACCATGTAGAAACTTTTGGTGTTACTTGAGTCTCTCATAATTGTTAATTAAAAATAGGTCACCACTGTCATCACTACTCATTTAAGTGCGTCATTAATAGCTATTCCATTGATTTGATTCTCCCTCCAGAGACTATTTGTATAACTCTTCTAGACTTATAGGATAACCTGATGTTAACATAATACTATATAACTATATAAATACATATAAATGTATATACTTTAAATCAAGTTTCTAACCCATATCCCAACCCAGTGTCACACTCCGGCTACAGCTTTCAGTGGTAACTAGTTGCCAATGGAGTGTGGATTCTAAGCATAGGGTACAGGCTGTCATCAAAATTACGAGTGTACAGTCATAATCTTTGTTTAATTTTATTAATTGGATCGAATATAACGACACCAGCCAAAATACTACATGGTGTTATACTAATGTTACAACCAAACAGTATAGGAGCGTGTGATGAAAATGCCAAAACAACGTTAGTCTGTCGATGTATAGATCCATTATCTTAATGAGGTTTACCTTAATTTCTTTATGAGATAAGTATGATAGTAAATCATAACCTAAAAATACTTATATATTATATATTGTTGTATCGAAATGGTTTGTGCGGGACCACCAAGAAATATAATTGGTTTTAATTAGGCAATAAATCTTATTTCTTTAATTAAGTGTGTGATCGGGGCGGCCCACTATTAATTATTAAATGTCGCTATCACAACCTTCTCAAAGGTATTGTGAGTGGGAGAGCGTTTTGAAGAGAGAGAGGATCCGCATAAATGGATGCACATATAAGATGAGTCATTAGACAATGAGAGGATACAAACATAGAATAAGAGTTGAAAAAATTCATAATATTCATTGTTAATCTCATTACACTTTTATTCCTGAAGTTTTCAGTCTAAACGTCTCCTTCAATAAGCGAAGATTTTATAGTATTATCTTGTTTCCATTGCCATTCCTACAAAAACAACCAAAAATCAACTTCTTAATCCACTTCCTATCGAATTACATATCTACAAAACATTTAATACCTAACATAGAATGCAATATGGGTGGATCTCCATAAAACTAACATTCACAAGAAATAGTTATCTCATTCATTCTACGTACATTTAACATATATTAATATCATATAACCACCACATTGCAGGTTTCAGCGAGAATTATGAACTCAACTTGTCTTAAAATGAAGGCTAGAAATAAATAATAGCATATAAAGGATGAACTGCGTCCCGGATAAGATGCTTATTATAAATTTATTATAGAGTTTTAAGAAACCCCTGGCTTTCCAAATTTAAGGCGTGAATTCCACAGCATATTTAGTAATACCGCATTTAACTTCCACACCAAAAATACTTATAGTGTTTTATAGCCAGCACAAAAGATCCCACCACCCTTTTTTGAAATTTACCAGCGGTTGATCTAGCGATGCTCCCTCAAGTATCACTTAGAACTCTCTCTGGACGCCCTACCACCCTTGACCGTCGAGAGTCTCTTAATAATCTCGTTACAATTTCTCATGGATGAACTGTATACTGCCAAACAACTAACGCTTTGAGTGGCTGTGACTCGACATTTCCCTAGAGCAATATATTGTGAGATGAGATAACTGGGTGTCAATAGGCGCCTGATTGGATTAGTGTTCCTCACTTCAATAGTTCTTGCGTCAACATATCCCAATCAAATAATATCCTCGGGTTTCTCTCTGGTGCATGATTTTCTCTATATCCAAGATAATAAAGTATTATATACATATAGCGTTCTTGTACTCAATATATAAGTATTACAGTCCAAAATATACATTCTGTTCCATTTGTTGTCCTTCTTCAAGCCACAGCCTCGTAGTCTTCCATTGTGAATTTTTTCCTCATGTTTGTGTATTGCGCCCTGATTGGTTAATAACAGTGGTTCATGGAGCTGTCTGTATGGTGAATAATTTGATGTTCAGAACTTATTCCTTCCATGGTACTAGCAATCCATAAATCTCCTTTATTTTTTGATTAAACACAATCGGACTCTCCGCACAACTAGTAGAGTACCTTTATCAATCCCGATAACAAGTTATTCTTCCATGATTCAAGTGGGTTTCATGTCAAATTCACTCTCTCATCTCATCGCGTATAATGAATGAAAGAAGGGCTCCAAGTTGGATTCTATAAGATTGATGACATTAGCTAGCTCGTCTTAATACCACTCTCCAACTTATAGTTGATTTCTCTCACTCAACAATACCCATATTGCCTCTCTCACCATAATCCATAAGTAGCTGATAATGGTGCCTAAACGACTCGCATTACGTAATTGATACAAATTAATAATGTATAACACGTATCTCTCCCACATTCAATTTCTTAATATGTCTACAATAACTTTTGGACTCTCTCAAATCACGTGGAAGTTAGCGTCATTACGAAGTAAGAGATTCGCATGGGGTAGAGAGGATTCCTGATTGTTCCTCGGTGGATGACATTAAACTTCTATCTGATTGGTGAAGGTTCCAGTTCTGGAGTCTGCGGGTAATGTGCGAGCAACCCCTTCCATTCCACAGTAGCTCTCTGCGGTTCCTGGACCTCCTAGTCCTTGAGCCAGTAATACATTGTGAAATCTAGGCTTGTGTGTCGTAAAAAGTTGTCGATCCTAGTGGACGACCTTATTAATTATATACTTTTGCTCTTGAGAGTGATGTCCTATTTATTAATAAAGATGCGCAGGTATTTATACTCCTCGAAAAGTAAAAAATATTATTGAAAATAATTCATGTATTTACCAATTCAAATAACCTTTTTGGTCTCTAATTCATCATAAAGCTAGTTCAAAATAGAATTTCCTAGGAAATGTTTCTCCTTAAGAGTAAGCTGACTCTATAATTGTGCTTTTTCAGAACTATTAACAGATCAATCTACATTTACTATGTCCTGAAATCTCCAGCAAATCCTATACTTTCATTTTTTCCCTACTTTTTTGTCTCTTTATATTTCTCCTCTGTTTAATATCTCTTTCTCGTTTTGTTGTCTCTCTTTTTTCGAAGTTGAGTGATTGACGAGGCTGTGGCTGAGGTTTTAATTACAATGTTAAATACAAAAATGAACAGCTATGCGATTTACGAGCTCACTTAGAGTTCCAAGCTATAATCTCTCAAGAATATTCCATATGATTTTAAGATAGCTATGCCTATTGAGGCCTGGTGACGAAGCGCCTACCTCACCTATAGCTTAACTCGTTATCCTCTTCACTTTAGCTTAATTCGTCTCACCGAAAGGTGCGCAGAGACCTACAGCATTGCCCAAGGGACAAGAAATTCACCAATCATTGAACTCCTAATTCTCTGGAACATGATCTCTTTAGACCAAAAAAAATAAGTGGATATATTTTGGGTAATTTATGTGTAGGTTCTTGACGAGAATATAAATAAAGTGTATGTCTAGATAGATAGTCCTCCTATATTTTTAAAAGGTGATTGGAGGGTGAAAAATAAAATGCGACGTTATATAAAAAATTACTATTTTCTAGATGTGTATAATTTACGATATTATCTCTTATAAAATAAAGAAATAATATATTTTATAATATAGTCCCTTGAATCAGCGTTATTTAAGCAACGACGTACATTTGCCTCGTATAGAGTGCAAGACTGCTTTAATATATGTATTAGAGAAGAATTTAATTAGCTCCAGAATACTGTATGTTCATTATTTCCGCACTTGAAATTGAAAGTTCATTTAGAAATCCCTTTGAGCATATAATTATATTAGGAACCTAGAATTTTAGGGTTACGACGATTTAGACTCCTCTACCTTTTTTTCTTTTTTTTAGAATATGTATGGAGATGGTTATTCACTAAGTAGGGACTGAGCCTTGTATTCTACCAGAATGATGGGTGACCACCCACACCATGACGTAGCGAGATCTTTTAAGAGATACCGGATTGTGATTTCATGAACCAAGTTGAAGAGTTCCTCCCTTCCCTTCTCCTAGATCTCTGTTGCCTAACCAAGGTAGGAAGCGCCGATCTAGAAACCACAACTATTTACTTCAACTCAATACCTCTAGCGGTGTAGTAAGAAAAGATGAAAAAATAGTATATGGACTTCATACCTTGTTCCCTCAAAGAGGTTTTTTAGTTCCTCCATAAATAAGATGAACCTGGTTCGCTTCATTCTCAAGGGTTTGAATGCTATGGTATCACAATCAGATGTCCTATTTCCCTCCAGCGGACTCTAACCTATTTTTACTATCCTATATATGCGATATCACACACAAACAAATCATAAACACTTGAAGCATTTTATTTTCGTATGTCTGCCTTAGAGAATATGACTCAGGTGAGTAAGAGTTAGAGCTTTGAATATGATTACTGAAAATAATGCATAATTAGATGGATACTCTCACAAGCAGGCTGTGTAGTCAAATATGATACCAGATAATTTTAGCACAAATTCTAACCCTTACGTGAGAGAGAGGTGTACAATGAGATATATCCTCAATAAGGCTTTTCCGAAGATATAAGTACCCTTGCTATGGCCTCATCTTAGATGTCAGAGGCTATATCGCTCTGATGACAAGTGGATGGAAAGATGGAACGAAACCAAATGTTTGAGAAATGAGAATCGAGAGGTCTTGATGTTCACCATCCCGCAGTGATCTTTGTCTACCAACACAAATGACCTTATAGACTGAAGCTATGCTGTATAGTCTCATCTCGTCCTGATTTAGTCTCTTGCTGTTGTGTGGACTGATCCACTTAATTAGATGCCTTGGGGCCAGTTTCTAGTCACTGTCCTTTCTACTCCTTCCGCTACTTTTTTACATAGTGTCCTTGATAGGTTTGAAACTGAGTGATTTATCCTATAGAAGATAGTACAACTAGGTCTCAATTAAATTTAACAATACTAACATAAGCCGCAGTGTCAAGTGTAACTTGAGTGTTGTCTATCTGTCTTGGTTGATGTGGCTCAAGGATTGCGCGACCATTTTTACTGTCATATCGTATATCTCTCTAAAATCATCTCGCCCCGATGCAGATGACTGCAAACAAATTCTCTCAGCCCTGTATGACTGTGCTGAGTGTGCTGTTGAGTATCGTCCATTCCTACGTTGCTCTCTTTTCCTATTTAGTGTAAGACAGTAATGTACACTCACTCCAATTTTTTCACTCCTTCCTCCTCAGTTACTCCCTTGAGGCTAGTCTAGCAAGTAGTGTAGTTCACTCCATGTTGTATCAGCATGACATCTATCTTAACTTATGTGAGAGATACGGTTCCCTGTAAGAGTCATAGATCATTTTATGTGTTTCTTACTTTGCTTGATATCTTGTTTAAATGCATAGGATCTTTACAGTAATGGTCTCTCCCTACGGTTTACGTGTTGCTGGGGAATTCCAAAAATATGTTATGTCTGCCATTTATCCACCAAATTAACCCGCCAACTAACCATGGGGCCAACAGCAAATTCCATGTGGGCCGAGCAAGATATAATCTACTCAAATTACTTTATATCGTATTTCAGAGTTCTATTTTACTTTTTTTATTATACATTAAAATCTCATATCCTCAAGACTAGTACGCGACGACGAACACATTACATTAAATAAATTTCTGAACGAAGGAGTAGCAGAACCAATAATTTTTTTTATGTACTTCCAGTGATATTTTTATGTCATATGTCTAATACTTTTAATTTTACTCTTCGTGTGTTCTATAAAAAAGTGTAAGAAGAACCGTGTTATGCATATGTGTTTTTTTTTCTTACTTGAATTTTAAAATCATATTTTAAAAGAAACCATTTTTCTTTCCTAAAAAGAATATTTAAGGGGAGAACAAGACTTTTTTACATGTTTTATTAAAATCATCTACCTTTTTATATAAATATCCCTTATTTTTGTTTGAATAAGATTATATTGACTTTATATATGCCCCATTGAATAAATTCTGTTTATAGCCCCATAGTACTCCTTACCAGTCGTATTGGCGCCAAGATATAATCCAAATAGAATATTCTGAGTTTTAACAAATATAGTTCGGCTGAGCTGGAAAAAGTTGGGGATATTCCCCCTTCCCTAGATGACAATAAAAAATGAACTGGCTTAAGTTACTCTAATTATTATTTGTTTATAATACGCTAACTCCGCGCACCACGTGAGAATAGGAGCAGGAAGTGATAGTGATAATAAGGATCATAGCAGGACCTGATAAGGTCAATTCTTAAGCCCAGGAAGTTTAAACAGGTTTTTGAATTCAGGAGTTGTTCCTTCCCTAGAGAAACTTAACCGATATCAGTATGGATTATGACCCTTTAAAGATATTACAAAACACTGGTGACCCATAATGTTTCAGCCCTTACCAGCTACTTTCTAGATATATAACACACCCTCACATTCTAGATGAGGAAGATGGTAAGTAGGAAGAATGAGTATAACTACCTATATAATCCTAGACTTTAACTTTCTCTCACTCTTGCTTAAAAAAGCTTGTTGTAATAAAGCTAAACTATTGTGTAGCAATGATAAAAGCTTTTGCCATCTAAAAAGTCTTTAGAAACTTGGAGTTGAATGGAGGCGTCCCTGATTATGATTAAAATCTTATCTTTCCTTATACACCATAATGACCACCAATAAAGGTTCTATAAAAAGTCCTTTAAAATAATGATAATAATTCTAGTTCATATTCATCAATTATCCATACTATACAAATTAATCAAACAAATCCATAGAATCTTTTCTTTTTTCTTTTTGAATTCAATCCATCTTCCCTTTCAATGATATCATGTTCGTGGCGCTATTTCTATAACACCAGCAAGGGAACCATTGGAATGTTTCATTTTTAAATTTGACGAGGTTTGAACAAACTAAAATGGGAAACAAATAGAAATCTGCGATTAAGTGACATTAAGATAAATCTGGATTACATTTTTTCAATTTGCATCCTTGAACAAGTACTTTTGAAGTGAAACTCTCCTCATACATTAAAGAGCACAGAAGGGATGTTGCAGGATGATAAAATACGTAAGATTTAGGGAAACAAGCACTTATTAATATATAAATAATGATAATCTATAAAAAATTTACACAATAATTATTGGGCTTCTTTTGTGATTAAGTTTATAGATAAAACAAGAACGAATCCTGTGGGTTAACTCCATCTCAGAATCCTTCCCCAATGTTCTTGTGCTATGATTTATAATGATAATAATAATGAAAATAATAATAATAATAATAAACATATGATGGAAATAAATTACTTTAGTAGTACAGTGCTGCTAACTGATTTTGCACCACAAACATACAGTTTCAAGTAGTGCATGTCTTAGTAAAGGACAACCCCATCAAGTGTATTAGTGTCGAACATGAACAGCATACCAGTAACAATATACATGTATGGTGTGTCATGCGTGCATATGTGTGTGGGATGGGAGTATCCGGTATAGTGTTGCAGATTACAGGAAGCATGGAGGCTTTGAAAGATGAAGGTGAAATAAACATCTCTATATCTTTCCCCAAGTTTTACTATTTATAATGAAAATTATAATTAAAATGGGGACGAGCAGATTCCCAGCCCCACGAACGAAATGAGGTCTGGATATGTTTGGCCTGTGCGAAGGGGGAGGAGTGTGGCGAATGACCACGGAATTGAACTCGTCACCTCTTCGTTGCTGAAATGCTGGTGAAATTCCGCATGAGCAGTGCAGAGTACACCGGATGTAAAGTCTCGTTGTGAGGATTGACGCGTGCTGATGAATGTCAAATGTGCAGCACAGGCAATTCAGAGTAAGGAGCCTGGATGAACACATTAATTGGGGATTTAAGGACCTGCCTCCCAGATTGTCAGGAAAAGACTGCAGTAGCATTTTGGCTGTCAAAAACGAATGGGAGAGAACATATTTGGATAGTGCTAGTGAGAAGACTAGAACTGTTGGAGAGTCAAGCGATTACGTACGACGACTACGACTGTCTGATAACCTGAAGGAAGCAGTTTGTTAGAGAAAATAATAATAATGAAATTTATTGTGTACAATGCTCAAGTGCACCACAACTCATCAAAGTTCCATGTCTTAGTACATAGAACAATGTATTAGTGTCAGGAACATGAATAGCGTACAGTAATTATAACATGTATGTTGTCGCGTGCGTGCATATGTGTGTGAATGGGAGTATCAGGTATAGTGTTGGCAGATTACAGGAAAGCATTGAGGCTTTTGAAAGATGCAGTTTTTCGGCAGCCTACAATGGACGCAGGCAGTTTATTCATGCGTTGGCGACTCTGAGTGTGAAAAAATGTTTCCGGAAGTCATGTGAGCTATGCTGTTTTCTGACTTTGTAGGCATGCAAGATGTTCAGAATATGACAGATCCTGATGGAGGGTATTCGTTTAGTTGCACGTCTCTGTACAGGTACTAGGAGGTTAATGTTCTGAGCGAGATAGGGGTTCCAGACTGGTGATGCAAATTCCAAGTGTGGCCACACCATAGCTTTGTACAGTTTTAATAGATAGTTGGTGAGCTGAGCGATGCCACCAGGACACCCTCGGTCTTCTTATAATTCTTACTTCTCAATCTTTTATGTTGAAGATTCCATTTTGGATTAAATTGAAGCTGTTCAATTTAGAAATGTAAAATTCTTTAACTGTAAAAATTATTTTTACTGTAATAATTATATGTACTAGCAAAAATATGCACCCTCTGGGCGCAAATATTGAGTTTTAATGTAATGAAATATATTAAATTAGAAAGGCTAATGAAACTAATAAAGAATGCAGATAAAAAGATTTGAAACAGAGGGGGTATAATTGAAAAATATAACAACTTTGAAACTAACTATCCATCATTTTCCATCACTCCCGTCTTTCATTGCTAAATTTTCTAATTTAACTTTTTAGTTAAAATAGGATGTAAAGAATAAAATTACAGTTATTTCTTCTTGTTAATTGATTTTTTAAAAAGATTTATCTTCCAAGATATTATCTCATATTAATTAAGATAAACCAAACAATTAGAAAAACCATAATACCAAGCACATATTTATTTAAATCAATAGAAAAAATGAGTTTTAAGAAATATTTTAAAGTTTTTTAAAATTGAATACCCATCAAGAATGACTGAAACAAAATGTCTTCCGTATATGATAACCCAACAAAGGTTGACAAACCAACTAACCTTTTGCTTTTATTGTTTATTTTTAGTTGTTTTTTTTTTTTTGGTGGGGGGTTGTACCTCCCCCATTTTTTGATGCAGTGCTCTCCGACATTCATTGGAAGACCAACATTTTTTGTAGATAAAAGGAGATAATTGATTAAAACAAATCGCATAGAATGATTAAATTATTTTATTGCAGAGATTATAAACGTAGTTATAATTTCTAATCTGATGAATATATTAGCGAATTTTTTTGAACAATTGGTAAAATGAAATCAAACGGAAGCATATCAACTAAGGGAGTAACTCGAGTTTGGGCCAAGGAAGTAACTCGAGCCTAAATAAAATTTTATTATTTTATCTATATTTTATTCATAGTATTTATCTTTATATTTTATTTATCATCACCCCCCCCTTTCTGCATCTAAAAATTAGTGTGAAAATAGATCACTAATTAGGACTGAACCTATTGTAGTAGTGACCAACAAGGAGATTTAACATGTTTGAATTCAGAGTTTTCCTTTTAGAGCGCCTAACCAAGGTTAGAGAGCCCAGTCTGCCCTACTATTTACCCATAGCTGGAGGGAGAGTAGTTGGATTCATTACCTTTCCCAAAAGTATTAGCACTATGTGAACTGTAGCTTCATCCAGGATTTGAACTCTGGTCGACGATTCCATTTCCTACGACTCTAACCATTACATCACACACCTCCAACTAACATCTCTTTTTTCTATCTTCTCACATCAATTTTAAGAAAAAAAGAAAAAAAAGAAACTTTGCCAGAACATACAATATAGATACAATTAAGCTGTTAAGTAATTCATCCAATAGTTTCCCCCAAAAATACCTCTTAAATTCTTTATCTTAAATTTACTTCTAAAATCATTTAAATTCATCTTTTGTTTCTTTTATACTATTTCTGTTTTTCATCTGATTAGGCAATTTCTTCTAAAAATATATTATTCTAAATCTGCCTTGACAGTAAATTTTCAGTTCAAGGAGAAATATTAAAAAATAGATAAATAGAAATTACATTTTTTTTAAAATTTCAATTAGATCCCTACATTTGAAGTAGTTAAATCCTAATTTCTCCAAGTAACTGTAATTTTTTACTCTTTCTCTCAAATCTCAATATTACACTCCAACTTCCATGTCTTAGACCTGGAGCTCCAGGTCTTAATAAAATGGTCTGTGAGGTTTTATTAGAGTTTTGTATACTTTACTTTAATAATTCAAAGGCCTGCATTTATGGAATGTCTTAGCAGGAGGTGATAAGATGCAATTGTTACCATTGTGGAGCATCTCATTTTATGTTCTTGCCAGATAAAGTGTTAGGTAAGTGATAACATTCTTTATGACATTTTGAAATTTCAGTTTTTAGGATAAGTAACCACTTCCATTTCATTTTTTGTATATCTAATCACAATTTTGTCATTAGGTCTGAACCTATACAGAAGTAGCGTTCTTTACAACATATTTTTAATTTTCTATTTAGAATATGTAATTTTCTTCCATTTTATTTTTTCTATTATCTACATTTATAGAATTTACTATGAATTTAAATCTAACCAAAATATTAATACATTTCTGTCAATAAGTCTTGGTGGTTTTTATGTTGCTTCGGCACTTGAAATAGCAGTAATGGATAATAATGCTCCGAAACCACAGTTATATGCGGGAGGGACAGCCCCTGGGATCACGCATTAATTTCATTAATAGACCAGGCCCTGAAGAGCCCATGTTATTAATGCATTTAAAATCCTGAAATATGTCTTATGTATCTTTAAGAAATAGTCTTAATGTATATGGTGAAGTAATTTGCATAATGATTTTTTAACAAAACTGGGTTTGGTAAATAATTATGTGCTGTTATTATTATAATTAAGAATTATTATTTTTCTATTTTAAATATGTATTTTCTTCGCCTTTTATTTTTCTATATCTATGATTTAATAGAATTTACTTATGAATTTAAATCTAACCAAAATATTAATCACTTTTCTGTTCATAATCTGGTGGCATTTTATGCTGCTCAGAGCATCTGAACTAGATGTAATAATATTAAAAGCTCTGAAACCACACTTGAAAGTCAAGGCTATCGTCTGATGATGACTTTATTTCACGTATAAACACTTAAACAAGGCCCGAGGTTACAGTGGCCTTGAATGTTGTGGTTTGGTTTTGTTTTGTTTGATGTGAGCAGTAATGATTGAGCTCCAAAACTGTGATTGAATTCATGGGTGATCATCTGAAGATAATTTATTTAAGAATATATATTCCGGCAATCTCAATCTCAGAAGACTATTATAATTCTATATACCCCTGAAGTTACAACACCGTCGTGTGACTGTGAAGTCCATGTTTGAAGAACAGCCCAACACAGATGTTGCATGTGAAGGCTTTCACTGAAGATGTTGATGTGCCAGTGCTTTGTGTGCCGCTGCTTTCTTCTGGATCTCTATCTTCATGGTATTGTGCTAGGGTGACTTCAGATATGAACAGTCCGCTACAAGAGACCTGCCAACCACTGAGGCGGTCTCCTGAACCAAATTTCCCATCTGAGGGGGTAATGCTAAAGCACCTGAGATCATTCTTGCAGACATCCTTACAATGCACGCTGGGAGACCCAATCTATCTCTTATTATCAAATAATAATTTAAAAAAACACTTAAAACAGAAGCCCGAGG
Organism: Doryteuthis pealeii; assembly: GCA_023376005.1. Lineage (NCBI taxonomy): Eukaryota > Metazoa > Mollusca > Cephalopoda > Myopsida > Loliginidae > Doryteuthis > Doryteuthis pealeii. The sequence goes on from CM042139.1 coordinate 16,801,275, forward strand.
TTACAGTTGGCCTGAGATGTTGGGTTATACACAATAAAGATGAGGACAACAGTCTGAAATATCACAATTCTTCTTGTTCTTCCTCTTTAAAAAAAAAAAAACCTTTAATATCGAATACTTTAGATTCGTTTTTGAAAAAAAAAGAAACTAAGTGATGACATTTTCATGTTCAAACTTTCTAGATTTCAACTGTCACCATTCAGTTTCGGTTATTTCCTATAACTCCAACATAAACAAAGGGGAACCACTCTTGACTGATAAATCATTTATTTTATTTTCTCATTAACTAACTCTAAACCCTAACCCCATCTTCTTTTTTCCCTAGATCAATAAAATACAATGATTTATCAGTCAAGAGTGGTTCCCCTTTATTTATGTTGAAGTTATAGGAAATAACCAATTTTTCTGTTATTAAACACTCAGACATTTTCACACGATAGAACTGTTGGTTAAGTAAGATAGATCAAAAGCAAAATGTGGTTATTATTGCATAAATGCATCATGGCCTCCTCCTGCCCCAAAACGCAAAGCAGCTTCCTGCTGAAAAACTGACCCATGCTACTTATTAAACTCCATAGCTGTTTGAAGGCTTTAATTTATGTGATATGAAAGCGATATCCCCCCCCAAGTCTTTTCTTGACAACGTAAATGGTAAATATTTAACCCCCACCCTTTTTAAAATATTATTTTAGCAGTTTGAAGGCATTTTATGGACAAATGAATTTTTTTAGTGGTTTGAAGGCGTTAGATGTAATCCACCACCCAGGTATTTTATCGACAAGTAAATGTAAATATTTTACCCCCCCCTCTTTAAAATATCTTTTTTTTTTTCTTCAGTATTTTCCTTTTATTTTAATTCAAACTGTCACAAATTTTTAAATAAATGAATATATGTACCACAAATATTTAGCAGCTTTCTATGAGATCTGAACAAAATTAAATAAATAATTTTGATATTTCAGACTGTTGTCCTCATCTTTATTATGGTATGTATAAACACAACATTCAGGGCACTGTAACTTTGGGCTCTGTTTAGGTGTTTTTTTTAATTACCTTTGAATAAGTCATCTTCAGACAATTATCCAGAATTCAAACATGGTTTCAGACCTGAAATCGTTACCACAAATTTTATATTTATTTTTTTTTATAAACACTAAATATCTGTTCAATCAATAGTTTAATTCAAATTTTCAAGCCAATTAATTTTAGATTTTTTAATGGCTAGAATATTCTTAACAGGAAGTTGTAAGATACAATTACTATATTTTGGGACCTTCTCATTTCAAATTGGATAAAAACAGTTTGGTAATATCATTCTTTACTACATATTTTGAAATTTCTATTTTAGAATATGTAATATTTTCTTCCAATTTTATTTTTTCTATATCTAATCACATTTCCGTTCAATAAGTCTGGTGGTATTTATGCTGCTTGGAGTCCCTTGAACTAGTGGTAATGATTTCAGCTCAGAAAAGACATTTGAATTCAAGGTTACCGTCTGAAGATGACTTATTTTAAGGTAATTAAAAAATACCTAAACAGAGCCTGAGGTTACAGTGACCTGAACATTGTGTTTATACATACCACAATAAAGATGAGGACAACAGTCCAAAATATCAAAATTACTCATATCAAGCCTCATCTGACAAAAAATTAAATAAGTTTTTGGCATTAGTAGTCTAATCAATAAAGACAGGTTTGCAATAAGAGAAGATTTTAGATAGATATTTAGAATAGGATAGATAAAAATGAGGGAAATTGATACATAAATAAGCTGAGAGAGAGGGGGAGAGAGGGAGTGAGAGAGAGAGAGACGAACAGACACAGAGGGAAAGAGAGAGAGGGGATGAGAGATACAGACTCAGAGAGAAAGATAGATAGGATGAGGAGAAATAGATAGGATGAGAGAGAGGAGGGGGAGTAAGAGAGAGACGAACAGACACAGTGGGAGAGAGAGAGAGAGAGAGAGAGAGAGAGAGAGAGAGAGAGAGAGAAAGTGAGACGAACAGACACAGAGGGAAGAGAGAGGGGATGAGAGAGAGGGGGGGGGGAGTAAAGAGAGAGAGATGAACAGACACAGTGGGAGAGAGAGAGAGAGAGAGAGAGAGAGAGAGAGAGAGAGAGAGAGAGAGAGAGAGAGAGAGAGTGAGACGAACAGACACAGAGGGGATGAGAGAGGGATGAGAGATACGAACAGACTCAGACAGAAAGATAGATGGGATGAGAGGAGAGAGAGAAGAGAGGGAGTAAGAGAGAGATGAACAGACAGTGGGAGTGAGTGAGAGAGAAAGTGAGAGAGAGAGGGGATGAGAGATACAAACAGACTCAGAGAGAAAGATAGATGGGATGAGAGAGAGAGAGAGAGAGAGAGAGAGAGAGAGAGAGCAATGGGCAGACTGATAGATAGATAGATGCATATTATAATAGTCAGCTAGATAGATAGGTTTAGTTTCTATGTTTTTAATGGCATATCAAACTTCATGGGTGATTTAATGCCAAAGCCATCTTTTTCAAATAACAGTAGTGTTACTATTTAACAAATAGCTGAAGGGATAAGGGGGTTCATACCTTTCCCAATGGTATTTAATCTTCTTGGAAAGGTTACTTAAAATAAGTCATCATCAGATGGTAACTTTGGAAAGAGGTTTTTCTTTTTTCTAATATTTTCTATCCATTTTGTCTTAATTTCTGAAGAATCTATAAATGCAATTTTAAATAATGGTCAGTTAGGGCAGACTGGACTCTTTAACCTTGACTAGGTAACCAGTCTAGGAGAAGGAAAACTCTGAATTCAAACCTATTAAACTCTGCTTAAGAAATTGACCTTGTGTCGCATCCTGCTCGTGGGTTGGTACATATATAGGTAATCCTTAATTTGTTCCTCGTAAATTCCTACCATAAAATAAACTGAACCCTCATTTTATGTCTGTGTTTTTGCAATAAATGTTTTATTTTACAATACTAAATATATTTTATTTATTCTTTAACAAATAAAGAAAATATATTTAGTATTGTAAAATAACGGGTGCAAGAAAAATAAGACATTTATTGCAAATACACAGACATAAAATGAGGGTTCAGTTTATTTTATGGTAGGAATTTACGAGGAACAAGTTAAGGATTACCCATATATATATATATATTAATATATATATATATAGAAATTTTAAAATTTCTTAATATTGTTGGATTTATTTTCCATATTTACATATATATATATATATATATGCAATTTTAAAAGAAAAACATAATAGATATAAAAAATAAAATTTTCTATACATTTTATAATTCACCCCCCCCCAACTCTGAAATATTTTGAAAAATCACATTCTTACATATGAAGGTGGCTGAGCAGCCCATGACATGCAAAAATTCGATTTTGACCCTTAATTAGGCTAGATGGGTAGTCGGAGAGGCCCCCTCTGATCAATCGGCTGGTCACGTCAAACCCTAGCACGTATATGATTGCCTTTATGGCAAGCCCCAAACCTTATATGGGTGCTAGAAGGCAGTGGTTGAGGGTCTATATGTCCTGGGAATGACATTTAACTCTATCTGATGGTGAGGTTCCAGTTTTGGAGGTTTGGGGAATGTGGAGCACCCTTTCATCACCATTGCTCCCTGGTTCACTCTGACCCGGAGTGGTAGTACCTGTTAGGGTCCCATCTATGGGTTGAATAGAAAAACACAAGTTTATAAACTAAATTGAGTATCCATTTAATGATTACTTTATTTCAAAACTTTATCAGCATTAAATGACCCACTGAGGTTGATATGCCATAAAACAAACCAAACCACAGTACTTGATAAGATGACTACGTGTCTCTGGCTAGCTGCCCTGTTGATACTTTCTGCACTCTCGCTGTGTTTACTTTAGACAGGTGTGGTCTGGAATCTCTCTCAAGAGAAATACCAGACCATACCTGATGAAAGAAGGAAGAATTCTCTCCAAGACGCATTTTCAGGAAAACCAAAAATCTCTAAGTTTTAGAATTCAACCATGACCACTGATATCTATAAAAATAGTGCCAGATGAATCACGATTGTCTTTCTCCCAAAACAAAGGTGATTTTTTTTTCTCGTTATACTTTATTGCAAAATTGAGTGGCAATAAATATTTGTTAAAATCAATGGAGAGTTTAAATTGTCTTTAGAGTTGCCAACTCTTTTCCACTTATCTCCCAACCTGTCACAAAGACGCTCCGACCAAGTGTGGTAGTCATGGAACTAAGTCATCTCAACAAGTACCATGACTAGCATAGGACCATACAAAAAAGAATATAAAGAATTAGAATTTGATATGTAAGAATGTGAGTTTTCAAAATATTTTCAGAGATTTTTTTTTTGGGGGGGGGGGTGATTATAAAATGTATAAACATTTTTTATTTTCATATCTTTTGTTTTTTTTTAAATGATTGAGTTCTGTTAATCATAATTTAAATTGATTATTTAAAAAGAAAAAAAAAAAAAGAAAAGATTTGACCGATTCTATAGAGATTAAAATTTTCATGGGATTTATTTTGATGGTTGTTTGCTTCTACAGTTGACTTCTGTTTTGTCAAATGTTTTGGTTGGTTGAATTTTATGGCATGTCAACCCTTGTTGGGTCATTTAATGCTGAAGACGTTTTATTCATTTTTCATAAGTACTGAAGTTTTTTTTAAAAACTCATTTTGTTCAATTTAACCCATAGATGGGACCCTAACAGGTACTACCACTCCGGATCTGAGTAGACCTGGGAGCAGTAGTAATGGAAGGGTACTCCACATACCCCAGAGCTCCAGAATCTGAACTTCACTATCAGATAGAGTTTAACATTATCCCCAGGACATTAAGACCCTCAGCCACCATCTTCTAGCACATGATAAAAAGGGTTGGGGGTACCCTAATGGCAACAGGGTTGGGCCAATCATATAGGTGCTAGGGCTTAAAGTGACCAGCTGATTGATCAAAGTGGCGCTTTCCGCCTGCCCGTTAAGCCAATGTAAGAGTCAAATGGAGTTTACATTGTGAGAAGAAGTTTTTAGGGTAATCCTTAACTATTTCCCCGTAAATTCCTACCATAAAATAAACTGAACCCTCATTTTATGTCCATGTTTTTGCAATAAATGTTTTATTTTTCCTGCATCCATTATTTTACAATACTAAATATATTTTATTTATTTATTTTAATATTCACTTCAATGTGTATATTCTAAAAGTTTTTATTTTCTGAGAATGGTTAGTTTTAAACATGGACATAAAATGAGGGTTCAGTTTATTTTATGGTAGGAATTTACAAGGAAATAGTTAAGGATTACTGTTTTTAGTTTGTTTCTAGTTGGCCACAGACAAATGAAAATGCAATGACCAGTGGTGAGCTAGACTCTCACCGTGTGGGTTGAGGATAGAGAAATAAATATGTTAATTCTCTAAAGAAGTGTCTTGAGTTGTCACTAAAAACAAATGACAGCACAAGATTGTTGGAATATGAAGTCCATCACTTAAACAAATTTTTTTTAAATATGTATTCATTGGCTTTTAGTTGATAAGGAAATTAATGATAGCAATCATCACTTTGTTCTTTTAATGTAGAATTTAAAGACTTAGGTGTCATGACATACATATGTAATCAATGTGGCCCTCATGACATACATATGTAATCCATGCAACCCTAGGGTGCTACTCAGTTTGACATACCTGGTATAGCACAAATAAAAAAATTTCATCAGAGGCTCAAATGTTATAATGGCATTAAATTGTTATTTTAACTCCAATCTTTAAAGCCATTATACTGGTATTGATCTTAAAATGTATTAAGACAATAAGTAAAATTAAAGTCTTCGAGGTGGCCTAATGTCAGTAACAGCCTATCCCCTTTTCACTAGTGCTAGACCAAAGAGATTGTTTTTGTGTCTGAGGTGGTGCGCCCCACCTACCATCAGCTCCTTACTATACTGCACAGATCCCTGTGTTACTCATACGCTGAGGTTGTGAGTGCTGGTATTGAACCAGGAACCTTGTGGTTCAAAGGCGGAAACTCTACTGACTGTAAATGCTTTTGGACTAGAGTGTTTGTAATCAACCACAGAAATCCCTTTCCTACAAGTCTTTCTCCCTGCAACAATATCACAGTAGTCTTCCTTTGTCCTGCTGAAATAACCCAATGTGCTCCTTTTATCCGATTGTTCATGTGGGTATAATTTGCATAGGAGCCCATACCCTCACACCACAAACAAGACCGCACCCTATAAAGCCACCCGTCAATGGCAGCCATGTTTCTTTAGTTTGGTTTCAGCAAAACCTGACAAGCCAAACAGATGCGGTTCGCAGGAGGTAAGTCAGTTCATTCACCACAGGAATCTTCAAAGTAATGAAAACTAAACTCCCATTCAACATTTATAAACAAGGCCATATTTTCTATTATTTATGACTCATGAATATAAACGGATTTAATAAAATTCTGGCATTTAAATCTACTTGGCTGATAATACTTCTCAAATCAGTGTATACAAGTTTGTATTGGAATTTTAAATCACAACTGTCATTTGGTTGTTTATTTTGGTTTACGGCATATCAACCTCAGTGGAACATTTAATGCCGACTAAGTTTTGAAATGAATTCATTCTTAATGAATACACAATTTTTTTATAAACTCGTTTTTCTTTCTAACCCATAGATGGGACCCTAACAGGTACTACCACTTCTGGTCAGAGTGGACCTGGGAGCAATAGTGATGAAGGGGTACTCCACATTCCCCAGACCTCCAAAACTGCAACCTCACCATCAGATAAGGTTTAACGTCATACCAAGGACATGAAGACCCTCAGCCACCGTTTTCTAACACATATGATAAAAAGGGTTGGGGCTTGCCATAAGGGCAATAGGATTGGGACAATCATATAAGTGCTAGGGCTTGACATGGCCAGCTAATTGATCAGAGGGGGCCTCTCCGACTGTCTGTCTAGCCTAAGTTGGGGCCAAAATGGAGTGTTGCATGTCATGGGCTGCTTAGCCACCAGGATTCCATCCTTAAGCCGTCCTGTTGGCTGGGGCTTTAGAATACACCGACTGCAACTCAGTAGAGGGATAAGATCCCCCCCCCCCCATAAATGGGGCTACCTGTTGGCTCTGGGTGGTGACCTGTGATGTTTAGCCCAACTGTCATATAAACCTGCAAAACTGTTGGTAATACTGAAAATTAAAATCATTCCAAAAATCTAAATCATTTTCAACTTCCTTATTCATTTACATTAGAAAACAATTTTTATTTGCTGACCCTTGCTTTTTGGGGGGTCCTCTGAGTCTAAACATGATCCCAGTTTTTCTATATCATCAACTTTTTGTGCTACAGGATATCTTCAATTTTTCTCAAAAACCACAAAAATACAGCATCTAACAAATTTGTGCTTATCTTATGGAATGTTTTCAAATAAAACATTACAATGAGCAGCACAATTTTTATTGGGTTAGATCTGACACTTGTTTCTTACAAACTTTTGGACTCTGAATCCAAAAATTGCCCGTTTTCTCTATAACAAACTTTTTGAGTTACAGGATACCCTCGCTTGGTCTCAAAAACCAGAAGAAAGTTACTTGAGGAGTAACTGAAACTCACCAGAATGTGAAGTGGACTGTAGAATGCTCCTTGATCCAATAGCAAAACCAAGTTCAACTAAATGACTATTTTGTTTTTAGTTTTGGGGTCATCAGGAGAAAATGTGCACCATTTCGGAGCCTTCCTCTCAGCAGTTTTAATCGCATACTGGTCCTCCTCGCAAAATATATCCAGTGTATCGTACAATCAAATATACAAATAACAGCGAAAAGTTGTGTGAATTCGCGAGCAGGTGGTGAAATGACGCTTTTACTTTGAATTGTTCCAAGGGACATTTCTTTTTTTCCATAACCACATTGAACTATTTTCCGTGGGGTGTTTTACTTTTGCACCCTTTGATTCCTATTTGGCCCAGAAATTGGTACTGGGTACCCACAATAAATCCTCTTGCTCCGACCTCCACAGCTTTAACAATCACGCTATGCCCTTCTTTTTCCAGCTGTTTTAAGATTTTCATACTTGTTGGTTTTGTAATTGTGGCTTTGTTCTAATCAGCTATCATACGCTATTGATAATTCTACTAGGATGATCTTGGAGTTCGCCCTTGAAAATAGAATATCTGGTCGCAATCCCTTATTATTTATTTTTGGGTAATCAAAACCCATTAATACTGCATGTAACAAATTTGTACTTATTTTTAAAATTTACAATGGAAAATAAAAAATTGCTTGTCTGTAATTTTATGTACAAATTCATCTTCTTCATACAAAGGATATTGTTACTATAATTGTGTGCAAGGTATAATTTAGTTTTTTTTCTTGCGTTCAATCTGTGGACAATTTCACTTTATGCTCCAGCAACAGACAGCCATCATATTTACTCCCCAATGTACCTTGACACCATTCCTTCATGAATTTCAAATATTGGTGGAATCATTCATCTTGCTCATTGCTGACCATACCAAGAAGTTAGCAAGATGGCTATGCAAAAAATGGAACTTCAGGTGCATTTTGAAATCCAGCATTTGGTGTCTATCCAATAGTTTCTGGACAATTTCAGTATAATTCTTTGTGTATTTCCAAGAAATTTCTTGACACGGTCTTTGAATAACCAAGTATTCTTTTCAATTTCTGACATTCCAATGAAATGTTCATCATAACTTGCCAAATCTGTAGACCATCAAATACACCAGCCTTGACTATTTTCAATTGACAAGTCAGGAAATGCCAAAATGAAGTACTTAAAACAGTTGCCTTCAGTCGGCAATGCCTTAATGAATTGCTTTAAGAGACCCACTTTCATGTGCGAATATATTTTTTAGTGTCAACAAATGACTTGTGTAGAATGTTGGGATCAACAGGTTTGAGGTCAGATCCTGAAGGTTAATTCCTCTCAAACCAATGCTTCTCTCAAGTTCTACTGACTGACATGCACAGAAAGCAGGTGTATCTGCTTTGCTGACCAAGGAATCATACCATGTTATGGTCAACACGATTTGTTTGTAATATTGCAACTGAATGACTCTCTTTATGTCTTCATATTTATCATGAAGACAAAATGAATGCCTAATTGGGACTGCATTATGTAAATTACCATTGTGGAGGACACACTTTAAGCTCTGCTTTGAGCTGTCGATGAACAGTTGAGTTGTAAATTGGAATTCCCAATTCTTCCAGTAAACCCTGTATGTCATGACAATACATAAACCTACTGTCACTTCAAGGCTACTGCAGAAAACTTTCTCTTAATCGTAAGATACCTTCACACTCTTTTCAAGGCAAGTTTTTCATATTCAGTCTTGATGCTAGGAATTCCAAAGCCTTTTTTTTCGAGTCTCAAATCATTCAATTGATGCCGATTGAAGCCCCTATAAACCGAGTCATCTTCAGCTTCAAAATTTAAATCATTGCTGTCACTGAATTCTTCATCCTAGTTGAGATCTTCAACAAAAACTGGCACTGGAATTTCAGCTGAATGAGGCAGTGGTTGTATAGCTGATGGAAGACTAGGATATTCAATTTTACATTTGTTTTTCTTGTTATATTTTGAGGTTTTCATTGAACAAAAGTAACAGTCTGTGGAATGATATTTTGACTCTCACTAAACCATAAGTATACCAAATGTCAACTTATCACATGTTCCCTTGATCCACATCCGTAAACTCTCAACATTCTGTTTGCACATCTGGTGAGAGGACCAAGACTTTTGTCTTAATTGCCAAATTTTAATTTTAAAATATGCAAAATAGATAAGTTTTACAAATGTGATGTTTGCTCTTTGACTGGGAATCAACCTAATCACCAGATCTGAAAACAATTCTTCCTTTTCAGTAAAATAATCAACACAATCAGTTGACCAGTCCTATTACTTAAGAGACAAACAATACAATTGTGCTTAATTTGAGAGTAAGTTGTAGAGAAAAAATTTTTTTTTAAAAATTGACCTGATAAAAGAAAACTGATTGTAGTTTTGAAATCAGCAAATCAATTTTAGTCTAAATCAAATGAAAAATCAAACTCAACAGAAATTATATCCAAAATTGTTCCCCAGTGTTATCATTACGAACAAGGTTTTTCAGCAATGTGTATAATACAAAAACAAAATGTCTTATAGTCAATTGGAGAGATGCTGATAGATACACAAAAATCTAAAAGGATGCAATAAAATATCTATGCATCCCAGTGTTTTTCTTTTCTTCCCTCACCATTTCAAGTTTCTTAGAAACGAATTACACAGGATAGGTTACAAGGTAGGAGTTTGACGACTTTAGCTGTTCCCCAGATCATAAATAAAAACCCTACAATTTATTAAGAAACTTTAATTGAGACCCATTCAAAGCAAATATGTCTCAGGACGCACTAAATCAAAAAGCTATCAGCATCACTGCAATTGAGATGTCTTTTGGAAACTCTGCCTGAAATTGAATTACTTGATGGAAAAAGCCAAACTTATTTTCTCATTAAAAAAATTAATATTAAATTCCTGACAAATTGTCTGTTCAATGGTATCCATACATTTGACATTATATTCTTCACAAAGGTTGCAGGACAGTAAGGATTGGTCACACTGGAAGAAAAAGTTTCAGAACCCCAAGTATAAAAGGTTTGAGATTTAAAAGTGCCACATAAACACACTGCAAATTCAATACGTTTTATTTGCAGATTTTTTTCTTCAAACCATAAAAACTTTCAACAGAATCAATTCAAATAAACGTTTATCAGAGTAAATATATTTTTGTTATCAACATAACAGAACTGCTGAATGAACTTTGTTTTTTCAATTATGCAAACAATCTTTTTACCAACAAAAGCAAATATCTTAATATTTTATAGTTTTTAATTGAAGTTACTTTTTAAAAAAATCTATGTTCTTAAGTGCCATGAATACCAGCCCAAAATCAAGTCTCTTTCAGCATTTTGTTTTTTCATCAAGAAAACATGAATTTGTGATACACTTTGGTCTTTATACAATCATCTGTATACCAATTTAGCTAAACTATTAAAAGCATTTATATGGTTAATAAGAAAACCAATAATTATGTATCAAAATGAAAAGAAAAAAAAAGAAAAAGTGGAACGCATAGGAGATTCAAAATTGTCTCAATTTCTATACTTTCAGGTTTTTATAATTAAAAAAAAAAAAAAAAATCTTTATGATCTTTTGTGGTCAGAGAGAAAACTCATTTATTTCTGACATGACATTATAGAACTTCTTTAATAAGCTGATGGTAGACAAGAAAGAAAGAAAAAAAAAAAAGAAAAAAAGGTGTCAAAATTTGTCGTTCATCTTAAAGGTCAAAACAAATTTCAGTATGTTTAAAAACTGGCCCAACTTTAATTTGCGTACAATCAATTATTCAAAGTAAAATTCTGTATGAAAAATAAAACTATTTTATAACAACTTTAAAAAAAATATATTTACATGCTGATGGTACTTAAAAATTTAATTTCATACCAATTTGAATTAGAAGACATTTTCTTTTTTAAAAACTTGTTCTCCTTCACAAAATGTTTTCTGAAGGCCAAAATACCGACAAGATTTGAAGGCTTTTCAAGATAAAAACTAAAAATCAATTTTCTTAAGTCAACCATGAATTAAAAAAATTTCCCTTTTAAGATAGGTAAAATATCAAATTTCCCAAAATTAGTTTTTTGATAAATTAGATCAGTTGAGAAAGAAATCAAAATGATTGTTTGATTTTCTGACAGAATACATCAATCATCGGAAACTCCAAAAGTTGAACTTTGACAGTTTTACTTCTGAATTTGCTGCCACAAAAAATAAAAATGTTTTTTCTTTTTTTATATTTTCTTCTTCAAAATTGAATGTGATCCACAAAAATAAATTTGTTCTCTTCCTCCTCGAATAAAGACCGACACAAAATCCTTGTGTAAAAGTCTTTCACAAATTAGGTTGAGAGCACCAAACCAAACAAAAATGGAGCAATGAATGAAGGTGGTTGAAATTTCTTTCTTCTATTCCAAATAAATTGATTCTTTCTTCTTAAAACTTTGCTGGTTGGCATTGAACCTTCTTACCTGTCATTTATTTACAAAACAAAATCAACTTTAAAAAATTTTTTTTTTTTATAGCAGTTCCATGTTGAGCTGGATAAAAAGAAAACAGAAATAAAGAAGAAAAGAAAAGAAAAAGAAAGAAGAAATATATATAAATCCTTTTTTTTTTCCTTCCCAGAATCCTATAGTGCTGGAATGGCCACTCCTCCTCAGTTAAATCTACAATCATCAATACCTACAAACATGTCAAACATTGAGAAATAAAACAGGATGTAAATGGGTTTTTTGGTTTCTGCTAAGATTAATCTTGGATTAAGTCCTCTTAGCCAAATCTTTACAATGGGGAAAAAAAGAAATGATTTGAAATCCACATCCTTATCTTTTATTCTCAACATTTTAGAACATCTAAGTAATTTTTTATTTTATTGAATTCATTAAAAAATATTTTAAATTATTAAAAAACATTTTGAAATTTTAAAAATGAGGAGTGAAGGATTGAGTAAATCTGACAAAATGAGGTTGAAAATAGAGGAAAATGTGGATATAACACAGCAACTAAATTCAATTGATATTTTGCCTTGGTATTTAGCAAAGCCTAGTCAAAAATCTATTGTGAAAAATGAATTTTTGACAAAGCTTTGCTAAATACCAATTGAATTTAGTTGCTGTGTTGTTATATCCACATTTTCCCTCTATATTCAACCACATAAAATCTTATGTCAAATGGAATCCAAGCCAAGTGAATCAAACCAGAATACTGTGACATTTTGTGAGAATAAAATATAAGTCGTAGCTTTGTGTGCCTATTAAGAATATAGAAGAAATTGACTACCCACTGACAGAAACCCCCACTAAAAAAAAATAAAAAAAATTATTTTTTTTATTAAAATAAACAAGTGAGTGAGAGAGAGTGAGAGTAACGGGTTGTCTAAACAAAGTTTTATTAAATTTGATAAATTAGTAAAAGGATGGGCTTGAAGGAAGTTTTAGTCTGCTAACAAGATGTGAAATAATAAGACAAGTTTTTTGTCTGGTGTTTATCATGTGAATACCCTAAAGAAAAAATACCAAAGTAAAAAAAAAAAAAAAAAAAAAAAAAAGCATTTCAAAATAAAAACAGTTTATTAACTTGAATTCTCAGTCACAAAACATACACATCCTTGGTACAAAATTAAAACAGTTATTTTTGAAATCTTTCAATCTAGAAGAAAATGGGAGAATAATTTTAGATTTTATTTTTTTTTCTCATTAACCTGATCAAACTTTTGGATGGTATAAGACAGAAGCATTCTTCTTAGGATTGACACATTGAACAGACCAGTTACTTGTGCGATTCTAAGAAATCACAAATGAATTGAAATAGTCAGCACTGAATGTGGTTCATGTGTGTGTTCATGTGTGTATGTGTATATGCACCTAAACGATGGAATTGAGATGCATAAGCCACATGGGGGTTTCAGAACACATGGCTATACCTGCTGACATGTATGAATAATAAATCCCGATTATCTATGAAAAAATTGCATAGAGTAATCATTTTACCAATATTGCATCATACAATACAGAGGTATATATGATCAATGTTGATGTGTGTTGTGTAAGAATTTCTTTTTAAAGATAAAATTTAACATAATGGATAGTAACATTTGAATGAATGGTACCGTGAAATATAAAAGAATTTTGCTAAAAGATGTAACCACTTTTTAAAAAATTTGTGCAGCAAAATTCTTTTCTTCATTTGTCTATTTGAATTTGATAAGATAAACACAAAGAACTGGTATATACACCAAATACTTGTTTACATGCCTACACATACAGAAATCTGCAAGTATGTTCTTAACAACCTTAAAAGCAGACTCCACACAAGGCTGCATATATAAAAAGATTCATACTTGGATTATCAGTTGTGAGCATGTGAGGGGGGGTGGGTGGTGTTCAATGTTGTCAGTCCTAAGCAGCAGAGGAAAAGAGAAGTAATCATGCATAGAAGCTACTGCCGGTTCTAGAAAAACCAAGTAGAATGTGATTGTTTTCTGAAAAGGAGGAAGAAAAGATGGTAGTGATAATGATGATGGTGGTGGTAGTAATAGTAGTAGTAGTGATAGTAGGGGAGAATGGAATGATTATGAGCAACCCCAGCAACAGCTTTGATTGGACTGGACGGGTCCTAAAGCCAAAAACAGAGGGCAAGGTGAAATATTTAACCAGGGCAGATGTGCTGTACTTGCAGAGCGGAGTTACAGAATAATAAGTCTCTATTTTATGAAGGCAGTGCAGTCAATGAAGTTAGAAAGTGATTGTGTAATCTAGACATTCCAATACACACACTTTTTGTTTTGTTTTAAAAGAACATTAAAATGCTTTTTGGTAAAATAAAATTGAAAAATAAATAAAAATATGATGAAGATGCATTTTTGCCATCTTGAAAACAGATTTATATTTTTAAAAACAAAAAGTAAAAAAGAAAAGTAAAACAGGATGATGAGATTGGTCCTGATAACAAAGAAATCTCTAAGAGAGAAAAAGATAAGAGAGAAAAAGGCTATAAGTTTTCCTGCCTTCTTGGTCAGCATTTGCTACAAAATCCCATACAAAAGCTGTGTCCCATCCAGGTGATAAAAGAAACTCAACAATATTAAGGACTATTTTAGTAGATAGAAATATAATAATAATAATAATAATAATAATAATAAATAAAGCAGGAAACCCAGTTAAATGAAAAATAGTTGTTTTTGTTTTGTCTTTTTTTATTTAAAGTTTAACAAATAATTCCCCCGCCCCCTCTTAGCCAGAGGTGCCAGTCACATTGAGGAAGAGGGCCAGCTCCAGATTCTAAAGAAAGGGGAATGGGTGGAAAAAAAAAAAAAAAAAAAAAAAAAAAATCAATTAGAAAATACTAAAATAATAAAAAATAATCCAAAACAAGAGAGAGAAAGAGAGAGAGAAAGAGAAGAAAAAAAAAGAGAAAAGAAAAAAAGGACGGTTTTAAACAGTTTTTCTCCCCAACAACAAGGAAAAAAAATTTAAAAAGAAAGAGATAGACAGAGAGAGAGAGAGAGAGATAGAAAAAAAAGAGAAAGAAAGAAAGAGGCATTAGAAACTGTCATGTTTCCTTTGACAAGATTTTTTCCAATAAGGACAAGTAGTTAATAATGAGAAATGCAAGTCATGTGAGATTTTTGTTTAATATATATCATTAAAAATCTTTTTCTATTTTGTATCTAAAGCAGGAGAGAAAATGGTAAATGCTATTGTGATGGGTTGGTTGGTGTTTTTTTTTTCTTCTTCTTTTTCTGTTTTTATAAGTTGCATCTATTTCAACTTTTCAAGTTCTGTAATGATAAACACAAAAATGTAGTAGTCTTAGGCCGTTTTTTTTTTCTTTTTTTTTTTTTCTTCTTTTCAGTGATACTGACAAGGATGATAGATGCAATATTACTGATATTATATGGAAAAAAAGTAGGGAAGGGGGGTAAGAAAAGAAAGAATGAAATGAGGCAGCAAAAAAAGTGGACAAAGTACAAGATTTTTTGTTATTTTTCTTTTGTTTCTGATGACGAACGAACTGCAGCGGCTGCTGTTGTGGCGCTGCAAGATGAAGAACAGTACAAATCATATGTAGTTATGAATGATGTGGGTGTAAGGAGGAAATCCATGAGAACAGTTCTCAAAGCCCAGGGCAGGTATGAATGATTTAGCCTGGAGAGAAAGATCTTCACTCCGTTTTGGCCTCACCATCATCAGTGGCTTTCTCTTCACTCTCCTCTTCCTTCTCGGGCTCAGCAGCAGTCTCTTGCTCCCCATCTTCAGCTGCGGGAGCTTCTTCCTCCTCCTCTTCTTCTTCATCCTCTTTAGCAGGAGCCTCTTCACCATCTTCAGCAGCAGCTTCTTCCTTGGCCTCTTCTTTGGCCGGTTCTTCTACCTTTTCAGCAGACTCTTCGGCCGCTGCTTCTTCCTCTTCTTCAGCAGCTGTTGCAGCGGGAGCAGGAGCAGCTTTCTTAGCTTTTCGGCCTCGTTTACTTGGAGTCTCCTAAGAGAAGAAGGAAACAAAAAGAAAAACAAAACAATGAAAACGTACATTGAATAAAAGAAAGAAGTCATTCTGAAATACTATGACTATTAAGAATCAAATAAAAATTTCCAAGCTTAACAATATTCACAATATCTATACCAGGAGTCACCAAACTACAGCCCTCGGGCCATATCCGGCCCACAAAGGCATTTTATCAGGCCCACCGACAGTACTTGAATTCAGTTTCACAAATCTCACTAAACCTTTCAGCTAATGTTGCATTTTTTGATGTTTTGAAAATAAACATGTTGGTTAAATTTTGTTTTAAATCTTTTTCTCAGAGCTTTCGTTCTGGCTAGCAAGTATTGAACACTGTAAAAAGTTTGGTGATCCCTGATCTATACATATATATAAAGGACAGTTGGTGTATATGTATATATGTCTGGAGGAAAATACTAAACTCAAGCAATTAATGGCAAAGCAAATATATATACACATTAAATATCACCAGTTCCTGTTTGTTGTATAAAAATGATGAAGATTTGATTTATATTCAAAGATGTTTAAAAATTAAAATATACACAGAAATAGCATTGAAATTCTACTTAAAAATGTCCAGCATTTGTAAATCTCAAAAATAAACAAATCAATACATCAGCACCTAGGTGATGTCGAGTAGCCACTTTTAGTATTAAATAATGCTAATAATGAACTCATTAAGAATCTTTTCAAAACTGTGACAATTCATTAAGTTAGTCCAAAGTTAAGTCAAAAATATTGTCAACACAAGAACCAAGATTTCAGTATGAGTTCTGAATACAACAAACCTTTATCTTAAAAAAGTGTATGAAATATCTATTAAATCTAGAAATAATATTGAAAACTTAAAATGTTTGGTCTCTATGTATCAACCATCTGTATCTATATAACAGTTGCATTTAAACTACTTATGTGATGCACTAGTCAATAAATTGACAAAGGGAAAAGAGATGAAGAAAAGGCAGTACATCACTGTAAGAGTATGTACCTTGATCTTTTGTTAGTATCAATCGGACGAGGAAGTCTATCTCCTTTTTGCTAGCACAAGACCAGGGAGATTTTTTCTTCTGATGTACAGTGCCACACCTACCATCAGCTCCCTACTTTACCACACAGATCAAATTACCCAATTTGTACTATTCATGTGCTGAGTTGGCGGTGACCAGTATTGAACCTGTAACCTTATGACTCCAAGGTGGGCGCTCTACCAACTGAGCTAACACCTTAGGTCCTGTTCTATTGTACCAAGAACATACTAATGTTATGCCAAATCTACAAAAGCTTTTCAAAATATGTTTCCCTAACACCTCTATTTTTAGTAAAATATTGTTGGAATATGGAAAAAAAACCCTAAACATTTAAAAATGATGTAAAAAAAAAAAAAAAAAAAAAAAGCCAACTTTTTAAAAGGTTGAAATCACAATGTGGCAATGATGTAAAATTTTTAAAACCTAAATATTCTAAAAATAAGATTAAAACATTGTGCTAAGGTGATATTAACAAAACTTAATAAGAGTCAAGACATAGGCAATAAAATGGTTTATTTTGTGGTCAATTTACTTAAAATCAATTTGCCCATTAAAATGAAATGGGTTTTAAAAAAGATTCAAAATTAAAATGCTGACTTCTCTCTCTACCAATCAACTTTCCCATTCAAGATCAAAAATAAATGAACAAATGTAAATTACTTTCTTCACAAAATGTTACAATGGACTAGAATAAATCAGTTTGATGTAAAATTATCTGGAATTTCAAAGATAAATTTTAATTGTTAAATTTGTAAGACTAACTTATAAATGGATTTTTGTTTTAAAAATCATTTTTACATAAACCAAACATTATGAGATTCATAGCTGAGTAGTTCAACTGAAAATAAGAATTAATAAGGCCAAAGTTTTTGTTTTTTTTATAAATAAAATTTATTCATCGAATCTACTTACTTTTGCTGGTGTTGCTTTCTTTGCAGCTCGAGGACTTTCTGTGGCTCCACCACGTGATCTTGAACGGGTTCGTCGACCCTCATTTGCATCCTCAGACTTTAAGAGCTTTTCAGCTGTAAAGATAAAACATAAAACCCACGTTTTTTAAAAAGTGCACAAAATACTCAAAATTCCAGTAATTTAATAACAACACAATCTTATGATTTGTCATAGAACTGATAGAACAAAATAAAACAAGTTACCTCCCTTTATTAATTCAGTATAAAATAACCAAATCATCTTATTTTTAAAATAATTAAATTAAGAGGCAGTACTTAAAATTTAGTTTTAAAAACTCTCTTTAACTATACAAGGAGAGATGGGAAAAAGAAAGAGATTAAAATAACATTTACCTTCATCTTCACTAATTCCAAGACGTTTGTAACTTGACCGTCTCTGTTTTAGTTCTTTTGCGTCACCAGCTTCATCCTGAAAATACAATTGGAAAAAATCAGTAAGGTGTTCTTCATTCTGTACAACGTATCACAATTTCAAACAGATTTATGAGTTGTCTGCCCTATTATATTAGACTGACTAAATGAATAAATAATACTGTGGACATAAAGTCAATTGTGCTTGGTAACTGACAGTCTCTCACCTATGTGAATTTAAAATTGTTTTAAACTTGGTTTGAAAATTGCATAAGCAAGAAACTATCAGTTACCAAGCACCATTGACTTAATGTTCACATTACCCTAACTTAACTATACATGCTCTATCAATGATATTCAACACTAATATATCATCAATATATATACATGCACACACGTATGTATGTATGTATATGTATGTATGTGTGTGTGTGTATATATATATATATATATATATATATATATATATATATATATACACTTTGGTGCGGTACCAAGTTTCTTGGTACAAGGTGATTCTAGGTGGGTCCTAATTCTCTACCCGTAGTTTGTTGTAGAGTTCAGGTTCCGTATGAGAGCTCAATGTTTAATTATTGTAAACAGAGCAAATTTATTTGCAAATCATCCTAATACCAACTGACTTGGTACGGATATATATATATATATATATATATATATATATATATATATATATATATATATATATATCCGTACCAAGTCAGTTGGTATTAGGATGATTCGAAGTTGGACCTTTTTTTCCAATAGTAGAACGTTAAGACTTGTTCAGGTCAAGGTTTAGAGCTCGATGTTTAATATTATTGAACAGAGCAATATAATTGGTAAAGAAAAAGCTTAAAAAATCAGTCTTTTTGCGTTTATAGAGATATTTCTATGCACAGATATCAGTGTATACCTATGAGTATCATAAGACTACTGACTTTATTGGAAAATGGTTATTAGTTATTCACCTTTTATTCTCATTTCAATTGTTGAAGCTAAGAAACATGAAATATTCAGTTTATAGTCTGAAAACAAATTTATTACTTTTAATTGATGAAACCACATTGTAAAGGTTGAAATAAGAATTAGCACAATCAAAACTACAAATAATAATCATTTACCTGGGAGTTTGAAACTTTGACTTTTTTCTCTGGAGGTTCAGCCTCGATTTCCTCCTTTTTGGCTTGTGTATCGTCTTCAATTTTAGCACCCATTGAGTCAGCTTTTTCCTCCTAAAATAAATTTAAAAAATTCATGAATTAACTGTTTTTCTAACTCTACAGCATTGGACAATGAGGAAAAAAAAAAATAAAAAAATAAAAAATGGAATTAAAAAATAATTTAAAAAATTTTTTGTTGTAAATAGCCAAGTGAATTATAGGCAAATTAATTGGACTTCATGTTCTATGTTAATTCCATAAATGAAATCCCAACATGTTACACATTAATATAAGGGGGGGGGGGTACATTTCACACAACTATACAAAGAAAAATGCTAGCTAGCATATATTAAAAATTACCGAAAGCCACATCCACTTAGTATTTCTAATTATTTATTACCAATGCTATTAAGATTTAGAACTGAACTTGACCCATAAAATTGTAATCATTTGTTTTGGTTTGATTATCTCCTCCTTATTATTGTCTTCTTTCTGATTAGACAGTAAAAACAAGCCTCCAACAAGGAGGCGGGGCTTTGGACATTTAACCACGCCTTCAATGTCAAAATACTCAATATTAACAGGTATTCAAGGGAGATAAACCACATAAAAAAATTGACTTCTTTTATTAGGAAATTCCTGAATAAAATGCTTTCAAGCAAGTTTTAAGTTAGTTCATGATTGATGCTAACAATTTTTTTAAAGGTAGTTTTGTTATGTTATGAGTAATAATAAACATTTTATATAAATTTGATGACACTTAACACACACACAATGAGCTTTGTAATTTTATTTAAGAAACATTTGAAATCAGACATAAAAATCAAGATTGATAACAATTTTTTTTTAAATGTAAGTCACTATTTAAACAACTCTTAAACTAATGACGTGTCATGATTCTATAAACCTACATATAATGCATCAAATGATATCACTTGATTATTGTTTGGACCATAAAATTAAGAAATATTTTAAAATAAAAATATTAATATCCTTGATGTAATTTCAAAACTATATATGCTTTATTCCAAATTATTAGGTTTAATTTAAATACAATAAAATATTCTAATTATTTTAAAATATACGATTATAAATATAAAACATGCCTCTTGTAACCACTAAACAACCACAGATTTTAAGATAGTTTTATGAAATTCATTTCACTCAAATTTCTAATTTTAAAGAAAGAATTTGGTGTAGAGTCGAATAAAAACAGCCATTGTTGTAATCATCAAACCAACCGACATTTACTGTACATACAAACCCGGGGGCAGTGAAATGAAAATAACACACACAAAGTAAAATACATTAAATTCTATTTTCCTCATTAAAGATTCCCAGACGAAAACCGACGAATAAATTAAGTTGATTTAAACAATTGAAAAAGATTTTATCTATTTTGTTAAATAACAAGTGTTTCGTGTAAATATATAGACGTGAAAAAAAAATCAATTTTCAACCAGGAAGATATATTATCCTGCCAGTTATTTATTTCTGCTTTTGTTTTGTAATCTGTGTGAAGAATTTAATTTTAAGTGACTTTATTTAAAATAAACATTGGGTCACCCAATTCTAAAATGTGAAAAAAGAAAAAAAAGTTATTTTTTCAAGATTATTCTTTAATTAAATTTCCTGTTAGACAAAAAATAATAATTTTTAAAATTCATTATTCTAAGCAAAAATAAACAGAAGCATTGAAGAATTGTGGAAACTATTCAAAATCAAATCTCTACAATCAGTATCTTGTTCTTCATATTTCTGAAGAGTCAACGTTCTATCAGTCGCCATATTGTGTACTATTGTAATCTCATCCATGGACATTTCCATGCAAATAATTGTTTCTGTACACAAACATTAAGAAAAATATTTCGATAAAAATAACGATGTTCTATAAACAACCAATCATCTCCATGTTACAATCGATTTTAATTTCGAAATAATCGAGCATAAAAAAGATTTGAAAACCTAATCTAGGTCATATACCAGGATGTCCACCCTCACCCCACCGCAAATATACTTTCCACTGGTTTCTTCTTCCAAATATTCAAAGCTTTCCTTGTATTTATCTCAATCTGCTGCTGCTACTTCGTTTACTCGACATTGGTAGAGGGGTGGGTGGGGTGAAACAAATAAAGAACGGAAAAATCTTCATCAGGGACCAGTTAGAGTTTCCGGATTTCTTTTATTATTAGGGAACAAAGGTCTGCTTAAGATTGTTTACTATTTATCAAACTAATCTTCTTTTTTTTTAATGACTACCTGATTTTTAATGTCGGCACCCAAGTAAAGTGTGTGGTCATTAAATGTGGGGGTGGGGGTCATTCAATGTTTTGATTACTAAGAACTTAAGTACCGTTCAGTGAATCCTGTGTTTGAAATAGACTTGTGAGGAAATTGAAAATCATTTAACAAGATGAATCGAATCTATGAAATGTAGCGAAAAAGAAAACAATGGGAGGCAAACAGTATTAATGGTCGTGCGCACAATCCACCCACCCACCCATATATACACACAAACACACCTTTCCCCATCACTCAAGACAAAGCTGATGATACCGATCCCAAATAATCTATTTCTCACAGCCATATCTAGATCTCTATTCTTATAGCCAGCAGAAATTGAAGGTAATACTGTGGGGTATTCTTAACTAAAACCACACCTACCTTCTTAGCAGTCACTTGCATCGTACTATCACGACTCAAACGAGAATTACTCTCAATCTCAGCCATTATAGCTTTCCCCCTTAAAATACGTGAGTTTATGTGTGCGTGTTTACAGATGCGCGCGTGTACGTACTCTTCAGCCTTATCTCTTTATCTAAAACCCACATACATATATATACACACATATTTGCAGTGTATAGCATCTAATTTTCTATCGACTAAATCATACGAAATAACAAATACTACTTCACTTAAAACGGAGAGAGTAGCGGTCGGTGATGGTTTGTGTGTGTCTGTGTGTGTGTATGTATGTTTGTACGTGCGTGTGAAAGTGAAAACACACGAGATCTACAACTGCTGCTGCAGCCGCTGCTGTAAAAGTCGTGGTCACGTGGTCGGCAACAAGGAATTCCATTCGTCCTTCTCTTTTACCAAACGAGGTCATTTGGGAAACCGGCGGGCATATTTTATGAAGAAGGGAGGGGGGAGAAAGCTCGATTTTCTCTTTCACAACTTATAACAATAATCGACAAGAAGGGGGCGAATAATAGAGAAATGAGTATTATCATTAAATGAACAAGTTTTACTTCCTCTACATCCTTCAATTAGCAGTTAGTATAATAAACGTTTCTCCTCCTCACTAGAGTCAATAATAATAATAAATACAGATCACACGTGTGGCGGACGTAGGTTCTTGCGTGTGTCAACATGTCTCGTCAGTCTGGTTTTTGAGGCATTAATTTTCATTTCTTTACCAAACTCTAGACCCACCCTATACCCCAGAATTCCTGGGACTCCAAACATAGAGTTATCATCCAATCCAGTGTATACACACATTTTGGGTGGATACGTTTAGCTGTCACATCTTGGAGCACAACTACTTAGTTGTGGAGTGGTGCGAATGAAGCAAACCAGTTGTCCAAAAATGAAGACAAACAATCTCACCACACAAAGCGCTGCTACTAACAATTATTTCGGACGGCATAAAATTATCACTATTATTCACAATTCAAATGCATAAATATTGTATAAAATTTATAGCACAGGACTTATTGAAAAGGTTTCTATTTTGGCAGAGATACTGATAGGTACGCATCCTGCGTCCCTGACGCATAAAAACCACATCTATGCGTCCCAGTGTTTTTCTTTCTTCCCTCACCACTTTAAGTTAACTTTAAATACATTTCAATATTTTCTTAGAAACGAATTACACAGGATATGTTACAAGGTATGAGTTAGACAGCTTTAGTTGTTCCCCAGATCATAAATAAAAACCCTACAATCTATTAAGAAACGTTAGTTGAGACCCATTAATTTTCCCGGTGACTCATTCAAAGCAAATATGTGCGTCTCAGGACGCACTAAATCAAAAAGTTATCAGCATCATGCTGCATCACTGATTTGGTATATACAAAAAATCCAAAGGATTTTAAATATTTTACTGTTGTAAAAGCTAGCATAAAAAAAAAAAAAAAACTCTTTTTAATCCCTAAGTAAAATACACTTTTCTTCTCGGCATCTAGAATTATTTCTTTAACAACCCGCTACCCCATTGAGGCCTATTTTTTGTTTTACTCAATAAATTTTTAATGTTAGTTTTAAAAAATTCACATTTCAGTTCCCCCCCCCAAAAAAAATGCTTGTAAATCTTTTCTGAGAAATCGGAAATGGTTGCTTCCCTTGATTTGTCATCTTTTTGTCTGGCATCAAGAATTACGAGCATAACGCGAAATTAGGATTTTTTTTAGTAATTTTATTTAGCTTATATATCTCAAATGCTAATTAAAGGCGATAATTTTAAAGTAACCGCGAAATCATCCTAAATTTTAAAAGTAAAGACCCCCCCCCCAGATTGAATTCCAATAATCAACAACTTGGTTGGCTAGAGAGAGAGAGAGAGAGAGAGAGAGAGAGAGAGAGAGAGAGAGAGAGAGAGAGAGAGAGGGGGGGGGAAAGATGATTTGGACTATATCATGAAATTTTCCTTATCATTAGTATTCGTCCTAAAACTGTATTTAAATAAGATTCTTTAAGTTAGCCATATTTTTAATGAAGTTATTAGCATAGGTACGCGTCCCTGACACACAAAAATCCATGCGTCCCAGTATTTTTATTTTTCTTCGCTCACCATTTCAAGCTAACAGTAAATACATTTCAATAGTTTATTAGAAACGAATTACACAGGATAGGTCACAAGGTAGGAGTTAGACAACTTTAGTTGGGACCCATAAATTGTCCCGGGGACTCATTGAAAGTAAATGTGCGTCCCAGGACGCACTAAATCAAAAAGTTATCAGAATCACTGTGTCATCATCCAAATTTAATTTAGTCATTCATTATGAAAAGACATCAAGATGGTTTCCCATTATTACAGCCTACTTTAATGTTATGACAGCCTTTTTCAAAATGAAAATATAAAAACTGCTTACAACTATTTCCTCATCCAATACATGTCTTATTTCTTCATCATCATAAAGTAGTTTGCAGATTTGCTTTCGACATGTAGGGCAGAGTTTCTTGCCTGGGATTAGTACCAACTTAGCCTTTACCATGTCTGCCATCTTCAATGAAATTGGTCTCAAACCGCCTTTAATTTGCTTTTTATGATGTTTAAATGGATTACAACATCTCTTTTCAAGCCATTCATAATAAGTCAACAAGGTCTGCTTGTGAGGGTAACAAATAGTCTGTATTTTATCCTTATCAAGTCCTGTTCTATAGGCAATAAGCTTTACATCCATTGCATCCAACTGATCAACAGAAATCAATCCAACCTGTTTATCATGAAATAAACCATGACATATTTCAACTGTTAGATCAGTACAAATAGAACAATTCATCTTTAACTGAAAAAAGAACCTAATGTACTTCAATTAGCATGTGTGCTAGCAAAAAAAAAAAAATCCAAGTTGTTAAGAAAATGCGACCTTTCTCCTTGGATACTGGGTGGTATATGACTGATGTTTCAGGAGCAGACAGACTGGTGCCAGGTTTGGTTATAGGAGGGTCATTCGGAAGTTCCCAGTTTGACCTGATTTCATCTTTAACACATTTATGGCCTGGGTACCACAGATCTTACCCCTACTAAAATAGTGATCAAAGATTTGTGAAAAAAAACACAACAATTAAGAATAAGAATTATAAAGTAGATCACAAACAGTAATGAAAGTATTTCTTTCAACTTCATATGTTTAGTGCAATTTACTAATATTCTATGCACTGTTGATTACCCTGCTAGAGACCATGTTTAAACAATTTAGTCAATATACACAACAAAATTTAGTGCACAATGTAGTTTAGAATGTAATGTTTTAAAGACTCTTTGTATATTCATTTTTATTATCACTTTCTTCTGAATGAAAAAAAGTGATGAAAACATTTCCTTTAACTATATAATTATGTTTAGTGCCATCTACAAATATTCTATGTACTGTTGATTACCATGCATAAGGCAATGTTTACCACTTGTTAAAGACAATCTATCTGCAAAATATATTTAAATTATCTTTTTTTAATTAATAAAAACAATATTATTGAATAGTTTAAGTCACTGAGCACAATATCAACATTTGAGAGGTCATGGAACATTAGGATGATTATCTTTAATCATCTTTCACTGAAAGCTCTAAACTTGGCAGGGTTTTATCTTCTAAAGTAGACTTGAACCCCACAAAAAATTATTTGATGAACTTAAGCAGGCATAGTATGTATTTTTTTTATAGATTGACCGTAATCTACATAGGTGAAAAGTTGTTGATTTGGGAGCCATGCATTTTTGGGTGAGCAAAATAAAGGTTTATCAGGTATAGGGTTAAAATAGTTGGATATTTGTATTATGCAATCCCTATTTGCCCTACATACCAAATTTAAGAAATATTGAATGTAGAACAGTATTTAAAATTTTTTCTCTCTCAAAACACTGAGATTCTGTGATGCTGCACATCCTTAATTTAGAGGCAAAATTATAACCCCCTCTCTAAAATCGGAACGGTAAGGTCTAGCACAAAATAATTTGGTATCGGTGGGTGCAGATTTCAACTTTTTTTTTCTGGTGTGGAATGACCCATTGATTTTGATACAACTTCATTTAACTTTTAAAGCTCTGATCCAGATAGCCAATTTACAAAACTTAAAATGCACCAACCTATAAACCCAACATATTCACTATTGTATAATGATAATAATGGTACTTAATGATTATTAAGAATATTATTACCTTTTTATCTCTGAATGACAATACTACTAAGTCACATTGAGATATTTAATGAAGATAACACTGATTATTAGTTCTTAAACAAGCACTAATTTTCATGAAAATGTTAAATTTCAAATAGGTTTGATTTTAATTCTTAGAATAAATACCTAAGAAAAAAAAAAAAATGAGCACAAACCTTATTCAACATAAGTGCAAAAACAAAATTAAAAATCTATGAAGTTTGAATTGACAAAAAAGCTATATGCAAATTATTTCTGTAGATTTGATCTTTTGAAACTTATGTAATTGAATAGTTGTTTAATTTATAAAGCAAGCAATTTAAGTAGCCTTTGAAAGCAAACAATTTCAGATAATCAACATACCCAAAAAGAAGATCAGTAATTAGACTGGTTTCAGCTTCTTTTCTAGATAAAATATTAAAATTTTCCCAAAGTTTATATAAACAAACTAATATATACACATTTGATCCATAATTATTTGAAATAAAAACTTTGAAACTTAATTTTTTAATAACAAATTAGTTCAATTGTATTATGGAACAAATCTTCATGGACTTGGGGTGATAATTCTTGTTGCCTAGCTATGTTATCTACTGATAACTTTATAAATAATTTTGATAGAATATAGAACACTATGTAAACCTGGATATGTACATGAATATTTTATATTTGTCAAACATGCTTAACCTACTTTCAAAAACAAACACTTGTAGCTAGTAATAAATATAAAAAGGGTATTAACACCATATAACAATTCAACATCAGATGTTTATATTATCCAAAAATGCAGGGTCCTGTGTCCCTGACGCATAAAATCTAAAAGGACGCAGTAAAATCATATTCACACGTCCCAGTTTTTCTTTTTTTATTTCCTCACCATTTCAAACTGTAAATACATTTCAATAGTTTCTTAGAAATGAATAACACAGGATATGTTACAAGGTAGGAGTTAAATGGCTTTAGTTGGGACCCATAATTTTTTCCTGGGGACTCGTTCAAAACAAATATGCGTCCCAGGACGCACTAAATCAAAAAGCCATCAGCATTACCGATTGTCTATGTAGTATTTAAGGATATTAGTAAAAAAATTGTTAACTTTGATTAAACTACATATCAAATATAAACTTTTGTAAAACGTGAAACTCTCACTCCTAAGCTGATATTTATTCTTTCCTCAGCTCAAATGACACAGCCAGTTTGTACTGAACTTGGCTAACTTGATATTGTCCTATTTTTGCACTCATCCTTTACAAGTTTATGCATTAATCCAGCCAATAGCAAATTAACTTGGCTGTCAGCAAGAACACTTCAGCTAGTCTAGCATCAAAACCAGGAGTTAATAGCAAAGCACTCACTACATAATACAGGCTTTCTTTCTTTCTTTTTGTTACTTCTTCCTCCCACTTTATAGGTTTCCAGTGCTACTTCCCATAAAAATAGACTTGTTGCTGTCTTATCACTGACAAGTACACAAAAAACTGCTTTTGTAAGCATAACCTGACATCAGGAGCAGGTGGTGTATGTGGTATGTGTGTGTGTCCCTGTCCATGTTTTTCTCTTCACCCCAACGCTACTTCATTGACCCAAAACCTTTTATACTATTAACATAATTTCTACTCTTTAAGGAAATGTGTCAAAGTTGTTAGTTTTTCAAAGCTGTATAACAAAACCCACATCTTTAACTCATCTTAAAAGTCATTGATTTATATATTTGTTTTAAAGGAAGCAAACAAGTTTTAATCTAAAATTGTTTTAAAATTGATAATCTGTGCAATTACTGGAAGCAGCAAAAACTGGAAAAAATCATGACAAGAGCCCAAAGAATGGATCAAATGTTTGGATTTGAACAATAAAAAGTAGGATGATCTAGTCAAGAAAACTTTCATTCACTTTAACAATACTTAGTACAACATTTAAGTGATAACTAATCCGATTAGACTAATCTGTTTATAAAAGAATAGAAAAGAAGTTAGTGAACACGTGCCAAGTTGACACAGTCAGCAAGTAAGGGGGAAAAAGGGAGGTAGATGTTGGATGGCATTCCAAAATGACTCCTCAGGCTACTGGAATCTTAGCTCAAACTCTGAATGTAAATAACTACCTCTTGCCAATTTTCAGACTTTTTGCTGGCTACACTATTTTAGGCTGGTAAAAAAATAAAAAAATAAAAAATAATAATAAAATTTATAAATTGCACATTAAAAATAACAAACAAAACTAAATCGTTTTGTCATGAATTCATTCATAACCACCCTAATCTATCTTTAAGAATAATATTTAATGATGGCATAAGCAAATTAAAAAAAAAAAAAAATCTTTTTAATGGAATAAATAATGCCAGAAAGATAAATTTAGCATTGATATAAAAGAATTAAAAGTCAACTAGATAATTATATTGTAGGGTAAATTGGGTAACCACGCAGGTAACATGTATTTACACCTCTTTCCAAATATTTGTTAATTAAAAGTGCCAACAATTTTAATCTGGACAGAATTTTCTAAATGTCCAATAACAAGAAAAAAGTTTGTATAACAAAAAGAATGATCAACTACTTAATTGCTTAGATGTGTATATGTGAGATGGTTGAACACATGCTATCATGTTAAAGTATAAATAAATATACCATGCACAAGGGGTGGGGGATTAGGAATGTTTTCTCTTGAAAGCAAAGATACTGCTCGGAAAATAAAAACAAACCCTACACTTCAAGGCACAGATTATTTCTATAAAGTTGAACAACGAAAGAGAATTCCACTCATCACTACTATTCAAGTATAATTAAAGAAAACCAAGGATATCAGATGCCAGTGGTGCTGGTAGCTTTTTGCTTTCAATGAGTCCCCGGGAAATCCCAACTAAAGTTTCTTAATAAATTTATGATCTGTGGAAACAACTAAAGCCGTCTAACCCCTACCTTGTAACATATCCTGTATAATTCGTTTTAATAGAAACTATTGAAATGTATTGACAGTTTGAAATGGCGAGGAAAGAAAAACACTGGGACGCATGGATACGATTTTTGTGCGTCTTATAGATTTTTGTGCATCAGGGACGCAGAACGCGTACCTATCAGCATCTGAGATGCAATATGTATACCTAATGACAGATTAAAGATCATACCAACAATTTTAAAAATCAAAAATACCTACTAAACCAACTTTATAAAAGCAAAACTTATCTTCTTTTTATGTATATTTCCCAGTCCCCTTATCGAATGTTTAACCCCCTTCACACTAATAAGAGAAAATCAAGTGACCCATTTTGTTAAAAATAACAATAATCTTTAATTCAGACAATGAAAATAGATTGACTTATATTCAAATATTTTTCAATACATTTAACAGAATGCATGACTTTTCAACTAACATATATTGAGAAAAGATTCAAATGATTATCACACCCAATCCCAATGGAATTGTTTCATTCTTTATGCATACAATTTAACTAAGACTATAAAATTAAGATTAGCACACACACACACACAGTGATGCTGATAGCCTTTTGATTTAGTGCGTCCTGGGACGCACATAATTTCTTTGAATGAGTCCCTGGGAATATTTATGGGTCCAAACTAAAGTTTCTCAATAAATTGTAGGTTTTATCTGTGGAAACAACTAAAACCGTCTAATTCCTACCTTGTAACCTATCCAGTGTAATTCGTTTCTAAGAAACTATTGAAATGTATTTACAGTTAGCTTGAAATGGTGAGGGAAGAAAAAAGAAAATCACTGGGACGCATGGATATGATTTTACTGCGTTCTTTTACATTTTTGTGCGTCAGGGACGCAGGACACATACCTGTCAGCATCTCTGTATGTATATATTGCGTGTGTGTGTGTATAATAATTAAGAGAATATGATCAATTGAGAAATATGTACAGGTCATTTTTTTTAAATTGCCCCCCTTCTGATATTGTATAAAAGTTCAGTTTCAACAAGAGCTCCATGAAAGAATTCTATGGTAAGCCCCCACCCACACAAATGTCAAGACAAACTTAACATGACCCTGTGAGGTTTTGCTCATAACTCAGTAATAGAATGACAATTAAAGATGTCATTACTGTCAAGTCATGCTGAAAATACCAATTACTAAAGTAGCAATGAACCTGTTCATTTTATGTTTAATTGAGTGACCAATATAAGTATCAGCAGGTAGTGTAAGCAATTGAGTCCTTTGATGATAAAAAATGACTTGATTCGGCATTAAATGATCTGAAAAAGGTTGATATGCCATATAACAAAACTAACAGTTCACATCTATTGAAATGTATTGTAGAATATCCAATCACGCCAATAAAAAAAAGATTTTCTCAATCTATTTTAAAATAAAGGATTTACTTAAAGAAAAGATTACATAAACTTCAGGAAAAGAATCATTCAAAATTGGCTTTCATTTTAAGTACACGCTTCCTTTTTCAATTGTTAAGCAAAATGGCTCAAGTCTCCTTGTCAGACTCATTCATGTTTACTTTCCTTACTGTACACAAGTGCAGTGATACTGGTAGCTTTTTTAAAAAGTTAGTGCGTCCTGAGACGCGCATGTTTGTTTTGAATAAGTCCCCTGGAAATTTTATGGGTCCCAACAAAAGACGTCTAATTCCTACATTGTAACCTAACCTGTGTAATTAGTTTCTAAGAAACCATTGAAATGTATTTACATAGCTTGAAATGATGGAAGAAAAAAGGAAAACACAGGGACGCAGGATGTATAATTATCAGCATCTCTGCAAGTGTTTTATTTTTTAAAATGTTTTCTAAGCAACTAATTGTATTTTAGATGGATAAAATTTTAATACATCTTAATTTCCATATTACAAAAAGGCCCATAAAGATTATTACTAATGAGTGAATAAATTTAATAGAAATCGTCTTTGGATTTCCGACGTTTAGCCCCCCCCCCCAAAAAAAAACAAAAACATTTTTAACAAGTTTTCGTAAAGAAAACAAATTAGGATGAAATATCATCGTTGTTTTTAACTTTTATTTCAAATGAACATTTAATATTTATAAATAAAAGTCGTCGGATTGGCCGAAATTCAGTATCAGCTAGACAGAAGAAATAGTTTGTTTTTTTTAGCGCCTGAGGTTCCTACCATCAGCCCCTCACTTCACAGCACAGATCCCTGTTACTCATACACTGAGTTTGTGTATCGAACCAGGAACCTTGCGGTTCCCAGACGGGCACTCTACCATCTGAGCTACGATTCATTTTTTTTTTTTTTTTTAGAGAAAAACGGGTTCAGCTAAACTTCCTATATTACTAACTTATTCCAAATTTGATCAGTTTTTCAATTAATGATATTTCTATAAATACACTGAATAAAGAAAAAAAAACCTATAAGAGACAATAGGTTTTGTTTATGAAGAAACTTATTTACAAAACGTTTTTTTAATGGCGGGGAGGAATATTTTGTTTTGGGAAGGAAAAAGGGTTTTTTTTTTTGTTTTTTAAATAAACCTTTCTTTGCATTTTATGTCTATTTTAATTGACAAATCTTTAAATAACTGAAATGCCAGTCACAATTTTATTAGTTCGATTTATCTTGAACCTGAAACCGATTGATACACCGTCTAATTTTTGTCATGCTTATCTCAAGATGAAATGAAGGGCATTTTTACTGCAATTAAATGAACAAAACTGGTTTTTATTTTGAATTGCCATCATAGGATAGAAAATAATTTTGTGAGCAAAACATTGAAATTACACATAAGCAACAGTAGGGGAAAATTAGGGGCTCCGGCAACCAGTGTGTATATTATACTTTAGATAGAAATATCATTAGTATGCCTTTTTTTTTCAATTGTTTAGTAATTTATTAGCGGAGACTTTCATAATTGACTGTTTGTTTAGTAAACAAAAGCAACTCTTAAAATACCTTGAGCTGAAAAAAAAAAAAAAAAAAAAAGGACACAAAAAGTGCTAAATATATTTAATCTGCTTTTCACACATGTATTTCTACCATAAAAGCTTAAATAGATATTTAGATGCCAGAACCAGTGATGTCGATAGCTTTTTTTAAAAATTTAGTGCGTCCTGGGACGCACATATTTGCTTTGAATGAGTCCCCGGGAAAATTTATGGGTCCTAACTACAGCCTTCCAACTCCTACTTTGTAACCTATCCTGTGTAATTCGTTTCTAAGAAACTATCGAAATGTATTCATAGTTAGCTTGAAATGGTGAGTGAAGGAAAAAGAAAAACACTGTGACGCATGGATATAATTTTTCTGCGTCCTTTCTAGATTTTTTGTGCGTCAGGGATGCATGACGCGTACCTATCAGCATCTCTGCAGTACGTAATGACCCTTTAGGTCCAAAGAGGAATGCAATTAAATATTTTTCTCATTTATTTTGACATGAAGTTTGAAAATTATTTCTTCCGAACAGGAAAGATTTGTCGGGGGTGGGGTGGGGGTAGTGGAAAGTTAAGTTTTTAAAAGTGAGAGCTAATGGGTTCTATTTAGTATTATTATTATATACGCTAAATACCTAACTGAACCCTGACTTTATGTCCACTTTGTTTACACTATAAAGCTTAACTAAGATCAAACGAAAATACCTTCATGGCAATTATTAATAATTGAATTACATTTCAATACAAAAACAGTCAGGTTCGTCTGACAAGAGAGAGAACTTGGAGCATCATTACTTCTTTTTTGGGACAGAGGAAATATCTATGGAAATGTATAAAAAATAAACATTTTTTTGTATATTACTATATTTTCTTATTGGATTTATTAGATAAATACCTTTACGTCAGCATTCAGTCAATATCATTTCCCCCCATTTGTCAGAATATTTACATTTAACTTTCAACTCACTACAATTTACCCACCCCATTTTGTTAGTCACTCTCACCCATTCTTACATTCATTTGTCGATACATAATCTTTAGGACTAAAATAATTAAATCATGGAAATGACCAACTAAATAATGAATGCATTACATTTATATATAATTTAAAAAATACATATCACATTTTCTTTGAGGGATATTCTGTACAAAAACCAGGAAATCACCTAAACTATTGACAATTGTTTTACAATTGCAAAAAGTATTAAGAAAGTTGGTTCTTTAATTTCTAAGAAACAAAACCAGTGAAAAATAATTTAAGTTATTCTTTGTTTAAAACTAATTAGGTTACTTTAAAATTAAAGTTACTAATGCAGAATAGCGCGCAATAGATAATATCGGACTAATTAATAATCATTATAATTTAATATCATTAAAACCAACCCTTACCCTTTAAAGTTTTCGGGTATTTCCGGGAAATGCAATGCTTTTTATACGTAATATCTCTTGCGCGCTATTCTGCATTAGTACCAAAATTAAATATATTGCACATCGTTTAAAAAAAGGCATAACTCAGAATAAAATTTGATAAGCTTTACAAAAAAGCAAACTTTTTTTTAAATTACTGAAAAAAAAAGAAAAAAAAAAAAAAGTTTTTTTTTTTAAAAATTAAACAAAGCAAAGAAAAAATACAAACATTTTTGGATAAGAATTGAGAGTAAATAATTTCAAATTATTATTCCACCAGGGTGAGCGATTTGGAAATCCATTTCTTCCAATAAACACAAAATTGACTAAAATTGATTTCGATTTTTTTTCATTCAATATTTCTCTCATAGTGATTTTTTTCTTCTTGTTTCTTCCTTTTTTAAAACTTTTTGAAAATTATCCTCCAAAATGAATTGATGAAGTAATTATATTTGCCACGAACAATAATAATCCATGAAAACGGCAAACGCAAAATGAATAAAGGGACAAATGTCTTTTTTATTTAAACGTTATAATAAAATACAATGTTTTCAGTTGCGTGAATAAATAAGTGTTAATTATATTAATAATAATAATAATAATAATATCCTGGTCGTCACTTATCCGTTTAAGACGTTGAGATAGAAGTCCTAACAGAAGATACGGAGTGCTGATATTTGCCCGGCCAAAGAAAGAACTGGCTGGAAAGAAGCAGCAGCAGCGGCGTTCGGCACAGACAGAAAGAGAACGTCAAAGGGATAGAGGAGGAGGAGGGAAAAGTCTAAGAGAGAGAGAGGAGGAGGGAAAGTCTAAGAGAGAGGGGAGGAGGAAAACGTCAAAGAGAGAGGATGAGGGAAATGGCAAAGAGAGAGAGAGGGGGGAAAGAAGTAAACAAGCAGCAGCAGCAGCGACGACGGTTTTTGAATGGTGGGTCAACATTTTTAAAAGAGGAAGAAAGAAAGAAAAAAGAAAGAGATAAGAGACCGACGTTTGGTTTGTCCCGCCTAAAAACTGAAATATTAATGAGGGCCATGCAAACCAGCTTGGAGCAGATTCAGCCGCCTGGAACCGACTTCGTCCGGTTTACAACCAGAGACAAGGGGCCGACGGGGTAAAGGCGGAAGGAGAGGAAAGAGAAAAACAGCAAGTTTGACGGAGGGTGGGAAGCGAAGGAAAGAGAGACACGACAGATAGGGAACGAGAGAGAGAGAGCAAGATAGAGAGGGTGAACTTGAGGAGGAGGAGGGGGGCAAAGATTTAAAAACCAAGGAGGAGGAATGAGAAAATCACAAAGAGAGAATTATGTTACCCTCTCTTAGCTTTCTGCCTTCTTTTATCGGGTCAGCCAAATCTGGGCAACATTTTGCAACCCCCTAACACACACGCACACACAAAATTATGTAACGACTATTATTACAATTGTAACAGAAAATGCGCAAATCTCTATGTACTTTAATATGTGCCAAATAATATCGACCCAGAGAAAATGCCTGCCTCAAAGTGAGAGAGAAAGAGTAAGACTCATAAGGGAATTGTTTTTAGCAGACTATATTTTTGTTTGATTTTTTTTCTTTTTTCTGATAGTTGTTATAAACGGAAGAAAAATATAATCGCCACCACTGTTGTTTAATAAATAAAATATTATCACTTTAATGTTGGATGATAAAATTTATGTTTTAAGGATGTAAAGAAAAACAACAATCGTTGAAAAATTTAAAATCTTCATTTTTTAAAAATTTTGCCATCTTTCGTTTTCGCGTCTGCTTCGCCATTTTGAAAGTTTTCTACCAAAAATTCGTCTCATGATGAAAAAAAAAAAAAAAATTAAACAAATATTCTATTCTCAAATAAATCCAAAAAATAATAAAAAGCCATAGAAAAAGTAATAAAAAATAAAATTAAAATTAATGAAAGAAATCATGAATAAAGAGTGAAAAACTCGATGAGTCGAGGAGCACACACGCAATTCTTAGGAACATTTTGAAGAGGGCGGGAGAATTTTTCGAAGTGGTAAAAATATCTTCATTTATTGTAACAGTTATTTCCAGAGTTAAGATTGATTTTAAAATGCAAATAAATTAATCGACAAAGACAATTGAAAATGCTGCATTAGAAAAGACGAAACATTGAGGTATCCAATGTTCCTAATTTGCATATTAATATTACAAACAAGGTTCACATAAGACAAGATGAAAAATCTTTTAAAAAGATTGACCTTGTTGATTGAAAATCGTTTTTCCTAAATATTCAGAATTAATGTTTTACTAAAATCATTTTAAAGTTATTTAAATAAAACACGATTAAAGAATCTTAGGAAACAAATGAATTGCATATTTGGTTGAAAATTCAATGTTTTGTTGAAACTGTTTGGAAAAAAGCAATGTATCACCAAAAAAAAAAATCGTTAAAAAAAGGTAAACTAACTAAAAATATTTTAGGAGGGAAATTTTTATAAAATTGTCAGGAAAAATTTGGAAAAATAGAAATAAATAAAAAGGATGGAAGATTAAACAACGAACAGAAAACAAGTTTTAAAAAATGTTTTAAAAATACATCATTGTGTCCCCGAATGAAAATTATGTGTTAAAAACAAAGTTAAATCTAAGATAAAAATTTGAAAAAAAAATAGTAACGAACGACATATTTGTAATCTCTAATTATTCCTCTTTTAAAAAATATCAATTTTTCTTGTTTATAGTTAAATTAAAATATTGAAAAATATAAAAACATGCAAAGGGGTCGGGAAAAAAAGGAGGCCAGCGAAATGGAGACTTGATGATAATAATAATAAATGCATTAATAAAATCCAGTAAGCTGAAAATGTGTGTGTGCGCCTATTTTTTTCTCCCTTGTATTAATTTGTGTACCATGTGGAAGAAAAGATCCCTAGCCATGTTTTTAAGTAAAAAAACATTTTAAATAACAGTAAAGTCGGGTTTGATCAATATTTGGGAAAGATAAATAACTGACTTGTACTACTATAAACAGAAGAAGATGAAAAAGGATAAAAATCGGGTGGAAAAAGTGGAAAACATTTTGTTTACATCGACAACGATGGCCAAAACATAAGAGTACAACGAGCCTGATTGAAAAATCGTTTTTTCCTTTTTTGAGGGCAAAAGTATTTTACAAGTGGAATAAATAGAAAGTTATAAGGAGAAAATTAGGAAAAAATCAACTTACAGCTCTTCTCGGAAGTGTCACACAGAGTATGAATTATAAATTTAAATGGGGGACTTGTGTTGTGAGGAGGAAAGCAAACGAACTACTGGGTGGCGAGTGAAGAAGGCCTTGTGTACGGCGGTAGATTTCCTTGAGAGATTCCGGAAGGTTGCACATGAAGCGCGCGTTGTGGCGGGAGGGAACCAAGGAAAAGAGGCTAAGCATCTATAGAGGGGAGGGGCACCAATGGGGGAAAAAGAAAGAGAGAAAAGAGATGCAAAGCAACAGACAGAGTGAGAGGGAAAGAGGGAGAGAGAAAAACAAGTATAGGGAGGAGTTTTATCACTGATATACACAGAGGGAAGGAAATGGAGAGAGAGAGAGAGAGAGAGAGAGAGAGAGAGAGAGGCAAATGAAGAAAGATGGTACAAGTTTAGGGGGGGGGCTTTCGTTGTTTTGTTTTTTTCTTTCTTTTTTTTGAAAATTGAATTGAGAACGAAGAGAAAGATGGAATTTAAGAGAGAGTGAGAGAGAGAGAGAAATTTAAGGAGAGACAAGAGTGAGAAAGAGGGGTGGGTAAGGTTGAGCTATATGAAGCTAAGAAGGAGGGGGTCGAGAGAGTAACGTGTTAATTTTGAAGTTAAAATATTTTATTTACATACAAACTTTGCTTTAACTGCAGAAAAATAATCTTGAAAATGGATACAAAAAAAATAAAAAATCCTGCAATTTTTATTTTTATTAGGCAATTTTATAAAACCATTACTTAAGAATCGACTGAGATTTTGAATTTATATTTCAAGTCCTATAAATAAAATTATTTTTTAATTTGTCATGTACCTACTTCTTGTGTTTCTTATATAATAACCAATCGAGTCTTAACATTATAAGTTTTTCTTTCTTTTAATCTATGCGTAGTCAAATTAAAAAGTTGAAAAATATTAATTCTAACTTTCGCAACTTCGATAAATCCTACATCAATTATATTGTATGAGGGAATTATTAACGCAAATTATGGAGCATAGTAAAAAGACTCATGGATATACAGCAACACAAGATTGAGTTGGACAAAGTATTATTATAAGCGACTAATAGTAGCTAGCAAATTTGTTAAAATCGTGTGACAACGGATTTTATATAAACACAGGTATCAATATAGTTATTGTTATTAAGTGTATTTACTTTCAACAGAATAAATAATGTCAAACAGGATATAAGAGAGATTATTATGTCAATTAATATTACATATTTATTTAATTTATAAGTATGTATCAGCTATGTCAATATCAATTCATAAATAATTGTTGAGATCATGGTCGTTTGATAAAGTCTTAATCATGTCTAATTATCTAATCTGTGCGTCATATTAGCATAAATACGCAACAACACTCCACACAGACATATAGTCAGTATTTTAATATATTATTCATATTTATATGAGAGAAGACGTCAGTTAACAAGCCTTTACTATTAGGGTAGATGTTATTTATTTAAAATCCAACTCAAATAATCGTCTTTAACACCAAAAAACACGATTAACATCACTCTTCGGAGCAACAAAACATGAACACACTAGTCAGTTAAAATCTAAGCACACAACACAGTGTGTAATGTTCGATTAAACAATCACAAATGGATTAGGCCTAGTCTCTAAGTCGCTGTGAACGTCGTTGATACAATTTATACTAAGGTATCTACGAATAACCTAGTCACATACCATCTGAATTAAACAACATGGCAGGTTTTTGCTGCAAACACTCTCAATGCGTGTTCAGATATACTCAAATATTAAGCGCAATCCTGTATCGCTTATTTCTTTATACAAAAACCTCTGTTAATCTACTACTTAGTCTTCGTAACACACATAAGCACAAAATACATTGATACTTCTGTGCTCGCGCTCTGACTCCTACGGACCAGGCGTTTCCACATAGTTTCTAACATATGCTTCAGGGCGATATGCTGCTCTCTCTTCTTGCCGTCTTCATAAACATAAAATGAACAAATATATAAATCTTAAGCTAAGTACTCTATTTATATACTAACCAAAAAATAAATATGCATATTTAGTTTATTAGATAGAAGTAATAGAATTATAATTATAATCTATATTATACTATAAATTGCAAGACGTTGCACTTTCACTGACTTACTTCACTAACACGCAACAGAACACGCGAGAGAAACCGCTAGAACAATGGGTGCCGTGCGTGTATAACTCGAATCATATAACATAATATATCTTTATTTCTATATATCAATTATTTTATTATTATCACAACCTTTATTTTTATTATTATTAACTACAATTACTAATCATTTATTGCTTTTTTATTGTTGCAGTGTTGTACTCTTTTTATTTCACTAGTCAAATAAATTTACCACGCTTTTATACTCTTTTCTAATGTCTTCATATATGCACTAGTTTTCACATACACTTTCACTTGCTAAGGTGTTTATCTTCGTATTCAGTTGATACTTTATCTAATCTTCTATCCATCACACCTCCATATACGCCATTTCTTCTTCTTCTCTCTTCTCTCTCTCGAACATATTAAACATAATAAAATACCATGTATAGACATAAAATGGACAAATATCATTATAAACTCTACAATTTCATATATATTAACCCATATGAATGCCAGCAACAACAAATAAAGAAGCATATAGGCCTCATAATAATTCAACACAATAAAGAAATTAACACATACCAAAAGAGCAAACAACAAACAACAAGACGACGAAAAATAATAACAAAAAAGATAGAAACCAAATTACACGGAAACAATAACAAAAAAAAAAATAAAAAAACCAACGAGCAGAGAAAGAAAAATAAACCAGGAACTTCACTAGACACAAACACAAATAGTATAATAAGAATAACACATACCAATACAAAAACAAAACACAAAAAGACACACAACAAAATATAATAAAATAATTATAAATTCATCAAATAAAGATGTGAACAAAAAAACTATCACGAGAGAAGAGCTGTAAAATAAATATTAAATCCAAAATATATATCCATATAAAAAAAACATATATCTATAAATAAAACTGAAAAATACTTAAATAGCACCACTACACAAAAAGGAAAAAACGATTATTTAAACAGGCTCGTATGTACATAACTTAATGTATTGGCCAATCAGTAATATGAGAACGAATAATTTATGAGATTATAAAATTCATACTATAACACTTCAAATAATGTTTCCACTTTGATACCCACTTGTGGAAAATCACATAATCTCTACCTACTGTATGTGTAGCTCTCTTATCCGCTTGGCTCCTTAACTTCTCGACGCTGGCGACCATGATTTGAGCAAAAACACGCCCATGTAATGTTTAAAGTGACTTTTTTTATTTCACTGAGAGTGTACTTTTAGTCTGAGTGTGAGTGTCAAACACGCTAGCACACGGATAGTTGTGTTGTATGTATGAGAGAGTTGTTGAACGGTTGTGTATCTTGCATCTCTACTTCTACTACCTAAGTTCATGATGCGAGACGTAGCAACAATAACCTGCTGTGTTCCATCACAAGTGCGTATTACACAATAACGTTTCGAGTCACACAGCGACTACAGCACACGTAACAAACGAGCAAGTGAGCGCACACACAGCGAGTATGTCATGCTTCTGAGGAGAGTTTAGTATTAATGCAAGTAGTAGAGAGTAGATACATCAATATGTCTCCATTTCGAAACTGGACGACGTGCTCACGCTATCAGGCATACACAAAGAAAATAGAGTTGTCTCTCGAAGCGGGGAGCATACGTATACGCTACACACTCCATGCGTAATAACATCGGTGTCTCTCCTTTTAATTCTATTTCTAAAACGCTTCTTTATCGTCTTTTTATGTATCTGTAGGTATTTTTGCAGTGAATATGTGTAATAACACGCATATATAATATTATGTACAAATTTTCGTAAAAGTTGTAATGCGTAGATTCTATGTTAGACAAAACGCACACGAGTAACGATCCCCCTTTTATCGATGTACGTATGATCAATTGTATGTGTGCGTGATGTGAGAAGCGAGGCGACACAGTATGTAGTGTGCAGGCAATCAATATTCAGGATGAATTGAGTATGTCAGTATTCGCGAATCTGAGCCTCACCGTTGAGGACAGGGGCGTGCAACTATCTTCATCTCATGAAATTACTTCATAATAATCACTCACTATTTATACGAAGAAGTCCATG
Source organism: Doryteuthis pealeii (assembly GCA_023376005.1). Taxonomy (NCBI): domain Eukaryota; kingdom Metazoa; phylum Mollusca; class Cephalopoda; order Myopsida; family Loliginidae; genus Doryteuthis; species Doryteuthis pealeii. The sequence goes on from CM042139.1 coordinate 16,842,408, forward strand.
TTTTTACATGTCACGCGCACCCTGAACTAAGAGGGCCTCTCTTCCTAAATTGCGCACAACATACATCTCCCTGCTCATCACATTCTTTATGTCGCGTGACAGCCAATTGTATTTTCTGCATCTTGAATGTTCTAATAAAGAAACATAATATAAATTAAAACAAAAATGAATATATTCACAGAGCGCCAATCGATATTGCTATTTATATTATCATTCACATCATCATATCTAATATAATCGTATATATTTTGTAATTAACTTTACTGACAGTTTAAAAAAAATAACACCTGCGTAAAAAATTGTTTGGTCACATTTATGTACAATAATTTGGTCATATTTAATGACAGTATATAATTTTTTATAGAATAATTAACCAAGTATTCAAAATATAACAAAAATATATATAATACTAATAGTTCAGGTAATACACACACAAAGATGTCTTATTAAATTTTTCGAGTATCAAGAATAATTGTTTCTGAATATTGATTGTTAAAGAATATAAAAGAAGCATCTGAGTATTATTTTTATAATAACTGCCTAGAGACAAATCAATTACACAAAACAAAATATGCGAATTTAAAATCATAACAAAAATAAGAAAGCGCCACAAATTAATACAAATAATATTAGTTAATATCGCATATACAAACACAATAGAGATTTCACTTTTGTTATGACTGAGTAGATGACATCTAGAGCTATAGTTACTATATTTTATAGGTCGCGTGAATAATTAAGTGACCCGTTTTACGTGAGACCGAATTTGTGTAGAACAAATATAAATTCTATACTGTTAATTTTCTTATTTTTTATTGTGATATATACGATCATAAATTACGAGAGTGTCTCAAAGAAGTACATGCATAATCGACTTGTAATAATAAATAGAATGTGTATTCAAAGCTCTATGAACCCTCTAAAATCGATATCACATGATATTACTTCAATATCTATGTAAAGATTATGAGACGAAGAAGAGAAGAGAGGATATAAAACTCGCGAGAGAGAGTCTGAGTGAGAGGAGAGAAATGTGAGTAGGTCAACTATAATCAATACAATGTTCGTACCTTAATGTGTGATACTAAGTGACAATGTGGAAAGTTCAACTAAAAAAAAAAATAATGAAGAAAGCCAATTTTGTCACACTTCATTTCCGAGTGTCTGCAGCATGTCATGACATCACTTGTGTTTTCAAGATATTATATGATACTTGTCTGTATTTATTTACAGTCACAGTGTAGGCAGTTTAGGATAAGATAGTTGGCCACACTATACCTATAGTGGAGTACTCTGAATAGAGAGCCTCTTGTATAGCTACATATTCTATCTATAAGAGTGATTAGACCTGACTTCCATTTGAGCGCCAAGGGTGTCTGACAGAGAGGCATACAGCATTCTTTCCGTTTTTCTCGCTCCCTGTTTTCTCTAAATTCGTATTCTACTTATGATATATTGTTGAGCGAACTGCAGTTGCAAATCAAGCTGTTCGTTTGCGACTATCACTAGGTCTGAGTATTGCGACATCTACATGCAATTTGAAAAACAAATGATATAATCATTATAAAAAATCAATGTGGTTAATTCTCTCTGTTTATTTTCTAATTACACTATTCTGGTATCATAAATGAAGCAGTTTAGCTCAAAAGTCGGTACTCTTGGATTATATATGAGAATTAGACATAACTTGTTTAGATATTGTAATTAATACATATTTTAGTCTCGAGTCAATAAGTAATGGCGAAAGTTAAAAATATCGTATGTAAGAAAAAAATAACTTTTCTAGTACGAATTATCATGCAGCAAGAGAAGATGCAGAATCTGTCTCGAATAAACTGTAAAGACAATGCGAGCAAAAATATATTTTTATAATGCAATGATTTTAATTTTTCTCTAGAAAGCGAATTAGTTTACGTATGTTCATTTTACCATACGCGCACAAATGTAATATACTGTTATACATCCATACATGTATAGCAAAAGTTCGCGACTGAGAGTAAAATTATGTTATTATAATGTTATTAAACCATTATCAAGTGTGTGAGCATTATATTATTTTTGTCCTTCTTCACCTGTATAAGCACACTTCATCTAGTGTTAGATAACATAGAATATTCGAGAGAACTTCTAGAACAAACATAATTGACCATTATACATGCAAATAACTTTTATTAATTTTTAAGTATCGTTCCTTATAAATGCAAATAGAAACACTATTTGGCTAGTCCTAACTCTGTACTCTTGAAAGATGCAAGTGCAAGGATTTGTTTAAATCTTTCGGTCGTATATTGAAATGTGGTAGAAGAGACATTGTCAAGATAAATTTAAACGTAATATGTTAGTAGCTTATAGCTTCAGTTCGATTGTTACAATATAAGGGGGAGAACAATGTAGTAATTAATCACAGGGATAATAACTATATATGTTGGTACCTTTATTTTTCTGGTAAGGTTTGCTGTGCGTGTGTGTTAGGGGTTGTTCAAAAGCATTATTTATTTTAAGCTCAATATTTTGCTATTCTTGCACACAGTAAATTTGTGGTATTCAATGCAGAATGACCCGCGAATCAAGAGAAGATAAATAATGATCTCGTATGCAACACGTCACATATTCTAGCATGGGTAAATCACTAAATCCTTCTTACACTTCTTCAATAAGGAGAGTAAATTGTATTGTTGTTCTTTTAAAATAAATTTGCATTTTTTAAATACGAATTTGTAGCTTTTTGGTAATCAATGCAAAATAGCGCGCGCAGAAGATTAATGACACCTCTTGCGAGCCAATCCCGCAATTGAGATACCATATAATGATTATAAACAAATTATCTACCACCACCATATAACATACTAGGCCAGTAACCAAAATAGCTATGTTGTCACAAGACAACTTTCTCACTCAGATAAAATAATCGTATTCTAACATTTTATATTAACGCCTATATCGAAGTCTCAATATCTCGTTTGACATCTCTTAACTAAGAGATATAGTATGTCGCCATCTTCTTCTAATACTAACGCGTAGCCAACTTCAAAAGATACAATATGCTATTCACGATATAGTTTGCACCACTTGAAACACATCACTCTTTGCGCGTCTAGGGTAACGGGAGGCACGTAAATGTAGAGAAGCATGCTGAAACAAGAAGTATGCTGGCCGTTGCTCTGGTCTTGTAAGATTCAGCTGCACATGTAAGATCGAGAAAAGTTACCAGCGTGTTCTGTATATTCGTGCTTCCGATTGATTGCTTTTGCGTTTCTGGCATCGGTTCACTTTCTTTGCATTATATTATTCTCATGTCCTCCTCTTGGTCGGTGACACACACACAAGACAGAACACAGAAGTAGAAAAACATAGCACTGATCAGGTTGTCTACAGTTATCCGATCACTAATTGCTTCTCTTCTCTCATATTACTTATGCTTCGCTCTGCTTATCACACTTATAATGTATGACTATCTGCTTTATCGGCCACATATCACGGTTAAAAACCAGGTCCGGTCGTTCTACGAAAATAATAAAAATGCTTAACGGCGCGCGAGTTGAAAAAATAAAACACTATCAAAACTGCTCCTTTCACATAAGTAAATTCGACCACACCAGTCCACCTTTCGTTTTGTTCTTGTTTTGTTTCTTGTTTTTTTGTTTGGTTTGTCTCTATTTTGTTTTGTTTGTTTTGTTCTTTCTTTCTCTCTTTTTTCCCTTCTTTCTTTCCCCCCCTCTTTCTTTCTCCGATTCTTCTCCCTTTTCGACAGAACACAAAGTAGAAACTAGTAATATATTGTAAGGATGAAGTTAGAAACCATATCAAGTGTCTCTCAGCCTTCATGTATCAAAACAGTTTGAAGCACTTCCAAGTAAAATACGATTCATTGAATTTTACAAAACAAACTTTTTGTGAAAGTTATAGGAACATAAACTTGGTTCCTCATGAATAATCAGAAAAATATTTTTACTGTTTCACAAGAAATGCTGAAAATTACTGATAGCCAAAAAGTGTAATGATTAAAAGCAAATATTTATTTAATAACTACTTTAGTTTATTATCGTTTTCTAATAATTTTTGCAGAAAAACTATTAAAAATTTAGACCCTCCTTTAAACAGAACAAATATCGATGTATATTTTTCTTTTATAAGAATAATAGCCAATTAAATAATTATCGAAAAAGAGAAAAAAAAAAAAAAAAGAAGAAAAAGATCTCCAAAAATTATTTTTTTAGTTTTTATTTTAAATTTAGTTTCCGATTTTCGGTACTTATTTTCTACCAGAATAGTACCCTTAATTTTTTTTCTTCTATTCACACCTTCGGTCTTTTGTCTTTTTATTTATACTGTAATTAGTTTCAACTTTATATAACCCCACCGATATTTTGCGCCCAAAAAATAAGAGGGTAAATGTTAAGTGTCCTGAAAAAAATCAAAAAGTTTTGAAATAAAATAACTGATGCATTATAAAATTCATTCATTGATAATTCAACACTGAAAATTTCATTAAAATCGGATAATTCCCTGATTTTTGGTAATTTTTTTCAATCGGGGGAGGGGGGTTGTTTTGTAAAACACGGTTTGTTTCTTTTTTTTACAGGGGAGATAAATATTTTCTGAGAATTAACCCTTTACGAAGATTTCTTCAATGAAACAATTGTCGATCTTGTGTTATGTACACTTCTTTTTCAAAACTTCTTTCTTTCTTTTTTTTTAAAAAAAGTACGTATTCCTATTTAGAAAATTTATGAACATAAAAAAACAAACATATTATGACGCTTATGAATCACCATACTTTAGAAGAAAAGTTGGTTGATATTGCCGGTAGTAAACATTTTCGGGAACAAAACGACTTTACCATAGCTCAAATTACAATTTTTAATTACTGAAACTTTTATCTTTTCTTTCTTTTCTTTTTTTTTTTTTTTTTTTTTTTTTTTTTTTTTTTTACATAGAAAACTGGAATCTATTATTTTGTATAGTAAAATATAAAACAAATTTGAAAATTGCATTTTCATATTTCTTTTTTGTATCTTTGAAAAATACGAATTAGATTTTTCCGCCTTAAAAAAGTGCTGCCTTTTTTTGTTTTTTTTTGACGTCATAGACGTATTTTATAGAATCAAATTGATTGAAGAAAAATTACAAAAAATTATGGAATAATCCGATTTTACTGGAATTTTCAATGTTGATTTACTAATGAATAGATTTTATAATGCATCAGTTATTTTATTCAAACACTTTCTGATTTTTTTTTCAGATTACATAACTTTGACCCTCTTGTTTTGGGGAGTATAATATGATCGAAATTAATAATAGAAAAATAAAAAGACAAAAAAAATGTATTAACAATTAATTGCATATGTAATATTATTTTGCTTTCTTTTACTGATGTTCATTATGTTACTACTTTTCAACTAAAATAATTTAAAATTCACCTTAAATAATCGATTTAATCAATTTTAATTCGTTTTTAAGTAAAAATCTGCACATAAATTGTTGGTACCTATATTATTAGTATGTTGAGGAAATAATAATGTTCAACATAAGAAACATTCTATTACGTGAAAACAGTAAAAAAAAGTTTCTCTTGTTGCATTTTTCAACAAATACTTCTAACGTATTTTGAACAATATTGTTGCACAAGCAAAAGAGAGAAAAAAAAGTGATATGCCCCGATAATAATGGCGATTATTCAATAGTGCCCCGATAATAATGGCTATTATCATTGATAGGAGGCAGCAGAAGTACGTCTCCAAAGAAACAGACGCATGACCCGAAAAGTAGGACATGACCTTTCCTTTGACATTTGTTTTTTTTGGGGGACTTTATGTTCATAATGTGTGTGTATGCAAGAAAAGCTCATGCATCTACAACACGTGTGTGTATGCATGTAGGCGTCGTCCGGTAATACATCCCCCCTTCTTTTCTCTTTCTCTCTCTCTCTCTCTCTCTCTCTCTCTCTCTTCCTCTCTCTCATTTTTAAAAAATGTCCCTCTCTTGTAATTTGACACTAAAATTCGCTCTTTTTTTCTGTCTGTCAGCTTGTTTTGCAATATCGTCCTTAACTGTGCTTAAATAAAAAAAATAAAAAAACTCCACAAAGCTTAAAATGTATTTCTTCTCACAAACCCGATTGTCTGCCGTGTAGTGTATGAGGCGGGGGTAGGGGTGGGGGTTATGTAAATATGTTTCAGAAAAGTTATAAGCAGAAAAATATTACATAAGTAAATAAAATAACAAAAATGTCACGAACTAATGCCCGAAAAAGATAGTAAAAAAAGTTTGAGAGAAATTAGTAAATAAAAACATAGAAGATATACATACATACATACATACATACATACATACATACATACTAGGTACTGCCAAAGTTGCCGGAAAATCCGTATTTTACAAAGCAAATTTACCACCCCCCCTCGATTGAAAAAAATATATAAAAAAATCAGGGAATTATCCAATTTTAATGAAATTTTCAGTGTTGATTTATCAATGAATGAATTTTATAATGCATCAGTTATTTTATTTATATTAAAAAATATGTGTAATATTATTTTGCTTTTTTTACTGATGTTACTTTTTCGATATAGACAAAAATTTGTTTTAAAAACGAATTAAAATTAATTAAATCGATTATTTAAGGTCAAATTTGTCTAAGTCGAAAAGCAGACGACAAATTGACAGTGGCTAATACATACATACATACATACATACATATATGTACAAAAATTTTTGACGTCATAGACGTATTTTACAAAAATGAATTTAATCTCACTCATTGAAAAAAAATTACTAAAAGTCAAGGAATTATTCGATTTGAATGAAATATTCAGTGTTGATTTATTAATGAATGAATTTTATAAAGCATCAGTTATTTTATTTAAAAACTTTTTGATTTTTTTCAGGTCACTTAACTTTGTTCCTACTCCTTATTTTTAGGGTGCAAAATATATGTGGGGTTATATATGATCGAAACTAATTACAGTATAAATAAAAAGACAAAAGACCAAAGGTTTGAAAAGAAAAAATAAATTTTTTAAAGGAGTATATTGGCTGAAAATAAGTACTGAAAATCTGAAAATTAAATGCAAAAAAGAGACATTTTTTTTTTTGC
>CM042139.1:16854503-16912003 GCA_023376005.1 Doryteuthis pealeii
CCTGATGCAGATGCACCAGATGACACTTCTGCAGACGAGTCGTCCGACTGGGAAATAGTATTACCATGATTGCTACAGGATTACCCTGGCTGAAAGACCTAACGGAGTTTTGTACTTGATATAGATATTATAGACAAATTAGCAGAATAAAGAAAATCGAATGCAGAATAGAAGGCAAAATATAACATTTGAAAGTTTAATACAGGCACTAACAAGAAAACCAACTGCAAAAATATTTAATCCAAATAAGGAAGTCACTTGCACGACAGATGCAAGCGAACATTCGATAGTTGCAATTCTACCCCAAGAAGGTCATCCTCGTGGAGAAGTGCTATTTCATATTGAGCGCCGGCTGAATTTTCGTCAATCTCCTCAAACAAGTGATTTTTCATGCTCAAGAAGGGCACTATATCTGGAGATACTGGAGAGGGTCTGACCCGCTCATAGAACCGATCGTCTGGTTGTTGTTGGGGGGGGGATCTACTCTCAATGGAATTAGGGTAAATTTTAGATGCGACAAAAAGAGGCTTGGTCGAATAACATTCTGCAAAATGTGGGTCTATGCAACAAACCTGTGTGCTGGAAAGGTTATGAGTCAACTTTGCCACGACATTCCGGACTGGGCCGCAAACCCACCCCCACTTACGGCTTAGAGCGACTGGTCGGCTTGCTTTCGGTCGTCAAAAACCAGAAATCAGTCGGCGGTCCTACAGGTAACAGATGGAGAGGAATCAACTAAATTGACCAAAATTTTATCTTGTTTCTCTTTTTCGCTGAGGACTTCCTGTTTTTTCTCCAACCCATTTCTTCCTTTTTTTTTTTTTGAGTTTCGCTTTCAAGCAGACATATATATATAAGATATATAATGGAGTGCCTGTGGTATTATGGTGAATTTTGTCATTGAAGGCTACGCATGACTGTATTTCGTGGCATGAAACTGTCGGCAATAAATCTTCGGGCCTTGTACCCATGTTCGCGGTAGCATTACCGTATTCACACTTTTTATAAATAAATTCCGGTGCCATATTTTATGAGCGGGTCGGTTGCAGTGGTGCAGTCAACAACGAAATCGAGTCGACAATTACAATGTCTGTTCCAGAGGTTGCTTTACTTCACAACTGTATTCATAAGCGTATAATACGTTTATAAGTTGGATATATGTTGAAGATAATGGCGTGATGGTTATAATTATTATCCACACCATAAAGATCCCAATATTAGTTCTGTAGGGGATTATCTTCCCTTTGCCTGGAAGAGTTATCTTCCCGCTGTGTTGCCGTTTGTGGCCACCAGGGGACCTCTGGTATTTAAGCGGCTGATTCAAATGCTTCCCTCTCTCTTTCCTCACTGCCTCTGAACGAGCACATGGGTTAGACTTATCTCTACCCCTTCTCGGTGGGGCTTTGCCCCCTTACATCACTGTAAGTCTTTTATACAGCATGGACTATCCTTTAGTTCCATGTCTGTAACATTTATATTTTATGTATATTTGGGTATCTCGTTTATACCTAAATATTGTATCTTGTATTTACCATTCATGAATGTGTCCTTTTATCTCTACTCTTATATCTTATTTGTATCTTATGTATCTATGTACTTTATGTATCTTATCGTTACCATGTGCTGTACACCTATTAAATGTTTTGTCTCACAACGTGTCGGAGCTGTTGTTCAATTATTAACTTTGAATCTTACAGTTCTATTGTTAATTTGATTATCTTAGTTCATGTATGTGCAATGTTGATATCATATAATCCATCTACTGGTTCTTATAGCTATTTTTGTATCTGCATTGTAGAATATTTCGTTGTGAGGGTTCAACAAATGTTTTTAGTCTCTAAATCAAATTATTTCTTCCTCAATATCCAGAAGTTTTTCGACACAACCGTTTTTATTTTTTGTGTGTGTGCAGTTAGAGAATGAATAATTATTGCAATACCTCAGTTTACAGTTACCTGCAGACATCTCTATGTACATCCGTTTGTCTTATATTGCGGAGGCAACATACTGGTACAATATGACGCCGAAGTGTCCCCGGTAACCGCACACGTACCGGGTGCGGGCAAAAGGAATTGACGTTGCGCAGTCACCTGTCGATGAAGTAGTTTGCGAGCCATATGCTGTGGGGGATTCCGTTTGGGTGAAACCCCCAGGCAGTTGATGTACCACCCGATTCAAGCGGGGGCGAGTGACAGGTGTGGTCAGTCAGCAATCTGTCTTGGTCAAGGAGTCCTGCGTCACGTACGCGATCTCCGTCCTGCTGTAGAGGTGGATTATTCATATACCGATGAAGATGACGAGCCATCCGGCGACGAGTTGTTATTGAATGTCGCCAATGGTCCCCTCGAGACACAACCGATAGCCCGTCGGACGATTCAGAGGCGGAAACTGTGGTGCATGTACTGCTTCGAAGGAGCGCGAGAACAAAAAGGCCACCCCCACCCTGCACATTGTGTGATCATGAGATCAGGGGGGAGTGTGACAGAGAACACGAGTTGAGTGGTGAACGTGAAGGCCTGCCGTATTCTCGAAGTTATTTAACTGGGGTGACGACACTCATAAGAAATAGGAATTCAGTGGATAAGCAACACCAGCTAATCAGAATTTACATTTCATCTTTGACGATTTGAACGGACTCATTTTTAACCTGGGTGTGAGAGAGAGTTAAATGAAGATTATTATACTTTTTACATCTTGAACTATTTGGCAATAGCTCTTAAGTAAACATTGTAAATAAACGTTGTAATAATTAAATTATCATACTGTAATATGTCCATAGGTTCGGCTAGTTAATTTAAATTATTTAAAAGTAGAGTCGTCGGGGTGGTCTAATGTCGGTATCAGCCAGACATTAGAGAGAGGGGGGGGGTAAAGATAGATAGGTAGTGTGTGTGAAAGAGAGAGAGAGAGACAGAGATATAGAGAGAAATAGATAGGGATGTAAAGATAGACAGGTAGTATGTGTGTGTGATGAGAGAGAGAGAGAGAGAGAGAGAGAGAGAGAGAGAGAGAGAGAAGGAGTGTAAAGATAGACAGGTAGTGTGCGTGAAAAAGAGAGAGAGATAGAGAGATATAGAGAGATAGATAGGGATGTAAAGATAGACAGGTAGTATGTGTGTGTGTTTGTGTGTGGTGAGAGAGAGAGAGAGAGAGAGAGAGAGAGAGAGAGAGAGAGTAAATCATTTATTTATGAACGACTTTATATTATTTTCCGTATTTGATGTATCACCTTTGAAATAAAAATGACATAATTACTTTTTTCTCCATAGACCCACATTACTGCTGTAAAAATTCTTCAGCTGCTTTGGCATGACTACACCACTCCGCCTCTACATATATACTAGAAAAAAAAAACGTGACTCGTCGGGTCACCCATTGAGCTCTGGGTAGATTGTGATCAGGAAAAAAAGGGAGTTTGCCAAGCGAATTACATTTAAAAAAAAAAAAAGAAAGTACGGCCAGAGAATTAAAAAACGAAAAAAAAATGGACACATGGCCGAGTGGATAAGGTAGTTAGGTTAAGACAGTTCTAAGTGACAGTTATCTCTGGATTCCGGGTTCAATCCTGAGTAGAGGCAGTAACATAGAAAAATAATTAACACAACTCCTACCCCAGCTATGGTTAGCGGAATGAGAACAGGATACCCCGTGGACTAAATAAAGGGTTAAGTTCGAAGTTCCGTGATGGTTCCCAATTACGACAAGAAAGTTCCCGAGTTCGAAAAGAAGGTTCCCGAGTCCGAGAAGGTTCCCGAGTCCGACAAGAAATACCTGAAGAAGGCCGGAGGGCATATCGGCTGAAACGTTGTACAAATAACAATGAAGATGGGGACAATAGTCCGAATAATGCAGATAATATTAATTATCAAACCTCATCTCAAACATTCAGAGAAATAAAAAATAAAAAAAGACATTAAAATCATTTTACTAAAATTTGCAATTAAGTCAAAAACAGACCCATCCCTTACTTCACATTCTGCCTGTTACTTCCCACTCTCTATATATATCTTGATTAACCACTCCTTACATATGTTTGGTTTTGTCTGTGATTGTAAAGAGAGAGACTAGAGAGTGTGGGAGAGATTAAACTTCCCACTTTATTTGTGTGTTACTCAGTAGCAGTAATCTCATCAAAGGAATAAATACCTGGGCCGTCCCCAGTATAGAGGCCACAATCAAAGGACTCGAAGAATACACAAAAAAAGCAAAGAAAGATTACTTATGGCAGCCAATAACAGCAGATGTTACATATGGCCAAACAGAAAAACAACGAAAACAAGAAAACAAAGATGGGAAGAAAAACAATTATATGGACACTTTAAACGACGAATTGGAGACGTTGCACATAAAAAGACCTGGACATGGTTAAGAAGAGGAAACCTCAAGAGAGAAACTGAATCACTAATAATTGCTGCACAAAATAATGCCATAAGAACAAATTATATCAAAGCAAAAACAGATAAGGCACAACAAAACAGTAAATGTAGACTGTGTAGTGACAGAGATGAGACCATAAACCATGTATTAAGTGAATGTAGCAAACTAGCACAACGGGAATACAAAGCTAGACACGACTGGGGTAGAAAGGTGATCCACTGTGAATTATACAAAAAAATTACATTTTGATCATACAACAAAATGGTATATGCATAAAACAGAATCTGTTCTTGAGAATGAAACGTATAAAATCCTCTGGGACCTTATTCTAACCAGGAGACCAGACCTAATATTGATTTTTTTAAAAAAGAAAGAGAACTTGTTAACTGGTAGACTTTGCAGATCACAGGGTAAAGGTGAAGGAAAACGAAAAAGATAGACAAATACCTGGACCTTGCTAGAGAATTGAAAAAGTTGTGGAATATGAGAGTGAAAGTGATACCAATTGTAGTTGGTGCACTTGGAACGGTCCCAAAAAAGCTTGGAAAAAAGAGTGGAGGATCTGGAAATTAGAGGAAGAATTGAGACCATGCAGACTACTGCATTGCTGCAATCGGCTAGAATACTCAGAAGAGTCCTGGAGAACTGAGGAGACTTGTTGTCACTCAGACTCCAGTGAAATACCATCAGCTAATGCTGGTGTGAAAATCTCACCTTATCCCAGAGAATGAGACCGATAGATTCTCCATAATTTTAAGATACAAACGGATCACCTAATCCCGGCTGGAAGATCAGGTCCAGCGTTATTTAATAAAAAAAAGATAACTGACAAACCACAGAGTGGAAATGATAGAAAACAAAAAGATAGACAAATACTTGGACCTTGCCAGAAACTGAAAAGGCTGTGGAACATGATGGTGAATATGATACTAATTGTAGTTGGTGCCCTCGGAACGGCCCACAAAGGTTTGGAGAAAAGATTGGAGAGGATTTTGGAAATCAGAGAAAGGCTAGAATACTCGGGAAAGAATCCTGTGGACTGAGGAGACTTGCTGTCACTCATCCCCCAGTAAAAGGCCACAAGTTAAAGGTGGTCTGCAAAAACTCACAAGGAGTGATAAATAACTGTCATAAATAGCCTTTAGATATGTACATAAAATAAGATTTTGAGTAATGGTACATAAAAAAACGAAATATTTTTTGTTACACCCTAGAATACATATTAATATTAATAAGATAATTGAGACCTAAATTGCCTTTAGATGTGCACGTGAAATAAGTTTTTTTAAGTGAATATAGAAGAGAACTGAAATACGTCTTCGTTTGCGTTGGGGCGTCCGATCGTGATCTAACGGTTAGCAAGTTAGTCTCGCATATCCATTATTACTGACCGCCCTGTCGGCTGGGGCGTTAGAATGCACCGACTGCACCTCTGCAGAGGGGTAAGACTCCTCCAATGGGGCCACCTGTTAGCCGTGGGTGGCGACCCGTGATGCTTAAGGATAGAGCCCAGGTGGATGAGCAGTTCATGACATGCAATACTCCACTTTGGCCCTATCTTGGACTAAACGGGCGGTCCCCCCTCCCCCGTCAAGCCCTAGCACCTATATGATTTTCCAACCCTATTGCCCTTATGGCAAGCCCAACCCCTTTTTATCATATGGGTGCTAGAAGGCGGTGGCTGCGGGTCTACATGTCCTGGGAATGACGTTAAACTATCTGATGGTGAGGTTCCAGTTTTGGAGGTTTGGGGAATGTGGAGCACCCCTTCATCACCATTGCTCCCTGGTCCACTCTGACCCGGAGTGGTAATACCTGTTAGGGTCCCATCTATGGGTTAAATAGAAAAATGTATTTATAAAAAAATTGTATTATCCATTAAGAATTGATTTATTTCAAAACTTTATCGGCATTAAATGACCCACTGAGGTTGATATGCCATAAAACAAAACAAACAAACCATTATTACTGAATAGTGAGTTTGATCCTTGCAAGATGCCCCATACATGTGACCTTGTGTCACATCTACCCATGACGAACGGGTCGGATAAACACGTATCTTCAACGGTGTCTATCGCAGTGTAATGGTTTTTAAGCTATTCCCGCAGATTAATTACAACTAGATAGAGAGTTTTTTCCTTGTTAAATTCTCCATGTAATTGCCGCTGGTCTTAGTGGAAAGAAAAAGATCGTCGCCTCATAAGTCAAAAGTCCCTTTTTTATTTTCTATTGTAGTGATATGATAAGAAGCGAACCAGAAGTTAACACATCGAAAGCAGAAATAAAATGACGAAAGTAAGCAATCTGCGCATAGGTTCAGCGCAGGTATAAAGCAAAAATAGAAATAATGAAAATGATAATTTTGGACCAATCAAAGGCCTCCGCGTCTAAACAGAAGTTTTCAAAAAGACCGAATTTGGAGCCTATGTTTGGAGATTTAAAAGGGAGGTTTTCGAGTAGAAGTTCAGAGACTGACACACGCTTGACGAATCCACGTCACTGAATTTAAAACTATTTGCCTGCCTCTGAATGTACAAACTTATCTTACGCTCTCTAAAATTATGCTGCTGATATAGTTGCAATACTCTTTCTTACCCTTTCTTCCTCTACATTGCTGAACTTTTAAAAAAAGCATGTTATGATGAACTTTAAATCTACATTTTGACTTTCTTATTACTGTAACTTTAATGCTTTAAATACAAGGTTTATCTATTTCTTCTTCAAATGATTTGTTTTCTTTTATTATTTCTATAACCTTATAGTGTGTTTGTTGTAAGACTATCAGTAATATGGAAATCCGATCTCACTGACAAACTAAAGCAACAATTCTTCCAGGCTGTGGTTATATCAGTACTGCTGTATGGCTTCACCACCTGGACCCTGACAAAGCGCCTCGAGAATAAGCTAGATGGTACCTGCACAATAATGCTGCAAGCAGTCCCGAACAAGTCATAGAAGCAGCACCACAAAAAGAAGAAACTATATGGTCCCCTGCCCCCCATCTCACAAATCATCCGGGTGAGACGGATTAGACATGCAGGACACTGCTGGAGAAGCAGTGGGGATGAGCTCATAAGCGACGTTCTCCTGTGGAAGCCAACACATGGACATGCTAACGTAGGACGTCCGGTAAGGACCTACATTGACCAACTATGTGAGGACTCGGGATGCTGCACAGAGGAACTCCCAGGGTCCATGAGTAATAGGGAAGGTTGGCGAAAGATTGTTATGGATATCCGTGCTGCGCACGCGACATGATGATGATGATATATATCAATATATATATATATATATATATATATATATATATATATACACAATACTTCACCCAAAACAACCACCATAAATTGACGACCACAATGCTCTCATTACCAGTTGCATCTCCCATTGGGCGGACAAGGGAATTTGTGTTGCATGGCACACGAAAACATAGTCTACATGTAAGTGTTCATACTTTCATCTTTTACAAGCAACCTCAAGACTTTTATCTACTAAGATAATTATTTTCTTATAGGACATTTCTTCTATGCTCATATGTTTGTCTTTCTTTCTATCTTCTGTCATGTTTTACGTTATCTTTGTAACTGCTGTTGGTCTGCGTGAAACCTCTACAAAGTAAGAAATGATGCTTAAGGATGGAACCCTGGTTGCTGAACAGTCCATGACATGCAACACTTCACATTGGCCCTTACTTATGCTAGAAGGGCGGTCGGAGAGGCTCCCTTCAATCAATCGGCTAGTCACATCAAACCCTAGCACCCCAATTGCCCTTATGGCGTCCCCCTAATCCTTTTTATCATATGGGTGCTAGAAGGCAGTGACTGAGGGTCTTAGTGTCCTGGGTTAAACTCAATCTGATGGTGAGGTTCCAGTTCTATAACTGACCCGGAGTGGTAGTACCTGTTAGGGTCCAATATATGGGTTAGATAGAAAAGAACTGAGTTTGAAAAAAAATTGAGATTGAAAATAAAATTGAGTTTTAAAAAATGTTGATACCCATCAAGAATAAAAAAAAAAGTCTTTTGGCACAAAATAACCCAATAAGGGTTGACATGCCGTAAAATCCAACCAATCAACCAAATCTATTGTCATCATGCTTCAAAAATAATTATAATATTCTTATTTGCTTTTGTGACACTAAAAACCACCTCTGTGAAAAAAAACCTTTCTTTTCCTAATTTTACTACATTTTCAAGATTATTATTAAAATGGTAAATAAAGTAAAATAAAATAAAATTTAGACGCGCATATTTAAAGAAATAAAGTTGTTAAAGTAAGTTGGCGACAGACTAGAGAGTTTTTTTTCTTTAGGTGGAGCACCACACATACCGTCAGTTGCTCACTTTACCGCGTAGATCAGATTACCCAGTCTGTGATACTCATAAGCGGAGTTTGGCGGGTACGCAGTATCGAATGCGGAACTTTGTAATGTCTAGGCAGGTGCTTTACCGACAGAGCTTAACGGGATCCAGTTTAAAGAAATAACATTCTGCAAACTTCCTGAATTGTCTTTTTAAAAAATACTTTTATTTTGAGTTAAGCATTTTCATTAAACCAAAATAAAAACAGCCAGGGCTTTAGAATACGCCGACTGCACCTCTGCAGAGGGGTAAGACTCCCCCAATGAGGCCACCTTTAGGCCGTGGGTAGCAACCCATGATGCTTAAGGCTGAGCAGTCTATAATATGCAACACTCCACTTTGATCCTTATTTGGGCTAAACAGGCGGTCGGAGAGGCCCCCTCCGATCAATCGGCTGGTCACGTCAACCCTAGCACCTATATGATTGCCCCAACCCTATTGCCCTCATGGCAAGCCACAACCCTTTTTATCATATGGGTACTAGAGGCGGTGGCTGAGGGTCTTCATGTCCTGGGAATGACGTTAAACTCTATCTGATGGGAGGTTCCAGTTTTGGAGGTTTGGGAAATTTGGAGCACCCTTCATCACAATTGCTCCCAGATCCACTCTGACCCGGAGTGGTAGTACCTGTTAGGGTCTCATCTATAGGTTAAATAGAAAAAACATGAGTTTATAAACAAAACTGAGTATCCATTAAGAAATAATTTATTTCAAAACTTTGTCAGCATTAAATGACCCACCGAGATTGATATGCCGTAAAACAAACCAAACCAAACCAAACCAAAATCAAAACGAAAATGAATTTTTTGACTTTCTTTCTAAGGACAACTGTTTAAACAAGGACAAATCTTTATTGTTTATTATTGTGTATTGTTAACTGAACATTTGCTTACCATTAAAAGAAAAGAAAGAAAAAAAAAAAAAAAAAAACAAGCCAGTCTCTACTTCGCTTAGCGCCCTTTCTCAATGTCTTGAAAGAGAATTTTATCAGCCAAGGTTTTAATAAATTGAAAGTACTTGAAGTAACATACACCACAATCTGTGTAGGGTTTTTTGATACCTACAATTCGGGCCCCGCCTCACGGAACGGATATCAACAGCACGTGACGAGACACGAGACGTTTCGTCTAAATTTAACATCCAGCCCGCGAAAATAATTGAATAAAAAAAAAAAGATTGTTGTGTATAAAATCCTTCACTCTTTTGAATAGGGCAACGTTATGTTTGCTTCAAATATCTCATCAACAGAAAGCGACGTTAATACACGCATAGGAAAGGCATGGGCTGCTTTAAACAAATTGTCAGTGATATAGAAATCCGATCTCACTGACAAGTTAAAGCGAAAATTCTTCCAAGCTGTAGTAGTTGTATCAATGCTACTGTACGACAGCACTACATGGACCCTAACGGAGCGCCTGGAGAATAAGCTAGATGGGAAGACTTACACAAGACGTGGAAACAACACCCCACGAGAAAACATATGTACGGCTACCTGCCCCATATCCCACAACCCATCAGTGTGAAGCGAACAAGACACGCTGGACATTGCTGGATAAGCAAGGATGAACTCATAAGTAACGTTCTGTGGAAGCAATCACATGGGAACGTCAGAGTA
Organism: Doryteuthis pealeii; assembly: GCA_023376005.1. NCBI lineage: Eukaryota > Metazoa > Mollusca > Cephalopoda > Myopsida > Loliginidae > Doryteuthis > Doryteuthis pealeii. Next base: position 16,864,857 of record CM042139.1, read on the forward strand.
GGACGAACATAGACAAACTCTGCGCGGATACTGGATGCTGCGCAGAGGATCTCCCAGGGGCAATGAATGATAGGGACGGCTGGCGAGAGATTGTCATGGATATCCGTGCTGCTAGCGTGACATGATGACGATGATGATTTCCTTATAAACAGCTATCACCTTTTTTTTCATCTATATATTAATACTCATGTTCCTTAAATCTATGACCGTTATCATCTTGCAACACTCTCTGGTTAAAAATGAGACCTTCCAAATCGTTCAAGATGAAATGCAAAAATGTAAATACTGATTATCCGCCGAATTCTTATTTCTTTTGAGTGCCGTCACCTCAGTTAAATAATGGACCATTCCGTTTTTATTAGAAAGAAAAAAAGAAAGTGAAGAAAAAGGATACGCTACACAGAAAAAATATAGTAAGGAAGGAAGGAAGAAAGAAAGAAAGAAAGAAAAAAAGAAAGAGAGTAGGGGAAATATAGAGAGAGGGCGTTAGCGCGCGAAAACGATAACGCTAATCTGTTTTAATCGAACATAATGAAAAGATGAAAAGAAGGAAAGAAAAAAAAAGATTGAGAGAGAATTAAATCAAGATTAATATACTTTTTTTTTACATATTGAACTATTTGGCAATAGCTCTTAAGTAAACATATCAAACGTTGTAATAATTGATTTTTTTATACTGTGGTATATCCACAGGTACTGCTAGTAAAGATTATTACACCTAAATTTAGCACTGAGAAGGAACATAGTTTACATTCTGTTGGGTTAGCTCAGTCGGTAGAGCGTTCGGCTAGAAACCACATGGTTCCTAGTTCGATACCGGTCCTCGCCAACTCAGCGTATGAGTAGCACAGGGATCTGTACGGTAAAGTAAGGAGCTCATGGTAGGTGTGGCGCTCCACCTCAGACGCCAAAACAATCTCCTTAGTCTAGCGCTATTGAAAAGGGGATAGACTCCCTCGCTGACTAGCTGATACCGACTTTAAACCGCCCCGACGACTTTACTTACTTTACTGTGGTGTAAGTATTTACCCAACGGATAGGATGTTACACAAGGTAACAAGTGCGAGGAATCTAGCGAGGATCAAACACGCTATTAAGTTTGGTTTGGTTTGGTTTGTTTTACGGCATATCAACCTCAGTGGGTCATTTAATGTCGACAACATTTTGAAATAAATTAATTCTTAATGGATACTCAATTTTGTTTATAAACTCATGTTTTTCTATTTAACCCACAGATGGGACCCTAATAGGTACTATCACTCCTGGTCAGAGTGGACCAGGGAGCAATGGTGATGAAGGGGTGCTCCCCATTCCCCAGACCTCCAGAACTGGAACCTCACCATCAGATAGAGTTTGTCATACCCAGGGCATGAAGACCGCCTTCTAGTACCCATATGATAAAAAGGATTGGGGTTGCCATAAAGGCAATAGGGTTGGGGCAATCATGTAGGTGCTAGGGCTCGACATGACCAGCCGATTGATCGGAGGGAGCCTCTCCGACCTCCCGTCTACCCTAAGTAAGGATCTAAGTGGAGTGTTGCATATCATGGACTGCTCATCCCCCAGGATTCTATTCTTAAGCATCACGGGTCGTCATCCACGGCCAACAGGTGTCCCCATTGGGGGGGGGGTCTTATCCCTCTGCAGAAGTGCAGTCGGTGTATTCTAACGCCCTCGTAACATTTTTATTTCATCTTATTAGAGACTAGAGGTGGCTACCCGGCGTCGCCTGAGTAGAAGAGGGGGTGGCAAAAAGTAAGTCTCGAGGATCTATTATTACTGAATTATAAGTTGGATCCTCGCAGGATTCCCCATTAACATCCTTGCGTAAAAAAGGACTTTGCGTTGATTCGGCCTGGTGGGGCGCCAAAAAAAAAAAAAAAAAAGAAAAAAAAACCGCACAGACACTTTGAAAAGATATATATAAAGATAAGAGTCTGAATAATTATATCAGAATATTTTTATAAATTTCTAAACGGGATTTTTTTTTTTTTTAGTAAAAGGACCATGAATACAGAATTCTGCATAAAGATATCAATAAAGAAACTGGCCCTGTTGTAAAAAAAAAACACGGACTGTTTTACTTATTTTTGTAGATAACGGCAATTTTTCCCCAATCGGATAATTGGATTTAATGACAAAACGAAAAGAACAATTTAACTGTTTCTATTTCTTTCTGTTTCTGTGACGGCATTCAGCCTGGTTCGGTTGAGCTGGCACCAGCCAACGAATTCACCTATGGTGAATTCATGGAAGAATTATCAAGGGAATAAGAAATTCAAAAGCGGTCCCCAAACCCCGCATGCACATCCCGGTCAGGGAAAGGAGATACCCTTGTTTGCCGCAAATTTTCCACAGACGCAGTGACAAGTACGGCAAAAATTCCTGACAATGATGGAGACGCCCTTTTATTCTGCATTAGTATCATTGGAATGTAATGAAATGTAATGCTTTTTATACATAACTTAATGATATCATCTCTTGCGCGCTATTCTGCATCAGTACCATTAGAATGTAATGACATGTAATGCTTTTTATACGTAATCTAATGATATTATCTCTTGCGCGCTATTCTGCATTAGTACTGCTTTTTATCTGTAATCTAATGATATCTCTTGCGCGCTATTTTGCATCATACCGCTTTTTATACATAATCTAATGATATTATCTCTTGCGCGCTATTCTGCTTAAGTACCATTAGAATATAATGAAATGTAATGCTTTTATACTTAATCTAATGATATTATCTCTTGCGCGCTATTCTGCATCAGTACCATTAGAATGTAATGAAATATTATGCTTTTTATACGTAATCTAATAATATTATCTCTCGCGTGATATTCTGCATTCGTACCATCAGAATGTAATGCTTTTTATACGTAATCTAATGATATTATCTCTTGCACGCTATTCTGCATTAGTACCGCTTTTTATACGTAATCTAATCTTGCGTGCTATTCTGCATTCGTTGGAATATTTGGAAGTATTTTCGTGTATGAGATATTGTATTTTTTACACGTAAACGTTTTGGATTTCTTGCCTTCCTGCAAAGATATTTACTTGAAAAAAATTCTCGTCGACCCACCGACCGACCCCAGGATTTCTCCCGCCATTAACTGCTAGTGTTGCTATCAATTTGCCTTCTCACATGTCAAATTTAGAAAAAAAAACTGATTAAAAATAACATCGAGAGAGAGAGAGAGAGAGAGAGAGAGAGAGAGAGAGAGAGAGAGAGAGAGTGGGCAGTATCGCCCATCGTCTGCTGTGTTTTTATGTATGTACGCGGGTGTCTTGTTCTTTTTTTTGTTTTGTTTTGTGTTTTTTTGGGGTTTTTTTTTTTCATCGATGACCTAAAAATCCCATTACCGTATTATTAACACCGTCTCTATCGAAAACGATATGCAAGTACGTTCCACTCATAATGAACGATTTCGACCTCGATTTCACACTGCAATGTATGTAATATATGCAAGATGGGTGTACATTAGGTACCCCCAATTTGCCCCGTGAAATTTATCCCCCTATATTTAACACAATGAAACTTACATAAAGGTTAATAATATCTTGAAAATTGTTTGTCTATTCAAAAGAAGAAACATTAAAAAAAAAACTCTTGATTTTTAAAACTTTTTTTCAGCTTACGGAAATAATGAAAATTATGAACGAAAACAATGTTTACATTTTCACACCGTTAAATCAATTGAAATTTAACGTAACCAAAAACAGGTTACGTGACGTATTTTGGTGGTACATATTGCACATGAATATTTATGAGAGATAAGAGTAGAGGGGAGAGCAGTACACACTCTTAAACTACATGATTAGAAACAAGATAAAACCACGTGGCCCACTCTCACTAAATGTAGAACTACTGTAGCCGAAGTGGCAGCAATTGTTACGGTAACCGTAGAATACTGAATAGATTGTAATATTTATAGTAGCGGTCGTAATTGTTTCTATGGAAACGATAATTGTGCAGGTTACAGCATTTCTAAGAATAGCCATCGCATTATCATTATTTTGCAACGATATTTTCTGTTCTCGTGTTTAGTTTGTAAACGTACGAGTATTAAGAGAGAGAGAGAGAGAGAGAGAGAGAGAGAGAGAGAGAGAGAGAGAGAGAGAGAGAGGGGGGCAACAACAATATAATTACTTTTATTTCAAATTTACATTGATGCTCACACGTAAAACAAAAGTGTTGATAGCAATTCAATTGTGACGTAAGCAAGAACATCGCTATTATCAGAGCTGATGCAGCAGTTGATACGGCCACGCCCACCAGATGAAAGTTGTGTGTTGATGTTAACAGTAGTCCAAGCAGCTGTTGTACTCGTTCCGAAGGAGTACGAAATTGTTGTGGTAGTCACGTCGACAGTATTATCATTAGTACTATGGGGGCGTATAGCATAATGCTTAGGGTCGTAAGAAATGGACTCGTCGACACGAGTTCAAATCCTAGATCAAGGCTGTTTGCATTTTCACATAGTGCTAATACTCTTGGGAAAGGTGTGAATCCATATATTCTCCCTTCAGTTATGGGTTAAATAGTAGGCTAGACTGGGCTCTTTAACCTTGGATAGGTAACCAGTCTAGGAGAAGGAAAACGCTGAATTTGAAAAACCTGAGGTCAGTCGTTGATTGGGTTTGTGGCATTCCTTGTGCATCAATTATTTCCTATCGACTTGCGCCAAAAAGTGTGGATGGTCCAACACAAGCCTTCACCACTATAAACAAAATACTGTGTAGAGTTCATTGGATAAACCCTCATGCGTCCTTCATGTGTCGAAATCGACGAGAGAGTCAATTTCATTTCCATTATTATTTAAGTTGATGGTATTTCACAGGAGTCTGAGTCTCCTGGGGTTCTGGCTGATTTCAATAATGCTGTTGTCTGGATGGTCTCTATTATTATTTTCCCTCCTTTTGAGTTTTGCATACCAGCGTTAGCTGATGGTATTTCACTAGAGTCTGAGTGACAACAAATCTCCTCAGGTTTCCAGGACTCTTCTGAGTATTCTAGCCGATTGCACCAGTGCAGTAGTCTGAATGGTCTCAATTCTTCCTCTGATTTCTAGATCCTCCAATCTTTTTCCAAGTTTATTGGGACTGTTCGAAGTACAACTACAATTGGTATCACTTTTACTCTCATATTCCACAGCTTTTTCAATTCTCTAGCAAGGTCCAGGTATTTATCCATCTTTTCTTTTTCCTTCAACTTCACCCTGTGATCTGCTGGAACCGCAAAGTCCACCAGTGACACGTTCTCTGTTTTTTTGTTAATCAACACTAGGTCTGGTTTCCTGGATGGGATAGGGTGATCCGTCTTTATTTATAAGTCCCGGAGAATTTTATGCGTTTTATTCTCAAGAACAGATTCTGGTTTATGCATATACCATTTTGTTGTATGGTCAAAATTTAATTTTTTGCATAATTCCCAGTGGATCACCTTCTCAACCCAGTCGTGCCTAGCTTTGTATTCCCGTTGTGCTAGTTTGCTACATTCACTTAATACATGGTTTACAGTCCCATCTCTGTCACCACACAGTCTACATTTACTATTTTGTTGTGTCTTATCAATTTTTGCTTTGATATGATTTGTTCTAATGCTGTTATTTTGTGCGGCAATTATTAGTGATTCAGTTTCTCTCTTGAAGTTTCTTTTTCTCAACCATAACCAGATCTTTTTATGTTCAACCTCTGCAATTTGTTGTTTAAAGTATCCATATAATTGTTTTTCTTCCCATCTTTGTTTTCTAGTTTTCGTTGTTTTTTCTGTTTGTCTATATATTCCATCTGCTGTTATTGGCTGCCATAAGTAATCTTTCTTTGCTCTTTTCTGTGTATTCTTCGAGTCCTTGGATTGTGGCCTCTACACAGTCCTCTATGTTGGCAAGACGTCTTCCACCTTCTTTTCTTGATACATATAGCCTATCTCTGTCATCTCTATGATGTAGGACCTTGTGTATGGTCATTAATTTCCTAGTCCTTTCTGCTTGTCAATATGTTACAATTGCTTTTCCTGGCTGCTGTAATTAGTATTTCCTTACTTTTATTAATGTATTCGTCAAGTGCTCGGGTTGTCGTATCTACACTATCTTCAATGTTGGCGAGACTCCTTCCTCCTTCTTTTCTTGGCATATGTAGTCTGTCTTTGTCGTCTCTCGGGTGTAATGCCTTGTGCATGGTCATGAGTTTCCTTATCCTTTGGTACATCTACCAGAGTTTCTTTCTTGTCCGTTTTAAGAATGGCACCGAGTATCTTATGAGAAGGACAGCTCAGGTGTTTATTCCCTTGATAAGGATTCTGCTACATAGCTTGGTTTCTAGGAGCTTTCTTGTTCTTCTGGAGTATCCATTTCTTACTTTTTCTTTCATTTCTGTTTGTTTGATGGCGCCTGCTTCTAATATTCCCAGATATTTATAATTTTCTTTTTCTCCAAGTGTCCTAATTTCTTCTCGATTCGGCAGTTCTATTCCCATCACTGTTTTATTTATTTTTTCCTTTCTTCATCACGAACACGGCACATTTGTCGATGCCGAACTCCATCCCTATATCTAACCTGAATATGTTTGCCGATTGCAACAATGCAATTATCTGTATGATCTCAATTCTTCTTCTGATTTCCAATTCCTCCAGTCTTTTTCTCAAGCTTTTTGGGATCGTTCCTTTTGTGGGTTGCTATTTCGAGAATTTGTTCAAAACAGCACGCAACATGTAGCCGAGGAAAATGGGACAAACAAATGACCCCCAAATTTTATTTTGTTTTCTTATTGTTGTGGACTTTCTGTTTTTCTCGAACCCCTTCCCACCTCTCATCTTTTTTGGGAGTTTCACTTTTAAGTAGGTTAGCTATAATGGAGTGCCTGGGGTATTATGTACTATGGTGAAAGTTGGCTACAAAAGGCGACGGATGATTGTATTTATGGGCATGAATCGTTTGACGATTGAAACTAGCTAAGAAAGCGACATGACCAGTTTTGTCCCCCCACCCCAAATAAATCCCGGGCCTTGTGTCCAGATTCGCGGTAGCATCACTGTAGCCACTCTTTAAAAAAAAATTTTTTTTAAATAAATGCCGATTTGATACTAATGCACAATAGTGCGCAAGAGATAATATCATTATATTACGTATAAAAAGCATTACATTTCATTGGTTGGCATCCTCCCGTCTACGCGAGACGATGGAGTAGTGTCCATATTTATTTTTTTTAATTTTTGGAACTACATGGCCTGGGCGGGTTCATATGGAGGATGAGCTGTTGCCCAAACAGCAAATCCCCCTTCTCCACACTGCCGCTGTGATTCAAAGGAAAGTTAAGAAACCAATACAGTTGGAAATAAGCAAAATCTTTAAGACGCTAGTTTTAGGATTAGGGTTAGTGTTAGGGTTAGTGTTGGAGTTAGGGTAGGACTATTTCGGGAGTTTCCGTAATCTTATGCAATTTATACGTAAAATGCGATTCTAAGGATATTATCTTTTGCGCGCTATTGTGCATTTGTACCGCAGATTTTATGAAGGGGTCGGTTGCAGTGGTGCAGCCAACAACCAAATAAACTCCCATCGATCAAAAATCGAATAAATGAAATTGTCCCAACGGCTTCCACCGGCAAATAGTTTTAGATTAGGTTTGATTTGATTTCTTTGTTTAATTGCATATCAACCCTCGTGGGTTATTTAAAGCCAAAGCCATCCTTGTAGAAGAACAGTAGTGGTACTATTTAGCCTATAGCTGAGGGGATTATGTCGCAGTCTAGTAGGTTAGCCAATATCCCACGGGGACTCATCTACCCCTTTAGATTAGAATAAGGGTGGAAGGGTTTATTATATATTTGGGCAGGTTCTGGTTGTCTTATTGGCCATCGGGTAATTACACGTAAAATCATCCAGAAAAAAAGTTAAATTGTCACCCACCCTCTTCAATCTTTCTGAAATTTTTTCCAGGTGTGGACTATGTTAACTTTAGACAATCCTCAAAATTTGAGCTTTCAATTCCAAAAGTTGGTGGAGTTATGTCGATTTTTAGCTCTCCAAATTTGGTGGGGTTGGCGAAAAATGGCGACTTTTTGTAATCTATTTTTGTCTGTAAAATAAGTTCTAGAGCTTCCTTACTCCTAAAAATTGGTTTATAAAAACATTTTTGTCTATGAAATCCAAAACCTTTTAAATGTCAACCAATTCTAATTTAATGATTTCTGATTTTTTCCTAATATGAACAATATCCCGATGTGGCACTGCATCTATGACAAACATCTTTTCTATTATTATTTCATATATATTGAACATTGTTTGTACCTAAAAGATACTTTGATTTTTGCTCGTAACCGAAGCTCCAACACCAGTAAAAATTTTGCAAATCAGAAATCATTAATAACTTAAAATTGGTTAATTTTAAGACTTTCTTGATAGGATTGTTGGATTCCTTGGGCTAAAATGCTTTTATAAACCAATTTTTAGGAGTAGGGAAGCTCTAGAACTCATTTTACGGACAAAAATAGATTACAAAAAGTCGCCATTTTTCGCGACCCCACCTTCAAATTTGGAGAGTTATTTCGATTTTTAGAATCGACATAACTCCGCCAATTTTTTGAATTGGAAGCTCAAATTTTGGGGATTGTCTAAAGATAACATAATCCACATCTGGAAAAAAATTTCAGAAAAATTGAAGGGGGTGGGTGACATGACCTGTATGATTTGATATGGAATTACCCATTGAAGGGGGGTTGGGTGACATGGCCTGGATGATTTGATATGGAATTACCCATTGAAGGGGGGTTGGGTGACATGGCCTGGATGATTTGATATGGAATTACCCCACCTCTCCTCAAACTTTGATAAATGTTTAACAGTTGTTGTTTTTGTATATATTAGTTACAGATTAATTTGTTGGTGATAATAAATGCCCCAAATTTTGACAGAAGGTGTAGGTCACGTCGTGGCCTTATTAGTCATGCTCTGCGACTCACTTGAAGCTTAGTACGGTTATCTACACTGTGAGATACTGGTTGTCGCTGACAACCAATACAACCTCCTCTCAAACAAAAACACAGATTTAATTGCCATGCATTAAAGAATTGAGAAAAATGTAACTGCATAGTTAAAAAAAAAAAAAAGTTTAAAACAGGGAATTACTTTTCAATCAGCCTGTTTGGCATCCTTCCGTCTACGAGAGACGATGGAGTAGTGTTAATTTTTTTCTCCTTTCTTTGAACTACATAGCCTGGGAGGGTTCATATGGAGGATAAGCTGTTGCCCATGCAGCAAATCCCCCCTTTCCACACTGCCGCTGTGATCAAAAGGAAAGGTAAGGTACCAATGCGGTTTCGCAACGGTAGTGTCGCAGGAGTTGGTGGGTAGCACGATTTCAGCATCACACATCCTTAAGGACTCTGGCCCCTGATTTGTTTTCGGGGTTTACTCCCCTAGCCTTTCCTTGAAAGACACCCTTTAACCTCCAGAGAAAAATAACCAAATATAAATATGTCAAATTTATCCCGAACACCCTATATATATATATATATATATATATATATATATATATCAATAGTAATGATATTATGGATGATTTGGTGATTTGGACTCATAACTTAAAGTTTCATGGTTATGCAAGCCTCAGATGAGTCAAATGGTTGAGATCTTAAAAACCAGTAGTTTTTTTAGCGTTTATATAAACGTGAGGATTGCATAAACATGAAACTTTAAGTTATGAGTTCAAATCATCCATAATATCATTATTATTGATTATAAATCTGCTCTGCTTTATTAGCATTGAGCACCTTTTCATGCCAATACTTTTCTCATTTATTATATATTTATTCTCTCTCTCTCTCTCTCTCTCTCTCTCTCTCTCTATATATATATATATATATATATATATATATATATATAGGGTGTCTTTATCATATATTTAGCGCGTAAATAAATACAGTGAGGACATATGAAAATTAGCCTGTAATTACGTAACAAAATGTGCAAAAGATTTGTTAATCAGAACGCTTATAGGACGTGAGCTAAAAAGTTGTTATTTTTGGCGGGGAAATGAAGCGAAAATCTCTTTCGGTATTTAAAACTATGAATTTTTGAGATTTTATCAGGTTATTAGTCTTGACCTCATTACCAAGAGGAAAAGATAATAAATTGCTTGGGCAGTTGTTTTAATAAATCAACTGAACTGAAATGAGGAAAAAGGAAACAGAAAATATCACTGCACAAAGTAAAAATAAATAAACAAAATAAAATGAATGAATAAAATCATGGCGGTTGAAAATAGTGGTCGTAGTTACGATTGGTGGTAATGTTGTATTGTGTATTCGTAATTCTGAATCGTATACGTTGCGGGTATCTAACCCTTAGACGATATATGTAGTGGTCGCTTAATGAAATCACAAGGTAGTAGGAGATTGAACTTTTTATTTCTTTTCATTCCCTCGTGGTGCGTGTGAGTGGCGAGCGTTGACAATGGGAACTACTAATGTTGCAGGCTGGCGATCGGGAGGTAAATGGGTGGGCGCGCCTCACTGCCCGCTGGCAGCGATTGACCGCAAGCGTCGGTCACTCCGTTCGCCGTCTCTCTCCTCACTGGAGTCTGTTCACTAATGACTGTTCTTTTATATATCTCAAACGCCTACGCATTTTCTTTGTTCGCTCCCACCAGGAAAAAATCCTTTGCCACCTTTGTCGCCCCCCTCTGTTTAATTCAACCGGAAATTTCTATTTCCGTTTGTACAATATACAACAGTAAAAAAAAACAGAACATAATACATATCTAAGATAAATATACCCTACGGTAAAGTAAGTCGTCAGGGTGGCCTAAAGTTGGTATCAGCCAGACAGCGAGGGAGTCTATCCCCTTTTCACTAGCGCTAGACCAAGGAGATTATTTTGGTGTCTGAGGTGTAACGCCACACCTACCTTCAGCTCCTCACTTAACTGCACAGATCCTTGTGCTAATCATACGCTGAGTTGGCGAGCGCCGGTATTAAACCCGGAACCTTGTGGTTCCTAGTCCGATGCTCTACCGACTGAGCTAAACCGGTCCTTATTACTCTACGGTACATAAATTACAGAGAAACAAGCAAAACCATTTAATAAAAGAGGCAATACTAATTTAAATCAATATAAGTTATCAGTTATCAATTAAGGTATAATTAATATAATTAACCTATCTATACATATATAAAGGGCACTTGTGTGTATATATGTCCGGATGAAATCTATCTATACATATATAAAGGACAGTTGTGTGTATATATGTATGTCCGGATGAAATCTATATATACATATATTAAGGGCAGTTGTGTGTATATATGTATGTCCGGTTGAAACCTATCTATACATATATAAAGGGCAGTTGTGTGTATATATGTATGTCTGGAAGCGCGTGGTGTAATGGGAAATGGACTCGTCGCCCCGAGTTCAAATCCTGGATGTGGTAATTGCATTTCACTTTGCGCTAATACCTTTGGGAAAGGTATGAATCCTACTCTCCCTCCATATATGGATAAATAGTAGGGCAGACTGGGCTCTTTAACCTTGGCTAGGTAACCAGTCTAGGAGAAGGAAAACTCTGAATTTAAACCTGTTAAACTCCGCCTAAGAAATTGACCTTGTGTCACATCCTGCTCGTGCGGAGGGGTTTGGTAAATAGATATATGTATGTCCGGATGAAATCTATATATATATATATATATATATATATTATATATATATATTATATATATATAAAGGGCAATTGTGTGTATAAAGAGCAGTTGTGATTCAGTTATAAGGGATCTGCAAGACTAAATTTTGTCCCCACTCTACCCAAGCGACGCTGGATAGCCACTTCTAGTACATATCTAAAGGGAGGGTGCATGTGTATGTATGTCCAGATTAAACTAAGAAAATACAACAATTAACAAAAAAGTAAATATATATACACATTAAATATCACCGGTTCTTGCTTTTTGTGCAAAAATTATGAAGATATTTATATTTACGAAGATATCTAAAAATTAGAATATGAATAATAATAATAATGGATAATGATTCACCACGCCTCTACCCAGGTGATGCTGGGTAGCCACTTCTAGTGAATGATAAAATTAATAAATCAACAAAGATATGATTAATATAACTTATAATATAATTTATAATGATATGATTGATAAGAATTTATGATTTAATTTATAATATATTATAGTTATTAATATAATCTATAATATAATTTATGATATAGTATAGTTAACTAAGTTATTATTACTATAATTCATCAATAAAACAGAATTATTCAAACTAGCAAGAATATGTGTTATCCGGGCGTAAGTATTTAAGTTTTGATATAATTAAATATATTACATTAGAAAGACTAACGAAATCAGATAAGAATTAAATAAAAAAGATAACTCTTATTTTAATTATATCTTAATTGGTTTCTATATTAATTAATTTTAATACATTGGAGAATAAAACAATAATATTAGAGATCAATAACACCAAGTAATTATTTATTAAACCCGGTTTTGTTAAAACCAGTATGCAAATTAACCACACCATACATCATGTAAAGCTTCATTTTTAGTGATATATAAGACACATTCCAGGATTTTAAACGCACTAATAACCCGCTCTTCGGGGCGGGGTTCCGGTGGTTTTGGCCACTGGACTATTAGTGATAATTAACGGCGTGATCCCAGGGGGCCATCACCCCGGGCAACACATGCCCCTTGATTTAAAGGGGCAAGGCTGGGTTTATTGCCCAGTGCCTGAGGCACCCCTTGAGAGGAAATTCCGACGGGTTCGACGCATTTTTTGCAATCGCCACTCCATGAGCTTTGGCTTGTGGGTAGTCGCACATTAGAAGGCCTTGTGTCATACCCGCATACGTGGGATGCGAGGCAAATATTCTAATAACTTGGGATGCTTTGAGGCAAATCTAACTCAGATATTCAGAGAGACATCGTTAATAGATAACATATATCCTATATATTGATTAATGATTTTGACTATAAATTTAATACGCATTGATAAACTTACGAGATTCTTGTGTGCTTTGTGACATAAGCAGTGACGTAGTTTCGGTTACAGACAGATAGATGCCAAATCCCATTATAATAAAATATATACATGAAAACAAAAAAAACAAAAACAAACAAAAACAAACAAACAAACAAAATAATAGATAAAGGAAAAGAAACAGAAAAACGAAGACAGGTTTGTAGTGGGTTTGGTTAAAAAAATTTTTTTTTTAAAGAGAGAGAGAGAGAGAGAGAGAGAGAGAGAGAGAGAGAGAGAGAGAGAGAGAGAGAGAGAGAGAGGAAATTAGTGAGTTAGTTATTCTAATTCATTTCTTTTTGTTCAGTTGAGCTGGAATTTTGAATTATGGTGCTGAATAATATTTTCATTCGTTTTGGATAATTTGTTTCTCTTGCTTTTGCCTTGGAGTTTTATTAAACTATTTGACAAAATAGTGACATCCTTTTAGTCACATGAAAATTAAAGTTTCGACATGAAACTTGGAATTCGCACGTGCTATCAAGTGGCTACTCATCTAAACGGATATGAAGAAATATTCTCTGAAAATAGGTTCATCTTGGTTAACTTCAATGTTGTTTTTTGTTTTGTTTGTTTCTTTGTTTGTTTGTTTGTTTAACCTTTTAAAAATGACCTTCTCTTGAAAAGCATTGGCGGATGTAAAAAAAATTTTTTATGTCAATAATTAAATTTGATAACATAAGCAAAACGTCAATTCTCATGCAAAACTTCAATGATTCAAATTCTGTTTTTGTATTAATCACTAGAATGTCACGTTTATTTGCAATTTTGTTTTTTGGTGGGGGTGTTGTTTTACGGCATATCAACCTCAGTGGGTCATTTAATACCGACAAAGTTTTGCATTAAATTAATTCTTAATGGATGCTCATTTTTTTTATAAACTCATGTTTTTCTATTTAACCCGTAGATGGAACCCTAGCAAGAACTACCACTACGGATCCTAGTGGACCAGGGAGCAATGGTGATGAAGGGGTGCCCCAAAATCCCTAAACCTCCATAACTGGAACTTCACCATCAGATAGAGTTTAATGTCATTACCAGGACATGAAGACCCTCAGCCACCGCCTTCTAGCACCCATATCATAAAAAGAGTTGGGGCTTGCCATAAAGGCAATAGGGTCGGGACAATCATATAGGTTCTAGGGCTTGACGTGACCAACCGATTGATTGGAGGTAGCCTCTTCAACTGTCCGTCTAGCCTAAGTAAGGGCCTAAGTTGAGTGTTGTATGTCATGGACTGCTCAGCCACCTGGATTCCATCTTTATGCATCATGGGTCGCCACCCACGGCAAACAGGTGACCCCATTGGAGGAATCTTACCCCTCTGGCGGGGTGCAGTCGGTGTATTCTAACGCCCCATCCGATAGGGCGGTATTTGTAAGAGTGGATGTTCATGTAGCAGATGACGTAACTTAAGAACGGGTTTATTTGGTTGGGACAAAACAAACAGTTTATATCAATATCTATACTTACCTGTATAACTAATGCAATTTTTAACCCAAAATAGTTTACCGGCCGAGGAATATATATATATATATATATATTATATATATATATATATATATATATATATACCTCTCTTGTCCAAAACCCCTTCTTCATTAAATTCCAGAAATAAGTCACTTTTTAAATTTTTTTTTTTATCTCGGCCTAAAATGAACGGCTGTGACTAAGCATCCGTCTAATTTTTGGAGTTTACCGCATCGATAAAGGAAAAGAAACAGAAAAACCAAGACAGGTTTGTCGTGTGTTTGGTTAAAAAAAATGAAGAGAGAGAGAGAGAGAGAGAGAGAGAGAGAGAGAGAGAGAAAGGAAATTGGTGAGTTAGTTTCTCTAATTAATTTCTTTTTGTTCAGTTGAACAGGAATTTTGAATTATGGCGCTGAATAATATTTTCATTCGTATTGGATAATTTGTTTTTTTTGCTTTTGCCTTAGAGTTTTCTTAAACTATTTCGGTTGTTTTATTTCTTATCTGAACGCGTTGGGATATTTAAAATAGATCTTATTATAATGGAGATTGTGTGTTTTTCTGTCTGTAACCGAAACTAGTTATTTTAATCACATTCTTCATGATTTTATTTATATTTAAACCTCAATTATTAATAAAATTGCTTCACCTTTTTATTAGTGTTGTCCATATCTACATACTAATAACATGCTATTGTATTTATATATACAAAAAATAGCGGTTTGCAGTGTGAACGGGAAGGCTAATTTGAATATTGATATTAAAAATGTGATTTTATTTACTCTGTTTGGTTTTATTTTAATGAATATAAGCAAAAATCTCTCCAATGAATCTTAAATGAAATCCATTAACAAGAAAAAATAAGTGTAATTTTATTCTTTATTTCCTAATTTAACTAAATAGTTAAATAAGTAAAATTCAGCAATGAAAGACGGCAGTGATGGAAGAGTAAGTTTCATTTCTATTTTTCTATTATGCTCCCACTCTGTTTCAAATCTTTTTATCTGCATTCGTATTAGACTTTCTAATTTAATATAATATTTCATTACATTAAAACTTAAATACTTGCACCCGGAGGGTGCATATATTTGCTAGTAAATATAATAAAATAAAGATTCGTTGGTGAAATGTGACTACCGGAAGTGTTCATTCTAATTTCGGTCTCCATGTCACGGGTATTATTTGTAAGAGATTCCTTTTATGAACAAAGCAACAGAAACAAGCTGTTAAATATATCGGCTTTAAGTCCAAGTTTGTTAAAAATAAATAAATAAATAAATAAAAACAAAAAATGAGTAAAATAAAATTGTTTGTTTTGTGCTGCAGTGTTTAAAACTTGGTAGTGAGAACCAACGGGTCTGAAATAACTTCCTGTGTGTGAACAGGAAATTGGTAGTCACTAAGGGGATCATATTTGTTTATTCTTCAGCTTTTTGTGTTAATGAGCAAGAAGCAGTGTTTCGTCTTGGGTTGGTGAACAGTCAGGTTAAGAGGTCCAGTTGCAGAAGTTGTTGGGATTTCATCCTCGATAACAATAGTAAGATTAATTCCTTATTCCGGGCTGTCGGCAATGACTAGCTGAAGCTTCAGTTTGCCTCAACACTAAAACAAAGTGGTGGTGAAGTACTTCATTCAGTTCGTCTTTCCAGAACAGCGTTATTTCTGACGAAGTAAGAAGGTTGTTTCTTTTAGGATAGCAACCATTTGAATTAATTCCCAAAGCCCATGAAGGTAGGAGTGTTTCTGCACGTTCTTGTAAAGTACCGTATTCAGTTCGTCTTTCCTGAACTGTGTTATTTCAGACGAAAAAAAGGGGGGGGGGGTGCTTGTTAGAAATGCAACCAATAGATTCAAATCCCAGAGTTCAAGAGGAGCGGGGGTGTCTCAGCACATTCTTTTTATTTAAAATTTTTAAAAATGGGACTCATGCGGAAGAATTGTCAGCAAGAAGTTACAGGGATTATATTAGTCCCCCTCTTCTCGAAATTACCAGGATGAACCTTGATTCTGATGGAAGTTTGAGATAGCAGTCTTTTCTCTGAGACAGAAATTGACCGTATTTGGAGGATGTGGCGAGAGAAACCACGAACGTAGTGGTTCGAAGCGTGCACGACTGTGTTTGGCATGCAGAATGAGATCAGAGGTGAGTGGGAGATTGAATTCACATCCTCCTGATCGTGAGTCGTGGCCTGACGCAGGTGAATTACTAAACTGTCCAGAGTGGCCCGGATGTGAAGGATTGACGCGTGCTGATTAATGTCACACGTGCTGCACGGGCAAGTCAGAGTAAGGAGCCTGGATGAACACTGTAATTGTGTATATAATGACCAGCCCTCACAAACCTGGGAGAAAGCTTGCAGTAGCATTTTGGCTGTTACGACGAGATGACGAGAGAAAAGATATTTTGATAGTGTTGGGAGAGATTGTTTCAGACTGAACACTTAGTCATTTGGGAGAATAAAAGCGTCGGACTTAACTGTGCCCCCCGCCCTCGAGAACATTCTTATTAGAGAGGATCCCACAGTTTGGACACGTACTGTAGAATGGATTACTTTTATTTCGAAGGTGACTTTGAAATTAAATCTCCCAGTATAAAGAAGCGTAGAGACTCAGAATTCAAATCTTTCTTTTTAGTTCCCAAGAGGTTCCTCTTGGTTGGAAGCTTTCAGGACTATTTGTTAAGCCTTGAGGAAAGGCAATTGAGTAATTACTGTAGACCTATAGTATGCTTCTCCCATGTTTCTAATTTCCCAGGACGCAGGCAGTTTTTTACGGTTTCTCTTTCAAGGGAGACTTTACCAATTCAAAACTGTCTTGTGGGCTGACAATAGACCCTAGGGTGTTCACAGAGATGATGTTGGCTCTGGGTAAATTTCCAAGGTCCCGTTGAGTACATTTGTTCATGTTCCTAGAGGCATGGATAATCAGAAATCAGGATTAACGTATTCTTGGTCAGCAAGTAATTTTGACACAGGGTCTCTACCGGGTTTTGAGATTGTTCATAGATTCCCAGAAATATTGCTTGATTCCATCGCAGGAGACAATTGGCTGGGAACTCCATTCAATTTGGAGGTGGGAATAATTTATCCGTCAGTAGAGAGTTTCCTGAATCGGATACAACAGATCTCATTTTGAAGACTAGGTTATGCATGTTTCTCAGACTTCTGGGCCTAATGGCTGTATGTATGGATCTGTTCTCCTTGGTTTGTTTGCATATAAGCCCAATCCAACCTTATCTTCAGTCATGGTAGATCCCTCGAGGAGACAATATCAAGATGATCCATATTAGCAATTTATTAATATAACACCTGGAATGGTAAGGAAGAATGGGAAAACTTCTTCGGTGGATTCTGCTACTCCATGTAGAGCCTGTAGTTCTATGGGCAGATGCACCAGAAAAGGGCTGGGAGCTCAATACAGTTTGGATTAAGTTTTTTTTTTTTAGACTGAGCTCTGGCTCCAGTCAAATATAGAAAAGTATCAGTGTAAACCAGAATTTGCCCTCAGAACCCCCCCCCAAAAAAAAAAAACAACAACTGTGTCATTACTATGACCAATTACAATTCGGGCTCCGACTTGAGTCAAATGTAGGAAAGCAGCAGCAAAAACCAGATTTATCATTCGAGAAATTTAAACTGTGTCATTACTATGACCAATTGCAGTTTAAAAAAGTCTTTCCAGACTGGCCTCCGACTCGACCGAAATGTAGGAAAGCAACAGCGAAAACCAGATTTATCATTCAGAGAAATGAACTGGGTCATTACTATGACCGATACAGTTAAAATGAATCCTTCCTGACCGGGCTACGACGCGTGTCAAAGGTAAGAGAGCTTCAGTGAAAACCTGATTTATTCTCTCCAGGTTTCTATCTGATGTAGAAGGATTTAGGGATTCGAATGAGCTTACAGATAACAAAGTTTGCGCTTATGTTAAGAAAAAACAAAAAAAAAACAAAAAACAGCCCATCAAGTATTTTTCAGCTCCCACCTCATGTCTGAACGGAAAGAACTGTTCTTAGATGCGACAATTACACAGAAGTGACATACATAAACAAAGGCGGCACAAAGTCTCTTCATCCTTGTCTGTTGACGGGAGAAGTGTTCCAATGGGCAACATATTGCATCATTTTACTTGGTGCAGCTCACATTCCAGAAAGAGGATTGTTTTGACAGACAATCTATCAGGAGCCGAGCGGGAGCTCGGTTGACAAATAGAAACTGTCTCTCAGAGCTCATTCAGACCTAGCAAGTCTAAAGCTTTTGTCAGGGAAAATATCCAGCTTGGTGCACTTGAAGAATATCTTTCTAGAGAGGGCTTAGAGTTACTTAAAGAATTGCAGACGGCATTCTGCCAGGAGAGTGTACAAAACAAGACAAACAGATATACAGATGCTGTGGTATTGAACGATATATCGACTCTGTAGTCTGCTTTTATAAATGACGTGCGGATTTTCTGATTCATTTGCACGGTTCTGAGGTTGCAGAGTTTCAATGATTGCAGAGTATGGAACGTTAGTAGCTGGTGCTGGGAGGAAAAGTTCTTTTAAATTCAGTGTCTTTTCGGAATTTGGTTAAAGAAATTTTTATTTTGAATACCTCTTACTAATTGGGGTTTGCGAGAGACGATGGAGTAGAGTCCATTTTTTTCTTTCTTTGAACTACATAGCCTGGGCGGGTTCATATTGAGGATAAGCTGTTGCACATGTAGCAAATCTCCCCTCTCCACAATGCCGCTGTGATCCAAAGGAAAGGTAAGGTACCAATGCGGTTTGGCAACGGTAGTGTCGCAGCAGTTGATGGGTAGCACTGGATTTATTATTATTATTATTATTATTATTATTATTATTACTAGTACAAAATAAAAAAACACCCTCCGGGCGATGTAAAAATAGATTTTTGAAACATATTGCCTGAGGGGTGGGAGTAAAAAATCCAATGTCAGCGAGTTTGTAAAAGTAAGTAAAATCATCAAATTCATTAAAGGATTAAAAAATAAAACAATTTGAATTGCAAACTTTAAATATGTATTAAAATAGAACAAACTATATATAGATATATAATACCAGTCATGTATTTATTAAAACTTGTTTTAAAAAACAATGAGGACTGTCTAATGTTGCATGTTCAAATTTTGAATGTATTTATTCTATGTTATGGGCAATTGTGACATAAGCAGTGACGTAATTTCGTTACAGACAAAAACCGGAAGCGAATCTCCATTATTAATAGATGTTTAAAGTCCAGCAAAACTTTTTCCTTAATATGGATGTGAGATCCTATCATAAAAAAAAGTGAAATAATAATGATAAAGTGAAATAGGTGTTAAGGATCGAACTGTAACACCTTGTCTTTGTCTTAATGTGTCATTTTTGGTTTGGTTTCTTTTCCTGTCGCGGTTTCAGAATAAAATCAAACACAAAATGTCACTGATCCACACAACTATATGCATGCGTACTATATCTGGACCATATGACCTTTAGGCACCCCTTCCTGACCAAGAAAGGGCACGCTCCTCATTTACACCGTCATTATAATTGGGGTTTACCCTTTATTCTAAGGACTTTCATCAATCTACCCCCTTTTCCCCCTTAGATTCCACGGGATTAAAGTTTTATGTTGAAAGACAGTCCAGCTAGTGGCTTTGGTTTCTGCCGCTACAGTGGGTGAGATAGAGGCTTTATCCATCAAGGAGTCTAATCTTAGGCGTGAGGAGGCTGATATTCGACTCTTACCGAACTTTAAAATTTCTGGCTAAGGCTCAACGTAAAAAAAAAAGAAGCTTAATCATGGTTTTTCCAGATTTTACGAAATTTATAGATAGCTGAGAACCACCTGAGCCTTTGTTATTGTCTGAGAGCATACGTGAAGAGAACGGAGCAGTTACGACAAGATGATGAAACGCTTTTCATTCCCTATCAGAAGAACCGATGTAGTCCGGTGGCGATGAGTTCAATTTCAGGATGGACTGTGTCTGCTATTAGGCTTGATTATGAGCCTTCAGATCAATTAAGTTTGGGTAACAGTTCATCCTCCATGGGAACCCGCCCAGGCCACGTATTTAAAAAAAAGAAGAAATTTTGGACACTACTCTATCGTCTCTCGTAGACGGAATATAAAAACAACAGTGCTCCCAAATGATTAGTAGCAACAACTTTAATATACTGAGTCAAAATGACCCATGGTAGTGTTGCACCTGTACAAGCCGAATCCTTGTTACACAGCCTAGAAGAGGCAGCACCGAACATCGACCTATACGAAAACTCCGATAAAACTGAGTTCATGTCTTTTAAAAACAAAGGAGACATCTTCACTCTCGACGGCAAACTCCTAAACTCGGTAGAACAATTCAAGTACCTGGGTAGTAATATCTCATCCACAGAAAGCGATGTTAATGCACGCATAGGAAAGCCATGGTCCACTATAAATAAATTATCAGTCATATGGAAATCCGAACACAGGCCAGCACATGGGTATACCAGTGTGGGCCGGCCAGCAAAGACGTACATTGACCAGCTCTGTACGGATACTGGATACTGCGAAGAGGACCTCCCGAGAACAATGAGTGATAGGGACTGTTGGAGAGAAATTGCTATGGATATCCGTGCAAATAGCGTGACATGATGATGATGATGGTGATGATGGTGATGAGTGTTGCATTGCATTATAGCGGACCGTGCCTTTTCTTTCTTTCTTTTTTTTTTTTTTTCAGGTTTTGATCTTTTTCGTTTTCTGTGGATGAGATATTACAACCTTAATATACTGATTCAAAATGACCCATGGTAGTGTTGCCTTACATGTGTTCAGCGGCTGCTGCTGCTGCTACTAATCTAAGTCACTAATCAAAGCTCTAGTCAGCAGTCTGGACTTGAACTTGTAGATAAACCCGGTGAATATCTTCATTGAAAGACCACGGGCACGTCCAGTAGAGTTATCGCTGTCCTGACATTTGAATTCGGGTCAATCCACGAGAGACCAATGCCCGGTCATAATCTTCACGGTCAATTAGTTCAGTTTCACCGTCTGCCAAGTGCTCTCTCTTTCAAACGTTCCTCTGTTCCACTGCAATAAAAAAAAGAAAGATGAAAACCTGTAAAAAAAGAAAGAAAAGAAATAATGTATCAATTTCATTTCGTTTCAAAGGTTTAAAACAAAATAAATGATATAGCAAGTAAAGTAAAGTCGTCGGGATGTCCTAAGTCGGTATCAGCCAGACAGCGAGGGAGTCTATTCCCTTTTCACTAGCGCTAAACCAAGTAGATTGTTTTTTGGGCTCTGAGGTGAAACACCACACCTACCTGCTTTCTTTGCCGCACAAATCCCTGTGCTACTCAAACGCTGAGTTGGCGAGGGCCGGTGTTGAACTAGAAACCTTGTGGTTCTCTAGGCTGACACTTTACCGACTAAGCAAAACCGGCCCTTAACGAAGCTTATTAATGATTAAGTGCCTTTGAGAAGAATCTGATTGTAACAAGACAATGAACAATTCTGTAGACAAGGAGCAAAAAAAGCCCTTTCATTTGAATTCTTATGAGTGTCATAACCAGCTAAATAATGGACCATTCCCTTTTTTTTATTTCTCTGAATGTTTTTGAGATGAGGCTTGATAATTAGTATGGCGGGAGCCATTACGACAAGAAGGTTTCCGAGTTCGAAAAGAAGGTTCCCGTGTTCGACAAGAAATACCTGAAGAAGGTCGGAGGGCACATCGGCCGAAACGTTGTACAGATAACAATAAAGATGAAGACAATATTCCGAATAATCATAAGAATACTCATTCCTTTTTTATTATAAAGAAAAAAAAGGGAAGAAAAAGGACATGCTACATAGAGGGAACATGTTTTTGACAGTATTTA
Organism: Doryteuthis pealeii; assembly: GCA_023376005.1. Lineage (NCBI taxonomy): Eukaryota > Metazoa > Mollusca > Cephalopoda > Myopsida > Loliginidae > Doryteuthis > Doryteuthis pealeii. The sequence continues at coordinate 16,887,210 of CM042139.1, forward strand.
TAATTGAGACGATGGAGCGATGTTCTGCGTTTATGCCAACATAGGAATTATTGTAAAATGAATACAAATTAAATTACAGTTCGTCCATCATCATTTACTAGAATGCACAGAATCCCCAATATGCACTACATGCCAAGAGAGATTTACAATGAAACACTAGAGGGCACAGAATCCCCAATATGCACTACATGCCAAGAGAGATTTACAATGAAACACTAGAGTGCACAGAATCCCCAATATGCACTACATGCCAAGAGAGATTACAATGAAAACTAGAGGGCACAGAATCCCAATATGCACTACATGCCAAGAGAGATTTACAATGAAACACTAGAGGGCACAGAATCCCCAATATGCACTACATGCCAAGAGAGATTTACAATGAAACACTAGAGGACAGAATCCCCAATATGCACTACATGCCAAGAGAGATTACAATGAACACTAGAGACAGAATCCCCAATATGCACTACATGCCAAGAGAGATTTACAATGAAACACTAGAGGGCACAGAATCCCCAATATGCACTACATGCCAAGAGAGATTTACAATGAAACACTAGAGGCACAGAATCCCAATATGCACTACATGCCAAGAGAGATTTACAATGAAACACTAGAGGCACAGAATCCCCAATATGCACTACATGCCAAGAGAGATTTACAATGAAACACTAGAGTGCACAGAATCCCCAATATGCACTACATGCCAAGAGAGATTTACAATGAAACACTAGAGGGCACAGAATCCCCAATATGCACTACATGCCAAGAGAGATTTACAATGAAACACTAGAGGGCACAGAATCCCCAATATGCACTACATGCCAAGAGAGATTTACAATGAAACACTAGAGTGCACAGAATCCCCAATATGCACTACATGTTAAGAGAGATTAACAACGAAACACTAGAGGGTACAGAATCCCCAATATGCACTACATGCCAAGAGAGATTTACAGTGAAGCATATACTGCTAGAGTGTGTAGACTTTGACCTAGTGCGAATAAAATACTATCAAGCAAGTAATTTGAAAAAGCTTTTCACGAAAATAAGGCAATCCAAGATTTTACATTTCCTCAAAGAAGTTGAGATTGTACTAAAAAATATGAGCAATTGAACAATAGTTAAAATCTATTCATATACATATTTTTTTCTACCAAATCACCGTTACGAATCCAAAACTTAGTTGGCATTAAATGACCCACCGAGTTTGATATGCCGTAAAACAAAACAAACCAAACCAAATCGACACGAATCGAGTAGAAATGATGCAGAGTTCATGAATTGTTAAACAGAATGTGTTAAGCACGTTTCTTTGATATTGCATATTATGTCCTGGGTATGACGTTAAACTATCTGATGGTGAAGTCCCAATTCCGGAGCTCAGGGGAATGTGGAGTACCTCTTCATCACTATTACTCCTAGGTCCACTCTTGGTAGTAACTGTTACGGTCTCATCTATGTGTTAAATAGAATTGAGTTTAAAAAGTTTTTTCTTCCAAACTATCGCTATGAATCTTTTAAAACTTTGCCGGCATTGAATGATCCACCGAGGTTGATATGCCGTAAAACAAAACAAACCAAACGAAACTGTGTGGCCAAAAGCGAAATGCTTGCATATCAAAGCGACCTTAATATATCCAGTAGCCACAACTGGCTAATAAAAGAGCGTAACAAGCCTGTCTAATTACCTCCCTTATTGTCAACTGTCTATTCTGCCTGATACGTCCGACCAAAAGGAGATAAAGAAACGCACACTTGATAAAAAAAATGTTGAAGTAGTAAACAACATTAAGGTCACTAGTGCAAACGTACGGATCAAAGGGCCATAGAGAAAGACGACTAGGCCTACGTGCGTGAATGTACACAGACACACACACACACACACACACACACACACACACAGACATTGATACACAGGTACATACATATACATGCATAGTTCCTCTCTCATCTCTCATCTCTCTCTCTCTTTCTCTCTCTCTCTCTCTCTTACTCCCTTCTCTCACAAACGTTTCTCTCTTCACACACTCACTCCCTCTCGATCACACAGGCGACATATACAATACATGCATGAGGTCTATTTTCCTCTCTGCTCTCTACTCACATTGCATCTCTCTCTCTCCTCTTCTCTCTTCTACTCTGCATTTCACACATGCACACACACGTACACAAACCACACACACAGCATAACATATACAGGCATAAGGCTCCTACTCACTCTCTCTCTCCTCTCTCCACTCTCTCAACACACTCACACATACATAAAGATGCATACCCAACATATATAGACGCATAAGCTTTCTGTCTTTCTCTCTCTTTCTCACACAAACACACACACACACACACACACAATACCATATGATATATATAATATATTATATAATATATATAATATATATATATATCTATACGCTAAGCTCAGTTTCTGTCTCTGTCTCTGTCTCTCTCACACACACACAAACACATAACATAACATGCCTTAAGCTCTCTCTCACTCTCTCTTTATCTCTCTCTCTCATCTTACACCACACACACATTACCTATAAAACTCACCATATATACACACTTATGCTCTACTTCTCTTTCTCTCTCTCTCTTCTTTAATCTCTTTCCCGCACAGAGTTATATAAGTATATCCATTAAGATAAAAGCACCAGGTTTGAATAAAATCGAGACTGGGATTCAAATTAAATGCCGAGATAAATACGGCTAAATATCAAATTGGAACCATGAACACCATTTTGAATTTCGATTCATGCCAAGAGGAAAATATTTTCCACTAATATCCAAACGTAAATGAGCCTTTAATGAACGCCCATTTAATATGAATATTCAATGAAAAAAAAATTACGTTTATTAAGAGTTGCATTTCATAATGTACACGCTCACACACAAACGTCTTTCATACAAAACTAGCAAGACCTGTGGATATACCACAGTATGATAACTTAATTATCACAACGTTTGGTATGTTTATTTAACAGCTATTGCTGAATAGTTCAATATGTAAAAAGTATAATAATCTTCATTTCCCTCACCCTCACTGTTTTTTTCTTTCTTTTCTGCTTTTTATCTTTTCATTATATTCGATTGAAACAGACGCTTTATCGCTCCCGTGCACTCAACCACTCTCTCTATATTCCCCTATTCTCATTCTTTCTTTCTTTCTTATTATATTTGTTTTCTGTAGCATGTCCCTTTTCTTCCCTTTCTTTCTTTATAATAAAAACGGAATGGTTCATTATTTAGCTGAGGTGACAAAACTCATGAGAAATAAGACTTCGGTGGAATAGCAACTAATAACTTAGTAAATAATCAGAATCTATATTTTTGCATTTAATCTTGGACGATTTGGAGGGTCTCATTTGTAAGCAGAAGGTGTTGTAAGATGATAACGGTCGTACAATTAATGAACACAAGTATTAATACATAGATGTATTTGCTTACCAACTGTGAATAACAGTAATTCAATTTGTCGTAAATTTCATTATTATACTTATATTGGCATGAACGCTTAAGATTGCCCCATAGTCTCAATAAACACTAGCAAGAATATGCACCCTCCAGGCGCAAGTATATAAGTTTTAAAGTAATAAGATATTATATTAAATCAGAAAGACTAACGAAATAAAACAAGAGCGTATATAAAATACTAGAAGTGGCTACCCGACGTCGCCTGGGTAGAGGTGTGGGGGAGAGATGGTCTCACAGATCCATTATTGTTGAATTGCAAGTTGGATCCCCGTAGGATGCCCCACTAAAATCCCTATGTAACCCCCCCCCAAAAAAAAAAAAAAAAAAAACCACCTTACGTTGATCCATACACTCTGAAAAGAAAAATTAATATCTCCGATTTAAATTATTAAATGCAACAAAAAAAAAATCCATGCTGTTATAATTTTGATTTGATTTAAAAAAATTATCTTCACGAATATAAATCAAATCTTCATTATTTTTGCTCAAAAACCAAGCCCTGGTGATATCTAATGTGTATATATATTTACGTTGTCGTTAATTGTTTTATTTTCGAAGTTTCCTCGGGACATACAGATTCACACAACTGCCCTTTATATATGTATAGATTACATTTGGCCACTTGCCCCCTATCTCACAAACCGTCCGAGTGAGACGAACAAGACATACTGGAGAAGCAAAGATGAACTCATAAGCGACGTTCTCCTGTGGAAACCAACACATGGATATGCCAATGTGAGCCGTCCAGATAGACTATATTTGACCAACTCTGCGGGGATACGGAATGCTGCGCAGAGGACCTCGGAACAATGAGTGACAGAGAAGGTTAGCGAGAGATTGTCATGGATAGAGAGGGTTAACTAAATCAGATATTAGAATTACCATGGTAACGGATTTTTTTAATTATCAAAATTAAACGAAACAATCAGAAATCTATAAAACTAACCAAATATTTATTAAGATCAATTTTTTAAAGATCAATATGCAAATTATAAGTCCCTTTCACATTAGTATACGCTATATATAAATGCAATTGCAGATTATTGGTATGTATATAAGGCCTACAGTATTGATAACATTAAATAGATATTTTTCTTAATAATTGAAATTTAAATAGAAATATAATAATGGTGAATGTGACGTAAATAACTTAGGAAATTGTGACGTCGGAGGTGACGTAGTTTCGGTTACAGACATACAGACATACACATAATCTCCATTATAAATAAGATAGACATCAGATTTACATTCATGTTCATGCAGAACAAATCATTCCTTTTTAATCAATCGAATTTTTGCATTGTTAAAAAAGGCACAGAACGTTGAGACAAAATTATAAATTGAATAGATTTACCCTTTTGGCGCCAAAATTGATGTAAATAGCACGAAACAGATCAAGAGAAAAAAAGAAAAGAAAAAATTAATTTCCGATGAAGAAAAGAAAACGATAAAGAAGAAAAAAAGTAAAAAGTGGGAAAAATGGAAGAAATAATATATATATATATATATATATCAGTAATATATATATATATATATATATATATATATATATATATATATATATATATATATCAGTAAAAATATAACAGAAGATTTAGATTTAAAATCTAAATCTGTCATATTTTTACTGATATAATTTTGCTCTGTGACTCTGACAATAAGAGCACACATTGAGCTCTGCAAACTGCGACACTTAAAAAAAAAAACTTCTACGTCATAAGGAAGATTTATTCTCGGGATCTTTGGATATATATATATATATATATATATATATATATATATATATATATATATATATATATATATATATATATATTTCTTTACACTACTGCTACACTATCAGAATTAAAAAAAAAAACTTTTATGGCGGAGTTCAGTTTTTGGAACAACTAATCAGGAGGGGTCAAATACAAAGTGTAGGGGAATGTGGGGGTGGAGTCATGTGTTTTAATCTCGTGGGTGGTCTCATGTTTTGCCAAAAAGTTCTCCATCTGTTCATTGCCAATTGACATGGAAGTTCATCTAAGATTTAGTTATGTTATTGCCAATTTGAAACGCTGTTAATATAAGTGATCATTGTTTATGGTTCAAACAATCTTCCCCATAGATGCAACATTTAAAAGAGTTGTCTTTTGTTTATTTTAAACAAATTTTAAAATGGCTCCACATCAAAATGGTCATTCAGCTCCCCTACTGGACTCCAATCAGGGTAACTGATTGGTTGGTTAGTTGGATTTTACTGCATGTTAACTCTTATTGGGTTATTTTATGCCGAAGATGTTTTGTTTCATTCATTTTTTATGGTACTCAATTTTTTAAAAACTCAATTTTTTAAACACATTTTTTGAATTCATTTTTTTTTTCTAAACTTTAACTCTTAGATGGGACCCTAATGGGTACTACCACTTCGGTTCGGAGTTGATCTGGGAGTAAAGGTGATGAAGGGGTACTCAGTATTCCCAAGAAATTCAACATCAGATAGAGTTTAACGTCAAACCCAGAACACTAAGACCCTTAGCCACCGCCTTTTACCACATATATGATAAAAAGGATTAGGACATGCCATAAGGGCAATAGGGTTGGGACAATCATACAGGAGCTAAGGCTTGATGTAACCAGTCGATTGGTCAGAGGGAGTCTCTCCGTCCTCTAGTCTAGCCTAAGAAAGGGCAAAAGTGGAGTGTTGCGTGTCATAGACTGCTCAGCCACCAGGGTTCCATCCTTAAGCATCACGAGTCACCACCCACTACCAACGTGACAAATTACAATACAGATTCTTATATCGCAGAAAGTCACTTTTATTTAGAACTCGCTATGTTCTAGGTATCACGTTAGGAAGACTGCATTGTTCTGTGACGACATGAACCCTGGGTCGGTTGAGCCGGCTCCAACCAATGAATTCACCCGTGGAAAGAGTAACAAGGGAATATGAAATTCACAAGTGGTCCCCAACCCTGCATGCATATCCCGGTCAGGGAACGGAAATGCCCTTGTTGGCCGCAGATTTTCCACAGTCGCAGTGACAAGTACACCAAAAGCCATTGGCTCCTGATAATGAGGGAGGCATCCTTTGGTTGGGTTGTGCCTTAATACCACTGGGTGCCAGACCTGTCCGCCTTGTATGACCCTAGCAGGAACTTAAGTTCCCGACGGCATGGCACAGAAACTACACGATGAGGAGAGGTTGGACTTTAGAAATAATGTACTAGATGGCTGTTGAGCAAAGAGCTTCTTCCGCCCTTTAACTGCATTGAGATAAGACACATTGTGTACAGTAAGAATTTACCCAGCCCGTTAGCCACAGATAGAATGTGACACAAGGTCACCAGTATGAGGCATCCATCGAGTATCAAACTCGCTATTCAGTAGTAATGGATCTGCGAGACTAGCTTGCTAACCATTACAATACGATGGGATGCCAGACACATTGTGTAGAGTATAGGCTGGAATAGAAGTAATAATGTAGTCTATAACAATAACAAGTAGTTAAGCAGCATTAATCCGGATCAATATTTAAATGGGTGACTTAGGAACGTCAGATACTGTTAGCAATTTGTGTGCCAAACTAAGCAAAGCTTAGTAAATAATAACATTACTACTACTACTACTACTACTACTACTATAATAATAATAATAATAATAATAATAATAATAATAATAATAATAATATGTAGACTGTGCGGTGACAGAGATGAGACCATAGACCATGTATTAAGCGAATGTAACAAACTAGCACAACGGGGATACAAAGCCAGGCACGACTGGGTTGTAAAGGTGATCCACTGGGAATTATGCAAAAAATTGAATTTTGACCATACAACAAGAATCAGTTCTTGAGAATGAAATGCATAAAATTCTCTGGGACTTCGAGATAATGATGGATCACTTTATCCCAGCCAGGAGAAAGACTAGTATTGATTAACAAGAAAAAGAGAACTTGTGAATTGGTAGATTTTGCAGTTCCAGCAATCAATGATGAAGATGAAAGAGAACGAAAAGATAGACAAATACCAGGACCTTGCCAGAGAATTGAAAAATTTGTGGAATATGAGGGTGAAAGTGATACCAATTGTAGTTGGTGGACTTAGAACTGTCCCCAAAAGCTTGGAAAAGAGACTGGAGGATTTGAAAATCAGAGGAAGAATTGAGACCATCCATTGTTGAAATCGGCTCGAATACTCAGAAGAGTCCTGGAGACCTGAGGAGACTTCTAATCACTCAGACTCCAGTGAAAGGCCATCAGCAAATGCTGGCGTGAAAAAGCCATAATAACTTCGGCAGTACAATACTAAAAATGGTACGTAAACATTTGGTGTTTTGTATCGTGTAATATTATTGACTGTCCTCTTACGTCTGTCTAGACCAGGGGTTCGCAAACTTTTTCTATTCCGGTACCCTTAAAAGAGGTTTGCTCTGACCTTGCACCCCTTAAAAGAGGTTTGCTCTGATCTCGCACCACTTAAAAGAGGTTTGTTCTGACCTTGCACCCCTTAAAAGAGGTTTGCTCTGATCTCGCACCCCGTAAAAGAGGTTTGCTCTGACCTTGCACCCCTTAAAAAAGGTTTGCTCTGACCTCGCACCCCTTAAAAGAGGTTTGCTCTGACCTTGCACCCCTTAAAAAGGTTTGCTCTGATCTCGCACCCTTAAAAGAGGTTTGCTCTGACCTTGCACCCCTTAAAAGAGGTTTGCTCTGATCTTGCACCCCTTAAAAGAGGTTTGCTCTGACCTTGCACCCTTAAAAAAGGTTTGCTCTGATCTCGCACCCCTTAAAAGTGGTTTGCTCTGACCTTGCACCCCTTAAAAAAGGTTTGCTCTGATCTCGCACCCCTTAAAAGAGGTTTGCTCTGACCTAGCACCCCTTAGAAGAGGTTTGCTCTGACCTTGCACCTCTTAAAAGAGGTTTGCTCTGATCTCGCACCCCTTAAAAGAGGTTTGCTCTGACCTTGCACCCCTTAAAAAAGGTTTGCTCTGATCTCGCACCCTTAAAAGAGGTTTGCTCTGACCTTGCACCTCTTAAAAGAGGTTTGCTCTGACCTTGCACCCCTTAAAAAAGGTTTGCTCTGATCTCGCACCCCTTAAAAGAGATTTGCTCTGACCTTGCACCCCTTAAAAAAGGTTTGCTCTGATCTCGCACCCCTTAAAAGAGGTTTACTCTGACCTCGCACCCCTTAAAAGAGGTTTGCTCTGACCTTGCACCCCTTAAAAAAGGTTTGCTCTGATCTCGCACCCCTTAAAAGAGGTTTGCTCTGATCTCGCACCCCTTAAAAGAGGTTTGCTCTGACCTTGCACCCTTTAAAAAAGGTTTGCTCTGACCTAGCACCCCTACAATTTATACTTTTGTTCAAAAATATAGAATGTGAATCCATACTACAGTTTTATCAAAAGATCATATATATATTTCACTCTCTAAATAATAATAATAATAATAATAATAATAATAATAATAAAATGGACAAATATCAGGACCTTGCCAGAGAACTGAAAAAGTTATGGAATATGAAAATGAAAGTGATACCAATTGTGGTTGGTGCACTTGGAACAGTCCCAAAAGGATTAGAAAAGGGTTTGGAAAGTTTGGATATCAGAGGAAGGATTGAAACCATTCAGAACACTGCACTGCTGCAATCTGCCAGAATACTCAGAAGAGTCCTGGAGACCTGAGGAGACTTGCTGTCACTCAGACCCCAGTGAAAGACCATCAGCTAATGTTGATGTGAAAACTCAAAAGGAGTAAATAATAATAATAATAATCCATACTACAGTTTTATCAAAAGATCATATATATTTCACTCTCTAAATAATAATAATAATAATAATAATAATAATAATAATAATAATAATCTGAAATAAAGAAACGAAAATATAAATAATATTAATTACAAAAGAAAAAAAAATTAATCTAAATTTGAACGGACGCTTCTCGCACCCCCTGGAATGATGCTCGCACCTCCAGGGGATGCGAGCACCCAGGGTCGGGAACCCCTGAAGACTGTATATCTAAAATATTTGTATATACTGTCCACCCCTTCTCACCCCCTCTCTCTCTCTCTCTCTCTCTCTCTCTCTCTCCCTCTATCTCTCTCTATCTCTTTGGTCCACTAGTTTCTCTTTGTTTCTTTGTTTCTTTCTTTTAATGAAGAAGGAGAGGTAGATATGGTTTTGACAGCTAGATGGAAAGTGAACATGTGTTCGTCCATACTCCCACAAACATACACGAATATGTACACCATGATACGTGATGGTTGCGTAATCATATACACCAAGAATAACATAGACGTATGCATACATTGTTTGCATAGATATTTGCCAATGAAAGTTACTTGACTTCATTCTAAAATGTTGAACTATTTATGCAAATAAGTCATAAAACACTCCTATAAATTCAGAGAAACAATGAAATATATTTCAATCCTTTGGATGCTCTCTCTCTCTCTCTCTCTCTCTCTCTCTCTCTCTCTCTCTCTCTCTCTCTCTCTCTCTTTCTCTCAAAATCTTGCTTATATATATACTAGTCAAAACGTGACCCTTTGCGTCACCCATTGGGTAGATAATTGGGATTAGTGAAAAGTCAGTTTGCAAAGTGAATTAATTTAATAAAAAAAGGAAACACAGCTGGAGAATTAAAAATAAACAACATTAAAATCATTTTGTAAGATTTTTAAGAAAGGGAACGTCTGACATAATTTGAATTTAAATGGACCTAGTTCTTGGAATGTTATCTTAAGAGCCAAGATGTTGGCCGCTGCAGAAACTTAACATACAAATAAAGTGGGCAGTTAAATCTTCCTCTCATACTCTCCAATCTCTCTTTAATCACAGAGAAACTAACATATATAATGAGGATATAATCACTATATACATAGAGAGGGGGAAAGTGACAGACAGAATGTGAAGTAAGAGACGAATCCGATTTTGACTTAATTACAAATTACGACTAATCAGAATCAATTTTTTTTCAAACATACCTAATTCTAGAACTAAGGAATATTTTAGTATGAATGTGGTGTCATTAAACTAAACAGGAAAAAAGCCTTTAGAAAACTATCATTGATTCATTCAGTATATATATATATATATATATATATATATATATTTCTCTGTCCGAATCTTTGTGGCTTGTCAAACAATCATAAAAAAACTTTTGAAAACTTACTAAAAACATTTTCTTTCCCAATAATTTTTTTTCCTGACGATGACCTAAGGTTGAAACTAGTTGAGAACAATCAAAAAATAAATAACGCAAAAGATATATTCCTTTCTGTCTTATCCCTCTTTGTTCACCTTATATATATATATATATATATATATATATATATATATATATATATATATATTAGCGCTAATACCCTTGGGAAAGGTATGAATCCATATATTCTCCCTCCACCTATGGGTTAAATAGTAGGGCAGAATGGGCCCTTCAGCCTTGGGTAGGTTACCAGTCTAGGAGAGGGATAACTCTGAAATCAAAATTCCTGAGGTCGGTCGTTGATTTGGGTTTGTGGCAACCTTTGATGCACCAATTCTTTCCTATTGACTGTGCCAAAAAGTGTGGATGGTCCAACACAAGCCTTCACCACTATAATCAAATCACTGTGTGGGTGTTCATTGTGTGTGTGAACCCTCATGCGTCGAAAATCGACGAGAGAGTCCATAATATATATATATATATATATATATATATATATATATATAATAATAAAAATTCGAAAATACAATGCGTAAAAAAAAAAAAAAGATGTTTATATGCCTAATCGATTTCAAAGCAAAGCTTTATCGTCAGAGACTTATTTCAGAAATGACGTGCTTATGTTTTTTTTTATTTGTGTGGTTATAATTTCTCTTATTTCCTTTTCCTCTCCTTTTCCTCTCTTTCTTCTTCTCCTCCTTTATGAATGGGCGAATAACTGTAATTTCTTATTTCTCTCTTTCTTTTTTTTCTTTCTTAAATTATATATATATATATATATATATATATATATATATATATATATATATACAAAAGATTGAACAATATCATATTTTTATTAAACGTTGATCAGCTTTATAAACGAAAGGCTTAAAAGAAGCGAAAGACAATGGAGAACTTAAGGATCCTTTCGACCAGTGCAATTTCAAGCATTTTACAAACGGTAAATCGTTTAAAAGTGAAAGTGTATATATTGGATAAAAGAGATCAGATAATATCAAGGCTGGAGCAACAAGAAGGCGGGAAAAAATTGAATCCCTTCACGTTACTCCAATTTTCTTAAAAACATCCCCAGTGAATAATACCAGGGAATGTTTCAATTATCGCTGCTTACACAAGGCCAGGCAGTGCAAAAAGATTGCAACTGCCCCAAAGATGTAAAGATGGCGGTTTTATATATATATATATATATATATATATATATATATATATATATATATATAGGATTTGTTTAACTTCGTGTGTATTAATGAATTGGTAGGAATAACATCTATGTTATATTTTCCATTAACTTCGTGTGTATTATTCATAAATTGGTAGAAATAGACTGCCCGTCTAGTCCAAGTAAAGATCAAAGTGGAGTGGAGAGTACTCAGGTATCTCTCTCTCTCCCTCTCCCCCCTCTCTCTCTCTCTCTCTCTCTCTCTCTCTCTCTCTCTCTCTCTCTCTCTCTCTTATTTCTGTGCATTTTTTACTGAGACGAGAATCTGCACGCGATATTTGAAGTTGCGGTCTCTCTCTCTCTCTCTCTCTCTCTCTCTCTCTCTCTCTCTCTCTCTCTCCTCTATCTCTCTCTCTCTCATCTATCTTTCTCCTTTCTCCTATCTCTCTCTCTCTCTCTCTCTCTCTCTCTCTCTCGCTCTCTCGCACTCTTTTCTTTCTCTCTCATTTCTTTGAATTTTTACTGAGACGAGAATCTACACGCGATATTTGAAGTATGTTTTCGTTTAAGTATAATTAATAATGATTAATGCCAATTAGTTTGGTGGTTTTTTTTTTACCATTAAACTCGCAAAATATCAATAAATTCGAAGCGTATAGAATTAAAAAGCTAATCTTGATGGTTTTCGAGCTGGTGGTGGTGGTGGTATGGGCGAGGGTTAGTCTGTCAACTCCACAACACATTTAAACAAATAATAATCAGTTGTTTTTCACACGTTTATGATTTTACGTATTCTTATTCATTGATGATAATGGATCGTAAGTTATTACTTAAGCTGCTCTCCCAGCCCCGAGAGCTGACAGCTAAATAGTGCTCAGATTAAGTCCATCTTGTGGTGGGTGGTGGTAGTCTGTCTAGTCCACAGCACAAATACAATTATCGTTTGTTTAACGAACTAAAAACATCAGTTTAATAATCAATCATTCATTGCTGTCCATCGTATCCGATGATGACACCACGCGAATCATTTCCCTCCAATTTAATCGGTCTTTGGTCGTGTCTTGCCAACTGCCTATCGGGACCGTTCAAGTCTTTCATGTTTCTCTTGATGTTTAATAACTAAAACGATAATGGCAACAGGAGAAAACAAAACAGAGCTCAATACAAAAATATCGTAAAGCCAATAGAGTATTGATATTACTAAAAAGAAAATAAAAAGAATAAAATCACCCAACTTATGACTTTCAGTTTCATAATTCACTGAGTGGAAAATGCGCCGGTGTTTCACATTCATAGCTTAGCTCCGAGGACGTCCCATTGTGATGTTATGGTTGCAATATAGTCTCGATAATTCATTACTACTGAATAGCGAGTTCGACCCTCGCTAGATGCCCCATACTTGTGACCTTGTGTCACATCCTATCCACAGTGAACGGTTGGATAAATAACCACCACAGAAAACTATATATATATATATATAATCCAAAAGTCAAGAGAAGAAATCTTCCTTACGACACAAGAGTTTTATTTAAAAAACCTGTCGCAGTTTGAGAGCTCAATGTGTGCTCTTGATGTTAGAGTCACAGAGAAAATATATAAGTAAAGAAATAATAAAAGACTTTTGTTATTTCTTTACTTATATATATATATATATATATATATATATATATATATATATATGTGTGTGTGTGTGTGTGTGTGTGTGTGTGTTATTTTGGAAAAGGTGACTTACCGGTGAAGATGGTCACAATGGTTAGTTGATGCAAAATTCAGAAAGGTAAGACAGCGATATAACAAATAAAAAGTGCTCAATACGTTAGTAGAGCAAATTTATTGTAATACAGGTACAAGTAATAACCTACTCGAGTTTCACCATAAGGATCTTCAGGGTTAAATCCACTGGATTAATCAAAATATTGATTAATTGCAGTCGATTACACGTGCGAAAGGCACACACGTGTAATCGACTGCAATTAATCAATATTTTGATTAATCCAGTGGATTTAACTCTGAAGATCCTTATGGTGAAACTCGAGTAGGTTATTAATTGTACCTGTATTACAATATATATATATATATATATATGTGTGTGTGTGTTTGTGTGTGTGTGTGTGTGTGTGTGTGTGTGTGTGTGTGTAAAAGTATCCAACTGAGTGGTATGTAGGGGATAATTCTATTTGGGATCATCAATATGCTCATGTTGATGCAAACTTATAGAGTTATACAAGGTCTTTTTCAAGTCCCTAGGAGAGCTCAATGTATCATAACTAATAGATTAATTATATAGAGAGCAATATGCATACTTTTAATAAGAAAGAAAAACTTAACAAATCGTCATTTGGCTATCATAAATTTATTTCGACTAGAACTCAATAAATGAGCCAAGTCTCATATGAGATTAGGCTGATTTATTGGGTTCTGGTCGAAATAAATTTATAATAGCCAAATGACGGCTACTTAAGATTTTCTTTCTTATTGAAAGTATATATATATATATATATTCATCAACAAGTTACTACCGTGTTTTCATTGTAGTAGCATAAGTAGTTAATCCAAAAGGGCTCAATATATCTCGTAAAATGTAGAACATTAGTAGTTGTAGAAAGGTTATTCTCTCTACCACGGTTTCGGTGTTCAATGTGCACCTTCCTCAGGAGAGCAAGGTGAGGAAGGTGTACATTGAACAACGAAACCGTGGTAGAGAGAATAACTTTTCTACAACTATATATATACATATATAGTAGGAAGCGCGTAGTGTAATGGTTAGAGTCATGGGAAATGGACTCGTCGCCCCGAGTTCAAATCCTGGACGTGGTAATTGTATTTCACTTTGCGCTAATACCCCTGGGAAAGGTATGAATCCTACTCTCCCTCCAGCTATGTGTAAATAGCAGGGCAGAATGGGTTCTTTAACCATGGCTAGGTAACCAGTCTAGGAGAAGGAAAACTCTGAACTCAAACCTGTTGATCTCCGCTTAAGAAATTGACCTTGTGTCGTATCCTGCTCGTGCGGAAGAGTTGGTAAATATATATATATACATATATATACACAGAGAGAGAGAGAGAGAGAGAGAGAGAGAGAGAGAGAGAGAGAGAGAGAGAGAGAGAAGTAATTGGGTGTTCATGCCTCTATAATTGTAACAAATAATAAACATGAGTGTGTAATTATGTACTTAAATATCCACACATTCAAAATATGCTGATGAACGGCTAAAGTTACGAAGTCAGAACTTGTGTGCGTCAAAGCATCTACTCGTGTTTTATGTGTATATATATATATATATATATATATATATATATGTATATATGTATTTGTGTGTATATGTCTAAGTATGTGCCCCTGTGTGTATGTGTGCGTGTGCCCGTGTATGTGTGCGTGTTTGTATGTGTGTGTGTGCGTGCACGTGTGTGTGTGTCTGTGTATTGTATCAGGGGGAAAATAGGCCAATTTTAAACTGATATAGCAATGAATCTGCACCTTGACATGTTTGGTATTCCAGTTGTTAGCTCACTGTTAAGAGAAGAAGAAAAAAAAAAGCCTCTTGTCATTGGACGATGGCTTTAAATACTTGGCAATTTTCAAACACATGTTGCAGTAACGGCGTCAATTCATACAACAGAAAACAGAAAGGAAAGCAACAAACCAACAAATTTGAATTTCCCCCTTTTCGCGCCGTTACCGAAATATGCGACGGTTGAAGTTCGAAAACTGTGACATTGGGAAGAAGCATTTAACCGTTACTTCGTTTTTATATATATATATTTTTACTTCTTTTTTTTTAAGTCGGCATTTTTTATGTGTACGATGTCCATAAATTAACAACACAATATATATTATTAAAACTAGCAAATATATGCACGCTCCGGGTGCAAGTATTTCATTTTTAATGTAATAAAATAGTATGTCAAATTAGAAAGGCTGATGAAATTAAATAAGAATACAGATAAAAAGATTTGAAACAGAGAGGGGTATAATCGAAAAACAGAATAACTGAAACTTACTCCTCCATCACTCCCGTCTTTCATTGCTAAATTTCCCTAATCTATTCAGTTAAATTAGGAAGTAAAGAATAAAATGACAGTTATTTCTTCTTGTTAATGAATTTCTTTAAAGATTTATATCCGACATATTCATTAAGAAAAAAGTTTAGGTGACAGACAGACAGACACACACACACACACACACACACACACAATCTCCATTATAATAATATATGAAAAGTATGATTATATATATATATATATATATATATATATATATATATATATAATAACCTTATTTTTTTATGTTCAGGATCACAATAGTAGAATGTGAGGATCGAACTTGTCATTATCGATGATATCCAAAAATAACCTGATTGCCGTCTTTGTACAGCAAATGTCGATTTACAAATTAGGGAAACATGTATGTGAAGAAGAAGTGGAAGTGAATCTGACACTATGTAATATTGTAAAAAATGGAAAAAACACAAGTTTATAAACAAATAATGTTTATTTCGCCTTCGATACAGTGTTTCGGTCTGTTTTGAGAGACCTTCATCAGGGCTTTCATGTATATAATCAAATAAAACATATATATATATAATCGGATGTCATAAAATATTTTCTTAAAAGTACTAGCAAGAATATGCGCCCTCCAGCCGTAAGTATTTAAGTTTAAATGTAATGAAATATATTAAATTAGAAAGACTGACGAAATCAAATAAGAACGCATATGAAAAGATTACATTATATATTTTAATTGGTTTCTATATAAAATCATTCATAGGATTGATTTTAATACGTTGGAGAATAAAGCAATATTAGAGATTACACCAAGTAATTATTTATTAAACCTGGTTTTGTTAAAACCAGTATTAAAATTTACCACACCATAAATTATGTAAACCTCTATTTCTTAGTTATATATAAGACACATTGTATGATTTTAAACGCACTAATAACATGGGCTATTTTGAGGTAAATCTAACTCAGATTTTCATAGAGACATCATTGATAAATAAGATTTATTCTATGTATTAATGATTTTGACTATATATTAAATACTCATTTATAAACTCACGTAATTCCTGAGAATATTATGCTGTAAGCAGTGACGTAGTTTCGATTACAGACAGACGCCAAATTTCCATTATGATAAGATTTCTTCTATTTTCTAAAGTCTCTCACCATTTTCATCTGAAGACATTATATTCTTTCCAATTATTCTTTACCGTTTTGTGTTTCTACCCTTTCTCTTTATCCCTAGACATTCTGTTAAAATGTTCCATGATCATTATCTTCTCCATCTCTTTCCAAAGTTCCTTCATATTATCAACTCTAGCTTTTCTCTCCGTCTTCAATATTCTTCACCAACTTTAAGGGGAAGTTCCCGTTTGTTTAACGGCATATCAACCTCTGTGGGTCATTTAATACCAGAAAAGGTTATATAGAATGTTTTTACATATGGATTTCAGTCTTTAAAGTAGGGGTTTTATGCAGATATTTGGTTATGTTTTGTTAGATCTTGTTGAAAAAGTTGCTTTTTTTAGAAAATTTAAGATGTCTTCTGGGTTTGTATTTTTAAAGAAGTCTTTTAGGTTTTTTGTCTGATAATATTTGGTGCGGGTTTGTCTGAGACTGTTGTAATTTAGGAGGATGTGTTTGATAGCGAGCTGTACCTTGCATATTGGGTATACTGGGGTGTCCTCCCTTTTTAAAAGATGCTAATGGGTGATGTGGGTGTGCCTAATTCGCTGTCTGGAGAGTATCACTTCCTCTTTTCTGGGTTTTTTTTTTCTGTTGCCTGCCGACCACTCACCAATAACTTCTTGTATCTCATGTAGTTTATTATGAATCTGATTATCCCGTGATTTTTGCCATTTGTCAGATATAAATTTGTTGATGGCTGATTTTAAATCTGTATATGGGATTTTGTGTTAGTCATGTCTGTCAAGAGTGCCTTTTCAGCTTTGTCTGCTCTTTCATTTCCTTGTATACCGATGTGACTTGGTATCCAGGTAAGTTCCCGTGGCGTAATAACTAACGTGTTGGATTGCATCAACTTTTTTAAACATATTTTCAAACTCATTTTTAAAATTCTATTTAACCCATAAATGGGATCCTAACAGGTACTATCATTCCGGGTCAGAGTGGATCTGGGAGTAATGGCAATAAAGAGTACTCTACACTCCCCCAGGAATTGTAATCTTACCATGAAAGTGAAGATTGTGTTCATATTATTGATTTTTCAAAATCTGTATACGAAATCTAAACAGACATCATCGTTCAATGTACGATTTTGGACTAATACCTTTGGGAAAGGTATGACCCCCCTCATTCCTCAAGTTATGGGTTAAATATTGACACGACTGTTCTTCTACAAGGATAGTTTTGGCATTAAATAACCCAAGAAGGTTAATATGCCATTAAACAAAGAAACCAAACCAATCGCCATCTTATCTTTTTTTAGCAAAAATATGCGCCCTCCGAGCACCAGTATTTAAGTTTTAATATAATGAAACATTGTATTGAATTAGAAAGACTAATGAAATTAAATAAGGACACAAAAAGATTACACTTATTTTTACTTTATTCTAATTGATTTTAAATTAGAATAAAATCATACATAGGATTGCTTTTAATTCACTTGAGAATAAAACAATAATATTAGAAATCAATAACACGAAGTAATTATTTATTAAACACGGTTTTGTTAAAACCGGTATGCAAATTATTCACACCATATACTATGGAGACATATAATTTCTTAATGATTTATAACACATATTGCTGGATTTTAAATACATAAATAACATAGGCTGTTTTAAGGCAAATCTATCTAAGTTAGACCTTAATAAAAGTCATCGGGATAGCCTAAAGTCGGTACCAGCCACGTAGCGCGGGAGTCTATCACCTTTTCACTAGCGCTAGGCCAAGGAGATTGTTTTGGCGTCTGAGGCGGAGCGCCGCACCTATCATCAGCTTCTCACTTTACCGCACAGATCCCTGTGCTACTCATACGTTGAGTTGGCGAGAGCCGGTATCTAACCCGGAACCCAAATAAATAAAAAAGCTGAATGAGATTAAATAATGATTATTAAATAACCATTGAGAATATGACGTAAATAGTTAGGGGAATTGTGACGTTGTTGGCGATGTAGTTTCGGTTACAGACAGACACATAATCTTCATTATAATAAGATACTTTATCTTCTTTTTCAATCATCGTTGTTTATCTTTTCTTGTTGATTATCCTCCAATTTTCTTTGGCTGTCTGCGAATGAAAGATTGCCAAAAGCTAGATATATATCTCAACTTTTTCAATGAACAGTAAATATTAAGTTTGAGGTACGTGGTGTAATGGTTAGAGTCGTAGGAAATGGACTCGTCAACCCGAGTTCAAATCCTGCACGAAGCTACAGTTCATATAGTGCTAATACCCGTGGGAATCATCCAACTAGTCTTCCTCTAGCTATAGGTAAATTGTAGGGCAGACTAAAATTTGTGACCTTGGTTAGGCAACCAGTCTAGGAGAAGGAAACCTCTGAATTTAAACCTGTTAAACTCCGCCTGAGGTGGTCACTACTAGAATAGGTTCAGTCCGAATTAGTGATCAATTAAAAAAAAAAAAAAAAAAAAAAAATCATGAAAAATATTTTCCAGCTTGAATTTCATAGTAGTGCCAGTAGTTTTGGGAGACCTGGTAACTGTCCCAAACATCCTTGGAAAAGTCATGGAAATCTGGGTTAGAATTCACAACAATCAGATAAATGCACTTAACATAATCAAGTAGAATAATGAGGAGAAATATCAGGGAGTGTTAAGGAGACTTTTTCTCTCTAGTAAAAAGTCACTGAGTACAATAATAAATATAACCACCTTGTCCCAAAGAATTACAAAAAATAGGCACAACAAATTACCGTGTGTCCCCGAAAATAAGACAGTCCGAAATATAACACTAGGTCTTATTTTTTTTTTGCGGGGGGGGGGTCTTATTCTTCATATATCGAAAAACGACATTAAGAAGTAGAAAATTACGAAATTTCTAAATAAACAGAAATTATGAAAAACGATCTACATTTATTTACTGTTAACATGTTCTTTTATTCAAAAACCCATTAACGACAATTTATTTAAAAATAATCATATCATCATCCTCTGGAATGTTATTACTCTCAACTAGGGCTTATTTTAAGAGGTGGGCTTATATTAAAATCAACCTGAAAAATCCCACAATAATATGGGCTTCAAGTATCCACACAGCAAAATTTGCGCAAATCAACTAGTTATTATTTTTAAAGACAAGAAAAAGAATAACAGCTACATCATTGACGTTTCTTGTCCGTTTGACAAAAATGTTGGGACCATATGACCTTTAGGCACCCCCTTTTCGATCTCATTTCATCGGGACATTTTTTTCATTTACACCGTCAAAATCCGGTTGTTAACAGATGATTTTTTAGAGTTTTTTTTAAATCATAAAACTAACCCCTAACCCTAACACCTAACCCTAACCATAACCTTAACCCCTAACAACCGGATTTTGACGGTGTAAATAAAAAAAATGTCCTGATGAAACGAGATCGAAAAAGGGGAGCTTAAAGGTCATATGGTCCAAATGTTGTTATGAAAACGAGCCAACAGTTATGAAATTATAAAACAGTCTGAATTGAAATATAAAGTAGTTATTTTCCTGACCTCCCACCAGGCCGGATTAGCACAAAGTGTTTTAACGTTTTTAAAAACAAGAATCTTGCTTTTTTTAATGTCTTCAGGTAGCTGAAGTGGGAAAATCCTCTCTTTTGCTTGAAGTCCGAACACCGTTTTAAAACCCCTATATTCAGTATAGGTTATTGGTTAAAGTATATATTATTGTAATGGAGATTATGTGTCTGTCTGTAACCGAAACTACATCGCTACAGTTAGACAGAATAAGTCAGAGAGAAGCTGCGTATTGAAGTTGGAGTCTTAAAATTCAAAATGCAATGCAAAATGATATTACTACAGAAATTTAGTGCAGATAATATTGCTGTATAAATACATTGTAAATGATTTCTACTAAAGAAATACATTGTAAATATGCAATCTATAATTTTAAGAGTCATTATCATTCCATATATTTTTCAAACTATATGACTTTTGTAAATGATATTACTGCAGAAATACATGGAAAATGATGTTACTACAACAATGCATTGCAAATGATAGTATAGAAATACATTGAAATGATGTTAGTATAAAAACATATAGATATAGATGATGTATAGAAATACATTGGAATTATGCAAGTATAGGAATTCAGTGAAATGATGTTAGTATAGAAATACATTCTAAATTATGCGAGTATAAAAAAAAAATATCATAATAATGTTAGTATATAAATGATGTTAGTATAGAAATGCATTGTAAAGGATGTTGGTAAGGGAGCGCCTCATGCACTGGGCAATAAACCCAGCCCTGTCCCTTTAAATCGAGGGGGCAGATGTTGCCTGGGGGTATGGCCCCTGGGATCAAAGATGTTAACTTGTAAGGTCCAGTGGCCGAAGCTCACTGGACCCGCGGTCGAAACTGGAGTTCGAGATATTTACCTCATACCCCAATTGTATGGGTTAGGCACAAGGCCCTATTAACGTGGGACCACCCACAAGTCGAGACTCATGGGTGGCAGGTGGAAAAATTGCGTCGATCCCTCAAGAGAGCGCCTCAGGCGTTGGGCAATAAACCCAGCCCTGCCCCTTTAAATCAAGGGGGGAAGGTAGCCCCCGGGATCGACGATTATTAACTTGTAAGGTCCAGCGGCCGAAGCTCACTGGACCACCGGTCGAAACCGGAAGTTCAATATGTTGAACATATCTTCATACTAAAAACATGCAATTGTATTTATATATACAACAAAATATCGATTTACAGTGGCAATGGGAATGCTAATTTGCATACTGATATTAAAATTTTGATTTTAATAAATATGTGCTTAGTATTATTGATTTCTAATTGTTTGGTTTTATCTTAATGAATATGAGCAAAAATCTCTTTGATAAATCTTAAAAGAAATCCATTAACAAGCAGAAATAACTGTAATTTCATTCTTGACATCCTATTTTAACTAAATAGTTAAATTAAGAAAATTTAACAATGAAAGACGCAAGTGATGGAAGAGTAAGTTTCAGTTGTTGTATTTTTCGATTATACCCCCCTCTGTTACAAATCTTTTTATCTGCATTCTTAATTAATTTCGTTAGACTTTCTAATTTAATAGAATATTTTATTATATTAAAATTTAAATACTTACACCCGGTGGATGCATATATTTGCTAGTATATATTGATATTTTTTAAGTTTGTCTAAATTCTACGTGACCTAAATGTACATTTTATCTATGTTATCTAAGTCAACATTAAAGAAAGTAATTCAATATGTGTAAATTTAGCTTTAGTGATATGTGAGTGCAACGTTCTAATTGTAAAAAAATAAAACAATCCACCATTAGCCCCCCCCTCCCCAAATGCAGGTTTAGCAAAACTTCTCGCCAAATAATCCTTAAAAATACAAAAAAAGATTTATGATACTATCTTTCAGAATTTTTGAGATGAGGCTTAATAATTTGTATTATGTATATTATTCGGACTATTGTCCTCATCTTTATTGTTATCTACATTATTTCTCTGGATTTTTTAGATGAAGCTTGATAATTTGTATTATTTGAATTATTCGGACTATTGTCCTCATCTTTATTGTTATTTATACTATTTCTCTGGATTTTTTAGATGAGGTTTGATAATTTGTATTATTTGTATTATTCGAACTATTGTCCTTATCTTTATTGTTATCTACACTATTTCTCTGAATTTTTTAGATGAGGCTTAATAATTTATATTATGTGTATTATCCAGACTATTGGTCTCATCTTTATTGTTATCTCGGGAGCCTTCATGTTGTAATCGGGAGCCTTCACGGAACTTTGAACCGAAACCTTTATTCAATCCACGGAAGTAGACTGTTTTCATTCCGTTAACCATGACCGGGTACAAGTATTAAGCTGTGTTAAGTATTTTATGTTACTGTCGCCCTTGGCCAGGATTGAACCAGCAACCCAGAGATGACTGTCACTTAGAACTATTAACTCAACGCCTATAACCGTTGTGTCATGTGTTCAATTGGCCTTAGGATAATACGTCTCTGGGACTTTGAGTAGCACGGATATCCATGACAATCTCACACCAACTGGCCCTATCATTCATTGCCCTCGGGAGGTCCTCTGCGCAGTATCCAGTATCCACGCAATGTAGGTTTGACTGGACGGTCCGCACTGGCGTGCTCATGTGCTGGTTTTCGCGGGAGTGCGTCACCTATGAGTTCTTCCTTGCTTCTCCAGCTGTGTCCATCATGTCTTGTTCGTCCCACTCAGATGATTTTTGTGATAGGGGACAAGTGGCTGTGCAGCTACTTCTTGTGGAGTGTTATTTCCACGATTTGTTTAAGATCGCACGCAGCATTCTTGTACAGCTCCCATCTAGCTTCGTTAGGGTCCATGTGGTGCAGCCATACAGTAGCACTGATACAACTACGGCTTGGAATAATTGTCGCTTTAACTTGTCAGTGAGGTCTGATTTCCATAAAAATCAAAGATCTGATAAAATCGATAATTTATATAACACTTCCACAATAAATCATCATCATCATCATCATCATCATCATCATCATGTCGCAACTAGGAGCACGGATATTCATGAGAATTTCTTGACAACCGTCCCTATCATTCAACCTTTGTATTGGGAATGTCCCTTGAAAGACATGGGTGATATATGGGGAAAAGGCGGAATTCTCTTATTTCTAAATGCAACTAGCTGAGATTCTATTTCCACTCATTTTAGCTTTGTTTATTATCCCAATTCAATTTTAGCACAACATTTTATTGAAAGAGGCATTTACGCAGTATTATATACATTAGATTAATATAAAACCCACTCAAATGGCGGAATTATAAGTTACTTGCACCAAAGTAGGTCTTATGAGGACTCACAAGTATATAGTCATTTATTAAGCTTAGCTTAGATGTGGCACAAGGCCAGAAGTGTGGACGCCCAATGAGAATTAATCTCACTAACAATGGTCTGCGAATCTAGCTTGTTAACCATTACACCAGTGAGATGTGATTTCCATGCGCTAATTTAGATAAAACATCTTGAAAGGTATGGTTAACACATGGAAAAAAAGGGTCAGTGTAACTCTTTGCTGGACAGCCCGCACTGATGTGCCCCCATGTGCTGGTTGCCAATGGAAGACGTCGCTTATGAATTCGTCCTTGCTTCTCCAGCTGTGTCAAGCATTTCTTATTTATATCACTCTGATGGTTTGTGTGATAGGGGGCTAGTGGCCAAAATAAGTTAAGTAACCCAAAAACCCTCTTTTATATTTTTCTTTACTTTGTAAGTTATAGATAAGTTTAAATGTTTTATGTTTTTGAATTTTGATAATTATGAGGCGTAAACCTTTCCTGTTGACTTTTATAAGTAAAAAGTAAAGTCGTCGGGGTAGCCTAAAGTCGGTATCAGCCAGTCAGCGAGGGAGTCTATCCCCTTTTCAATAGCGCTAGACCAAGGAGATTGTTTTTTGGCGTCTTAGGTGGAGCGCCACACCTACCATCAGCTCCTTACTTTACCGCACAGATCCCTGTGCTACTCATAACGCTGAGTTGGTGAGGACCATTATCGAACTAGGAACCTTGTAGTTTCTAGCCGAACGCTCTACCGACTGAGTTGTATTTGTCATCATTGTATCATAAATGAAAATTTCATCGATCAATAAAAAAAATGTGTGAAAATAAAAACTTATAAAAACACAACCAGTAGTCTGTATGATTCTTATGCACAAATTATGCGAGCGTAAAATAATCGGGAGGATTTCACAACCATACAGCTGCTTCCGTGTAGGGTGTTGTTTCCACGATTTGTTTAATATCGTGCACTGCATTCTTATACATCTCCC
>CM042139.1:16917003-16949503 GCA_023376005.1 Doryteuthis pealeii
TATATATATATATATATATATATATATATATATATATATATATATATATAGAGATTTATCCAAAACTTGGTTGTAAGGGATGATTCTATATGTGATTTCTAAGATACACTGTATTAATATTGTATGATCCAGAATGTATAAATACAGCGAATCTTTAAATCACTAAAAGGAGCTCAATGTATAATAAACTTTTTAGATTATATACAGAGCAATATTTATCATAGAAAGGAAGAAAGAACTCAACACCGTAATTCCATAATAAATTTATTTCGACCAAAATTTGGGCCTATATAAATCTAAGTTGATTAAATATAGCTCCCCAAAATCCAGTCTCATCAGATGGGTATCAATGTGAAAAAACAAAAAACAAAAGTTAAATAAATTCAACACATATTGCATTGTAAATTGCCTTCAAAATCTTTATATTACACATACACACAATGCTTCAATGATACTATAAAGAAACACACTTTATTTCAATATGCCGAGCAAGGCTTATATTTATAGTAAAAATTAAAAGAATTTCGAACATTTACCACGCGCGGGAAGCCGAGCCGAGTTAACATTACGGAATTAGCCGATTTAACATCACGGAAAAAATTTTCAAATATACGGCGTTCATCAACTTCTTAAACAACAGAAGATTACAATATCGCCGTGGGATAAGTACTATAAAAAAATCACCTAGTACTTTCAATACTTTCAACTTTCAATAACTCTGAAGATGGAATTTTACTTCCGAAAATATTTTAAATAAATTCAACACATATTGCATTGTAAATTGTCTTCAAAATCTTTATATTACACACACACACACACACACACACACACACACACACATATATAATATATATATATATATATATATATATATATATATATATATATATATATATGTGTGTGTGTGTGTGTGTGTGTGTGTGTGTGTGTGTGTGTGAATACTTGTTCTTTACATGATCTACTGAAATCAACTCCCCGGTTAATCCAGATTAAGAAAAATTACCTTATTCCCCTGTTTTTTTTTTGTTTTTTTTTTTTTTTTGTTTTTTTTTTTTTGGGGGGGGTAACGAAATTAGTAAATTACGGAGTAATAGTTATTGATTTTCTTTTTTCCGCAGATTTAAAAGAAGATTTGATCCTCGCTGAATTTTCTGTACCAATTGTTCTACTATAAAGCGGACAGTTCATTTGCCTTAAAAGAAACGAGTGAGCCCCCTCCCCTCCCCCGCAACGACGAAGATAATAGGGATCAGGATAATAGTCTAGTTGCGGTGAAAAAATCAACAAAAAACAATAAACAAAAAGAACTAGAAGAAAAACAGGGACACGTTTACGGGAAAGTCACGAAAAAGGGAATTTATATTGTCCTTCAACTTGAAAGATAAAGAGATTGTGGGATATGAACAGATGTTCTGCGTGGATGTATTTACAAACCCTTCCACACGAGTAGGAGGCTACGCAAGGACAAATTTTTAAGCGGAATTTCACAAGTTTATATTGGGTCGATTCCATGTCAAATCATCCAGAAAAAAAAATTATCACCTACCCCCTTAAAAAAAGCTTATATAAACCAATTTTTAGTAGTAGGGGAGCTCTAGAACACATTTTATAGACAAAAATAAATTACAAAATGTCGCCATTTTTCTCACCCCGCCTCAAATTTTTTGAGTTTAAAATCGACATAACTCGGCGAATTTTTCGAATTGGAAGCTCAAATTTTGGGTATTGTCTAACTTTAACCTAGTCTATATCTGTACAAAATTTCAGAAAAATTGAAGTGGGTGGGTGACATGGTCTTGATGATTTGACATGGAATTACCCATTGAGAATTGTCATGCCAAGGTTAATGAGCCCAGTCTGCCCTACTATTTTACTCATAGCTGAATCAGATAATAATTGAGAACTAGAAGGACCAGATAATCAGGATTTACATTTTTGCATTTCATCTTGGACGATTTGGACGGTCTCATTTTTAACCAGAGGGAGCTGGAAGATGATAACGGTCGTACTTTTAAGGAACACGAGTATTAATATATAGACTAGTATGACCTTTGGATATACCGCAGTATGATGATTTAATCATAACAATGTTTGGTGTGTTTATTTAAGAGCTACTGCTAAATAGTTCAATGTGTAAAAAATATGATAAACTTAATTTAACCCTCTCTCACTGTTTTTTATTTCTTTCCTTCTTTTCATCTTTTCATTATGTTCGATTGAAACAGATTAGTGTTATCACTTCCGCGCGCTCACTCCTCTCTCTTTCCCCTACTCTCTTTCTTTCTTTCTTTCTTTCTTATTATATTTTTCTGTGTAGCATGTCCCTTTTCTTCCTTTTCTTTCTTTATAATAAAAACGGAAGGGATTCTCTTTTCTCTCTCCTTTTCTCTCTCTCTCTCTCTCTGTCTGTCTCTCTCTCTCTTCCTTCCACCCCCACACAAGCTCACATTACTTCAGTTTTCAAATTGTTTCTCTCTCTCCCTCCCCTCTCTCTCTCTCTCTCCGCCCTCTCTCTCTCTCTCCGACCTCTCTCTGACACTCACTTTCTTTCTTCTTGTAACTTTTCTCTCTCTCTCTCTCTCTCTCTCTCTCTCTCTCTCTCTGTCATTGTTTCTTTCTCTCCATCCCCTATCTCACTTTCTCCATTCCTTAACGTCATTTTCTTTTCTCTCTGCTTTTCCCTCTCTATTTTCCCTCCACCCTCACACACGCTTACATTGCTCCATTTGTCAAATTGTTGCGCTCTCTCTCTCTCTCTCTCTCTCTCTCTCTCTCTCTCTCTCTCTCTCTGATACTCGCTTTCCTTCTTCTTATACCTTTTCTTTTTCTTTCTCTCTCTCTCTCTCTCTCTCTCCCTCACTCTGTTTCGTTCTCTCCGTCCCTCCTCTCATTTCCTCCACCCCTTAACGTTATTCTCTTTTCTTCTTCCTTTTCCCTCTCTATATTCCCCCTCCCCTCCTACCACACACACGCTAACTCACTTTGTGTTACGATTTTTGTGGCCATTTTTAGGTCGCAGGTGAGAGTACTTTATAGTGGAGACCCCTTGTGTTCCCTAGTGTTAGGCAGAATCCTTGTGTTCCTTAGTTAGGCAGAATCCCTGGTTGTTCCTTAGTGAAGAATTATTTTGTTAAACAGAGCGCTTGGTTGTTGACCCGTTCGTCCGTGTTGAATGCCAGCAACTGAACGGCTTTCAAGATCGGCGATTAACTAATTAACTAACCACGTATTCGAGCGTGTTGATTGACTGGCTTTAATCCACGCGCCCACGCGGAGTCTTTAAGTTTAAGTGGTGGGCCACAGTATACATTATATCTCAAAATAATCCAAATACTTTGCTTCATCTATCAAATCGTTTCTTCAAAGTTTTCAAGATTATCCAACCAATGAAAAGAAAGATGATTCTATTCCAATTTCTGATTTGATCGACAAAATGATTGTTTCGGGGGGGGGGTATTTCCTTTCACCCACCATTGGTTTTCTCCAACATATTAAAATCAGTCCTATGGAAACCAATTAAAAATGATTATAATAAGTGTAACCTTTTTATATGTGTTCTTATTTAATTTTGCTTGTCTTTCTAATTTGATATAGTTCATGACATTAAAACTCAAAAAAACTGTCTTATCAAGTGACTGTTAACCATACACTGTGGTAATATACGAGGGTGAGTCAAAAGGTTATGCCATTTTCTTTATTTCATGCGAAGTTTTAAAAAAAAACTAAGGCCTACATTTAGACCCTAATGAGGCTCAAAGCAAAAACCCGACGAGTTGCCAATCGACAATGTCCTCCTTCTGCATGACAATGCTCAACCATACACAAGCATAAAGACAAGGGAGAAAATCACCTCATTCGGGGGGGGGGTTACCGCATCCTCTATACTCTCCAGAATTAGCGCCTTCCGACTATCATCTCTTCGGCCCCAAGAAAGAGGGTTTGAGAGGCAAACATTATTCCAGTGACGAGGAAGTGAAATCTGTTGTGAGGAAGTGGCTCAAAGAACAGCCAACAAAATTTTAGTTCTAAGGTGGAACATTGTTATTGAGATAAACTGTGACTTTGTGGAGAAGTAGGGATGCGATCCACAGAGGACCAGCTTCATTTTAATGTATAATACATGTTCCCGTGTTGGTAATTATACCTGTCCTAAACAAAATGGCATTACTTTTTTTATTCACCCTCGTATTTTCTTTCACCCGCCATTCTTGTCTGTTTTGAGCTGTCACTGTAACGTCACGGCTGTCATTTCTTAAAAGATTGATGATGTGTCATATAGAAATAATTGTCGTAATACTTATCTAATTTTCTGTGCTACGTGGAGAGGCTCGAATCCGGTTGCTGGACCGATGCTGAGTTGGCTGACAATTCCTGGATGTTTGGAGTCTGGAAACCAACTTGGGATGCTGAAGGACATCTTGCTTTGTGTCATTTATAGTTTTTTTTAGAAATAACACAAGGTGACTTATCTTTTTTTCATGATATTTTATCCCCCCCCCCTACAGACCAAACTGCACTGAGTAAGAGACCACGTTTCATTCTGTCAACGCATCTTTCCAAACTCTCATAACATTCTCACCTCTCACTCCCACTTCGCCACGTGACATTTCTCTACCAGTTGAAAAAAAAATACCATATGGCGTTGTGCTGATTCATCCTTTAAACATTCCGTTCTAACCGGGTTTGATAAATAACTACTTGGTGTTATTGATCTCTGATATTATTGTTTTATTCTCCAACGTAATAGAACCAATCCTCTGAATGATTTCATATGAAAAAACAATTAAAATATAATTGAAATACGTGTAAATCTTTTTATATGTATTCTTATTTAATTTAGTTAGTTTATTTAGTTAGTCTTTGTAATTTAATGTATTTCATTACATTAAAACTTAAATCCTTTGTCAGCGAACTGTCAACTCGAAGTGAAAGAATAATCACCATCAACGAAGCAGTTAGTGATCCCCTTGAGGTAAGCAACGCGGGTACAACAGATAATAGTTCTGCAGACGAGTCGTCCGATGAGGAAGTACCATTACCGCGAAGGAGTGCTAGACTCAAAAGACCCGCCCCGGTTTGTCATCTTTGTGATTAGGATATCACGGGGGAGTGTGGCGGAGAACGAAAAAGAGTAAGACTTTGTCTTGCCTGCCGGGATCGAACCCGCGTCCGCCCGCATGCAAAAACAAATGCAATCTAGGTACTGGACGGACGCGAGGTTCGACATGCGCCCGGATGTTTGGTTTTTGTGTGTACTTAAAATAACCAAAGCGAGTGAGGAAAAACGGTGTTCTGTTAGAAGCTTGATTGAAAGCTGAGGAGTAAGATTATTTGAAGTTTTCCTTACAGTTGGGAGAGAATTAGAGTAGTATTTATTTTAAAATCTTTTCCCCTCCCCTTTCAAAACATCCTTACACACCTTACACACGGAGAGGGCATATTCTTGCTAGTCAATGTATTGCCAAATCTTTTTTTTAATTCATTATTTAATTTCATCACTGCTTACGTCAACATACTCTCAGGAACTGCATAAGTTTATCAATGAGTATTTAATTTATAGTCGAAATCATTAATACTTGTAAAAAAATTATTTATTATTATTGTTTTATTCTCCAACATATTAAGATCAGCCCGATAGAAACCAATTAAAGATTATTATAATAAGGGTAATCTTTTTATATGTGTTCTTATTTAATTTTGTTTGTCTTTCTAATTTAATATAGTTGATTACATTAAAACTTAAATACTTACGCACGGAGAGCACATATTCTTTCTTGTGATAGTAATAGAGATATGTTCTCGTTTGTGTAAACGAGCCCTTGTTCTCAAATTTATACTTCTTTCCATGATCACATTGCTCATTCATATGATTACTTCCGGTTTTAATAGATTTCAGATGTAAAATATCTTGCAAGCATCATATGATACCCACTCTTAAAAATAACAAGTATTGAATTTCTTGTAACCTATTATTAGATGTGGATTACATAAATTCATCTAATGGTGTCCATTAAAGTTCATTAAATAATACGATGAAGCTTTCATTGAACTGCAAGAGAAACAAAAGGTGTTAAAAAAAACAACTTGGTTTAATGTCGAATGCAATATGGCGGAGTTTGTTTGTTTGTTTTGTTTTACGGCATATCAACCTCGGTGGGTCATTTAATGCCGACTAACTTTTGAAATAGATTCGTAGCGATAGTTTGGTAGAAAACACACACACACACACACACACACACACACACACACACACACACACACACACACATAGTAATAGCATAATCTTTTCAGATCATTGCCGTCCCTCTCAATCCCATAACCCCACCACCAGAACCTTTCCTCTCATGAACCCTCAAATGACTCATCTAACCCGCTGCAGATCCACAAAGTTTGATGCAAATATGACATCGTCCTTGATTCTCCAGCAGTGTCCAGCCTGTGCTGTTGTATATGGCTGCACCACTTGGACCCTAACGAGTCGCCTAGAGAATAAGCTAGATGGGAGCTGCACAAGAATGCTGTGTGCGATCTTGAACAAGTCGTGGAAACAACGCTAGACAAGTAAGCAGTTGTACAGCCACTTGCCCCCTATCTCACAAACCATATTGGTTGGCAACTTTCCGTCTGACGATGGTGTAGTTTTTTTTTTTTTTTTTTTTCTCTCTCTCTCTCACACTTACAGCAACGTGAGTGGCTGAACAGACCGATCCTTATATGTATATAACTTTCAAAGAAAGATAAACTTAACAAACCGTCATTCCGTAATAATTTATTTCAACCAGGAACTAAATTTTTTAAAAACTTTTAAAAATTGTTAAAAATTTTTTTAATTTAATTTAAAAAAAAAATTTAGAATT
This sequence comes from Doryteuthis pealeii, assembly GCA_023376005.1. Taxonomy (NCBI): domain Eukaryota; kingdom Metazoa; phylum Mollusca; class Cephalopoda; order Myopsida; family Loliginidae; genus Doryteuthis; species Doryteuthis pealeii. The sequence continues at coordinate 16,923,861 of CM042139.1, forward strand.
CTATATTATTTGGATTACCGTATATATATATATATATATATATATATATATATATATATATATATATATATTATATATATATGTATATGTGTGTGTGTGTTGTGTGAGGAAATAACAGATTGGATAAAATCTAACAAAATGTGATTAAAAGTTGAGAAATAAAAGTGAATAAAACAACACAAACAATTTCATTCACTTAATATTTCGCTTCGGTGTAGTAATGAAGCTTCAAAATAAAAATTTCTGATGAAGCTTCGTTAAACAAAGTTCATTAAATAATAACCATGAAGCTCTCATTGAACTGCAAAAGAATAATGATGTTCAAAAACAGTTTAATACCGAATTTAGTATGGCGGAGTAAATGTGGATTGGATTTTAAGTTATCTTTATCTTTACTAGGAAGAATAACTTGTAGAAAAAATCGTATTCTTTATTAATGATTCTTAATGTATATTAATACACGTGTTCCTTAATAGTACGACGGTTATCATCTTGGAACACACTCTGGTTAAAAATGAAACCGTCCAAATTGTCTAAGATGAAATGCAAAAATTTAAATCCTGGTTATCTGGTGATGCTTATCACCACAGTATGATAATTTAATTATTACAACGTTTGATATGTTTACTTAAGAGCTATTGCAAAAATAGTTCAGTATGTAAAATGTATAATAATCTTCATTTAACTCTATCTATCACCGTTATCTTTTCATAATGTTCGATTGAAACAGATTAGCGTTATCGCTTCCACCCGCTTATCTTTCCTCTAATCTTTTTCTTTTTTCTTTCTTGCTTATTATATTTTTCTTTGTAGCATATCCTATTTCTTCCCTTTCTTTATAATAAAAAGGGAATGGTCCATTACTTAGCTGAGGTGACAAAATACTTTTGTTTTGGTCCCTCCTCTACCCAGGTGATGCTGGGTAGCCGCTTCTAGCCACATTTAAAAATGAAATTACCCTTCCCTAGAAAAAGACACGAGTGTGTCATCGTTTCAAATTAGAAGTTCTTCCCGGGCCTGAGTATATAGCTCGAATTTTTGGGAGGGGGTGGTGGTGGTGAGGGGTGGGGGTGATAAAAGCGGTCATGTTGCTCATCTTATTCTTCCCTCGCTAGTTCCATTCGCCGACCGATCCATGCTGATAGGTACTTACATTCTTTGCTTTTCGCAGCCTACTTCCACCAAAATACCTTGGGTACTCCGTGATTTTTAACCTACTTAAATCCCAAGTGACCCCCCCCCCCCCCAAAAAAAAAAAAAAAAAAAAAAAAAAAAAACAATGAACTTTATTTACAAAAAACGAAAAAAAAAAACGAATGAGAAGTGTGTGAGGGGACGGGGTAGAAGGTACCAAAAATCCCAAAACAAAAGACAATCAACGAAACCAATTGAGATGTCACCAGTTACTATGACAACATAATTGATAAAACTTTTATTTACATTTTTGCTTTGGTTTACAGAAAGAAAACAGGAGGACTTAATGTGCTTTTCATATAGTTTTATTTTTAAACAATATGGCTGTTCAAGTAGCTTCACTAGTAAACTTAAGATTCAATTCTTTCTTTATTTTGGCAATAAAAACAGGAGCCGAGATAAACTTATTCTTAAGTTTTATTTCACTTTATTTCTAATTGCTGACTTAATTCGTACAACAAATCCTCAGTTTATATGCAAGACGGACGCCATTCATTTGGTCCATCCCATTCACACAAAAAGGGGCGTAAGATTGATACTACACTCACCTTTTTAAAAGTAGAATGCATTGCTTCTATATATTAATACTCGTATTCGTACGACCGGTACCATCTTGCAACACACTCTGGTTAATAGGTCTGAGAATAAAACAATAATTTCTCTGAATGTTTGAGATGAGGCTTGATGATTAGTATTATCTGCGTTATTCGGACTATTGTCCCCATCTTTATTGTTATCTGTACAACGTTTCAGCCGATATGCCCTCCGGCCTTCTTCCGGTATTTCTTGTCGGACTCGGGAACCTTCTCGGACTCGGGAACCTTCTTTTCGAACTCGGGAACTTTCAGTTCGTAGTCGGGAACCTTCTTGTCGTAATCGGGAGCCATCGCGGAACTTTGAACCTAACCCTTTATTCAGTCCACGGGGGTATCCTGTTCTCATTCTGCTAACCATAGCTGGGTTAGGAAAAATAATTAACACAACTCCTACCCCAGCTATGGTTAACGGAATGAGAACAGGATACCCCCGTGGACTGAATAAAGGGTTAGGTTCAAAGTTCCGTGATGGCTCCCGATTACGACAAGAAGGTTCCCGACTACGACCTGAAAGTTCCCGAGTTACCGAGTCCGAGAAAGTTCCTGAGTCCGACAAGAAATACCCGAAGAAGGCCTGAGGGCATATCGGCCGAAACGTTGTACAGATAACAATAAAGATGGGGACAATAGTTCGAATAACGCAGATAATACTAAAACAATATTAGAAATCAATTACACCAAGTGGAGTGTGGACGGGGTAGAAGATACCAAAAAATCCAAAGACAAAAGACAATCAACGAAATAGAATTGTGGGGTGTTTGGTTTCCCCTTTCCCCTTTTTTAAGACGTTGTAATATTTGAATCATCATACTGTAGTATATCCACAGGTCCGGCTAGTTTTATTTATTAACGACTAGCAGTGGCTACCCGGTGTCGTCAGAGTAGAGGGGTATTTTTTAAAGTTAGTCCCGCAGATCCATTACTACTGAATCGTGAGTTGAATCCTCGTGGGATGCCCCACTTAAATCCCTATGTAAAAAAAATAGACCTTGCATTGATCCAGCTACTCTGAAAAGAAATCTTAATGTCTACTATCTAAAATATTAAATGAAACAAAAAAATCCATGCTGTTATCATTTAAGATTCATTTTTTAATTATCTTCACAAATATAAATCAAATCTCTATTATTTCTACTCAAAAACCAAGTCCTGGTGATATTTAATGTGTATATATATTTACTTTGTCGTTAATTGTTTTATTTTCGAAGTTTCCTCCGGACATACATATACACACAACTGCCCTTTATATATGTATAGATGTCTCTATGAAAATCTGAGTTAGATTCGCCTCAAAGCAGCCCATGTTATTAGGGTATTTGCCTCTCACCCCACTTATGAGGGCGTGACACAAGGACATTTTTATGTGGGCCCACCCACAAGCCGAAGCTCATGGGTGGTAGACACAAAAAATGCGTCGATCCCGTCGGCATACCCCTCGAGGGGGCGCCTCAGGCGCTGGGCAATAAACCCAGCCCTGCCCCTTTAAATCGAGGGGGCATGTGTTGCCTGGGGGGATAGCCCCCTGGGATCGACGCTGTTAATTTCATTAATAGACACAGGCCCCGAAAAGCCCATGTTATTAGTACATTTAAAATCCTGCAATGTGACTTATATATCACTAAGAAATAAAGATTTGCATGATATATGGTGTGGTTAATTTGCATATTGGTTTTAACAAAACTGGGTTTAATAGATAATCACTTGGTGCAATTGATCTTTAATATTATTGTTTTATTCTCCAACGTATTAAAATCAATCTTATGAATGTTTTATATTGAAACCAATTAAAATATAAATAGAATAAATATAATCTTTTTATATGCGTTCTTATTTAATTACGTTTTTCTTTCTAATTTAATATATTTCATTAAATTAAAACTCAAATACTTACGCCTGGCGGAGGGCGAATATTCTTGCTAGTTGAAATAATTTCATTTAAGGATGAAATCCCCCCCCCCCCCGAATCAGCTGGCCTACATGAAATTTTTTCTCAGACCTGCAAAGAAATTTTTTTTTCCCGTGAGTAATTTTAAAAACAATCTAGACGCAAATTTGTCGGACTAATTTCTTTATTATTAGCAAATGACTATTAATACTAATGAAAGCATTTTTTAAGTACTTACCAGAATAATTGGCTTGATGAAAATTTTTACAATGATTATTGCTCCTAGCCATTTGTCACAACCTCCATATTAGTCTGACACTGTCATCTAAATGCTTTTACCGAGGAAGAATATACTTCTCCAGCAATACTACAATGTAATCCCAACAGCCCTAATCTTTTTCTTTTCTTTTTTCTTTTCTTTTCTTTTTTCTTTCTTTCATTAATTTAAACTTAAATTTAACTAATTTCTATATGTACTAACTGGTTTCTAAATGTAGACATACCAACAAATTTCTCTTGTATCATCTATTATTCCAGTAAATACATAAGACATTTCATCAGAATTAATAGTCAATAGGTAATAAAAAAGATGTTTTTAAAACTTGCATTACTCATTTAGCATTGAGCACTTTTATCTGCAAACACTTTTCTCAGTTGCAATCCTTATATGTACTAGTATATATGCACACTCTAGGTGAAAGTATTTAAGTTTTGATGTAATAAAATATTATATTAAATTAGAAAGGCTAATGAAACTAAATAAGAATGCAGATAAAATGATTTGAAACAGATGAGGGTATAATCGAAAAATAGAACAACTGAAACTTACTCTTCCATCACATCCGTCTTTCGTGGCTAAATGTTCCTAATTTAACTATTTAGTTAAAATAGGAAGTAAAGAATAAAATTATAGTTATTTCTTCTTGTTAATGGATTTCTTTTAAGATTTATCCCCGAGATTTTTGCTCATATTCATTAAGATAAACGTAAACAATTAGAAATCAATAATATTAAGCACATATTTATCAAAATCAAATGTTTAATATCGATATGCAAATTAGCCTTCATGTTCACACTATAAATCGCTATTTTGTTGTATATATGAATACAATAGTATGGTCAACGGTATTAATAATGTAAAACAATTGTATTAATAATTGAAGTTTAAATAAAAAATAAAACCATGGTGAATGTGACGTAAATAACTAAGGGAATTGTGACTTGAGTAGTGATATAGTTTCAGTTACAGTCAGAAAACACACAATCTCCATAAGATATATATAATAAGATATATATATAATATATATATATATATATATATATATATATATATATATATATATATATACGAGGGTAATTCAATAAATAAGGTAAATTTTGCCTAAAGAGTAGGCAACAGGAAATACTGTTTACAGTTGCACCTTTTTAAAGGAAATCAATAATGATGGAACCTTTTAAATTTACTGACCGCCGAGTTCAGAACCCTTCTTTTTTTTTAAATTTTTTTTTTTACCATGGACTCTCTTTTTGACTCAGCTTCGTAATGGCCAACCCATGTTTAGTCCATTTAAAACATTTTTGCCTAAAACATGATTCTTCATACGCCTAACACATACTTTCGTAAATTTCCCATAGTTTGCACTCGTTACATAATTTATGGGCAGCTTATAAGTTATGAAAGTACCTATTGTTAGAATATTTGGAATTAAGCTCCGTTAGATTTAGAATGACGGGATCCATGGAAAGTTACCAGACACTTGTTGACGGGTAATAATCTTTACCTCCTTGGAAGCGCGCGATTGGGTGCCGTGAGAATAAGTTTTAGTTTCGTTAGTCAGATACGACGCAGATTTCAGAGCGGGTGGACCTGAAGATCGCCGCTCTGGTGTCGTTTCTCACCGCAACGAATGATCACGGACTGGGTTCTGGAAATAAAGCTTGATCAAGAAAACAACAAGGTCTTGTTTGTTAGTTCAATATTAAAAACAAGAGATGACAGCCCGAAAAAATGAACAGAACAAAGAAAACCAACCCTTAAAAAGTAAGTCCACTAGATCAACAAAAGAAGAAGATAGTGGCCGACCTAGACCTAAAATTTATTTTGCTTTAAAAAAAAACTACTTTAAAGAACCCTCATATATATATTATATATATATATATATATATATATATATATATATATATATATATAAAGATAAATCTAATCAGTCAGACGAACCTACTAAAAGTTTCGCTTAGTCAGATCTTAGCCCTGAAGAGCATTAAGCGAAACTTTTAGTAGGTTCGTCTGACTCATTAGATTTATCTTTATTATTTGCTCTACTTAGGTATTGAGCACTTTTACTTATTAGCTTTAGTCTCTTGGCGGTTTTATAGGAATATATATATATATATATATATATATATATATATATATATATATGCATATAATTTTTTTTCTTTTGGCCAAAATATTGTACCAATAGATTTTTTTGTTGGTACGATTATCTTGATCTTTTCTTTTTTCCAAAATTTTTTTTCTCCCCGGTTGATGTTTGGTAGTATAAAATATACTACCAAACATCACAAATATACTACGTACAATCAAACTATTTGCTGGTTTTTTTCTCACCGCGAGGATTTACCAACAAGTTTGGTATATTAAATTATATATATATATATATATATATATATATATATATATATATATATATAGTCATCTACAGACACTGTGTTTCGACGTATCAGTGTGGCTAACTACAGCCGGGATAGAAAGTCGGACTGCTAGATAGATATATATACCTGATGGGTATATATACATATCTATATCAAATTTTTAAATCCTTCTTCTACATTAACATCAATTTCTTTATTATTACCTAAAAACCAATGAATACATATTTAAAAACAATTTTTTTGTTAAAACGAAAGGAAAAAGACTTACCTGACAGAGTTCAAATAATTAAACATACAAGTGTCACAGACACTTTCAATTATAGGTATGTGTTGATTGAAAGCAGGCGAAGGCAAGAGGTAAGACTTACTTCCTTTTATTGACTGAATTAGTCTCCTACTTCCACAAGTCAAAGGAAGGAGTGAGAGACAATGCGTTGATAACAGACTTTGTTTCCTAACAACTCATTGCCCTTGTAAGGTTTAAGGTTATAATATAAATTATAATTGGTTGAAGCAAACAACTCCGACAAGGGTGTTAAACATAACATGGACTTTAATACAAGCATATGGAAATGATACATATAACAGAAATACAAAGAAGATATAAAAAAGGACACATTCATGAATAGAGATACAATAAGTAGCTATACAAGAGATACCTAAATGTACATATAGAAGTAATGGACAGCTATGGAGAGTCCATAGACTAAAGTCACTTACTAGTAGTTGTAATGGGGGCCAAAGCTCCCACACGAGAAGGTGTAGACATAAACGTCTAACCCATGTGTGCGAGTTCCCGGAGAAGAAAGAGAAGGAGAGTTTGAAACAGGCGCTTAAATACAAAAAACCCTTGGTGGTAAAAACGGGAACCCAGAGGAAGATAACTCTTCAAGGCAAGGGAAGATAACCCAACACCCTAATGAAAATAACCGACTGTTTTCGTTTGGGAAAAAACATGGGGAACTGTAAAAGCAGTGTATGAGAGCGCAGTCTGAGTGCGGCCGCACCTGTGCTAGCCGAGGGCCGCAATGTTTGACATGCGTGATCTAAAGGGTATTTACCGCGCATCCCACGTATGTGGGTTGGACATAAGGACATTTTTATGTGGGACTACCCACGAACTGAAGCTCATGGGATGGCAGGTGCAAAAAATGCGTGGATCCCGCCGGCATTCCTTTCAAGGGGGCGCCTTGGGCACTGGGCAATAAACTCAGCCCTGTCCCTTTAAATCAAGAGGGCAGGTGTTTCCCGGGGCGATGGCCCGCTGGGATCACGCCGTTAATTACTTTACCGGTTCAGAGGCCGAAGCTTACTGGACCCCGCCCCGTGCGTGGTCTAAAGTACAAAATCCAAATTTTCATTTGTTCAATGAAAATCTTAAAAAAAAAGAAAATTCAAAAAATTTTCCGCTACAGAAAAAAGACTTTTTTTTCCTTATAAACAAAGCAGTACATGGTCAGATATACTGATAGGTACGTGTTCTGCGTCCCTGACACGTAACATTATAAAAGGACGCACTAAAATCATATCCATGCGTCCCTGTGTTTTTCTTTTTTCTTCCTTCACGCTAACTGTAAATACATTTCAATAGTTTCTTAGAAACGAATTACAGAGGATAGGTTACAAGACGGCTTTAGTTGTTTCCCCTTATTATAAATAAAAACCCTACAATTTATTAAGAAACTTTAGTTGAGACCCATCAAATTTCCTGGGGACTCATTCAAAGGAAATATGTGCATTCCAGGACGCACTAAATCAAAAAGCTATCAGCATCACTGTATGTGATAAGCAACCGTTTCCAGACGTTTTCTCCTTTTTTTTTTTTTGAAAGGAAGTAATTACCATTTAAGTCTACACACGTGAATTTGATATACGCAAGAAAAGAGCCAATCTTGACTAACTGACTCCGGACCTTTTCAGACCAGATTCAATCTGTCACAGCGTCAATGAACCTGGACACTATACTACACTGGCTGACATGAGCTACAAATAAATCCATCGTTGTTTCCCGACCCCCCTCTAACAAGACATGTGGTTCCCTCCCCCACCACTATCTAGCAGCTGCTATTGCTGTCTGCTATTGTGTGTCCTTGGCATGTCTGCTCAGTATACGAAGTAAATGACATTTTCCTACCGAATAATCACTAACAACAAAAAAAAACTGCAGCAGCATTTTACTTACCTTCAGTGTCTTCCCCTCCCCTATTACCAGTTTCATTCTCTGACTTCTTCTTCTTCTTCTTCTTCTTCTTCTTCTTCTTCTTCTTCTTCTTCTTTTTCTTCTTCTTCTTCTTCTTCTTCTTCTTCTTCTTCTTCTTCTATTCTTCTTCTTCTTCTTCTTCTTCTTCTTTCTTCTTCTTCTTTTCTTCTTCTTGGCTATTCCTTCTTCTTCTTCTTCTTCTTCTTGGCTTTTCCTTCTTCTTCTTCTTCTTCTTGGCTTTCCTTCTTCTTCTTCTTCTTCTTCTTCTTCTTCTTCTTCTTCTTCTTCTTCTTCTTTCTGTATTCTTCTTCTTCTTCTTCTTCTTCTTGGCTTTTCCTTCTTCTTCTTCTTCTTCTTCTTGGTTTTTTCCTTCTTCTTCTTCTTGTTTTTCCTTCTCTTCTTCTTCTTCTTCTTCTTCTTCTTCTTCTTCTTCTTCTTCTTCTTCCGTCCTATTGGCTAGCTAAATACCCATGACATGGAATATAAGAGATTGTCTTTTCCCTTAAAAAAAAAAAGAAACAAATTAAAAAAATAGATTTATATTCCAAAAGTCGGATACCGGACTTAGAATAATCATTAACATGCCTTTTTTTTTATCAAACTTAATCGAACCCTTAAAATAAAATTAAAGACTTTTACTCCAACACTTGGATTAATCAACTGAACCTTTACCTTGTCGACAAGAATTTTAACACCTTTATCACCTTTACACCCACGTTCCACAGTTTGTTTATCAGTTCTCTGGTAATGTCCAACCATTATTCTGTAGCGATTGTCTGCCCCTGCTGGGATGGACTTGTGTTCAAAAGGATTATCTTCCCTTGTCGCCAGGTTTTCGTGACTAGGTGTCACTACTAGCTGAGTATTTAAATCAGCCTAGAAAGCCCTCTGCCTCTCTTTCTCTTGGTCTAGCATCCACAAAATATGGACTAGACGCGTGGTGTCTCTGTCCCTTAAGTGTGGGGGGGGATTGCCCCCCAACTATCAGTAAGTAACTCATATTCTTTATGAACTCTTTCGTACTTCCAAAGAAGTTTGTATCTTGTCATGTATGTTATGCCCACCTGCTCAGACAATAAAGTCTGTATTGTTGTTATTTTATACTTCTTTGTTCGAATTTATTTATGTATATATTCACCTACGCGGAAGGTTAATCTGAGCCTTCTATCATATTATAAGAATCATACATTCAATTCTTATAATTCTATCTTTTCGTTATCTTTGTGGTCTACCGGAATGGACGAATTTACTAGATTCCACTTGACCACATTTCTTGTTAATTAGCACTGGGTCCAGTCTTATGGTTGGGATTAGGTGATCCGTTTGTATCTCAAAGTCCCAAATAATTTTATGCATTACATTCTCATGAACGGATTCCAGATTGTGCATATATCATTAGGTAACATGGTCAAAATTTAATTTCTTGCAAAATTCCCTGTGGATCACCTTTCCTACCCAGTCGTTCCGAGTCTTGTACTCCTTTTGTGCTAGTTTGCTGCATTCACTTATTACATGATTAACAATTTTGAATCTGTCTCCACATATCCTACATTGGCTATTCTATTGCGTCTTATCTACTTTTGCTTTGATATTGTTGGTTGGTGCATAATTATTACGTTTTTCTTTTCAATAAATTTTATTCATAAAAAACAATAACAGTTGGTGGTTTGTTTAATTTGTTTCATAAAAATAATCATCTCTTTTCAGAATGCGTATCGAAAATCATATCCACATTTGTCATATTATGCTCTACCACTTCAAGAAAGGTTGGAATGCAGCACAGTCATTTTGTGATCTCAATGGACTTTTTGGTGAAGGAACAATCAGCAAAAAGCCAAGTTTTGTTTAATTTGTTTTATAAAAATAATCCTCTCTTTTAAGAATGCGTATTGAAAATCATATCCACATTTGTCATATTATGCTCTACCACTTCTCATTTTGATCTCAATGGACTTTTTGGTGAAGGAACAATCAGCAAAAAGCCAATTTTGTTTAATTTGTTTTATAAAAATAATCCTCTCTTTCAGAATGAATATTGAAAATCATATCCACATTTATCATATTATGCTCTACCACTTCAAGAAAGGCTGGAATGCAGCACAGTCATTTTGTGATCTCAATGAACTTTTTGGTGAAGGAAAAGCAAAAAGCAAATTTGAAAGATGTTTCGGGATGTTCAAATCGGGCGATACAAACCTTGCAGATGAAGAAGGAAAAGGTCGACCTTCAAATTTCAACAACCGGGCACTTTTGGCAACTGTGGAAGAAGATGAAAGATCGACAACGAAAATATTGGCCAAAGATTTCAATGTGGACCATTCGACCATCGTTCGTCGTCTCAAAAACTCGGAAAATACGAAAATTATATAGGTAGGTGTTACAATCTTATGGGCCATCCTGTAGGCCTTAAGCCAAAGCGCTTGTCCAGTGGAATTGGATCCTTGGTAAATCCCTTGGTAAAGAGTCTTGAGTATTGGTAATCGTCTGGTAATCCTGTGTCTTGTAAGTCCCTCCTCAATGAGTGCAATTAGAATTATGGCCAGTGTGTGTGGGGGTTTAAGTAGTTTATCAGCCACGCAGTACGGCTAGTGATTGGCCTGGGGAATAAACGACGTGACCTTGATAGTCTATAAATCCAGGTGGAGAATTGGAACACACCTTATATACCAGAATAGTTCCAACAGTAGGTCCCCCATGGACTCTCTGATAACAAAGCCGAACCTGTCTGAATTGTTTTTGTTGGATAAAATTTGTAGAAAAAAACCCCACAATAATAATACTCCAACGCAATAGTTTGTTCTAATGACATTGTTTTGTGCTGCAATCATAAGAGATTAAATTTCTCCCTTGTGTTTTCCTCTTTTTAGCCAGGTCCAGGTCTTCTTATTTGCAATCTCTCCAATTTGTCGCTTGAAGTATCCATATAGTGTTTTTTCTTCCCAATTTCTATTTTCTGGTTGTTGTTTACCGTTTGTCCATACGTTGCTGGTGTCATTAGTCTTTTTTTGCTTGTTTAGTGTATTATTCGAGTCCTCGAATTGTTGCATATTGAATCACAGGAAAAAATAAATCATCTTATATACATGGACGACATCAAGATTTTTGCCAAAAATGAACAAGAATTAGAAACCCTTATACAAACTAAGAATATACAGCCAAGATATAGGGATGGAGTTCGGCATCGACAGGTGCATCATGTTAATGATGAAGAAAGGAAAAAATGAAACGGCGAAGGGAATAGAACTACCGAATCGAGAAAAAATGAGGACACTTGGAGAAAAAGAGAACTATACATATCTGGGAATATTAAAAGCAGACGCCATCAAACAAACAGAAATGAAAGAAAAAGTAAGAAAGCAATACTCCAGAAGAACAAGAAAGCTCATAGAAACCAAGCTATGTAGCAGAAACCTTATCAAGGGAATAAACACCTGGGCTGTCCTTCTTTTCATGACTTATATAGGCTATCAATGCCATGTCTTGGGTGTAATGCCTTGTGCATTATAATCATTTTCCTTGACTTTTGCTCCATCTGCCGGAGTTCCTCTCTTATTAATTTTAACAATAGTCCAGAGTATATAGCAAGGGAGCATCCCTGATGTTTATTCCCTTGAAGAGATTTCCACTACAGAGCTTGGTTTCAATAACTTCTCTTTTTATTCTGTGGTACTCATTTCTTACTTGAAATCTTCTTATTATAATGAAGATTGTGTGTTTTTCTGGCTGTAACCGAAACTATATCACTACTCAAGTCACAATTCCCTTAGTTATTTACGTCACATTCTCCATGATTTTATTTTTTATTTAAAACTCAATTATTAATAAAATTGTTTTACATTATTAATACCGTTGACCATACAAATAGCTTGCAATTGTATCCATATATACAACAAAATAGCGGTTTACAGTGTGAACATGAAGGCTAATTTGCATATTGATATTAAAAATTTAATTTTGATAAATATGTGCTTAGTATTATTGATTTCTAATTGTTTGGTTTTATCTTAATGAATATGAACAAAAATCTCTTTGATAAATCTTAAAAGAAATCCATTAACAAGAAGAAATAACTGTAATTTTATTCTTTACTTACAATTTTAACTAAATAGTTAAATTAGGAAAATTTACAAATTTGAGTAATGGAAGAGTAAGTTTCAGTTTTTTTATTTTTCGATTATACCCTCCTCTGTTTCAGATCTTTTTATCTGCATTCTTATTTAGTTTCATTAGCCTTTCTAATTTAATATAACATTTTATTACATTAAAACTTAAATACTTGCACCTGGAGGGTGCATATATTTGCTAGTTTTAAATAAAGATAAAATGATGGACAATGAGAGGTAAATAACTAAGGGAATTGTGACGTCGGCGGTGATGTAGTTCCGATTACACACCGACATAATAGCCATAATAATAAGATTGTTAATCTATATATCAATACGCTTGTTCCTTAATCTTCAGACCGTTATCATCTAGTAACACACTCTGGTTAAAAACGAGACCGTCCAAATCGTCCAAGATGAAATACTAAAATGTAAATCTTGATTATCTGGCGTTGCTTATTCGCTGAATTCTTATGAGTAGCATCCCCTCAGCTAAATAATGGACCATTCCATTTTTATTATAAGGAAATAAAGGTAAGAAAAAAGACATGCTACACAGAAAAATATAATAAAAAATAAATAAATAAATAAAGTAGGGAAAAGAAAGAGAATAGGGAAAAGATAGAGATGAAACCATAACGCTAACCGGATTCAATCGAACATAATGAAAAAAAAAGAAAGAAAGAAAAAATGAGAGTTAAATCAAGTAGAAACCTCAAGGTTCCTAGTTCGACACCGGCCCTCGCCAACTCAGCATATGAGTAGCACATGGATCTGTGCGGTAAAGTAAGGAGCTGATGGTAGGTGTGGCGCTCCACCTCAGACGCAAAAATCAATCTCCTTGATCTAGCTCTAGTGAAAAGGGGATAGACTCCCTTGCTGATTTGCTGATACCGATTTTAGGCCAACTCGACGACTTTTTTTTTTTACATATTGAACTATTTGGCAATAGTTCTGAAGTAAACGTATCAGACGTTGTGATAATTAAATTATCACGCCCGCCCTGTCGGTGGGGCGTTAGAATGCACCGACTGCACCTCTGCAGAGGGATAAGACTCCCCCAATGGGGCCACCTGTTGGCCGTGGGTGGCGACCCGTGATGCTTAAGGATAGAGCCTAGGTGGATGAGCAGTTCATGACATGCAATACTCCACTTTGGCCCTATCTTGGGCTAGACGGGCGGTCAGTAAGGCCCCCTCCGATCAATCGGCTGGTCACGGCAAGCCCTAGCACCTATATGATTTTCCCAACCCTATTGTCTTTATGGCAAGCCCCAACCCCTTTTTATCATATGGGTGCTAGAAGGCGGTGGCTGCGGGTCTACATGTCCTGGGAATGACGTGAAACTCTATCTGATGGTGAGGTTCCAGTTTTGGAGTTTTGGGGAATGTGGAGCACCCCTTCATCACCATTGCTCCCTGGTCCACTCTGACCCGGAGTGGTAGTACCTGTTAGGGTCCCATCTATGGGTTAAATAGAAAAATGTATTTATAAAAAAAATTGTATTATCCATTAAGAATTGATTTATTTCAAAACTTTATCGGCATTAAATAACCCACTGAGGTTGATATGCCGTAAAACAAAACAAACCAAACCAAACCAAATTATCACGCTGTGGTATATCCACAAAATAAGAAAAGCAGACTTTAGGAAACACTCATTGATTCACTCAGCTTTAGTAATAATAATAGATGGATTTCTCAAATTGCCTTCTGCATATAAAATAAGCTCTTTTCATTAATCAATTTACTTGGTTTTGTTTACGTTTTCAATATAGATCCTCCATCGTAATATCAAGGCAAGCCCAATCACGTGACACTCATATCGATTTTTTGACGTCAGATCATTCCAAAATTAGATCCAAATTTTAAGGATAAAATCAGCTGTTATGTAAATTTTTCCCGCCAATTTTAATCAACACTGGCGCCATTAGTGTAAACAACATCCGGTTGAAAAGATTGTAGGTACTAGTAAGTATATGCTCCCTCCGGCGGGCGTAAGTTTTTAAGTTTTAATGCAATGAAATATATTAGATTAGAAAGACTCACAAAATTAGATAAGAACGCATATAAAAAGATTACATTTATTTCAATTATATTTTAATTGGTTTCTATATTAAATAATTCATAGGATTGAATTTAATACGTTGGAGAATAAAACAATAATTTTAGAGATCAATAACACCAAGTAATTATTTATTAAACCCGGTTTTGTTAAAACCTGTATGCAAATTAACCACACTATATATTATGTAAACCTTAATTTCTTAACGATATATAACACACATTGCAGGATTTTAAACACTCATAACATGGACTGTTTTGAGACAAATCTAACTCAGATTTTCATAGATACCTCGTTAATAAATAAGGTTTATTCTATATATTAATCATTTTGTTTATAAATTGAATACTCATCGATAAACTTACACAATTCCTGAGGGTATTATGACATAAGTAGTGATAAGTAGTTTCGGTTACAGATAGACAGACACCGAATCTCCATTTTAATAAGATTAAGCTAATCCATTCGCCACATAGGATATGACACAATGTGCCTTAGGGAAGCGCTAAACAAATTTCGATATGCCGAAGAATAACACATTCTACAACGTGTGAAACTAATTGCTTCAAGTCTTATTACCACCCCACTCCGACTCCCACCCCACCCCAACCCTACCCCCACATAAAAAAACACAGTGTACTGGACATGACGTTAAATTGCATCTAATGATGAAGTTCCGATTCTAGAACCCCGGAGAGTGTGGAGTACCCCTTCTGACCCGGAGTGGTAGTACCTGTTAGAGTCCCTATGGTTAAATAGAAAAAAAATGAGTTCTAAAAATGTGTTTAAAAAGAGTTTTAAAAAATTGAATACCCAACTGGAATGACTAAAACATAAACATGTTATATAAATAACGTGACCCGGAGTGATAGTACATGTTAGGGTCACATCCATGTGTTAAATAGAAAAAAATGAGTTTAAAAAATTTGTTTTAAAAATTGAGTTTTAAAAAATTGAATACCATCAAAAATGAATATATCAAAAACATGTTCGGCATAAAATAACCCAACAAGGGTTGACATGCCGTAAAATTCAACCAACCAACCAAAATCAATGAAAAAAAAACAGGATGATTATAAATTGGATATTGAACGATTGAATGATGTCAAGTTGATGCAAATCTGACTTATTGGGGTTGGTAGAATTCGAACGAGCAAAAAAAAAGTGAGGTCACATGATGTATTCAATAAGTATTAGCGTCTTTGCAGGATGGGATACAACTGATACAGGAACTTCACAGGAAATTATTGATTGTGTAACGTACTTAAAAAGATTCCACTGTCATATTAGATTAGTTGGTTGGTCGGATTTTACAGTCCAGAATTGGAACTTAACCATCAGATAGATTTTAACGTCATACCCAAGACATTAATACCCTCATCCACCCCCTTCAAACACATATATGATTAAAAGAGTTGGGAGGTTGCCATAAGGGCAATAGGGTTGGGACAATCATATAGGGGCTAGGGATTGGTGTGACCAGCCGATTGTCCTGAGGGAGCCTTTCCGCCCGTCTCTCTAGCCTAAGTAAGGAACAAAGTGGGTGTTGTATTCTTAAGCATCAAGGGTCACCACTTACGGCCAGCAGGTGGTTCCATTGGGGTCTTACCCCTATACAGAGGTGCAGTCGGGGTATTCTACAAACCCAGCCATCAGGGAATATTTCATTTTCAAGACGAAGGAAGAAAGGAATGCTAAATCTACTTAAGTGATGCTAAGATCTGGTATTTGACATAATCAGCTGTTTTATTTAATCGTTCTCAGCACTAACAATTACTGATACGATTTTTCTCTACAATGGAAAAATATACTATTTCTCTGAATGTTTGAGATGAGGCTTGATGATTAGTATTATCTGCGTTATTCGCACTATTGTCCTCATCTTTATTGTTATTTGTACAACGTTTCGGTCGATATGCCCTCCGGCCTTCTTCAGGTATTTCTTGTCGGGCCTCGGGAACCTTCTCGGACTTCGGACTCGAAACCTTCCCGAGTCCGACAAGAAATATCTGAAGAAGACCGAAGGGCATATCGGCCGAAACGTTGTACAAATAACAATAAAGATGAGGACAATAGTCCGAATAACGCAGATAATACTAATGGAAAAATAGCGTAGTTTTTCTAATTCAATATGTTCCATTACATTAAAACTTAAATACTTACACCCGGAGGGAGCATATTCTTGCTAGTTCGTAGGAAAAATAACCCAACTTTTTTCGTCTAACGTAATCCAATGCGAACAACCAGTAAAATATTTAGGAAAATAAAATATTGTGTTGCTTCTGTCCATTCAATCATAGAATCCCATTGGTCAGAAAGTGAATGATATATGACTGTCCTTTTTGTGAAAACTGTCAACGGTTGTGGCAAACAGAGAAAAGCTAAATGACCACGTAGATTCGCCATTTTAAAAAGATTAAATCCTGGCACCGGCTTTCCCGTCTGTTGTTGTCTGAAATGTCAGATAATGCTGCACTACAAGAACCGATAAGGGAAAGGCAAATAACATTAAATACATTTGATAAATTATAATTTATCAAATGTATTTAATGTTTTTTCTTATTGATTTCTAAGAACAAACTTTTATAATTGTTTTTTTTTTTTTTAACTTTTAATAACGTGTTTTGTTAACTTGACTTACAACGTCGGATTTCGAAAATTTTGGGACTAATTTAATATTGAAAATATTATTTGCCTCCCCTTTTTTTTTTACTGATGCTCATTATGTTACTATTTTTTGGATTTGTAAATTGTGGGCTAATTTAACGTTTAAAATGTATTAAACATTAATTACATATATAATATTATTTTGTCTTTTTTTATTGATGCTCATTATGTTACTACTTTTCAACTAAAACAAAAATTTGACCTTAAATAATCGATTTGATTAATTTTAATTCGTTTTTTAAGAGAAAATTTGAGCTTGAATTGTAAGTCTCTAACTATATACTTCATTAATGAGTTTTCTACATAAATCTATTATTAAAAGATTTTTGGTTGCTTCCAATACACCGACTGCACCTCTACAGAGGGGTAAGACTCTGCAGAGAAGTAATGGGGCCACCTATTGGCCGTAGGTGGCGACCCGTGATGCTTAAAGATGTAACACAGGTGGCTGAGCAGTCCATGACATGTAACATTCCACTTTGGCCCTTACTTGGGCTAGACGGATGGTCGGAGAGGCCTCCTCCGATCAATCGGCTGGTCATGTCTACGATTGTCCCAACCATATTTCCCTTATTCAAGCCCCAACCCTTTTTATCATTGGGTGCTAGAAGCAGTGACCGAGGGTCTTCATGTCCTGGGAATGACGTTAAACTCTATCATGGTGAGGTTCCAGTTCTGGAGGTTTGGAGAATGTGGAGTACCCTTCATCACCATTGCTCCATGTCCACTCTGACCCTAATTGGTAGTACCTGTTAGGGTCTCATCTATGGATTATATATATATATATATATATATATATATATATATATGTGTGTGTGTGTGTGTGTGTGTGTGTGTGTGTGTGTGTGTGTGTGTGTGTAAAGAATTGAGTATCCATTAAGAATGAGTTTATTTCAAAACTTTGTCGGTATCAAATAACCCACCGAGGTTGACATGCCGTAAAACAAATCAAACCAAATGGAATTAAAGAATAAACAATCGTTTCTGTTGTGAGTTGATTTCAATTCACTCTAGATCTTCTTATTATAATGGAGAATGTGTGTTTTTCTGGCTGTAACCGAAACTATATCACTACTCAAGTCACAATTCCCGTAGTTATTTACGTTACATTCTCTATGATTTACTTCCATCTAAACCTCAATTATTAATAAAATGGTTTAACATTATTAATACTGTTGACCATATCTACATGATATTTTCCACGTACCCCACTTGTACGGGTCAGGCACCTATTTATCTGGGACCACCCACAAGCCGAGACTCATGGGGTGGCAGGTGAAAAATTGCGTCGATCCCGTCGGCATTCCCCCTCAAGGGGGGCGCCTCAGGCACTGGGCAATAAACCCAGCCCTGCCCCTTTAAATCAAGGGGGCAGGTGTTGCCTGGGGGGATGGCCCCCTGGGATCGACGCCGTTAATTATATCAATGGTCCAGAGGCCGAAGCCACTGTTGACCATATCTACATAGTATTTACCGCGTACCCCACTTGTACGGGTCAGGCACAAAGTCCCTATTAACGTGGGACCACCCACAAGCCGAAGCTCATGGAGTGGCAGGTGAAAAATTGCGTCGATCCCGTCGGCATTCCCCCTCAAGGGGGGCGCCTCAGGCGCTGGGCAATAAACCCAGCCCTGCCCCTTTAAATCGATAGAAAAATTTGATTTTGATAAATAGGCGCTTGGTATTATTGATTTCTAATTGTTTGGTTTTATCTTAATGAATATGAGCAAAAATCTCGGGGATAAATCTCGGGGATAAATACATCCATTAACAAGAAAAAATAACTGTAATTTTATTCTTTACTTCCTATTTTAACTAAATAGTTAAATTAGGACAATTTAGCCACAAAAGACGGATGTGATGGAAGAGTACGTTTCAGTTGTTTTATTTTTCGATTATACCCTCCTCTGTTTAAAATATCTTTTATCTGCTTTCTTATTTTGTTTCATTAGCCTTTCTAATTTAACATATTTCATTACATTAAAACTTAAATACTTGCACCTGGAGGGTGCATTATATTTGCTAGTAGAACATAAAAATAACAGAGTACGAATAAAATTCTCATATACATATAAACTTTGATTAAGATTTAAATCATGAACCTTTTTTTTAATTCCTTTTATGACGTAATCAATTTCGAATGTTTCTCTAGTATTACTCGTTTTTATTTTAAAAAGATCAAAACACTCTGCCTTGATGATGACCTACTGTTTACCCGCTTAATTTTGTTCTCTATTACAACCATTTTATTTATATTCAAAGTAATTTTAGATAGAATTCTGTGTGTGTAAGCGAATTTTTGTCGAAACACGCGTCGACAAATAATAATAAATTTAATTCTCACCAAATTATCTTTTCAACACACACACACACACACACACACACACACACACACACACACACACACACACATAATCTACGTCAATTTGTTTATGTTCCACGCAATTGACAATTAAATTAAAAATAAATGTTTATTAATAGTTTCTATTTTGATGAATTGGTTTTTGGGACATTTTTAAAATCGGAAATTGAGGTTTTTTTTTATTGGTACTTAATAATAGCGTATTTTTAAAAAATGCCGTTTTTTGTAAATTGAAAGAAAAATAATTCAAACTTTTAAAACTGGGTTAAATGGAAAAAATATTCATTTTTTTTCTTTTAGTTTTATACTTTTATCCACCGATTAAAGGAATGTTCTTTTTCAAGAAAGAATATATTTAAATATTTAAAAATCGTTTTAAATCTTAAGCTCAATATTGTCTGCACCAGTTTTGGACTTACCTATAATATATATATATATATATATATATATATATATATATATATATATATATATATATATAAATTATATTATATATATATATATATATATATATATATATATATATATATATATATATATATATATGCGTGTGTGTAATATATATATATATATATATATATATATATATATATATATATATATATATATAAAGGTGTGTCAAAAAAGTATTAATATTGTACTTTTGGCACACCTTGTATTCTGAAAAAATTAAAACGTTCATTTCTGTCTTGGTAAATACAGCTTCAAACTTGATACTTTTTTGACATACCTAGTATTCTTAAAAAATAATGAATAGAACGTTATTTTTTCAGAATACAAAGTGTGTCAAAAACTACAAAAAGTCTCGATACTTTTTTGACACACCTTGTATATATTTTTTTTTTTGGGGGGGGGGGTCTACGCATCCTTTAATCTGTACAGACTTTTATATTAAAAAAAAACAAAAAACAAATCTTTATCGAATATCGAAGACAAAACTAAAAAAAATCAATAAATAAATGAGTAAACAAGACCCCCTCCCTTTATAGATAAATAAATAAAAAAACAAAAAACAAATATACATTTCTTTAAAAATTACGTATGAGTAGATATCATCTAATTTTTCTCAATACTTTTACTGTATTTACTTTTGTAGCGAGACACCATAGTGAATTGATATAGTTGTGTGCATTCAATAGTAAAAAAAAAAAAGAGGGGGGGGATGATTTCTGTTATTTTCTTGTGAGCCATTTCTATTCAAATATTTGCAAGCCGCTCTAACTCTTGCCGCCTTTAGACTGTGAAAAGTGCAGCCGACCTCATCTCGCTGTCACTCCTTCCACCGCCGCCCTCATTCTCCTCCTCCTCCTCCGCCTTCCAGTCGATTATTTATTTTTCCAAAAGATGCTGCTGTCATAACGGGCAACAAACAGTATCACCAATGAGACGGCGATGGCGACTGCAGTATCTAAGTGTTTCCTTAATACCCCCTCCCTCCGTCCCCCTCTCTCTCTCTTTCTCTCTCTCTCTCTCTCTCTCTTTCACTCTCTCGTATAATGCAGCGTGTGTATATATATATAAATATATATGTCAGTGTGTGTCTGTTTTAATACCCCCCTCTCTCTCTCTCCACCCCCACTCTCTCTTTCTCTTTGACTCTCTCGTATAATTTAGCGCGTATGTGTGTATATGTATATGTATATATCTATGTCAGTGTGTGTCTATATGTTAATACCCCCTCTCTCTTCCCCTCTCTCTCTTAGACTCTCTCGTATAATGCAGCGTGTATATATATATATATATATATATATATATATATATATATGTATATATCTATATCAGTGTGTGTGTCTATGTTTTAATACCCCCCTCTCTTTCTCTCTCTCTCTCTTTTTCACTCTCTTGTATAATGCAGCGTGTGTGTATATATATATGTATCTGTGTCAGTGTGTGTCTACGTTTTAATACCCTCTCTCTCTCTCTCTCTCTCTTTCACTCTCTCTCTCTCTCTTTCATTCTCTTGTATAATGCAGCGTGTGTATATATATATGTATCTGTGTCAGTGTGTGTCTACGTTTTAATACCCCCTCCCTCTCTCTCTCTCTTTCACTCTCTCACTCTCTCTCTCTCTTTCATTCTCTTGTATAATGCAGCGTGTGTATATGTATATGTATCTGTGTCAGTGTGTGTCTACGTTTTAATACCCCCCTCTCTCTCTCACTCTCTCATATAATACAGCGTGTATATATATATATATATATATATATATATATATATATATATATATCTGTGTCAGTTTGTGTCTATGTTTATTTGTCTTTCTGTGTTTGTGTGTCGGTTCTTTTTAAAAGAAATCTTTTATTTGTATGCGTATTTATGAGATGAAGCTTGCTATGAATTAATGGGTAATCGTCTGAAGATGACTTATTTTAAGGTAATTAAAATAATAAATAATAAATTTAAAAAATAACAAATCAAACAGAGCCCGAGTTTACTGTGGCCAGAGCGTTGTGTTTATACACAATACAGATGAGGACAACAGTCCCAAATATCACAATTATTCAAATCTTTTATTCTCCCACTAGATCCACCCACACGCGGTCTAATAGGCAGATTCTACCACAAGAAAATGTGTTCTAGTAAAATATATCTAGCTTATTTACAATAACATTAACTGTGATTAATCTCTTTGTTTTTTGTTTTGTTTTAGTTTTTTTTTGTTTGTTTTTTTTTTTTTTGTTTTGTTTTTCATTCATGTCTTTATTAAAATCTACTATTTCGTTCAGCTCATTTTTTGTTTCTTTGAAGCTCTCTTTATTATTAAATCATCCTTGAACATCAACTTGTTTTTCATTCTACAGCGTCTCTACACCATAGCGTTTCTTTATAGGATTTTTGTTCAGCCCACAATCAAGCTCCCCACCCCACACTCGTGACTATTGCATTACATCGACATACACGAAATCACACACACACACACACACACACACACACACACACACACACACACACACACACACACACACACACACATACACAAACACACAAGCACACACGTTTGTGCTATTTTTTCAAAACCTTTTTTTCACAACCAGGCCGCATCTTGCTTGCAAAACATACTGCGCATGCGTACTTAACTCTGCACCCTTCTTCCCTACCCCCTATCAGCACTTTCCGCCTTTTATTACCCCCCCCACACACTATCCACTGCTGCCGCCGCCCTTGCTCTGAATTTAGCATCACCGTAAAAACCTCTTTCAGCTCGTTTCTGTAGTTTATTTCTATGTTCAACCATCGCCTTCTCTTTCTATTCCAGCCTTGCACACACACACACACCACCTTTTTACACACTTTCTTTCTGAAAACACAACACCACAATCATCACCACTACCCTGTCTTTTTTTCTTTTTTTTTGTTATTTTTCTTTCTTTTTTCTTTTTTTATTGGTAGAGTGTTCTAGGGGGGGGGTTGTTGTTGTTGTTGCTTTTTTTTTCCATATCCAAGCTTACTTGTTTAGATGTGTGCACTTGGCATTTGAGTCTACCTGGCTGCACCACAACATTGTCGATTTTTCTTGCCCACTCGTACACATACACATTTCACACACATTCAATTTGATCAATTCAAGTGCATGCGTGCGTGCGTGCGTTCCCGCGCTCACACACGCGCGCAATTGCACATACATAGGCACATGCACATACAGAAATGTAAATTTTTAAAAAACTAGTTAAGGACGTTGACCTTTTATGGTTGTTTGCAGGGGGGGGGGTATTTTTTTTTTTTTTTTTCCCAAAATTTATGTCTATGTTCGCAACGTTTTATATTCTTCACGCGTTCACGCAATAATAAATAAAAAATCAGATTTCTATACGCTCACACAGACATGTGCAGCTGCAAAATACTCTTGTGTACTTTGAATAAACCTAATCACTCCTTTCCTTTAAACTAGAAGCGGCTACTCAGCATCGCCTGTGTAGAGAGGGGGAAAGAAAACACTGGTGTATTGATCTGTTTATTTTTGAGATTTACAAATGCTGGACATTTTAAAATAGAATTTCAATGCTATTTCTATGTATATTTTAATTCTTAAATATCTTCGAATATAAATAAAATTTTCATAATTTTTTGCACAAAAAGCAAGAACTGGTGATATCTAATGTGTATATATTTTTGTAGTTTCATTCGGTCATACATACATACATACAAACTACCCTTTATATAGGCACTCGAAGTGGCTACCCAGCGTCAACTGGGTAGAGAGTGGCGGAAAACACTGGTGTATTGATTAGTTTACTTTTGAGATATACATAAATGCTGGACATTTTTAAGTAGAATTTCAATGCTATTTCTATGTATATTTTAATTCTTAAATATCTTCGAATATAAATAAAATGTTCATATTTTTTTCCCACTAAAAGCAAGAACTGGTGATATTTAATGTGTATATTATATATAATCACTTTGTCGTTACTTCTTTTTTTGTAATATTTGTAGTTTCATCCGGACACATATGCATACATACATACATGCATACATACATACATACACTCCAATAGCTCTTTATATATGTATAGATATGGATAACTAAATGAAAATTATCATGGCTCATTCTATAAAGAGGTTTTCACTTCTTTTCATCAGCTGATTCATCAGTGTATTCTTGTAATGATCAAGTTCATTGGGTGAAATTATTTTTCTCCCACAAATAATCAATATATTTCGCCAGTGTGCTTGCTTGGTGGTTGAGGCAGTAGTGTATTTACTCTCAGTGGTCGACGTTCGAGTTGAAATAAAACCCATGGTTTCAAAATGTTAATTTTCAAAACTTGAAAGACCGGCGCTACATAATCTTCCCATCCCCATTCTCTCAGACATATTGCGAAAGTTTCCTGGGTATGACGTTAAACTGCATTTAATGGTGAGGTTACAATTCTGGAGCTCTGGGGGAATGTAGAGTACCCTTTTATTACCATTACTCCCAGGCCCACTTTGACCTGGAGTGGTAGTACGTGTTAGGGTCCCATCTATGGGTTAAATAGATCAAAAGATGAATTTTAAAAGATGTACTTAAAAAAAATGAGTTTGAAAAAAAAATCGAATACCTAACAAGAATGCATAAAACAAAACGTCTTCGGCATAAAATAACCCAACAAGAGTTGACATACCGTAAAACCCAACCAACCAGTCAACCAACCAACCTATTGGGAAAAAATGATCTCGTTCTATGTCACTGTATCGATTTTTAAACTGTTAATTTTCACAATTAACTGAACGCCATTTCGATATTATTTTTCTTGGGCACGAAAACTCTCCGATTATTTGTTGCTTTTTATCATCGTATCACGAAACCCGTTAGTCATAGACTTTATTTATCTTTTTTATTTTATTTCATAGATCAACACTCATACTAACAACTGACTAATCTTTGCCGCTAAAAATAGACATATCTCGTGTTTCTTTCTGGAGTCTAACCCGAAATACCTTTAAGTATTGACATATGTAGAGACTAACTTCTTCTCCCAGACACGTAGACACAGTTACATACAGCATTCGGTGCGATCTATCATTTTCAATATTGCTTTTGGTTCTGTCTTTGTTTTCGTTGTTTCTTTTGCTTTTTCTTTTGTTTTATTCTTTTTTAATTTTCAACTTTCATAATTATATCAATTGTCAAATTATCTATACATATATACAGGGTAGTTGGTGTGTATGCATGTCCCGATCAAACTACGAAAATCGGCTTAGCTCAGTCGGTAGAGCATCAGCTTAGGAACCACAAGGTACCGGCCCTCGTCAACTCAGTGTATGAGTAGCACAGGGATCTGTGCGGTAAAGTAAGGGTGCTGATGTTACGTGTGGCGCTCCACCTCAGACGCAGAAACAATCTCCTAGGTCCAGCGCTAGGGAAAAGGGGATAGACTCACTCGCTGAATGGCTGATACCAACTTAAGGCCACCCCGACTATATATATATATAT
>CM042139.1:16952003-16967003 GCA_023376005.1 Doryteuthis pealeii
CGTCTTTAAAAGCGAATAAATAAAGAGGATTCTGTGAGTAAATGTGGAACGCGGGCAAACACCTTAAAAAAAAAACTTGTTCGTAATCTAGAACTTCGTACGCACCAAGCAGCGGT
This sequence comes from Doryteuthis pealeii, assembly GCA_023376005.1. Classification (NCBI taxonomy): domain Eukaryota; kingdom Metazoa; phylum Mollusca; class Cephalopoda; order Myopsida; family Loliginidae; genus Doryteuthis; species Doryteuthis pealeii. The sequence continues at coordinate 16,952,120 of CM042139.1, forward strand.
GCAATGTGCGAGGTACCACTAAGTTAACTTCACTCTCCACTGCCTCCAACCGTTTTTACGATTTGAACGGTGGCAAATTTTTAAGCCAGTTGCAGTTTCATTCACCTTCCCTCAACACAAGAGAGTAGAACACAAGCAACTATCGCCATTACACAAATCGCATTGCATTACCAGTCTCCTTGACATTTCCCGCGTTTTTCTTCTTCTTCTTCTTCATCAGGCAGGTTTTCTTAATCTCTTTCCCTGGTAGGTCGATTTTTCATTTTTTTTTTAAAATATCAAATTGTCCATCTATGCGAAAGTTATGAGTGAGTATACTGAGTACTGATACCAAAAATTAGATCTTTTACTTGTACCATTATTTGAGGAAATAGCATCAAAGATCGTTGTTACAGCTTTATTAATGAGGTAAAAAGCAGCATATCAGAGGTGTCGGCGGTGAAGGGGGAAACATATTTTCAATTTGAATTCTATTTATAATATTTAATTCGTTTCATTTTAATGAAATAGAATAACATATCTGATTTAAATATTGAAAACGGTAAATTTTCTAACCAATTTCTAGGCCAAAGTTGTAAAAGTGAGGATTTTTAGTGCATTTTAGTAGACAATCTTTGATGCTATTTCCTCAAACAATGGTGCAAGTAAAAGATCTAATTTTTGGAATCAGTATTCAGTATACTAACATACAAATTTCGCATAGATGGATAATTTGATATTTCAAAAAAATGAAAAATCGATCTACCCTACCCCACAAGGTAAATTTCTATCACCTTCAATCATCCTTCCTCTCAAGACAGATACCCACCCACCCTTCGTCCAAAATGAAGGTGGCCATGACACCTATATCTTGTTTTACCACAATTCAGCTTTGACCCTTACATAGACTAGACGGGCGGTCGAAGAGGCCCCCTCAGACCAATCGGCTGGTCTTGTCAAGCCCAAACACCTATATGATTTTCCCAACCCTATTGCCCCTATGGCAAAACCCCAGCCCTTTTTATCATAGATGTGCTAGAAGGTAGTGGCTGAGAGTCTTAGTGTCCTGGGTATGACGTTAAACTCTATCTAATGTTGAAGTTCTATTTCTAGAGTTCTGAGAATTGTGGTGTAACTCTTCATCACAATTACTCCCAGGTCCACTCTGACCTAGAATGGTAGTACCTATTAGGGTCCCATCTAAGGGTTGAATAAAAGAAATGAGTCTAAAAAATTGAGTTTAAAATATCTGATGGTGAGGTTCCAGTTCTGGGGGTTTGGGGAATGTAGAGCACCCCTTCATCACCATTGCTCCCTGGTCCACTCTGACCCGGAGTGGTAGTACCTATTAGGGTCCCATCTATGGGATAAATAGAAAAAAATGAGTTTACAAAGAAAGCATTGAATACCCATCAAGAATGAATCAAACAAAACGTCTTCAGCATAAAATAACCCAACAAGGGTTGACATGCCATAAAATCCAACCAGCCAACCAACAACCAGCCAACCAACTCACTCTTCAGATGTCCATTACCTCTACCCATCGCTTCTTTCCACAATTCAGTTATCCATCTTACCCTTCCCCTTTTTTCTCCAGGACAAGTCGGAGTGGTAGTACCTGTTAGGGTACGATCTATGGGTTAGATAGAAAAAAATGAGTTAAAAATGTGTGTAAAAGAAATTGAGTTTTAAAAGAATGAGTAACCATCAAGAAAGAATAAAACAAAAACGTCTTCGGCATGAAATAACCTAACAAGGGTTGACATGCCGCAAAATCCAACCAACCAGCCAACCAACCAATCCAGGATAAGTCCGCCAGTTTTTTTATTCTCTGCTTCCAGATCTGCATCACCCCAATTCCTGCTTATCCTAAGGTAGATTATCATTACCTACCCCCACCCCCATTTTTACCCGGGATAAGTCTCCATCAACTTTATCCTCCATGTCTATCCTCAAAACAGATTCCTGTCATGATTCCCCACTTCCATCCTTAAGGCAGACTCCTATCACCCCTATCTTCGACTTCAGTCCCAAAAAAACAGTCCATATCCTAATCCCACTACTCCCTCGATTTGCTATTAAAAATCTCTTTTTGACACACCTTGTATATACATACATATTTACCAACCCCTACGCACGAGCAGGATGTGACACACGGTTAATTTCTTAAGAGAAGTTTAACAGGTTTGAATTCAGAGTTTTCCTTCTCCTAGACTGGTTACCTAGACATGGTTAAAAAAAACAGTCTGCGCTGCTATTTACCCATAGATGGAGGCAGTATTGGATTCATACCTTCCCCAATGGTATTAGCGCCATGTGAAATGCAAACAGCTTCGTCCAGGATTTTAACTTGGGTCGACGAGTCCATTTCCTACGACTCTAACCATTACATCATCCACCTCCATAATGATACGTGTTATATGTATCCTTCGACTTAATTAGAAACGTTGCTTTTACTTTTGAAAACAATGCTGTAAGTCATCAACTGACACTGCCTACACGATGTACAAGGCAAACAACTTCGTCCAGGAATTGAACTCGGATCGACGAGTCCATTTCCTACGACTCTAACCATTAGACCACATGCCCTGTATATATACACGTAGACGTACAGACAGACGTACAATAACAAAGAGAGAACTAAACTAAAATTAGATTAAGTTCAGATCGAGAGAAATGAAGGTGTTTCACTCATTTTCTAAATTTGTAAGATCTGTCAGCCTTGAAAATCAGCTTTTTAAATCCTGGTTAAAGTTCTAATTCTAGAGTTCTGAGGAATGCGGTGTAACCCTTCATCACAATTACTCCCAGGTGGTAGTACCTATTAGGATCCCATCTATGGGTTGAATAGAAAAAATTAGTTTAAAAAATTGACACTCCTATCACCCCAATCTTCGAGATCGGCCCCAAAACAGGTCCATATCCTAATCTTACCACCCCTCCATTTGCTATTACCTCCCTATTGCCCTTACAATTTATACTTTTGTTCAAAAATATAGAATGTGAATCCATACTACAGTTTTATCAAAAGATCATATATATTTCACTCTCTAAATAATAATAATAATAATAATAATAATAATATGAAAAAATTGACAAATATCTGGACCTTGCCAGAGAACTGAAAAAGCTATGGAATATGAAAGTGAAAGTTATACCAATTGTAGTTGGTGCACTTGGAACAGTCCCAAAAGGATTAGAAAAGGGTTTGGAAAGTTTGGATATCAGAGGAAGGATTGAAACCATTCAGAACACTGCACTGCTGCAATCTGCCAGAATACTCAGAAGAGTCCTGGAGACCTGAGGAGACTTGCTGTCACTCAGACTCCAGTGAAAGACCATCAGCTAGCGCTGATGTGAAAACTCAAAAGGAGTAAATAATAATAATAATAATAATAATCTGAAATAAAGAAACGAAAATATAAATAATATTAATTACAAAAGAAAAAAGAATTAATTTAAATTTGAACAGACGCTTCTCGCACCCCCAGAATGATGACCCCTCTCCCATGTTTTTGATAGTATATTTTAATTTTTCCTTTAAATACTAATATTTTTTCTCCTTAATTCAAACGATCCATGCCAATTTTAATTGAATACTTTGTCAAAATAAACACACATGTCGAATCAGTTGCAACAATTTTCGTTCTATGGATCAAATTCATTAAGCATTCTAAGTAAACAACATAAAACTTTTTAAAACAACACAGAAAAAAACAAAAAGCAAAAAAAAAAAAAAAAAAAAAAAGAAGTCTAGTGCGAAATTACAACGTTCACGTGAACTGAGAGTTGAATGTGTGTAGCATTTTTTGTTTTGCGATGAAGAAATAACAGTTTATTTGTTTTTTAAGCTACGCCCAAATATATATCAGCAAGTAGATACGTGTTTAAAGAAAAAACCTAAATGCTTTCCCAAGGTTTTCAAAGTAAAAATAAATGGAGACTCGTTGATTAGTTCATACAGAAAAAGGGGGAAAGCACTTAAGTTATTACTTCTATTCATTCGAGGACACAAAAAAAAAAGTAAGAAAATGGAACAACTTTTCGTTTTGCTTTCATTCTTCTGTCTGTGGCTAAAAAGAAAAAAGAAAAAGAAACGCCACTACATCTCACCTCTCCATCCCTATACCATCCACAAATACCATTTCTTATTCTTGCCGAGGATATCAAATATCACAGGACTGTTGATCTAGCCTCGTTTTTGAATAAAGAGATAAATTTAGATCTCGGCTAATTCGTCTTTCAAAGTTTATTTTTAATTAAATATTTTTTGGTTTAAAGTATTGATACTATTTTGATAACACAAAAATAGAAAATATTTATTTTATTAATTAAAGCAAGAAGTAATTTGTCACCACGACAACGACTCTCTTTGGGGATTAATAGAAAATAGAATAGAAAAAAAATATCAATCTCCCAGGAAGTACTAGACACAGAGAACGCTCTGAGCATGCGCAGAGAAAAAGGCCCCTTCCTGGTGCCAAGAAGATCCCTCGGTCATTTCAACTCAGGCCTTGACTTGGAACAGATGCTGCGACTGGCACAGGTAGAAATTTCCTCACCACGAAATAGCCATGAAACTAGAAATAAAGTCTGACCCTTGAAAGTATCTTCTGTCTTTGTCTCTTATTTTTTCTTTTTTAATTCCTTTTCAACCTGATAACCCACAAGAAAGAAAAAAGATTATAATGGGGTTTAAGAAAAGAATCCAGTAAACACGCACCAAAAATAACCAAAAGCCTAAGCCCACATAAAAATCACATATACCCCATGTATGACAACTTTTCCTGGATTAACCTGGGAGAAAGAACATGTCAGAAATGCAACTAATTCGTTGTTAACAATGTGTTTATACATACCACAATAAAGATGAGGACAATAGCCCGAAATATCAAAATTATTCACATCAAGCATCATCTCATAAATACAAACAAATATATCGATCCTATACGTATATATCGATACATTAATACAACGAAGAGACAACCCCCCAAGAAAGATACTTGACTACAATAAACTTTCTCTTCTAATCTTCATCCTATATAATTTCACAATTTTAACGTTTAAACTATTTTAAATAAGTTTCTACTAACTTACATATAGTTTTATTTTCATTTTCTTATTCATACTTTAATTAAAAAATCATAAACAGTAAATATTTGTTCAATCAATAGTTTAATCTAAAGTTTCAAATCTATTTACTTTTTTTAATTTTTAACGGCTAGGGTTCATAGAATATTTTTAACAGGAAGTTATTGATACTAATACTACATTTTGGGACCTTCTCATTTTGTTGTAATGTAATATTTCACACTCCCTCTTACCCATGTGGCCTGACTATATATATATATATATATATATATATATATATATATATATATGTATATATAGTGAGCATATATATGTATATTGAGCATTATACTGGGCTGGCTTCGAGTATTAGTAGCGTGCCTCACTATTCCTTGACTGTCTTATTGTATCTATCTGCAGTAAAACCCTCTATCTTAAATATATGAACATGTTGACTGTTCCTTCCACTCCACTACAACCTTATCTGATTGTATCCCCTTTAAGGACACAACATATTTCAAATTCTAAGGCAATAGATTACAGTGGCCTAAACATTGTGTTTATACATACCACAATAAAGATGAGGACTATACTTCCGACTTCTGACTTACTTCCGGCGATACGCATCTGTTTGGCTTGTCAGGTTTTGCCTGAACCAAACTAAAGAAACATGGTTGCCATTGAAGGACGGCTTTATAGGGTTTGGTCTCGTTCTGTCTCGTTCGTGGCGTGAGAGTGGGGACTCCTATGCAAATTATACCCACGAGAACGATCGGATAAAAGGAGCTCGTTGGGTTATTTCAGCAGTAGCAATTTTGGTACGAAGGAAGACAACTATGATTTTGTAGTTAGACTGTGTAAGCCCCCCATCCCCATCCCCATTAATCTCAACGGGATAACCTCTGCTGGCTCTTTTATCTTGGACAACCTGCAGACGCACTCCGCCTTCTCAAACCATTCGACAACAGACGGGCCAGTGGGGGAGCTATCAAACTCTGGTATTAATTTTACCCATAAATTAAACCCTAACAGGTACTACCACCCCTGACCAGAGTAGACCTGGGACTAATGGCAAAAAACAGTTCAAAATATCAAAATTGTTCACAAGAATCCTCATCTAAAAAAAAAAAATACAGACACAAATAATTCGTTGTTATTTGATCATTTAAGAAATTCATGTAAAAATCATTTAATTTGATTTCAGCTTTTACTATTAAAATTCCCGTAAACCATGAATGCTTATCATAGAAAACTTTACAAAAAGATAATTGTTTGCTCAAAAAAAAATGATCTTAATCGTTCTTGGCGCAGAATATGAAAGAGGTTCGTTTTATTTATATTTTCAAAAGGCAGTGCATGTATGGGTTAATGGTTGGTTGGTGTTGTAGAGTAGCTAACACCCCTTTATCACTCTACCAGATGGACTGGCTCATAGCCATAAAATAGCTTACAATTAAAATAGATTAACTTGCTGAATAAAATTCAGCCTGACTTTGCTGCGTTGGCTATACTGAACTGATCCTCCTCTTTTAGTGTAAGTTTGTCTTGTTAATTATTGTACTTATTTGTTCTGTGTTTGTATGTATCCATTTAGCACCGGATACTGGTGCTTAATAAATGTGTTCAGCACATTATTCATCTGTATATCTTTTCACTTCGCGATACATTCGTTGGTTTATGTAGGTTTAGGATTTTGGTCGTTTGTGTTGTTTATTCGCAGGTTGTTTCTTTTTAATCACATTATATGTGGTTCTTCCTTCTTCTGAGTTGTCAGGCTAAAAATGAATTAAAGGAAGGGAAAAGAAGAAACAAAGACAAAAAAATACGTTTAGGATTCAGACTTTATTCCTAAGTTCATAGTTATTATTTGGAGAGGAGTTTTTCTCCGAACCAGTCAATAAAGTGTGTTTCCAGTAAGGTGTGCATTTCGAATGGTCGAGGGTTCTTCTTGGCGCCAGGAAGTGGGTCCTTTTCTCTGCGCAGACCCAGAGGGTTCTTCCTGTCTGACGGCTCCTGGGAGATAGTTATTTTTTTGTTTTATTTTAATATTATTTTAATCCCCACACATGTCGGATGACACAAGGCCTAAATTCATGAGCATTCTTATATTTACTAAGCTTACCTTAGTATGGCACATGGCCTACATTTTCACGGGTTGATTTCTTTCTTGTTTCTTCTTAATTCTTTGGGCTGGGCTGGGCTGGGCTGAGCTGGTTATTGTCTTAATTATTTAACAAACACAACAAGACCTTGTTTGTTCTTGATCAAGTTTTATTAGCCCATATTGATTATTCCGCCGCGAGAGAGCTGATAATCGTATCTCTCTCCTTCAAAAGCTAGGTCGCTTCTGAATAACTATATCACGTGTCTGTCATGGCACCCAAATCGCGGGCCTCTAAGGGGTCATGGGTTATTAACAGTCACCGGTAATTTTCCATGGGGACTCCTTGATTCTAAAGTTAACAGCCCTTAATTCGAATATTCCTAGATACAGGTCTGTTCACAATTTACGACTTCTCATTAATTGTAACACTGGGATGTTATTTTGGATTCAAAACTACTTCACGGAGATAGCGTCTAGAAAGTAAAGAGACTGTTTTTGTTGTTGCTTTATTTTTTCATTTCATTTCATTTTTCAACAACTGGATTGTTCTCTTATTGTTTGCAAAGAAACGGTACGTGTTAGATTTATATATATTTACCAACCGCTCCGCACGAGCAGGATGTGACACAAGGTCAAATTCTTAAGCAGAGTTTAACAAATTTGAATTCAGAGTTTTCCTTCTCCGAGACTGGTTACCTAGCCATGGTTAAAGAGCTCAATCCGCCCTACTATTTGCCCATAGCTGGAGGGAGAGTAGTTGGATTCATACCTTTCCCAAGGGTATTAGTGCTATGTGATAATGCAAACAGCTTCGTCCAGGATTTGAACTCGGGTCGACGAGTCCATTTCCTACGACTCTAACCATTGCATCACGCACCTCCATAATGATACGTGTTATATGTATCATTCGACTTAATTAGAAACGTTGCTTTTACTTTTGAAAACAATGCTGTAAGTCATCAACTGACACTACCTACACGATGTACAAAGTCAAGTTATTAAGTAATGTCACTTTAAAATATTTCTGATAAACTTACCGCCCTGTCGGCTGGGGCATTAGAATGCACCGACTGCACCTCGACAGAGGGGTAAGACTCCCCCAATGGGGTCACTTGTTGGCCGTGGGTGGCGACCCGCAATGCTTAAGGACAGAGTCTTGGTGGATGAGCAGTCCATGAACTGCAATACTCCACTTTCTTGGGCTAGACGGGCGGTCGGAGAAGCCCCCTCCGATCAATCGGCTGGTCACGTCAAGCCCTAGCACCTATATGATTGCCCCAACGCTATTGCCCTTATGGCAACCCCAGCCCTTTTTATATGGGTGATAGAAGGCGTTGGCTGAGGGTCTTACTGTTCTTGGAATGACGTTAAACTCTATCTGATGGTGAGATTCCAGTTTTGGGTGTTTGGGGAATGTGGAGCACCCCTTCATCACCATTGCTCCCTGGACCATACTGACCCGGATTGGTAGTACCTGTTAGGATCCCATCTATGGTTTAAATAGAAAAATGTATTTATAAAAAAAAATGAGTATCCATTAAGAATGAATTAATTTCAAAAATTTATCGGCATTAAATGACCCACTGCGGTTGATATGCCGTAAAACAAACCAAACCAAACTGATAAACTTGATAAATCAACTTTTACCACTTTCAAAATAGTTCCCTTTGAACACATACCGACTATTCTGTCTTCACTTGTCTGCGAAGATCGGTCAGATAGCTTAACCAAGATGTATTTAAGAACATCAAACAATTGAATGACACAACAAAAAAGGGAAAACTGAAGACAATAGATTTAACATAAACATTATATATTGAACATAAACACAAACAAATAATTAAACGGGATGACAAAAGGGATGAAAAGTTCAAAAGTCCTTAACAGACCTCACGGTAAAAAAAAGTATTGAGTCTATCTGGTTGATCTGGAGAGCAGTGAAGATATGCGCGATGTCGTCTTCGCGTTTTGGAAAGAACTGGCAAATTGCCCAAATGCGCGGGAAAAAGCCAGGAGGGGCCTGTGTTCATTGTCACGTACGCATCGGAGTGGGGTAGGGTGAAGGTACATGTTGATCATCACGTAATCCACGGGGTTGTGCCGGGGTCGAGCAACAGGGGATAGGGAAGGAAGGAAAGAAGAAAAAGATTCTGAGAGGAGTCAATGAATGTAAGTATGTATGTATGTATGAATGTATATAGGCAGAACACCAACGAAGACGCTATTCTCACTTTGGGAAACAGCGTTGGAAGTCTTCAACTGACACTGCCTTGGTAAAGGTCAATTTTCATCGTCTAACTTACGGACTTACCAATTGGGTCAACAACCCAGGACACTCAGTCACCGCCTTCTAGCACATATATGATAAAAGGGTTTGAGGGCTTGCCATAAGGGCAATAGGGTTGGGACAATAATATAGGTGCTAGGGCTTGACGTGACCAGCCGATTGATCGAAGGGGGCCTCTCCGACCGCCCATCTAACATAAGTAAGGGCCAAAGTGGAGTGTTTTATGTCATAGACTGTTCAGTCACCAGGGTTCCATCCTTAAGCCTCACGGGTCACCAGTTACGACCAACAGGTGGCCCCACTGGGGTTTTTACTTCTCTGTAGAGGGCTTGATGTGACCAGCCGATTGATCGAAGGGGGCCTCTCCGACCGCCCATCTAGCCTAAGTAAGGACCAAAGTGGAGTCTTTTATGCCATAGACTGTTCAGTCACCAGCGTTCCATCCTTAAGCCTCACAGGTCACCAGTCACGACCAACAGGTGGCCCCACTGGGCTTTTTACTTCTCTGTAGAGGTGCAGTCGGTGTATTCTAAAACCACAGCCGACATTGCTCTATAGTATCTGTCTCTGCAGAGGCACCTAGTGTAATGGCTGGAGTCGTAGAAAATGGACTCTACATGTAGTGGCTGTCTACATTTCCCATAGTACTAATACCCTTGGGAAAGGTATGCATTCGCCTGCTCTTCCTCCAGCTATGGATAGATAGCAGGACAGACTGGGCTCTTCAACCTTGGTTAGGCAACCAGTCTAAGAGATTTGTCATTTAATAAGTGATGTGTGATTATGTCACATAATAATGTGATTTAAAAAACATTGTATATAATCAGATAGTAGACTATATTGACTGTGAGTAGGAAGCGTGTGTAATGGTTAAAGTCATGGGAAATGGACTCGTCGCCCCGAGTTCAAATCCTGGACGTGGTAATTGCATTTCACTTACCGCTAATACCCTTGGGAAAGGTATGATTCCTACTCTCCCTCCAGCTATGGGTAAATAGCGGGGCAGACTGGGCTCTTTAACCATGGCTAGGTAACCAGTCTAAGAGAAGGAAAACTGAATTCAAGCCTCTTAAACTCAGCCTAAAAATTGACCTTGTGTCACATCCTGCTCCTGGGGTGGGGTTGGTAAATATATACTTCTCTGCAGAGGTGCAGTCGGTGTATTCTAAAGCCACAGCCGACAGTTCTCTGTAGAATCTGTCTCGATCACGTCCTTTCTTTACTCTCTTGGTCTAACGTCACTCTTTCGTACTGTTACATTAAGTACGCCCAAGCTCACTGAAACGAAAAACTCGTCCCTTCTGCAAAAATATTGGACTTTATATCCACCTTCCATGATCTGTTCCATGTATTTATTTGTTGAGATAAAATCCTAATTAAAGGTTAATTTGCATCGTCTCACTTACAAACTGACCAAATTGGGTCAGGTGGGAAATTATTTATTCACGTTCTCTCTCTCTCTCTCTCTCTCTCTCTCTCTCTCTCTCTCTCTCTCTCTCTCTCTCTCTCTCATATTTCATCCTTTCTAACTTAACTCTCTCTCTCTCTCCTCTTTCTCTCTCTTTCTCTCATATCTTCATCCTTTCTATCTCAACTCACATTTCCCTGTCATAACATCTTTCTCTCCCTCCCTCCCCTCCCCCTCTCTCTCTCTCTCTCATACACACACACACATACATACGCACTCACACACTCTCTCTCCCTCTCTCACTCTATGAAAAGACAATTCTTTTAGAATTACCAAATGTTTACTTTTTCTATTTTGTTTTCTTTCTCTGTCATACCATATCTCTCTCTCCTCCTCTCTCTCTTCCCCCTTCTCTCTCTCTTCCCCCTTTCTCTCTTCTCCCCCTTTCTCATATTGTCATCCTTTCTAACTTAACTCACATTTCTCTGTCATACCATCTGTCTGTCTGTCTGTCTGTCTGTCTCTCTTCGCCCTTCAATCAGAAAGAAAAGTAAGCAAAAAGTAAAGTCGGCAGAGTGGCCTAATGTCGGTATCAGCCAGACAGCGAGAGAGTATATCCCCCCTTTTATTAGCGCTAGACCAAGGAGATTGTGTATGGCATCTGAGGTAGGAGCACCACACCTACTATCAGCTCCTACACTTTACCGCACAAATCCTTGTGCTACTCATACGCTGAGTTGGCGAGGGTCGATATCGAACCAGGAACCTTGACGATTACCTAGGCAAATGCTCTACCGACGCAGTGCTCTAAACCGGACCATCAGAAAGAGAGAAAAAAATTATCATTAACAATGTTTGTTGAAAACACACAAACAACAGATTTACCAGTTGGTAGAAAATTACATTTCACCCCCCCCCTCACAGTATCTCATATCAAATAGAAATGTTAATTACCCTGGAAATACTACAATTTCCAAAGAACGCAGTCTTTTGACATTTTAGAAAAGAAATTTCCTCAGTCGATGAAGTTGTTAAATTACAACAAAACTATAGAGGCATCCAACCGTCTTTTGTAACAAAATACCTTTTCACAGCAAATGTGTTGAGCTAAATAAATGTGATTTAACCGTTATTACTATTACAAGATTTAGGGTTATTACGATTTTGGTTATTTCCTATAAGTCCAACATGATCAAGAGGGAACCACTTTTGACTGATAAATTATTTATTTATTATCTCATTAAACTAACCGTAACCCTAAACCCTAACCCTAACCCCTAACTCTAACCCTAATCCTAAGCCTAACCCCAGCTTCTTTTTTTCCTAGTAGATCAATAAATAAATAAATAATTTCTCAGTCAAGAGTGGTTCCCCTTTGATCATGTTAGAATTATAGGAAATAACCACGATTTTTGTGGCCATTTTTAGGCTTCAAGTGAGAGCATTTTACAGTGGTGATCCCTTGTGTTAAAGATATGTCCAAAGATGATATCTGAGGTCAAAGGGTCATCTAGGGAGCAGCACCCCAAAAAAGTTGGATTTTCATTGTGTATTGAATGATAATCTGGGTATATCTATTTTACCCTTTTTCTTTTCTTTTTTACTTTGTCCTATTTTCAAACATATTTTCATTCTAATTGGCCATTGTTTTCTTCTTTAGTAAATGTTGATACTGTATTTGTTTATGTTACGATCTTTGTGGCCATTTTTAGGCTTCAAGCGAGAGCACTTTACAGTGGAGATCCCTTGTGTTAAGCAGAGGCTGATGCTTAGTGAAGAAACCTTTGATTGTTTGTCAGTGTCCTTTAGTGTTGGGTAAAATGCTTTGGTTGTTCCTTGGTGTCCCTTAGTGTTGGGTAAAATCCTTGCGTTGAGCAAAGTCCTAGGTTGCAGGACCGTTCGTCAATGGCGAATAGGTGCAAATTAACGGCTTTCTAGATCGGTGATTAAATAGTTAAATAACCACGTATTCGAGCTGTTGATTAGCTGGGTTTAATCAATGTGTCCACGCTGAGTCTAAGTATAAGTTTAAGCGGTGGTTTCCAGCACACCTTATATACCGAAATAATCCAATCCAGCGTGGTGCTAATTCAGTAGCTGTTTTTTATAATGCATTAGGTTATCCAAAAGAGGGTAACCTAACACAGAACATATACAGTGAATAAATCCCGACAAAGAGTTATAACAAATAGACTTTATTGTCTAAGCAAAGTCCAACAGAAAGAATACAGAACAGGATAGATGAAAGTCCTAAGGAAAAGTCTTTGTAGATAGTCTGAGGCTATAAAATGAAGAATAAAGGTTGTCACTTACCGTGAAGAAAGCCTCTATGAAACCATAGAATATAAAAGGCCCATGTACAGATACACGTATTGCCTGTCACTCGATGGAGACACAACTTGTGTCTAGTTCATGTGGCTGGAGAGTCCAGGAGAAAGAGAATTTAACTTTCGCGGGACTGCCCTTATAGATTCTGGTCCAAGACCACCTAACGGCAAACCATTCCAAGTAAGGATAGATGAGAGTCCTAAGGAAAAGTCTTTGTAGTTAGCCTGAGGTTATAAAACGAAGAATAAAGGTTGTCACTTACTTACTGTATTCTTACTGTATAGAAAACCTCGTGTAACAGGTATGCGGTAAACGGACGTAATGGACATGAAGACCCTCAGCTACCACCTAGCACATATATGATAAAAAGGGTTTAAGGGCTTGCCATAAGGGTAATAGGTTTGGGACAATCATATAGGTGCTAGGGCTTGACGTGACCAGCCGATTGATCGGAGAGGGCCTCTCCGACCGCCCGTCTAGCCTAAGTAAGGGCCAAAGTGGAGTGTTTAATGTCATCGACTGCTTAGCCACCAGGGTTCCATCCTTGTGCCTCACGGGTCACCAGCCACGATCAACAGGTGACCCCACTGGGGTCTTACTTCTCTGCAGAGGCACCTGGTGTAATGGCTGGAGTCGTAGGAAATGGACTCAACATGTAGAGGCTGTCTACATTTCACATACTACTAATACTCTTGGGAAAGGTATGCATTTGCCTGCTCTTCCTCCAGTTATGGGTAAAGAGCAGGGCAGATTGGGCTCTTCAACTTTGGTTAGGCAACCAGTATAGGAGAGGAAAAACTTTGAACCTGTTAAACTCAGCCTAAAAATTGACCTTGTGTCACATCTTACTCGTGCGGAGGGGTTGGTAAATATGTACCTCTCTGCAGAGGTACAGTCGGTGTATTCTAAAGCCACAGCAGACAGTGATCTGTAGTATCTGTTTCGACCACGTCCTCACTCTACTCTCTTGGTCTAACGTCACTCTTTCACACTGTTCCACTAAGCACGATCAAGCTCACTGAAACGAAAAACTCGTCCATTCTACAAATTATTGGACTTTATATCCACTCCCACAATGCCTCTCACTGCCGGTCTGTTCTCTATAAAAAGTCTCACTCATCAGCGCCATTTTTTTCCGGTCACAAGGTAAGCGAGGTTTCATTCTTTGTATTTAAACTACAAAAAAATGCAAAGGTGCATCTGGTGGTGAGGCTTCGGTTCTGGATATTCTATGAGTGTGGAGTCGCCTCTTAATTGCAATTGCAGGATTTTAAATGCACTTATAACATGGGCTGTTTTGAGGCAATTCTAACTCAGATTTCCACATATAGATAATAAATAATAAATAAGATTTATTCTATGTATAAATGATTTTGAAAATAAATAAAATACTCATTGCTAAACTTACACAATTCCTGATTGTATTGTGACATAGTTTTGGTTACAGACAGATAGACCACGAATCTCTATTATAATAAGATATGCTTTTGCATTTCACTGAAGATGACAAAAAAATTATAAGGTTTTTGCTGTTACAAAATAAAAACGTCAAATAGATTTATGATGTCGAAAACTGTCTTGTGGACTATGATCAATTGTAGGCTAAATGAATAATGACAGAAGAGAGAGAGAGAAGAGAGAGAGAGAGAGAGAGAGAGAGAGAGAGAGGGGGGGGGAGGGGGAGGGGGAGTGTGTATGTGAGAGAGAG
>CM042139.1:16972003-16984503 GCA_023376005.1 Doryteuthis pealeii
ATAAGCACCCCAAAGCACCCCATTAATGAAACGGTCAGTTTTGCTTGTCACCAACACCTTCTGCTTCCCATTATTTGTAAACAAACCAACAGACGATCTTTTGCTCTTATTTGAAATCTCGCATACACCTTAATATGTTTATAATTAAGAAACACACAAAATATAGTTATTGATTTTTACTGATTAACGGATATAATTAAATAATTAATAAAAAAATCTAATCTAGTATCCAGTAATGGCAAGGTCAATTTTGCATTTCACCGCTACCTTCCGCTTCCGATTATTTGTAAACAAACCAACAGACGATTTGTTGCACTTATATTGTATCTGACATTAGAATTTCACAGTAATTTCAATATTGATTTTAATTTTAAAAAAATAGTTATTTCACAATCCGAAAGATGGCGCACTCCGATCTCAGACAAAAGTAGGGAAGAGCAACCAGAAAGATGTAACTTCTGGACAGTAGACATAAGCAACAAGCGAAAACTGTGGACACACACACAGGAGATACAAGATTGGGACCACCGGCAGGAACCTTGCATCAAATTGCATCCCAATTTAACTCTTGTTGGATTATCGTGATATATGATGTAAGCAAAATCGTCACTTCTATTTATCGACTTTATTACTAGCAGCAGTCATTTCCGGTAGAAATTGACCAATGAGAGAAGAGGACAGAAAGCATTTGAGATCGTCTGCAACTGTTTTCAAATCAAATGCTGGTTGAACTTTCTACCTGGGAGACCAATTTTTTTTTAATTTACACTAGAGGAAGCCTACAAACTAGGATTATCAACTCACTACAGACTTAGACATGTATATTACAAAGGAAACGTACAAACTAGGATTATCAACTGGATTCTATGAACAACAGAACAATTGAACCCTTACAATGGCGAAAAGGATTTCGACATCTTCTAATTGGGCAAAAAAGTCTTAATTCTTTATCAAGTGATTGTTCACCGCTACGTCCGCCAGTCAGACAGCGATCTCGAACGACTTACAGACCGTTCAATTTTATCTATATGTATTTTATTTATTTGATATTTTATTCTATCTATTTATTTATATATAATGAAAGAAGAGGACAGAAAGCACTTGAGATCGTTTGCGATTGTCCTCAAATCAAATGCTGGTTGAACTTTCTACAAGGAAGACCAATTTTTTGGATTACCGCTAGAGGAAACCAACAGACTAAGATTACCTACTCACTACAAACTTTGAGTCCTGGGCATGACGTTAAACTGCATCTAATGGTGAAGTTCCACTTCTGGAACTTTGGAGAATGTGAAGAACCCCTTTATCGCCATTACTCCCAGGTCCACCCTGACCCAGAGTAATAGTACCCGTTAGGGTCCCATCTATGGGTTAAATAGAAAATGTGTTTAAAAAATTGAGTTTAAAAAAGAATTGAATGAATGAATAAAACAAAAACGTCTTCGGAATAAAATAACCCAACGAGGGCTGACATGCCGTAAAGTCCAACTAACCAACGGCCTTGGAATTTTATATTATTGAGGAAACTTACAGAATAGGGTTACCAATTTGATTCTTTGAACAACAGAACAACTGAAACTCTACAAAAAACTGTCAGACAACGGCTCACAAGTCTTTACAAGAGGTTTCTTCATCGTTAATGAATTAACAAAGGGAAGTCGCATTAGCTCAGTCGGTAGAGCGTCCGCACAGAAATCGCAAGGTTCCTAGTTCGATACCGGTCCCCACAAACTCAGCGTATGAGTAGAACAGTTTGGTAATCTTCAGTGTTGTTTCCTTTGGGACGTGTGCAGATTAAAATAAAACGAAAATAAAATCAGAGTTTAAAAAAGAAACTCCAATGGGGCCTTCACTGGAAGAACCCTCCGCGCATGTCCGACAAAAAAGACTATCCCTCGACCCCCAAAATAATCTAAAATAAAGTGGGAAGCCAACGGTATGTGTGGTGCCTCACCTCAGCAAAAAACAAAACAAAAAAACCCCGGTAATTTTCACCTTTAGTTGCCTAGCAAATAAGGCAATTAGAGTAACCTAACTTGACTTTCACTTTGAAACCAGCCGGTAGCTATTTTGAAAGTCTCCGTGCGAAATAAACAAATCTTAGAAACTTTTTCGAAAACAATACAACTGCATGCTTTAACAAAAAAATATAATAAAATGTGTTCTTAATAACAAATAAGTTCATTTCAGATAATTTTATGCTAGGAATTTAGCCAACTGACTTTCACTTTGAAACAAGCCGGTAGCCATTTTGAAAGTCTCCGTGCGAAATACACAAATCTTAGAAACTTTTGAAAACAATACAATTGCATGCTTTAATACAAAAATATTATAAAATGTGTTCTTAATAACAATTAAGTTCATTTCAGATAATGCGCCAGTATAATTTTATGCTAGGAATTTAGCCAACAAAAGGTGAAAATTACAAAAAAAACAAAAAACAAAACAAAAAAAAACAATCTCCATATTCTAGCGCTAGCGTAAAGGCGATAGACTCCCTCGCTGTCCGTCTGATACCTACAATTTTTACTGCTTTTTACAGACACCGCTGCATCAGTTACTGCGTCTCAACTGGAACAAAGAACATCGCTAATGATCTGTGTCACCGCATTGCCTGGTCAGACGAGTCACGTTTCCAGATATTTCGAACAGACGGACGAGACTGTGCTGATCACATGAGGCTATTGATTCATCCTATCAGAAGGATGATGTGTAAGCTGCTAGCGAGGGACGTGAGTGTGTTCTTTTAGAATTCACAAGAACCACTTGTGAAAATGACAGTGACGAGTGAGATTATATTCATAGTGCGTTTTATATAGAGATGTATCTATACGTATCTTGTACTGATGATGATGATGATGATGATGATGATGATTGTATTTTATAAAAATGATAGATAACCAAGAAAATTGAAACTCTGATAAACTGGTCACAAGTTGAATGTTCTACAAAACTCTAAGACTTTTTTTTATGATTGATTGCTACGTATAAGAATAAAGCCGTAAAAAAAATGGATTCTTTTTTATTTTCATTTTCACTTTTATTTTACGGATATTTACTATCTTCTAATTTTCTTCTCTGTGTATCTTTTTTTTTTTTTTTTTACAATTGAACAAGTAAATTGATTTGGCTTGGTTTGGTTTGGATTTTACGGCATATCAACCTCGGTGGGTCATTTAATGCCGACAAAGTTTTGAAATAAATTCATTCTTAATGGATAATCAAATTTTGTTTATAAACTCATGTTTTTCTATCTAACCCATAGATGGGACCCTAACAGGTACTATCACTCCGGGTCAGAGTGGACCAGGGAGCAATGGTGATGAAGGGGTGCTCCACATTCCCCTGACATCCAAAACTGGAACCTCACCATCAGATAGAGTTTAACGTTATTCTTAGGATATGTAGACTCTCAGCCACCGCCTTCTAGCATCCATACGATAAAAAGGGGTTGGGGCTTGCCATAAGGACAATAGGGTTGGGGCAATAATATAGGTGTTAGGGCTTGACGTGACCAGCCGATTGATCGGAGGGGGCCTCTCCGACCGCCCATCTAGCCCAAGAAAGGGCCAAAGTGGAGTTTTGCAAGTCATAGACTGCTCACCCACCTGGGTTCTTTCCTTGGGCATCATGGATCGCTACCCACGGCCAACAGGTGGCCCCATTGGGGGAGTCTTACCACTCTGCAGAGGTGCAATCGGTGTATTCTAACGCGGTAGTAAATTATATATTACAGGACATTAGTATATTAGTATATTATAAGAAATGATTAAATGTTTTCAGATGAGAGTAAATAACAAAAAAAAAAAAATTAAATATAAAAAAAAGTTATCCAAGGTGTAAATGACAGATATATGAATTTTATTAATTTTATTCTAAGGGAGACAACTCAGTCACGAAAAAATACCGCGAATCTCTCGTACTGAGAAAATCAAATTCAGGTCAGTGGGCAAAAAGTTAATAATTATTTAATGACTGTAATTTATCAAAAGGACATAATAAATACAATTAAGTCTTTGTTACAGTTAGTTTTCATAAGGTGTTTATAGTAATACTCTTGTTCCTTAATTTCCCGACCGTTATCATCTTGCAACACATTTTTTGCATTCCATCCTGGACGATTTGGATGGTCTCATTTTTAAGCAGAGTGTGTTGTCAGATTATAACGGTCTTACAATTAAGGAACACGAGTATCAATACATACATGGGCATTAAATCGTTTCTATTGTCCGAGGTGTGTACAAAGCGTCTATAAGCAAGTAAAGTCGGTGAAGTGACCTATTGTCAGTCTTAACCGGACAACGAGGGAGTCTATCCCATTTTCGTTAGCACTAGACCAGGAAGATTGTTTTCGTGTCTGAGGTGGAGCGCCACACCTGCCATCATCCCTTCATAACACCATACATATTCAAGCTGTGCAACTAGTGCGCTGAGTTGGCGAAGGTTGGTATCGAACATGGAACCTTGTTGTTTCTTTGCTGATACTCTAATGACTGAGCTAAACTGATACTTTGCTTAAATACTGACGATGGACCATAATTCATGCAAAGCATTCCTAAAGCAGTTAAGACCCAGTTAAGGCTTTAACTCAAAATGTCCGAGGGGATTATTTTGGGGTCGGGGGATTGTCCTTTTTGTCGGACATGCGCGTAGGGTTCTTCCGGTGAAGGCCCCATGGAAGTTTTTTTATTTTTTTAATTCTAATTTTATTTTCGTTTTATTTTAATCCCCACACGTCCCAAATCAAACAACCCTGAAGATGACAGGAACCAACTCTAAGCAGATCTCTTATTTCTTTCAGTGTTTGGTTTGTTTGTTTTGTTTTACGGCATATCAACCTCAGTGGGTCATTTAATGCCGATAAAATTTTGAAATAAATCAATTCTTAATGGATAATACAATTTTTTTTATCAACTCATGTTTTTCTATTTAACCCATAGATGGGACCCTAACAGGTACTACCAATCCGGGTCAGAGTGGACCAGGGAGCAATGGTGATGAAGGGGTGCTCCACATTTCCCAAACCTCCAAAACTGGAACCTCACCATCAGATAGAGTTTAACGTCATTCCCAGGACATGTAGACCCGCAGCCACCGCCTTCTAGCACCCATATGATAAAAAGGGGTTGGGGCTTGCCATAAGGGCAATAGGGTTGGGAAAATCATATAGGTGCTAGGGCTCGACGTGACCAGCCGATTGATCGGAGGGGGCCTCTCCGACCGCCCGTCTAGCCCAAGAAAGGGCCAAAGTGGAGTATTGCATGTCATGAACGGCTCATCCACCTGGGCTCTATCTTTAAGCATCACGGGTCGCCACCCACGGCAAACAGGTGGCCCCATTGGGGGAGTCTTACCCCTCTGCAGAGGTGCAGTCGGTGCATTCTAACGCCCCACCGACAGGGCGGTTCTTTCAGTGTCTTACCCAGAATATCTGTACATTTTTAAATGATATAGCTGGTTATATTTTACGGTATGTCAATCCTTGTTGGGTTATTTCATGCCGAAAATGTTTTGTTTTATTCATTCTTGATGGGTATTCAACATTTTTTCAAACTCAATTAAAAAAACATTTTTTTCAATTTAACCCATAGATGGGGCCCTAACATGTACTACCACTCCTTCAATGGTTTGGTTTAGTTTCTTTGTTTAATGGCATACCAACATGGTTAATTGGGTTAAGTCCTATAAATCTAACATAGACAAAGGGGAACCACTCTTGACTGATAAATTATTTATTTATTTATTGATCTACTAGGAAAAAAGAAAACGGGGTTAGGGTTAAGGTTAGGGTTTAGGGTTAGGGTTAGGGGTTAGGATTAGTTTAATGGGAAAATAAATAAATAATTTATCAGTCAAGAGTGGTTCTCCTTTGCCTGTGTTAGATTTATAGGAAATAACCGTTAATAGTATGTGTGTCTTTCCCTTGTAATTTTATTTTTGTACCTTGTTTATTTTGTTGGTGGGATCGCTGTTAGGTAGCGAGCAATCGTATATCGACAAAGCCAACAATATCGTTGGTGTAGATTGGATAGCTAACTGAAATTTAAAACTCCCGCGTAATTTACTGGACGTGGCGATGGGTGGTTGGGTGGGGTTGGGTGATTGAATTTCGCAAGATTAGCAAAATATAAATTCAAAATTCTAAGAAAATAAAAATAGAAACACGAAAAAGCAATGGAGTCTAAGATTTCTTTGATCTGGTGCTGGGTTGGTGATCTTCATTACAGATTTACATTAAAGAATCCTTTTGCAAAATAGGATTGTATTTAAGAATCGCATAAACTAAAAGTGTTTTTAAATGTTTTGGTAAATGACAAAACGAGAACTAAATTCTTCAAAAGTTTTTTTAAAGCTTCATTACAACAGACAAGTTGTTGGTAATAGTTCAAAGAAGAAGAAGAAGAAAAGAAGAAAAGGAAGAAAAATAAAAATAAAAACGCCACAAAGAAGAAGAAGAAGAAGAAGAAGAAGAAAAGAAAGAAAGATAAAGAAGAAGAAGAAGAAGAAGAAGAAGAAGAAGAAGAAGAAGAGAAAAAGAAAAAGAAGAAGAAGAAGAAGAAGAAGAAGAAGAAGAAGAAGAACAGAAGAAGAAGAAGAAGAAGAAGAAGAGAGAAGAAGAAGAAGAAGAAGAAGAAAAGAAAAAGAAAAAACAAAGAAGAAGAAAAAGAAGAGAAGAAGAAGAAGAAGAAGAAGAAGAAGAAAAGAAGAAAAGAAGAAGAAGAAAAAAGAAGAAGAAGAAGAAGAAGAAGAAGAAAAGGAAGAAAAGAAAAACGCCACAAAGAAGAAGAAGAAGAAGAAGAAGAAGAAGAAAAGAAGAAGAAGAAGAAGAAGAAGAAAAGAAAAGAAGAAGAAGAAGAAGAAGAAGAAGAAGGAAAAAGCCACAAAGAGAAGAAGAAGAAGAAGGAAAAGCCACTAAGAAGAAGAAGAAGTAGAAGAAAGGAAGCCACAAGAAGAAGAAGAAGAAGAAGAAGAAGAAGAAGGAAAAAGCCACAAAGAAGAAGAAGAAGAAGCCACAAGAAAGAAGAAGAAGAAGAAGAAGAAGAAGAAGAAGAAGAAGAAGAAGCCACAACAAATGAAAGAAAAGGAGAAAAAAACGGATGAAGAAAAAAAAAGCAGAAGAAGAAAAAAAGAGAGAGAGAAAAGGGGGGCAGCAGGAAAGATTAGTTTTATGGGAGAGAGATGAATAATTGCTGAATGTTGTTGTCAAGGGAACGAGGTGGGGGGGGGTAAAGGTTTGCTACGTTACGCTCTAATTGTTTTGACATTACTGTAAAATGGATGTAACTTACAAGGACGTATCTAATCTGCAGGTGACTAATTTTAGGTTGCTACTCTGGACTGTTGAAATTAAACTTTTGAACTTCCTTCAATTCAGTGCGCATGCGTGTGTGGCCTCAAAGGCCCGACATTAATCTAGCTTATAAAAAGGGGCGGTACATATATTCATACGTACAAAAACAAAATGGAGTTTGGTATTTGGATAATAAAAACAGTTTGTTTAACATACTTCCACGGCATCAATTTGTCTATGATTAACGCCGGAAGTTTTTATGTGAAATTTGAGAATTATGAATAACACATAACTCAGTAAGTTCCGGGCCTAACTAATAAAACAACTTTTGGGCAAAATTCGACATTATTCATCAACATAGTCTTCTCAAACAATTCTCTAACGTTTCTCTAACAATTTGATGCCTTTTTTTGTAGAACGATTTGTCTTTGGTCTCAAAATACGCCTCAGTTTCCGATATCACTTCTTCATTGGAGCCAAATCTCTTTCCCCTGGGGCATTCTTTTGAGGTCTGCAAACAGCCAGTAGTTGCTGGGGGCAAATCTGGAGAATAGGGTGGGTGCGGAAGCAATTCGAAGTGCACTTTATGTAGTTTTGCTATCGTTGCGATCGACTTGTGGTACGGTGTATTGTCTTGGTGAAAGAGCACTTTGTTTTTCTTCATTTGTGGCCGTTTTTTGGCGATTTCTTCCTTTAAACACACCAATAATGCTATACAAGAATGCTATATAATAATGCTATATAATAATGCTATACAAGAATGCTATATAATAATGCTATACAAGAATGCTATATAAGAATGCTATATAATAATGCTATACAAGAATGCTATATAATAATGCTATGAAATAAATATTTAGAAAAAACAAACACATGATGTTAAATTCGCTGACAGAATTCTGTTTCGACCCTTTATTGAAGTGGTCTTCCTCAAGAGCGAGTTGTGTATGATAGAGAGAACGGCGAAAGTGGACCGTTATGAGATGAAAGTGGTGCAGATGAAACGTTCAATATTATAGCCGAAAACTTTTTGATACTTTCTTTTACATTTTTATACACATTTACATCAAACTCTTTTGAATTTTCTTTGTGGACTATAATGCTTCTGATTTAATAAAATAAAATAAAATTTATTTTATTTTATTTTAAAAACAGAATGCGCATTTTCTAAATTAAATTAAAAAAAAAAAAAAAAAAAAAAAAAAATTCCGGCTATAATATTGAACGTTTCATCTGCACCACTTTCATCTCATAACGGTCCACTTTCGCCGTTCTCTCTATCATACACAACTCGCTCTTGAGGAAGACCACTTCAATAAAGGGTCGAAACAGAATTCTGTCAGCGAATTTAACATCATGTGTTTGTTTTTTCTAATATTTATTTCACACTGTCGGATTCACTTCCATTCATTTTTCATATTGTCTTTTGAAAAAACAAAAATACCAGGATTTCTACATCTTATCCGGTGAACATCGTGGTCTACAGTGCTGGGATTTTTGAACTTTTTTGATACTTTCTTTTACATTTTTATACACATTTACATCAAACTCTTTTGAGTTTTCTTTGTGGACTATAATGCTTCTGATTTAATAAAATAAAATAAATTATTTTATTTTATTTTAAAAAACAGAATGCGCATTTTCTAAATTTAAATTAAAAAAAAAAAAAAAAAAAAATTCCGGCTATAATATTGAACGTTTCATCTGCACCACTTTCATCTCATAACGGTCCACTTTCGCCGTTCCCTCTATCATACACAACTCGCTCTTGAGGAAGACCACTTCAATAAAGGGTCGAAACAGAATTCTGTCAGCGAATTTAACATCATGTGTTTGTTTTTTCTAAATATTTATTTCACACTGTCGGATTCACTTCCATTCATTTTTCATAATAATGCTATATAATAATGCTATACAAGAATTCTATATAATAATGCTATATAATAATGCTATATAAGAATGCTATATATGTTACGAGCAAGAATATGCGCCATTCGGGCGTAAGTATTTAAGTTTTAATGTAATGAACGAAATTATAAGAACACACATAAAAAAAGATTACACTTATAAAACAATAATACTAGAGATTAATAACACCAAGTAATTATTTATTAAACTCGGTTTTGTTAAAACCAGTATGCAAATTACCCACACTATATATTATGTAAATCTATATTTCTTAGTGATATATAAGACAAATTGCAGTGCACCTTACGTGGTGCAATGGTCATCAAGATACATTTGCAGACCATTGTTAATGAGTTCGATTCTCATTGGACACCCCATACTTCTGGCCGTGTACCATATCTAAGCTAAGCTTAATAAATAATTATAAGACAAATTGCAGGATTTTAAACACACTAATAACATGGGTTGTTTTGAGACAAATCTAACCCAGATTTTCCGAGTTATCGTTAATATATTAATAAGATTTATTCTATGTATTAATGATTATGACAATAAATACTCATTGATAAACTTAGGCAATTACTGAGGTATTGTGACGTAAACAGTGACGTAGTTTCGGTTACAGACAGACACCGAATCTCCATTATAATAAGAGATACAAACGAACAGTTGCATATATTTAGAGGTTTGCAAATTGGGTACAACAACCTTTGACCATTATTAATCTGATAAATTAAAAACGGAAAACATTTTAGCGATTATTTGTGGAAAAGTTGTTTTTTCTTAATACTTAACCTCTTCTTTTAACAGCATTATTATAGAACTAGTGGGACCTGTGGATATACCACAGTATGATAATTTTAGGGGCCGGGTTAGCTCAGTCGGTAGAGCGTTCGGCTAGAAACCACAATGTTCCTAGTTCGATCCCGGTCCTCGCCAACTCAGCGTATGAGTAGCACAGGGATCTGTGCGGTAAAGTAAGGAGCTGATGGTAGGTGTGGCACTCCACCTCAGACGCAAAAACAATCTCCTTGGTCTGGCGCTAGTGAAAAGGGGATAGACTCCCTCGCTGATTGGCCGCCCCGATGACTTACTTTTATGATAATTTAATCATTATAACGCTTGATATGTTTATTAAAGAGCTATTGCAAATAGTTCAATATGTAAAAAGTATAATAATCGTGATTTAACTCTCTCTCTCTCTCTCTCTTTCTCTCTCTCTCTCTCTCTCTCTTCTTTCTTTCCTTTATTTCATCTTTTCATTACATTCAATTGAAACATTAGCATTATCGCTTCCGCGCGCTCGCTCATTTTATCTATCTTTTCCCTACTTTTTTGTCTCCTTCTTATGTTTGAATTATGTTCGATTGAAGCAGTTCAGCGTTATCGCTTCCGCGCGCTCACCTCTTCCCTTTCTCTCTCTCTTTTCCTACTCTCTTTATTTCTTTACTATTATATTTTTTCAGCGTAGCATGTCCTTTTACTTCCCTTTCATTCTTTATTATAAAAACGGAATGCTCCATTTAGTTGAGGTGTCAACACTCATAAGAAAACAGAATTCGGCGGATAAGCAACACCAGAAAATCAGGATTTACATTTTTTTTTATTTCGTCTTGGACGGTCTCATTTTTAACCAGAGGGTGTTGCAAGATGATAACGGTCGAACTTTTAAGGCACACGAGTATTAACATATACATTTGTTAGATTGAAAAACAAAAATATCCTATGGAGACTAGCACATGGGCACGCCAGTGTGGGTTCGTCCAGCAAAGACCTACTCTGACTGCGCGGATACTGTATGCCGCGCAGAGGAGCTCCCGAAAGCAATGAATGATAGGGACGGTCGGCGAGAAATCGTCATAGATGTCCACGCTACTACCGCGACATGATGATGATGATGATGATGATGATGATGACATCGGTCTCTACATGCATTTATTTTATGTCTGCCTAAGTCTATTAATATCTCTTTTTCCCTTTCAATAATTAGATGCGGGACGTGTACATTTCTTTATACAGGTCATTAATCTTGCCCCCCATTTTTAGTTTAGGGGGCTTAAAACTCAAACGTAAGACTCAAAAGGCAACAAAGGATTATTACGCTTTTGATCTCTATACACAATAAGCCAAAATATTGGCGAAGTAATGGGAAGAAAACACTGACAAACTGACCATTTAACAGTAATAGTGTATGTTATAATAGATGAAAGTCGTTTTCTTTTCTTTTTATTTCTTTTAATTTTTTTTCAGGAATTTTGGATTGTTTCTTTTTAGTAAAAAAGATAAAAAAATTAAGAAATGCATTTTTTTTATTCATGGTTTAAATTCATTGTTTGTCAAGTTCCCGCCCAAAAATTCCACGTTATATATATATATATATATATATATATAATATATATATATAATATATATATATATATATATTGCACACACACACACAAATATATATAATGCTTTTATGAATCGTTAAAAAGAAACAGCCCCTCTCTCTCTCTCTCTCTCTCTATATATATATATACTATATATATATATATATATATATATATATATATATATATATACACACACACACATATATACAGATATTATATATAACCACACACACACACACACACACACACACACACACACACACAAGGACAGAATGGACCGAACAGAAGTTTATGTTAACTGGATGACTCTCTCTCTCTCTCTCTCTCTCTCTCTCTCTCTCTCTCTCTCTCACCCTTATATATATATATATATATAATATATATTATATATACCATGTTTTTACGAAGCAATGTATATATATAAGGGGTGAGAGAGAGATAGAGATAGATAGATAGAGAGAGAGAGAGAGAGAGAGAGAGAGAGAGAGAGAGAGAGAGAGAGAGAGAGAGAGTCAGTCATCCAGTTAAACTAAACTTCTGTTCGGTCCATTCTGTCCTTTGATCTGTTAACCTTCTTAAAACATGACGGTTTGATGTTGAACATCTCTTCAACGCAACATTTGTTTTTTTTCTTCTGTCTGTTTGCCCCGCTCTCTCCCTTCATATCCCCTCCCTCTCCCTCTCCCTCTCCATCTCTATCTCTGTCTGTCTGTCTGTCTGTCTGTCTCTTTGTTACAGTCCTGGTAGCCATATGATGTATTCCTTGAAGTAATTAGAAGAGAGAAAGATTGCAGTGTCCGTAGATACTCCTTGTCATTCAATCTGTAGTATTTCTTGGTAGAAAGATTTTAGTATCAGTTACTCCTTGTGGCATGTAGCGTTCCTTCTGGGAGGGAATCCAGTCAACAACTGAGTTTAGGACAATTTAT
>CM042139.1:16989503-17064503 GCA_023376005.1 Doryteuthis pealeii
GTCTGTGTCTTGTTTTTGTGTGAGTGAGAATCTATTTACATAAAAGCCAACTTCGAACTTATTTCATCAAGTGTGTAACTACCCCCAGATCCCACTACCGGGGTGAAGGTCAAGCCTGCTTGGGGACCCCGGAAAGATGGTTTTCATATAATTTCTATGAATACTACTCTACAAATCTACTTACCCGGCCCAAACCGGGGGCTTCGGCCCTGGACCGGTTAAGTAATTAGCAGCGTAGATCCCAGGGGACTATCCCCCAGTTAATACCTGTCCCCTTGATTTAAAGGGACAGGGCTGGGTTTATTGCCCAGTGCCTGAGGCACCACCCTTGAGGCGGAATGACGATGGGGTCTACGCATTTTTTTGCACCCACCATCCCATGATCTTCGGTTCGTGGGTGGTCCCACATTAAAAAGACCTTGTGTCACACCCGCATACGTGGGATGCGAGGTAAATAACTAAGGCCGGATTGACACAAGGTCTTTTTAACGTTGGGAACCACACACAAACCGAAACTCATGTAATGGCCAGTGCAAAAATGCAGGTACAAATGCAAAATAGAACGAAAGAGAAATATCATTAGAATCGCATTTTATGTATAGATAGTATTAGATTACGGAAACTTCTGAAGCAGCTTAACCCTAATCCTAACCCTAACCCCAACGCTAACACTAACCCTAACATTAAAACTAACACTAACCCTAACCTTAACCCTAGTGTCTCAAAAGTTTCACGTATTTCCGTGAAATGTAATAAAATGTAATGCTTTTTATACGTAATCTAATGATATTGTCTCTTGCGCGTTATTCTGTATTAGTACAAAAATGCGTGTTTTCGTCGGCGTTCCCCCTTTTGAGGCGCCTCAGGTACCGGACAATATAACTGCCTCTTAGAACAGAGATCACTTTTTTCACGGTGGGTCGGATAATTGAAAAAAAATAACGAGCCGCATTATTATTGTGTTCAATACTTGCAAGCCAGAACGAAAGATCGAAGAAAAAGATGTAAATCAAAATTTATCTTTCCATGTTAGATTTATGGATGAGTTGCGTAAGATGCACAAAAAAATTTAACCAACATTTATTTTCAAATATTATCAAAGAACGCAACATTAGCAGAAAGGTTTAGCGGGATTTGTGAAACTGAAGTTTGCCTTTCAAAATATCGTCAATGTTTGGTTTGGAATTGCTACATCCAACCAAGAGAATCGCTTTCAAATGTTTATCAGTCAATTTCGTTCAATGGTTGATTCTGTAGTCAAATCCATGAAGATTTAGTAAGCTTAACATGATATTTAAATTTATCAGAACGTCTCACGTTCCGTACGTTTTAACAAACAAATTCAAGTACCGTCGACGGGCCTGATAAAATGCCTTCGCGGGCCGTAGTGTGGTGACCCCTGGTACAGAAGGTATCAGAGAGAGAGAGAGAGAGAGGAGAGAGAGAGAGAGAGAGAGAGAGAGAGAGAGGGGGTTGTTGGTTGGTTGGTTGGTTTTTACGGCATGTCAACCCTTGTTGGGTAATTGTATATACCGAAGACGTTTTGTCTATTCATTCTTGATGTGTGTTCATTTTTTTTAAACTAAGTTTTTAAACACATTTTTGTAAACTCATTTTTTATCTATTCAACCCATAGATGGGACCCTAACATGTACTACCACTCAGGGTGGAGCTGGGAGTAATGGCAACGAAGGGCTACTTTATACTCCCCAAAACTCCAGAACTGGAACCTCATCATTCGATGCAGTTTAGCGTCATGCCCAGGACAAAAAGAGAGAGAGGGAGAGAGATAGAGAGAAAGAGAGAGAGAGAGAAACTGAGAGAGAGAGAGAGAGAGAGAGAGAGAGAGAAAAGAGAGAGAAACTGAGAAGAGAGAGAGAGAGAGAGAGAGAGGGGAGAGAGAGACTGGGTGTCAGAGAAAAAGCGGGATGATTTAGCAAGTGCTTTGGTTCCAGGTTTTTTGCCCCAGCACCTATATGATTATCCCAACCCTATTGCCCTTATGGCAAATCCCAACTCTTTTTATCATATATGTAAATTTAAATTTAGAATTTAAGTTTAGTGAAATAGATCTCTAATTAGAACTGAGCCTATTCTAGTAGTGACCACCCCAAGGGGAGATTAACCGACTAGTTGCCTAACCTAAGTTAAAGAGCCTAGTCTTCCATACCATTTACCCATAGCTGGAGGGACAGTAGTTGGATTCATACCTTTCCCAAGGGTATTAGCGCTATGTGAACTGTAGCTTCGTCCAAGATTTGAACTCGGTTGGCGAGTCCAATTCCTACGGCTCTAACCATTAGACCACGTTCCTAGAAGGCGGTAGCTGAGGGTCTTCATGTCCTGGGTATGACGTTAAACTC
Source organism: Doryteuthis pealeii (assembly GCA_023376005.1). Taxonomy (NCBI): domain Eukaryota; kingdom Metazoa; phylum Mollusca; class Cephalopoda; order Myopsida; family Loliginidae; genus Doryteuthis; species Doryteuthis pealeii. The sequence continues at coordinate 16,991,867 of CM042139.1, forward strand.
TATCTGATGGTGAGGTTCCAGTAGTAGAGCTTTGGGGAATGTGGAGTACCCTTTCATTATCATTATTTCCGGGTCCACTCTGACCCGGAGTGGCAGTACCTGTTAGGGCCCCATCTATGGGGTTAAAAAAGAAAATTGAATATCCAATAAGAATGAATAAAGCAAAATGTCTTCAGCATAAAATAATGGACTTTTTCATCGATTTTGACGCAGGAGGGTTCATCCAATGAACAACCTACACAGTGTTTTGCTTATAGTGGTGACGGCTTGTGTTGGACCATCCACACTTTTTGGCACAGTCGATAGGAAATAATTGATGCACAAGGAATGCCACAAACCCAATCAACAACTGACCTCAGGTTTTTCAAATTCAGTGTTTCCCTCTCCTAGACTGGTTACCTGTCCAAGGTTAAAGAGCCCAGTCTGCTCTACTATTTTACCCATAGCTGGAGGGAGAATATATGGATTCATACCATGCTCAAGGGTATTAGCGCTATGTGAAATGCAAACAGCCTTGTTTAGGATTTGACCTCGGGTCGACGAGTCCATTTCCTACGACTCTAACTATTACGCTACGTGCGTCCATACATCATCAGTATAAAATAACCCAACAAGGATTGACATGCCGTAAAACCCAACCAACCAACCAACCAACCAACCAACCAACTCGTGTTCTAGATAGTAAGTTCGAGGACAAATAACCAGGAGCGTATGTGTATGAGAACATTAAATACTACTTTTATTTCCCCAATACTCGGGCGAGGTTTCTTTCTTTCTTTCTTTCTTTCTTTCTTTCTCTCTTTCTTTTTCTTTCTTTTTCTTTCTCTTTCTTTTTCTTTCTCTTTCTTTTTCTTTCTCTTTCTTTCTTTCTCTCTTTCTTTTTCTTTCTCTTTCGTTCTTTCTTTCTTTCTTTCTTTCTTTTTTAATTTTTGCTTCAGATTTACTAGTAACGGCCATTTTTCATTCGCCTCTTTTTTTTTTTTTTTTTGCTCGGTGTCGAGAAATAAGCGCAACACTTGATACGTGCGTACGGTTGGCATCTCAAGCGGCGCGCCTAGAACGCTTGCACTGTGATAACAGTGACACGCCAACAATCCACGTGTATTTCTCATTGTTGTGACGGTTTACAATTTGAACCTGACCAATCAACGAGAAGACTCGCTTGGTACAATCACGACGACGACGACGACGAGGAAAAAATAACTCGTCTTTTTGACTTGTGCAAACCACCTAGTTTACCTCTCACCCTCTCACCCCCCCTCTCTCTCTCTCTCTCTCTTACTCATAGTCCCTCCTTTTCTGTTTGTGTGTGTGTGTGTGTATGCATGTGTGTGTATGTTAGTGTGTATATCTGTGTGTTAGTGTTTGTGTCTGTGTATGTGTGTGTGTTTGTGTTTTTGTCTGTGTATGAATGTGTGTGTGTTATTGTTTGTGTGTCTATCTGTGTGTTAGAGTTTGTGTGTGTATGAGTGCATGTGTCTGTGTTAGAGTGTATGTATGTGAGTGTGTGTGTGTTAGTGTTTGTGTGAATGTGTGTGTGTTAGTGTATGTGTGTATGTGAGTGTGTTATTGTTTGTGTCTGTGTATGAATGTGTGTGAGTGTGTTAGTGCTTGTGTGTATTAGTATTTCTGTGTGTGTGTTGATGTTTGCATGTGTGTATGTGTCTTCCAATGTTTGTGTATATGTGTTAGTGTCTGTGTGTGTATGTTTGTGTGTGTGTGTTAGTTTTTGTGTATACATGTGTGTATGTGTTAGAGTTTGTGTGTATATGTGTGTGTTAGTGTGTATGTATGTGTACGTGTGTTACTTTTTTATGTAAACTTTTCCTAAGTAAGTTTGATAACATTTTTGGCAGTCAGGAATTTTTAGATTTACCCAACAACCGCCAATTTAAACCTTCAAATTCAGCCAATCAAAATGCATGTTTTGAACGTAGCAATGTATAGTTCTGCACATGTGCACACAGATATAGAAGACACACACACGCACGCACGCACGCACGCACACATGAATGTATTTACTGATTGTGAATGATTGTAGTCGAATGCATACAGCTTGAAATTCATGTTTATCACGATAACTGAAATCCTTGCACCTCACCAGAAAGAATTTGTGGTGAGGGGTGTTAGAGTAATTTATCTCTTAGCAAATAAGTAGACCGGCAAGGCCTAACTCTAGTTTTTTCATAAAACTATTCATTGCCAATTTACATTTTACAAATGAATGAGGCCGTTGAATAAAATAAAGAAATAGAAAAGTCATCATTTATTATTTCCCAACATGATTGAAATGTTGGAGGTGCGTGGTGTAATGGTTATAGTCGTAGGAAATGGACTGGTCGACCCGAATTCAATCTTTTTTTAACAAACATTTAAAAAAAAACTCATTTTGTTCTGTTTAACCCATAGATGGGGCCATAACAGGTACTACCACTCCGAGTCAGATTGGACCCGGGAATAATAATGATGAAAGGGTACTCCAGATTCCTCAGAGCTCCAGAACTGGCACCTCACAATCAGATAGAGTTTAACGTCATACCCAGGACATGAAGACCCTCAGCCACCGCCTTCTAGGCACGTGGTCTGATGGTTAGAGTCGTAGGAATTGGACTCGTCGACCCGAATTCAAATCCTGGACAAAGCTACAGTTCACATAGCGCTAATACCCTAGCAGTATATACCTAGTCTACACACTCTAGCAGTATATGTGTCACTGTAAATCTCTCTCGGCATGTAGTGCATATTGGGGATTCTGTGCACTCTAGTTTTTCATTGTAAATCTCTCTTGTCATGTAGTGCATATTGGGGATTCTGTGCCCTCTAGTGTTTCATTGTAAATCTCTCTTGGCATGTAGTGCATATTGGGGATTCTGTGCCCTCTCGTGTTTCATTGTTAATCTCTCTTGGCATGTAGTGCATATTGGGGATTCTGTGCACTCTTGTTTTTCATTGTAAATATCCCTTGGCATGTAGTGCCTCCCACGAGGTCGACATATTTGAGGTATTAAGATGATGATTGACAGTATAACTTAGAAATAAAGTACAAAAAGCAGAAGGTAAAAAAAACAAAAAAAAAACACCGCTAAAACTAAATGATGAAGCAGTGTTTTTTTACCTGTTGCCATGTGTACATAGGAAGAAAGAGAGTTGTGCAAAGATAGAGAGTGGGAATGAGCGCGTGGAAACGATAACGCTAATCTGCTTACATCGAACATAATGAAAAGAAGGAAAGAAAGAAAAAATAGTGAGAGAGTTAAATTATGATTATTATACTTTTTACGTATTGAACTATTTTACAATAGCTCTTAAGTAAACATATCAAACGTTGTAATAATTAAATTATCATACTGTGGTTTATCCACATGTCATTCTAGTAGAGAGAGTTAAATCAAGATTATTATACTTTTTACGTTTTGAACTATTTTACAATAGCTCTTAAGTAAACATATCAAACGTTGTAATAATTAAATTATCATACTGTGGTTTATCCACATGTCATTCTAGTAGAGAGAGTTAAATCAAGATTATTATACTTTTTACGTTTTGAACTATTTGGCAATAACTTGTAAGTAAACACATCAAACGTTGTAATAATTAAATTATCATGATGTGGTAAATAAATCCACAGGCCTCGCAAGTAAAAAAATTAAACCAAATTAATCAGCTAATTCAACTTCAGTAAGATTCTTTATTCTAAACTTAAATGGGCGTTGGACATCTTATTTATTGACCAAACTGGGCGGGGTTGTTTATTTATTTTGTTTTTTCTTGTTTTTATTTATTTATTTATTTATTTATTTAGTTTCAACCATGTTATTTAAACCTGGTCTATGCGTAGTATTATTTGGATAGTCCTCATCTTTATTATTATCTACACTGTTTCTCTGGATTTTTTTAGATGAGGCTTGATAATTTGGTATTTATATATATATTATATATATATATATATATATATATATATATATATATATGAGGAAAAATGAGTAAAGAAAAGAAAAGTAAATAGATAAAATGAATTTAATCAATCACTTACACATGTGTTTCGGTCAGTTTATGTGTGTGAAAATATTTCGCACACATACAAGAATCGACCTTCATCAGAGTGAATATTTATTTTTTTGAATGTGTGCGAAATATTTTCACACACATAAACTGACCGAAACACATGTGTAAGTGATTGATTAAATTCATTTTATCCATTTACTTTTCTTTTCTTTACTCATTTTTCCTCGTATTGTCGGATTCAATTCCTTTTCCATTTTTACATATATATATATATATATATATATATATATATATATATATATATATGAAGAAAAAGTGGAAGTGAATCCGACAGTATGTAATATTGAAAAGTTTTTTTTTAAAAAACACAAGTTTATAAACGAATGATGTTTATTTCGCCTACGCTGCAGTGTTTCGGTTTGTTTCGATAGACCTTCATCAGGGCTTTCGTTAGTTTGAGGAAAAATAAATTATTACTGAAAATATAAAGTCTGCGAGGCTTAAGCATAACACACTAAAAACAGAGGCTCGCAGACTTTTTACTTTTATTCCTTAAACTAACGAAATTGCAAATTGATATGTCATTTAAAAAACCAGATCAGTTTCGCATTGTTGAACATAATTAATAATACTTTCTGATCATCAGATTTTTGACATTCCTCATTAAATTGAAATGGAATAAATTCGGCAAATATTTTTCTAAACAATCAATTTGGTTTCGTCTGGTTTTGTTAGTTTGTTTAACGGTATATCAATTCTTTAGTATTATCTGCGTTATTCGGACTATTACCTCCATCTTCATTGTTATTTGTACAATGTTTCGGCCGATATACCATCCGGCCTTCATCAGGTATTTCTTTTTTCTTGTCGGACTCGGGAACCTTCTCGGGAACCTTCTCGGGCTCGGAAACCTTCTTTTCGAACTCGGGAACTTTCTTGTCGTATTCGGGCGCCATCACGGAACTTTGAACCTAACCCTTTATTTATTCCACGGGGGTATCCTGTCCTCATTCCGCTAACCATAGCTGGGGTAGGAGTTGTGTTAATTAATTATTTTTCTAACTGCTTTCACTCAGGATTGAACTGTCACTTAGAACTGTTTTAACCTGCCTAATCCACTCGGCCATGTGTCCAATTGGACAATTGAGTGTGAAATTTGGGAACTTATAAACCTAATGTCTTGATTTGGCTAGAATATCTACCTATTTTACTGATGCATGATTTTTTACCTAGACTCATATTGTGTTTTTTTTTTCTCAATCTGATCTGGCCTTCTTAATTATATTTCTTAATTACAAATAACAATGAAGATGGGGACAATAGTCCGAATAACGCAGATAATACTAATCTTCAAGCCTCATCTCAAACATTCAGAGAAATAGTATCAATTCTTTAATGGTATATCAATTCTTGAAGGATATGATTATAATTGAATTTGTTATTTTTTAGCAAACCTCCAACACATCCAATGTTACCTGATAATTTGCAATATTGAACATTTTGCTTAAATTTGATGAATTTCCTACGTGAAAATCACCTAAAAATATGATACGTCAAAATCGACCTGTTTCACTATGTTTTTGAGCTTGTTAAAAAAAAACTAGCGTAGAAACACTTAAAACTAATAAACTAACATTGTTTCTAGGATCTTGGGGCCGGGTTAGCTCAGTCGGTTGAGCGTTCGGCTAGAAACCACAAGGTTCCTAGTTCGATACCGGACCTCGCCAACTCAGCGTATGAGTAGCACAGGGATCTGTGCGGTAAAGTAAGGAGCTGATGGTAGGTGTGGCACTCCATCTCAGGTGCTAAAACAATCTCCTTGGTCTAGCGCTATTGAAAAGGGGATAGACTCCCTCGCTGACTGGCTGATACCGACTTTAGGCCGCCCCGTCGACTTTTCTTACTTACTTACATGATTTCTGATAGTTGACAAGTGGGAAACGTGGGCTAAATTTATTTTGTAAAACACGGATTTTTCGGCAACTTTGGCAGTGCCTAGTAAAAACTTACCTAACATTTGCCTTTTATTTCTAGTGTAGAAAAAAAAAGTGGGTGAGGGTGATCATAGCTCGTTTCTCGCCTGTTGCACTCACATACTGACCCGGTTGGCACTCCTTCATAAAATAGCTATGTTAATTGCCAAGTTGTATTGAAATTAGTAAGACGAGGAAACTCACACATCTACTAACTGCTGTACTACATTATAATTAAGAATTTATGAAGTGAAATGGAATGATAATAATTAAATAATTTAACAATAAAATATTAATTAATATTATCATTTACAAATAAATGGTTTATGTTGAACAATACTCATTGGTTCCCGCGTTTTTTGTTGAATTCTCAGCGCTGCACTCTCTTTTTTCCACCACCTGTTAATTTCTGTCTTCACATCTGGTCACGTCGATTCTCGTTTGTTCGTAAAGATTATTATAATAACTAACAAGAATATGCGCCCACCAGGCGTAAGTATTTAAGTTTTAATGTGATGAAATGGACTCTCTCGTCAATTTCGACGCATGAAGGTTCATCCAATGAACAAACTACACAGTGATTCGTTTATAGTAATGAAGGTTTGTGTTGGACCATTCGCACTTTTTTTGGTACAGTTGATAGGAAAGAATTGGAACACAAGGAATGCCACAAACCTAATCAACGACTGGCCTCAGGATTTTCAAATTCAGGGTTTTCCTTCTCCTAGACTGATTACCTCTCTAAGGTTAAAGAACCCAGTCTGTCCTACTATTTTACCCATAGCTAGAGGGAGAATATATGGATTCAAACGATTTCCAACGTTACACTGTAGATAACAATAAAGATGAGGACAATAGTCCGAATAATCCAAATAATACAAAAGATTAGTGAAGTGAAGGACCCGCCGACACTTTTTGTGCCACCGCCAAGCCCTGCCCACCCAGGATATCTGGAGCATCAAGATCTATCATCAACAAAGGAACCACTGGCGTTACCTATTCCACCGCAACCGTCAGCAAGTAATGAATCTCCACGCCACCTGCCAATAACAAAACCAAACGATGGGCCGAACATGAGAACCAGACCCATCCGTGCCAGACTTAAGGACTATCAACTATATTGAAAACATTACTGAGCTTTGACAAAAAATATAACATGTTCATATCGTATAGTACCGTATTTTACGGCATATAAGACGCACGGGCAAATAAGACGCACTCCCATTTGAGCAGGTCAGATTCAGGAAAGAAAGTTTTTAGCGTATTTAAGCATATATTGTTGAAAACAGTCTAGCTGTGCATTACACAAGCAGAAACATAGCTGTATAAAAGCAATTTGGCAGTACAGGCAAGCAATAAGCATACACAAGACATCTCAATAGCAGGAAATAATAATAATAATAATAATAATAATAATAATAATAATAATGATAATAATAGTAGTATTAGTAATAATAATAATAACAAAACATTGGACAAGAAAATAAAGCCAGTAGTGCATAAAGTACTGAGAAAATTAGCCTAGGCCTACGGGAGGTCTCAAACTTCACCTAAGATGTATAAGACGCAGGGCAATTTTTTTAGCCAAAATGTTGGAAAAGAAGTGCGTCCTATATGCCGTCAAATACGGTAGTTTTCCCCCAGAACCATTATTCCTCTCATAGAACAATGGGTTGGAATCTAGTCTCAAAGACCAGTATGACTGTAATCAGATCAATAGTTTAACCCACCCTTTTTTTTCTTTTTAACTATGTATGCCTTTGAGAGGAGTTCCTTTGGGGCGGAGGCTAACGTGCTGGATTGCGACATTATAGTAAGTGAGTTCGAACTCCAGTCGCGCTATTACGCCTCGATAAGAGGGTGATAGTGCAGATGTCGATCATAGTTTGCGTACGCTTACACTAAAGGAATATTTGGGAAACTCATCAAAAGTTGGAGTCATGTGTTGATGTTCTTTGTTGCGTTGATGTTTTGCCAAACACTTGAATAGTAGTGAATATTAGAATCATCACATTTAATCTCTGCCAATAAACTGATGGGTTATGTCGATGCGTGCGTGTGAATAAGTGTGAATGCTTTGAGGAAGAATCTCTTAACATTCAACAAACAAGCTGGCTTGATGCGATAGCAGTGATGATGATAGCTTTTTAATGTAGTGCGTCCTGGGATGCACATACTTGCTTTGAACGAGTCCTCGGGAAAATTTATGGGTTCCAACTAAAGTTCGTTAATAAATTGTAGGGTTTTTTAATTACTGAACTAGGGAAACAACTAAAGCTGTCTAACCCCTACCTTGTAATCTATCCTGTGTAATTCGTTTCTAAAAAAACTATTGAGATGTATTTATAGTTAGCTTGAAATGGTGAGGGAAGAAAAAAGAAAGAAACTGATAGCTTCTTAATCTAGTGCATTCTGGGACGCACGTATTTGCTTTGAATGGGTTCCGGGGAAAATTTATGGATCCCAACTAAAGTTTCATAATAAATTGTAGGTTTTTATTTATTTATGATCTGGGGAAACAACTAAAGCCGTCTAACTCCTACTTTATAAACTATGTAATTCGTTTCTAAGAAACTATTGAAATGTATTTACAGTTAGCTTGAAATGGTGAGGGAAGAAAAAAGAAAAACACTGGGACTGCGTCCTTTTAGAATTTTGTGCGTCAGGGACGCAGGAAGCGTTACTATCAGCATCTCTGCAATATTTTTATGGGTTAAAAGTGGCTCCAGATAGAAAGTGTCTTTAGCAGAATTTCTAACTGGACAGTGAATATTTATAAGATGGTTTTATTAGCCAGTGGAACTTGCTATTTCGATCCTATATTGTCATATTTTTTTCATCCTTCCGTCTGCGAAAGACGATGGAGTAGTGTCCAAATAGATTTTTAAATCTACCTAGCCAGGGCGGGTTGATATGGAGTATGAGCTGTTGCCCATGCAGCAAATCCCCCGCACTGCCGCTGTGATCCAAAGGAAAGGTAAGGAATCAATGCAGTTTGGCAACGGTAGTGTCGCAGGAATTGCCGGGTAGCACTGGATTTCATCATCATACCACCTTAGGGACTCCGGCTCCCGATTAGTTTTCGTGGTTTACTCTCCTAGCCTTTCCTTGAAAGGCAGCAGAGGTTTTGTGTCGGACTTTTCTATAACTTAGATGGCTTGCAGACCAATGCTAAGGAGCCCCTTTTAACCCATTTGGGGATTTGTGTGAGTAGTAAGTTTTCTTGTTAATATGAACTATTCAGTTTAACGGTATATCAACCTCTGTGGGTCATTTAATGCCAGAAATTGTTATATATAATGTTTTTACATATGAATTTCAGTCTTTAAAGTAATGGTTTTATTCGGTTATGTTTGGTTAGATGTTGTTGAAAAGGTTGCTTTTTGGGGGGGGATTTGTATTTTTCAAGAGGTCTTTGAAGTTTTTTGTCTCATAATATTTGGTGCGGGTTTGTCTGAGACTGTTGCAGTTGAGGAGAATGTGTTTGATAGTGAGCTATACCTTGCATATTGGGCATACTGGAGCGTCATTCTTTTTTAAAAGGTGGGAATGGGTGATGTGGGTGTGCCCAATACGACGTCTGGTGAGTATCACTTCTTTTGTGTTTTTTTCTTTCTGTGGCTGGCCGGCCACTCATCAATAACTTCTTGTATCTCATGGAGCTTATTATGAATTTGCAATAATATTTATTTGTGTGGATCGGTCAGCGAATGTACTTGGCCAAATATTAAACTGCATCTAGAGGTGAAGTATCTATATATATATATATATATATATATATATATATATAATATGTGTGTGTGTGTGTGTATGTGTGTGTGTGTGTGTGTGTGTGTGTGTGTGTGTGTGTGTGAAGAAAAGGAAGTGAATCGGACGGTATGTGGTATATTAAGAAAAATTGAAAAAAAAACACAGGTTTGAATGAGTTAAGTGGTGAGTTTATTGGCCAACGCTGCAGTGTTTCGATCTATTAATTAGATCATCTTCAGGGCATATATGGAAGGTAATAAGAAATGTTTTTATCACAGAATAACGAGAAAAGCGAGTGATAGTCCTTGTTTATCGGTCTGATTAAAATTGGAAGTTTGAAAAAAGGAGACGGTTTGAAATATGACGTCAAATATATATATATATATATATATATATATATATATATATATATATATATATATATATATCATAAACAGATTGTCAATGATATGTAAATCCGATCTCACTGACAAGTTTAAGCGACAGTTCTTCCAAGCCGTAGTTGTATCAGTGCTACTGTACGGCTGCATCACCTGGACCCTAACGAAGTGACTAGAGAATAAGCTAGATGGTAGCTGCACCAGAATGTTGCGTGTAATCTTAAACAAGACTTGGAAACAACACCCCACGAGAAAACAGCTGTACGACCACCTGCCCGATATCATACAAACCATCCGTGTAAGGCGAACAAGAAACGCTGGGCACTGCTGGAGAAGCAAGGATGAACTCATAAGTGACGTTCTTCTGTGGAAGCCATCACATGGACAGCGTGGGCCGTCCAGCAAAGACATACATCGACCAGCTCTGCGCGGATACTGGATGCCGCGCAGAGGATCTCCCGGGGGGCAATGAATGATATGCACGGTTGGCAAGAGATTGTCATGGATATCCATGCTGCTAGCGTGACATGATGATAATGATGAGTGGTGAAGTTTCAATTTTGGAACTCTGGGGAATGTGGAGTACACCTTTATCGCACACGCCGAGGAATCGCAATGTTCCAGTTCTGATACCAGTCTCCGCCAACACAGCGCATGAGTAGCACAGACTGAGTAATCTGATCTGTGCGGTAAAGTGGGGAGCTGAGGCTAGGTGTGGCGCTCCATCTTAGCAACAAAAAAAACCTTCCCGAATTAGCGCTAACGAAATATATGGGTTAAATATATAAGAAAATTGTGTTAAAAAAATATTGAGTTTGAAAAAAAAAAAACCAGCAAAAATGAATAAAACAAAATGTCTTCGGCATAAAATAACCCAACAAGGGTTGATCTGTCGTAAAAACCAACCAACCAACCAACCAACCTAGCCAAGTAGGACAATGAATAGCAATGATCAGTTTTGTCCCCTATCCCCCCAAACCATAATCCTCGTACTCGGGTTTAGTCCGCGCTTTTCTATCTATTCCGAAAATAGCGTTAACAGGGGTTATATTTGGGAACGGATGCGGGAACGCACCTGCACCAAATACAGTGGAACCTCGATTCTCGAAATTAAGAGTTCGAACAAAAAATTTGAGTAAAAAAAGATTTGATTTATATTTGAAGAAATTTAAAAATTAAGATATACATAAAAAATAGCATTAAAATTATACTTCAAAACGTCTGGCATTTGTAAATCTCAAAAGTAAACAAATCAATACACCAGATATTTTTTGCCACCCTCTACTGAGGCGATGCTCAGTAGCCGCTTCTAATACAGAATGAGAAAGATATAGAGAGATACCGCGACAGAGAAACAGAGACGTAAACAGAGAGGTGAAAGTTTGTTGAAATTTGCAGAATGAGATTAGAATCAAAATGGCTGAATTTGTAAAAATCTCTTATATCTGTTTTGTTATTTCTCTGAATGGCTCCCAATTTCGTTAGAAATAATAATAATTAACACCTGTACCCCAGAATGAGAACATGATACCCCCGTGGATTGAATAAAGGGTTGGGTTCAAAGTTCCGTCATGGCTCTTCCGATTTCGACAAGAAGGTTACTAGGTTCGAAAAGTAGGTTCCTGAGTCCGAGAAGGCTCCCGAGTCTCTCAAGAAATACCTGAAGAAGGCCGGAGGGCACATCGGCCGAAACGTTGTACGGATAACAATAAAGATGAGGACAATAGTCCAAATAATCCAAATAATACTAATCTATTTTGTTGTATAAATTTGTTGAATAGAGATTTTTTAAAAAGGTAATCCATTTTTGGTGATTGTCCGAAAGCGTATTTCAATTTTCTGATTGACAGGATTAAATATCTCAATGAAGTGTCCGACTGGTGTCTGTCCAAGTTGAAATGCTACCCCTCCCTCCCCCATCTCTCTCTCTCTCTCTCTCTCTCTCTCTCTCTCTCTCTCTCTCTCTCTCTCTGTGTGAGTAAAACTCCTCCTCATTCATCCCCTCCTCATTCATTATTAATCGTAAATTTATATCCTCGACAACCACCGTTACCGTGTGACCTTTCCTCTTTACTGAGATACTAACACTTATCGCTCGCCAACTTAAAAAGGTGATGTTAGGGTTGTCTGGTTGGGAGAGACAGATAGAGACAGATAGAGAGATGGATAGATAGATAGATAGATAGATAGATACTGAAACAGAAACAGAAACACACACACAGAGAGAGAGAGAGAGAGAGAGAGAGAGAGAGAGAGAGAGAGAGATTTGCAGAGAAAAAGACAGAGACAGATATATATATATATATATATATATATATATATATATATATATAAACACACACACACACATATATATATGTATATATATATATATTGAGATAGAGAGAGAGAGACAGAAACTCAGACAGACACGGGCAAAGGGAGATAGATAAATATATATATATATATATATATATATATATATATATATATATATATATATATATATAGAGAGAGAGAGAGAGAGAGAGAGAGAGAGAGAGACGAGTAGAGAGAAAGACATACAGAGAAGATAAAAGATTGTCGTGATAGATATAGATAGATAGATAAATAGATAGAGAGAAAGAGAGAAAGAGGCAGAGAGAGACAGAGAGAGAGACAGAGACGGAGACAGACAGACACACACACACACACACACACACAGAGGGGGGTAGAAAATGACAGAGACAGAGAAGATAAAAAAAATAGTCGCGATAGATTTGACAAAACCGGTTTTGTTGTATTTCTTGTCAAATGTTTTCAATCCCCTCCTACCACCCCGTCCTTGACTCCGTCCACCTCTCATCATTCCCTCACCCCCTCATACCTCACCCTACTAAATACATATATATAAATACATTTTCTTTAAACCATTCTATACAATAGGTCAGCTTATTACCAGCCTAGAAAAGGCAGCACGAAATATCGGCCTATACGTAAACTCTGATAAAACTGAGTTCATGTCTTTCAAAAACAAAAGCGACATCTCCACCATCGATGGCAAACTCCTAAACTCGGTAGAACAATTTAGATACTTAGGCAGTAACATCTCCTCCACAGAAAACAACGTTAATGCACGTATAGGAAAAGCATGGGCCGCTATAAATAAATTATCGGTCATATGGAAATCCAATCTCACAGACAAGTTAAAGAGACAGTTCTTCCAGGCCGTTGTCGTGTCAGTGCTGCTGTATGGCTGCACCACCTGGACCCTAACGAAGCGACTAGATAATAAACTAGATGGGAGCTGCACAAGAATGCTGCGGGTGATCTTGAACAAGAAGTAGAAACAGCACCCTACGAGAAAGGGGCTGTACGGCCACCTGCCACATATCACCCAAACCATCCTAGTAAGACGGACAAGACACGCGAGACACTGCTGGAGAAGCAAGGACGAACTCATAAGCGACGTCCTCCTGTGGAAGCCAGCACATGGACACGCCAGTGTGGGCCGACCAGCAAAGATGTACATTGATCAGCTCTGTGCGGATACAGGATGCTGCAGAGAGGACCTGCCGAGAATGATGAGCGATAGGGACGGATGGAGAGAGATTGTCATGTATATGCGTGCCAACAACGCAACATGATGATGATGATGATGATGATGATGATGACGTATAATAAACACATTTGTGTAAGGGCGACTGCGTATATGCATTCGTACAAAATACACAAATTTATGTTCACATATGCACACATATACACGCGCAAATACACACACACACACACACACACACACACACACACACACACATACACACACAACTGTATTTGTGTGTGTGTTGGTGTATGCCCGCGCATTCGTGTGATAACATGTGAGTTATATATTTACCAACCGACTCCACACTTTGTTTTCAGAGTTTTCCTTCTCCTAGACTGGTTACCTAACCTAGGTTAAAGAGCCGAGTCTACCCTACGAATTAACCATAGCTGAAGAGGGAGAGTAGTTGGATGCATACCGTTCCGAAGGGTATTAACGCTATGTGTAATGCAAACAGCATCATCCAGGATTTGAACTCGAGTATACGAGTCCATTTCCTACGACTCTAACCATTACACAACGCGCATCCCAATGTGTTATATATAAATATATATATATATGTGTGTGTGTGTGTGTGTGTGTGTGTGTATCATGTGGTGTAATAGTTATCGGTGGAGAAAATAGTATTATTGATCCGTCTTCAAATTCACTTCATACTCATCATTTCCAGTTCTGGACCTCTTGGGAATGTGGAGTAACCCTTCATTAACACTCTGACCCGGAGTGGTAGTACTTGTTAGCGTCCCATCTATGGGTTAAGTAGGGAAATGAGTTTAAAAATGTGTTTAAAAGAATTGACTTTAAGAAATAAAAATTGAGTACCCATGTAGAATGAATGAAACAAAATAACTTCGGCATAAAATAACCCAGCAAGAGTTGACATGCCGTAAATCCAGCAAACCAACCAACACGCTCATCATTATCATAATCATCATCATGCCCTGGCTTCGTGGACAAAGATTAGGGGGTGGTCCATTTTGACTGCAGGCATGTTCGTGACATTGTATTGTGATTCTTCATCCTGTGCTTTTTATCCTTGATGGTGGCTCTGTGTGGGTTTTAAAAGGAGGCGACAATATGGTTAATGGTGAGACACCAGTCGTCACGCTTCTCGGGGTGGAACATTGGTGATGGTCCATCTTAACTGAGAACTGTGACACCTAGCGTCTCGACTACTAACCATGTTATCTCCTCCTTATAAAACACCCATAGGTGACCAATAAGGTGATTGATAAAATCCATGAAAAAAAAAACCGTTTCTATTCGTTTGCAATAAGTGGAGCATTGAATGGGCGTACATTTGGCTTTGAATAAACTGTTTATGCTCTGTTTATTTTCCTTTTTTAAACAAATTTTGAATATTTTCAGTTATTTTAGATAATATTCCACAAAACTGCAATTTTTTTTAGTAAAGCTTTAACATTTGTTTTATTTCAATAGTTTAATATTCTTAGCTTTTCTTATTCTTTTCTTATTATTAGTATTTATTTTTAAATTATATATATATATATATATATATATATATATATATATATATATATATAGAGAGAGAGAGAGAGAGAGAGATAGATAGATAGATGTGAGGTATCCAAAACTTGGTAATAAGGGATGATTCTATATGTGATATCTAAGACACACTGTATTATTATTGTATGATCCAGTATGTACAAATAAGGTGAATCTTTAAATCACTAGAGAGCTCAATGAATAATAATCTTTTTAGATTATATACCGAGCAATATTTATCTTTGAAAGGAAAGAAAAAATCAACACCGTTATTCCATAATAAATTTATTTCGACCAAAATTGGGGCCTTTATAAATCTAAGTTGATTTAACAAAGCTCCCCAAAATCAAGTCTCATCAAATTGATAATCATCAATAATTAGAATTGCATAACAGAAAAATTTTCTCAATGTAGAATCTTCTTCCTCCTCAATTTTTTTTTCTTTACAAAATGTATACATTAAAAGACTGTCACTGTGGTGACAGGAAGTCAAATGAGTAAAAAGAATATTTTTCAGGGCCAAGTTTTTTTAAGAGATAGTAGTCAGTCAAATTAACAACTATGAAAATTAAATAAGTCTGAATAAGTCTAAAAGATATAAAATATAAAATATATATATATATAAAAATAATAAATGATTAAATATTATGATATATAAAAAATTATTATTATTATTAAATAAGAAAACATAGTAAAACCTTAAAATATAATAGATAATATAATATTGTATAAATAAGTGATCAGACAAACAGGAATATTTCTTTTATGTAGTTTATTTCTCTCAACTAGATTTGACCTTAGGTCATCGTCAGGAGAAAATTTCTTGTTAAAAGTTTTAAAAATTATTTTAATAATTTTTTAACTGTTTGACAACCCACTATAACCCGGACAGAGACGTGTGTTAGAAGTGGCAAGTCCATCTGTTCAGTGGAAAAAAAACTTCCTTGAGTTGAATAACGTTTGAAATGTTCTTATATATATATATATATATATATATATATGTAAGAAAGGTTTTTTTTAGAAATTGTGTGTATATATATATATATATATATATATATATGTGTGTGTGTGTGTGTGTGCGTGCGTGCGTGCGTGCGTGTGTGTGTGTGTGTGTGTGTGTGTGTGTGTATGTGTGTGTGTGTGTTGGTACTGAGCACCTGACTGCTGAATTTTCAATTAGGTTTGGGAGTCATTTGTTTGATATATATATATATATATATTGTAATGGTTACAGTCGTAGGAAATGGACTCGTCAACCCGAGTCCAAATCCTGAACGAGGCTGCTTGCATTTCACATAGCGCTAATACCACCAGGAAAGTATGCATCCACCTACTCTCCCTCCAGCTGAATAGTAGGGCAGATTGGGCTCTTTAACCTTGTTTAGGCAACCAGACACGGAGAAGGAAAACTCTGAATTCCAACCTGTTAAATTCCGCTTAAGAAATGGACCACGTGCTGCATCGTGCACGTACAAGAAGGGTTAGTAAATATATATGGATATAGATAGATAAATAAAAAAATGGCATTTTTCAAAGCGTTTTATTTTTATTTTTATTTATTTTTATTTATTTTTGCTTATCTGTTGAGAAAATTCAAGAGCTATTTTCTGGTCGCCGTCTTGAAATTTCTTAAAAGAGAAACCCGTGTCAATCGCTTGTTAGGTCCTCAAACCGGCATCAAGTGTCTGCACAGAGCTGATGAGCTAATTGTCCGACTCTGGTGTGCCCATGTGTGGAAGTCCATAGGAATACGTCGCTGAAGAGTTCGTCCTGCTTCTCCAGCATTTTGAATGGTTTCGTTCAAGACAGCACGGAGAAAAAAAAACTCAGAATTCCAACCTGTTGAATTCCGCTTACGAAATGGACCATTGTGCTGCATTCTGCACGTGCATGGGGGGGGGGGAGAAAAATAAGCGTTTTTCTAACCGGAAGCAAACATCAAAGGGGTAGTTCCATGTCAAACCATTCAGAAAAAAGTGAAATTGTTACCCAGCCACTTCAATTTTTCTGAAATTTTGTACCGGTGTTGACTATGTTAAAATTAGACACTCCCCAAAATCGGAGCTTCCAATTCCAAAAATTTGACGAAGTTATGTCCAACCTGTTGAATTCCACTTACGAAATGGACAATGTGCTGCATCCTGCACGTGCAAGAGGGTTTGGCAAATACATACGAAGATAGAGAAGAAGAAAAGAAAAAGAAAAAAAAAAGAAAAAAGAAAAAAGAAAAAAGAAAAAGAAAAAAAAAACAGGCATTTTTCAAACCGGAAGGAAATACTGAAGACAACCAGATGTAGAGTTACATCACTTTGTTTTTGTTTTGTTTTGTTTTGTTTTGTTTGTTTGTTTTTTCTTATCTGTACAGAAAATTCAAGAGTTATTTTTCTGGTCGACCTCTTGAAGTTTCTTAAAATAGAAATCCATGTTCATCGCTCATTAAGTAACGACACTTAATCTTTAAGTTGCCATCCGAACTTTTTGTCCGAACTAACAGGAAGGCTAACGACCGATGGAACTTTTACAATGGTATGTGACCCACTTCATCAGTTTTTTTTTTGAAGGAGCGGATTTCTTTTCTGGCTTCGTTGTCCATCTCTTTTTGATAATTTCCACTTAATTTTTGTTACATTTTTGACACCTAACCTTCTCTATTTCTCAAAAGGCCATTTCCGTGTTGAACATAAGGCGGGTGATAATAATTTAGATCATTTCCGTCTTTTGTTGGCCACACTTCAATCTTACACTTGCCGCCAATAAAAAACGTTACCCCGAAAATATTTACTTATGTTATAGGGAACGCGCGGTGGAGTATTGGTTAGAGTCGCAGGAAGTCGACTCGTCGACTCGAGTTCAATTTCTGTACGAAGTCACAGTTCACATAGCGCTAATACCCTTGGGAAAGGTATGAATCCAACTATTCTCCCTCCAGCTATGGGTAAATAGTAGGGCAGACTGGTCTCATTAACCGTGGTTAGGCAACCAGTCTAAGAGAGGGAAAACTCTGAATTCAAACCTGGTTACTACTAGAATAGGCTCAGGCCTACTTAGTGATATATTCCAATTTAAAAATATATATATATGTA
This sequence comes from Doryteuthis pealeii, assembly GCA_023376005.1. Classification (NCBI taxonomy): domain Eukaryota; kingdom Metazoa; phylum Mollusca; class Cephalopoda; order Myopsida; family Loliginidae; genus Doryteuthis; species Doryteuthis pealeii. Next base: position 17,010,123 of record CM042139.1, read on the forward strand.
TGACGACTGTTGGTTCTTTGGGCTTTACGGCATGTCAACTCTTGTTAGGTTATTTTATGCCGAAAACGTTTTGTTTGTTTATTCTTGATGAATACTCAATTTAAAAAAAAAACTCAATGCTTTTTAAACACATTTTTTTTAACTCATTTTTTCTATTTAACCCATAGATGGGACCCTAACAGGTACTACCTGTTAGAGTGGACCTGGGAGCAATAGTGATAAAGGTGTACTTCCCGTTCCCCAGACCTCCAAAACTGGAACCTCACCATCAGATAGAGTTGAACGCTATACCAAGGCCACCAAGACCCTCAGCCACTGCCTTCTAGCATTTATATGATGAAAAAGGGTTGGGCGTTAACGTAAGGGCAATAGAGTCGGGACAACCATATAGATGCTATGGCTTGGCATGACTAGACGATTGATCAACCACTCGTCTAGCCCTGTTGGGAGGGTTTTACCCCTCTGCAGAGGTGCAGTCGATGTATTCTAAAGCCCCAGACAACAGGGCTGAGAATAAGTTGTTTTGACCAGATTCGACACTGGTAGTGAAAAATGGATTTGAGAATGACAAGAATCGAGGTTAGTTCCAGAATAAATGTGACAATCTTTCGTCACGGCCTGCACAGTGTCACCTGCTTTGGGTTTTAAATATTTACATTTACTTGTCGAGAAAAGACTTGGGTGGGGGTAAAATATCGCTTTCATATCGCATTAACGCTTCGGGAAAAACGCACAGGGTCACCTGCTTTGGGTTTAAAACATTTACATTTACTTGTCGAGAAAAGACTTGGGTGGGGGTAAAATATCGCTTTCATATCGCATTAACATTTCGGGAAAAACGCCTTCAAACAGCTAGGGTAGTAGCGCGTGTTGGATTTTCAACAGGTAGGATTTTCAGCAGTCACCGCTTAGTGTTTTTTTAGGGCAGGGGGTCAGGACGCATTTATGCGATAATACCGAAGATGTCATTTAAACTTTCAAATAAAATCAATTACCGTTTATAATGACCCAAACCCTCTCCCCCCCCTCTCTCTCTCTCTCTCTCTCTCTCTCTCTCTCTCTCTCTCTCTCTCTCTCTCTCTCTGTGTGTGCACAGACATTTATCTAAAAATAATCAAGAAAATAAACACTTTTCAATTTCGCTTTTCAATTTGAAAGTTCCATTGATAAAAAAAAACGTCAACATTTAATTTATTGATCATTGTTAATAGATTTTGCTTCACCGAAATACGTTTGAATTTATCCCAATTTCTTTCCATCTATTTAGTGCTTTACAAATAGAATTGATTAAAAAATCAATTTCTTTATTGATCTGTTCATTGGTTTATATTTTTCCAGTCTCAGAAACTTTGGCTGAAAAACGATCTAAAATGAAATGAATAACAAAATTTAATGATGATAATACACAAATTGTTCCAGTATTTTGTCATAATGGAGATTGTCTGTGTATCTGTCTGTGACCGAAACTATATTATTATCTAAGTGACAATTCCCTTAGTTGATTACGTCACAATCTCCATGAGATTATTTTAAATTTAATCTCAATAATGATAAAATTAATAAAAATTATTATTATATTTAGCCTTATCTTCATAAAATAAACATACAAGTGTCTTTATATATACAACAAAATAGCGGTTTACAGTGTGAACAAAAAGGCTAATTTGCATATTAATATTAAAAATTTGATTTTGATAAATATGTGCTTAATATTATTGATTTCTAATTGTTTGATTTTATCTTAAAAGATATTAACAAAAATCTCGGGGAAAAATCTTTAAATTAATTCATTAACAAGAAGAAATAACTGTAACTTTTAAAAGAAAAGAAATAAAATTGAGGTCAGATTTTGGGATCCCTTCTCTAGGGGAGGATCACCGATTGATTTCCGGGTATAAGCAGTGATATAGTTTCGGTTACAGACAAACAAACACACAATCTTCATTATAATAAGATATTTATTTTATTTTAATTTCTTCAATTTGTTCTCTCTTGCTTTTATTATTATTATTTCTTTTTTGTTTATTTCTCATTCAGTTTTTCTTTATTTTTTCCTTCTTTTTTTCTTTATATCAGTTTTTTTTTCTTTTCTTCTTTTCTTTTCCTACTTTCTTTCTTAATTACTCCAACTTTTTTTCTTTCTGTCTGTTATTTATTCTTACTTCACTGTTTTCTTTCTATTATTTTTCTTTCTTTCCATCTTCTTTCTTTTTCTTTCTTTCTTTCTTTCTTTCTTTCTTTCTTCCCTCTTTTTGATGTCTTTCTTTCTTTCTTTCTTTCTTTCTTTCCGTCTTTTTTCTTTCTTTCTTCTTTCCCTCTTTTTTCTTTCTCTCACACACGTTTGACCTTTACCAATCACATCTAATTTTCACTCAAAGCTGATATCTTATAATGGAGATTTGGTGTCTGTCTGTCTATAACTGAAACTCATCGGCATTGCAGTCTCGGAAGTTTTATATTTTTATGGGCTCACCCACAAGTCGAAGTTCATGGGTGGTAGGCACAAAAATGCGTTGACCCCGTCGGCATTACCTCTCGAGGGGGTGCCTCAGGCACTGGGCAATAAACCCATCCCTGTCCCTTTAAATCAAGGGGGCAGGTATTGCCTGGGGGATAGCCCCCTGGGATAAACGCAGATAATTTTACTTGGCCGCTCCAGAGGCTGAAGCACTCTGGAACAGGCCCTCAGAAATCACTCCCATATTCTCAGAGAGCCGTGTATAGATAGTCCTGAGCCAGCGCATTTACTCTCTATGTAAGGTACGCCAGGCTAGTCCACAACAAACAGTAAGAAGATACGTATAGAATTAATACTATTGCAACCAACTCCTTTCAGTTGATCCCGAGACGTTACAATATGTATATTTACCAACCCCTCCGCACGAGCAGGATGTGACACAAGGTCAATTTCTTAAGCGGAGTTCAACAGGTTTGAATTAAGAGTTTTCCTTCTCCTAGACCGGTTGCCTCACCAAAGTTAAAGAGCCCGGTCTACCCTACTATTTACCCATAGCTGGAGGGAGAGTAGGATTCATACCTTTCCCAAGGGCATTAGCGCTAAGTGAAATGCAATTACCGCGTCCAGGATTTGAACTTGCAGCGACGAGTCCATTTCCCATGACTTTAACCATTACACCACGCGCTTCCTTCGCTTTCTTCGAGACGTTACAATATGATTAATGCGGATGACCTTCACATAACCAAGACATGATAAACTTAATGAATCAATGCTTAACCAAACGGAATAACTGCCTTAAGTTCCTTAAAAAAGTAAAAGTAAAGTCGTCGGGGTGGTCTATAGTCGGTATCAGCCAGTCAGCGAGGGAGTCTATCCCCTTTTCATTAGCGCTAGACCAAGGAGATTGTTTTTGTGTATGAGGTGGAGCGCCACACCTACCATCAGCTTCTAACTTTACCGCACAGATCCCTGTGTTACTCATACGCTGAGTTGGCGAGGGCCGGTTTCGAACTAGGAACCTTGTGGTTTCTAGCCGAACTGAGCTAACCCGGCCCTTTTACTTTTTTTTACTGACTTTTTAACTTCCTTACTAAAGATTTATCTTCCTTACTAAGATTTATCTTAATCAAGTCGATAAATGACCTTCACATTGGAAATGCAATAAAGGACATACAGCTGTCCTTCACGTTGACTTTCTCGTGACAAAATAGATAAATGAATTATTGCATATCATTCCAATGACCAACGTAAGGATCAACGCTCGATCAGTAAAATGGCCTATGAAATAATCGACGCAAACATCTCCCACTCAAGGAATAACCTTCGAATGACCTTCAAATTATTAAAGCAATAAAAATCAATCACGTGACCATCACATGACCAATGTAGTAAAGAAATCTTCACATGACCAACACATGTCGAAATAAGGCCGGGTTCGGTCAGTCGGTAGAGCGTGCGGCTGGAAACCACAAGGTTCCTAGTTCAATACCGGCCCTCGCCAACTCAGCGTATGAGTAGCACAGGAATCTGTGCGGTAAAGTAAGGAGCTGATGGTAGGTGTGGCGCTCCATCAATATCCTTGGTCTAGCCCTAGTGAAAAGGGGATAGACTACCTCGCTGATTGGCTGATACCGACCTTAGGTCACCCCGACGACGACTTTTTTAATCTATCTTAAACAAAAAACTATCGCTTCTTTACCGATTCCCGATATATATATATATATATATATATATATATATATATATATATGTGTGTGTGTGTGTGTGTGTGTGTGTGTGTGTCATCAAACGTCGTTTCTAATTTGGTGGTGAATACGATAATAATATATGAGAAAAACTTCTTGTTTTTATTTGTACTCGGTTCAAATCGATACAATCGATATATTTAACCCATATCGTTTTCGGTATTTTTGAATTATTCTCTTTTATTTTATTTATCTAAAAATAGGAAGGAAACGAACCAATGTGCAGAGTTTCAATTACAAGCAGAATCGCAGAAACGAAGGAAGAAAAAAACTTCTAGAATATGAGTCCTAAAAAAATAATTCTTCTGTTACTTTGACTACTTACTTTTGGTGAAGTAATACAAGGATATGACTCCCTCGGCGCGCGCAAAAAAAAAATTTTTTAAAAAGAAAGAAAAGAAAAGAAAAAAAAAAAAAAGAAAGAACGAATAAAAGGCGCGAAGATTTTAAGCGCGAAAAGAGTAAACTTTAATAATAATAATAATAATAATAATAACAACAACAACAACAACAACAACAATAATAATAATAATAATAATAATAATAATAATAATAATAATAATAATAAAATGAAAATAGAAATAATAGGATCACGTGGTTAGGCGTGACTTCAAGTGAACATTACACGTGACTTTACCGTATTTATATCAGTGTAGAAAAAAATAAAGCGGGAAGGGTACGTAGTCTTAAAGGAAAGTCTAAAAACAAAAGTATATAAAGTTTAAAAAAAGATAAGGTGAACATTGAAAAGATGAAGAAAGAAAAGTGAAGGAGACGAAAATAAAAATAAAAAAAGAAAGAAAAGAAAGAGAAACAGAGAAGGAAAAAAATCAGGGAGAGCAAAGAGAAAAGAGGGAGAATCAGCGAAACGAAATATGAGTGAAGGGAAAAAAGAATCTTAATTATATTAGATATTTTTTTCTTAATAATTGAGATTTAAATAGAAATAGAACTGTAATGAATGTGACGTAAATAACTAAGGAAATTGTGACGTCGGAGGTGATGTAGGTTCGGTTACAGACAGAAAGATGAAGAAAGTAGAATGAAGGAGACAAAAAAATAATTATTGTGATTTAAATAAAAATATAATAATAGTGAATCTCAGTCGGTAGAGCATCCGCCTAGGAATCACTAGTTACTGGGTTCAATACCGGTCCCCGCCAACTCAGCACATAAATTGCACATATCGCGTAATCTGATCTATGCGGTAAAGTGGGCAGATGACGCTAGGTGTGGCGTTCCACCTCAGCAAAAACAATCTTCCTGGTTCAGCGATAGCGAAAAGAGGATAGACTCTATCACTGCCCGGCTGATACCAACAATAGTCCACTTCGACAATTACAATGTGACTTAAATAACTAAGGAAATTGTGACGTCGGAGGTGACGAAGTTTCGATTACAGACAGAAAGATGAAGAAAGTAGGATAAAGGAGACAAAAAACAAAAACAAAAAAAGAGAAACCGCGAAGGAAAAAAAATCTGGGAGAACAAACAGAACAAAAAAAAAAAGCAGCGAAACGGAATATGAGTGAAGGGAAGAAAAATAATTTTTCAAAGTTTTTTTTTTTTTCAAGTTAATTTTATTTCAGTAAATGAATTGGTGAAGATTACACTTATTTTTATTAATTTCTATATAAATAATGAACTATCAATTATTAATATAATGGCGCAACGGATATAAGGGTTGAGTTTGTACAGTTCTAAGTGACAATCATCTCTTGGCTGCAGGTTCAATCCTGGCCAATAATCTGATAATATAGAATACTTCACATAGCTTAACACTTGTACCCGGTCATGGGTAACGGAATGCGAACAGTCTACTCCCGTGGATTGAATAAAGGGTTCGGTTCGAAGTGCCGTGAAAGCTCCCGATTACGATATGAAGTCTCTCAAGAACGACAGGAAGGTTACCGAGTTCGAGAACGTCTCCGAGTTCAACAAGAAACACCTGAAAAAGGCCGGAGACCACATCAGACAAAGCGTTGTAAAAATAACAATAGAGATGAGGACAATAGTCCAAATAATAACTATTACTTATTTGAAACAGAGGGGTTATATTGGAAGAATAGAACTGCTTGAACGCTTGCTCTTTCCATCTTTTTTTTTTTAATAGATCCCTAACTAGGACTGAGCCTATTCTAGTAGTGACCACCCTAAGCGGAGTTTAACAGATTTGAATTCAGAGTTTTCCTTCTCCTAGACAGGTTGCCTAACCAAGGTTAAAGAGCCCAGTCTGCCTTACTATTTACCCATAGCTGGAGGGAAAGTAGTTGGATTCATATCTTTCCTAAGGGTATTAGCGCTATGTGAACTGTAGTTTTGTCCAGGATTTGAACTCGGGTCGATGAGTCTATTTCCTACAACTCTAACCATTAGACAACGCGCCTCCATCAGTTCCGGCTTTTATTGCAAGATCTTTTTTTTTAATTCAACTATTTAACTAAATCAGACATTAAAATTACGTTATTTCTTTTTGTTAATGGATTTTTTTTAAATCATCAAGATTAAGCCAAATAATTAGAAATCAATAAAATTTAGCAAATATTTATTAAAATCAATTTTTAAAGATCAATATGCAAATTATCATTCCCGTTCACATTATAATACGTTATTTGTCTGTAAATATAAACGCAATTGCATGTTTTTGGCCTGTAGATAATGTCAACAGTGTTAATTATATTAGATATTTTTCTTAATTATTGAGATTTAAATAGAAATATAATGATAGTGAATCTCAGTCGGTGGAGCACCCGTCTAGGAATCACTAGTTACTGGGTTCAATACGAGTCCCCGCCAACTTAGCGCGTGAGTTGCAAAGATCGCGTAATCTAATCTATGCGGTAAAGTGGGGAGATGACACTAGGTGTGAAGTTCCACCTCAGTAAAAACAATCTTCCTGGTGTAGCGCTAGCAAAAAGAGGATATACTCTCTCGCTGCCCGGTTTATACCGACAATAGTCCACTCCGACAATTATAATGTGACTTAAATAACTAAGGAAATTTTGACGTCGGGGGCGACGAAGTTTCGGTTACAGATAGAAAGATGAAGAAAGATGAAGAAAGAAAAACAATCTGGGAGAACAATCAGAAAAGCAAAAAAAAAAAAACAGCGAAACGGAATATTTAAAGGGAAGAAAAATAATTTTTTTTCTTTTTTTTTAAGTTGCTTTTTCTTTTTTTTCTTTTTTTATTCCAGATGTGTCTAGATTACGCTTATTCTTATTACTTTCTTTATAAATAATGAACTATCAATTATTAATACGAGCAAATATATGCACCCTCCGGGTGCAAGTATTCAAGATAAAACCAAACAATTAGAAATCAATGATACTAAGCACATCAATCAATTTTTTAATATCAATATGCAAATTAGCCTTTCTGTTCACACTGTAAACCGCTACTTTATTGTATATATAAATACAATTGCACGTTCTAAATATGTCGATATGATCAACAGTATTGATAATGTAAAACAATTTTATTAATAATCAACGAAACGAAATATGAGTGAAGGGAAAAAAGAATCAAAGTTTGTTTTTTTTTTTTTTCTTTTTCTTTTTTGTTCAAGTTGATTTTATCTGAGTTGTGTCTAGCAAATGAGTTGGTTGAGATAGAGATCGGTTTTTTTTGTTTGCTTGAGGAAATTGAGGTCAAGTAGAGCGGGAAAAATACAGACAAATAAAATGCAGGTACAATTTTGGTCGGGGCGGGGGGCGATAAGAGAGAGGGAGGGAGGGAGGGGTAGAAACTGAGAGATTGATACAGAGAGAGAGAGAGAGAGAGAGAGAGAGAGAGAGAGAGAGGGTATACAGAGAGATGGAGAAATAGAAAGTGATTGATAGATAGAGAGAAAGGAATAGAAACTGAGAGAGGGGGGCGTAGAAACTGGGAGAATAAGGCAAAGAGAAAGAGAGAGAGAGAGAGGAGAAATAGAAAGTGATTGATAGATAGAGAGAAAGGAAGAGAGAGATGGGGGGAGAGAGAAAGGGCATAGAAACTGAGAGAGAGAGAGAGAGAGAGAGCGAGGGGCGTAGAAACTGAGAGATTGAGGCAAAGAGAGAGAGAGAGAGAGAGAGAGAGAGAGAGAGAGTGGTATACAGAGAGATAGAGAGAGAAATAGAAAGTGATTGATAGATAGAGATAAAGGAATAGAAACTGACACAGAGAGAGAGAGAGGGAGAGAGCGAGGGGCGTAGAAATTGGAAGAATAAGGCGAGAGAGAGAGAGAGAGAGAGGTGTACAGAGAGATAGATAGAGAAATAAAAAGTGATTGATAGATAGAGAGAAAGGAAGAGAGAGAGGGGGAGAGAGAGAAAGGGGATAGTAACTGAGAGATTGAGGCAAAGAGAGAGAGAGAGAGCGGTATACAGAGAGATAGAGGGATAATAAAAAGTGATTGATAGATAGAGAGAAAGGAGAGAGAGAGAGAGGGGATAGAAACTGAGAGATTGAAGCAAAGAGAGAGAGAGAGAGAGAGAGAGAGAGAGAGAGAGAGCGTATACAGAGAGATAGGGAGAGAAATAGAAAGTGATTGATAGATAGAGATAAAGGAATAGAAACTGACACAGAGAGAGAGAGAGGGAGAGAGCGAGGGGGCGTAGAAATTGGAAGAATAAGGCGAGAGAGAGAGAGAGAGAGAGAGGTGTACAGAGAGATAGATAGAGAAATAAAAAGTGATTGATAGATAGAGAGAAAGGAAGAGAGAGAGGGGGAGAGAGAGAAAGGGGATAGTAACTGAGAGATTGAGGCAAAGAGAGAGAGAGAGAGAGCGGTATACAGAGAGATAGAGGGATAAATAAAAAGTGATTGATAGATAGAGAGAAAGGAAGAGAGAGAGGGGATAGAAACTGAGAGATTGAAGCAAAGAGAGAGAGAGAGAGAGAGAGAGAGAGAGAGAGAGAGAGAGAGAGAGGTATACAGAGAGATAGGGAGAGAAATAGAAAGTGATTGATAGAGAAAAAGGAATAGAAACTGAGAGCTAAAGAGAGTGAGAGGGGGTAAAAACTGAGAGATTGAGGCAAAGAGAGAGAGAAAGAGAGAGAGAGAGAGAGAGAAAGAGAGAGAGAGAGAGAGAGAGAGAGAGAGAGAAATTAGTGAAATAGAGAACTTGGTTGTCCTTGAGTAACAGTTGGAGCGGGCTGCAATTATTCCCGCCAAGCCTTATGCTCCACTGCAAAGTAAAATAACCCCCAATACAACTGGCTTGTTGCTGAACTTTTTCATTACCAAAGACATTGCGTAATATAGTCGTTACTCTACTTTTCAAATATAATCTTTCGCTTTATCAGTTACCATTACGGTTTAGTTAAAAGGGGATTTACAGGTTTTTCTTGACGACAGCCATTTTTTCTTCGCCTTCTGTAAAAAAAAGAAAAACAAATAAAAAAAAACAACTCATTAATTACTAAAAAGGACATTCATGTTTTAGGAATAAAATATTTCTTAGCTCTATTTGATGTTCGTCAGGGCCGGTTTAGGTCAGTCGACTAGGAATCACAAGGTTCCTGGTTCGATACCGGCCCTCGCCAACTCAGCGTATGAGTAGCACAGAGATCTGTGCGGTAAAGCGGTAGGTGTGGTGCTCCACCTCAGACGCCTAACCCTACTCATAACCCTAACACTATTCTTAGCTCTATTGGATGCTCGTCAAGGCCGGTTTAGGTCAGTTGGTAGAGCGTCCGACTAGGAATCACAAGATTCCTGGTTCGATACCGGCCCTCGCCAACAGCGTATGAGTAGTACAGAGATCTCTGTGGTAAAACGAGGAGCTGATGGTAGGTGTGGCGCTCCACCTCAGATGCCTAACCCTACTCATAACCGTAACACTAACCCTAGTTGTAAATAAATGTTTGATTATGATCGTAACTATTCAGATTTTGGTACAAATGCACAACAGCGCGCAAGAGATGAGATCATTAGAATTGCATTTTACGTATAAATAGCATTAGATGTCAGAAACTCCCGAAATAGCCTAAGCCTCAATCTATTATTGGCATCCTTCCGTCTGCTAAAGACGATGGTGGGTGTCCATTTTTTTAAATTGCATCTGTGCGAGTGGCTGAACAGGCCAATTTTTGAATGACAATCTCTGGTGCAGTAACTGCAAACAAACAGTGATGATTGCTGGAGTTGCTGTTGTCTCTCCTCCATTCTGGCTCTCTTTTCTGTGGCGGCTTCTTTCCTCTCTTTTTTACTCCATTTCGTTCATTGTTTGACAAGGAGGCTGCAGGTCGCTCGGTTTTCTACTCCATCCTCCCATGCGTTTGTGTTGATGTGGCATGTCTTCATGTCCTTTTTGCATACGTCTCACACTAAGGCTAATACTAACCTAACCCTTACCTAACCCTAGCGTCTCAAAGGTTTCGGGTATTTCCGTAAAATGTAATGCTTTTTATAGGTAAGTAAAAGTAAAGTTGACGGAGTATTTATTGTCGGTATCAAACGGACAGAGAGGGAGTCTATCCTTCTTTCGCTAGATTGTTTTTTTAAGGTAGAGTGCCACACCTACCGTCAGCTCTCCGCTTTACCGCACAGATCAAATTACACGATCTGTGCTACTCATGCGCTTAGTTGGAGGGGAACCGGTATCGAACCAGTGTTGTATACCCATATATACCCACATCATATCTCAGGTATATAATAGAGACAGACAGACAGACAGACAGATAAAGTAGATAGGGGATGAGATGATGATTCTTACTTGTTACATACTACTTACTGGTTCTAAATCGGCCACCATGTTTTTCAGTCGATCTAATGGGCTTTTTGTTAAGGGTTGGTTTGTCTTCTTTTCCGAGTTGGGCTGGCCATTGCTTGTTTTAATATTCAATTAACAAGACTTGGTTGTTTTATGATAAAGCTTTATTTCCAAACCCAGCCCATATTCAGCCACCGCGGATCGAGACCGGCTCAGAGCGAGTGACCTACAGGTCCACTCACTCTGAATTCTCTGTCGCATCTGAAATAATCTAAAATTTATTCTCACGGCACCCAATCGTACGCTTTCTAAGGGGCCAAGTACAACGGTTACTAACCGCCAATAACTGTCGAGTAACTTTCCATAGGACCCCGTCATTCTGAATCTAATTGATCCTATCAAAATATTCTAACTACAGGTAAGTAAGTAAAGTCGTCTGGGTGGCCTAAAGTCGGTATCAGCCAATCAGCGAGGGAGTCCCATTTTCTCTAGCGTTAGACCAAGGAGATTATTTTTAGCGTCTGAGTTGGAGCGCCACACCTACCATCAGCTCCTTACTTTACCGCACAGATCCCTGTGCTACTCATACGCTGAGTTGGCGAGGGCCGATATCGAACCAGGAACCTTGTGATTCCTAGTCGGACGCTCTACCGACTAACCTAAACCGGCCCTGATGAACATCCAATAGAGCTAAGAATAGTGTTAGGGTTATGAGTAGGGTTAGGCGTCTGAGGTGGAGCACCACACCTACCGCTTTACCGCACAGATCTCTATGCTACTCATACGCTGAGTTGGCGAGGTCCGGTATCGAACTAGGAACCTTGTGATTTCTTACCGAACACTTTGCCGACTGAGCTCCCCCGGCCCTGTAAGCTGCTTATGAAATTATGTAACACCATGAACCTTGCGAATTCTTGTCGGGTGCTCTACCAACTGAGCTAAACCAGCCCTATATTTACTGAACTACTGAGAATTATGAAACACGACTACAATGTTCTCATAAAGACGACCATGAGAATGCTCTGCGCTTTTTTTTCTTAATTTCCTGTCATTTGATATTTTGTGATATCCTACTTTTATTAAAGAAACGATCTTTGTCCCTTTTGGTCATGAAACGTGATATGTCTAGTCGTGACAAGAAATTAGAGAAGAGATTACAGGCATGCCTAACAATGTAGCTATTTACTGGTCAATGTTCTCTCTATCATAAATACTAGCAGAAATATGCGCCCGCTAGGCGCAAGTATTTAAGAACGAACTTAAATCAGAACGCATATAAAAAGATTACACTTATTTTAATTATATTTTAATTAGTTTCTATATAAAATAATTCCCGTTTTAATGACGCAAAATTCATACTAAAATATTCCTTAGTTCTAGGATTGAGTTATGTTTGAAAAAAATCCATTTTAATTGGTTCTAATTAGTCGTAATTTGCAATTAAGATAAAAACTGACCCGTCTCTTATTCCACATTCTGCCTGTCACTTTCCCCCTCTCTATGTATATCTTGATTTATTCCTTGTTATGTATGTTAGTTTCTCTCTGAGATAAAGAGAGAGATGCGAGTGTGAGCGTATGTTAAGTTTCAGCAGTAGTGATGGAATAAAAAAAAAGAAGTTAAATAAATACAATTTTCAACACATATTGCCTTGTCAATTGCCTTCAAAAATCTTTATATTATATATATATATATATATATATATATATATATATATATATATATAGGGGATTTCATAATTTTCAAACGTCTCGAGATGTGATTTTGATAAAACATGGAGAGATTTACATTTATGCTAAACCTGAATTGTTAATTTTTCGGGGTGGGGGTCATAATGCAAAACCGTAGAAACTTTCTTGGGTGGAAAGTTGTTATATATCCCCCCCTTTTTAACAGCAGGCGTTAAAATGAAGTGACTAATATGACCTGTAATATTTTGGGGATCATACCCACGTCATTCAAAATTTCGTTTTTTTTTCTCTAATTACTTATTGTGTTTCTTTTTGTTTGTCCCCACCCCTTACACTTCACGTGTTTTGTTTTATTCACAGGGGTCACTTGATATAGGATGGATATTTTTTCACACTATCCCTGCGAACGAAATGGCACAAGAGGTGATCATACTGTGAAGGCCATCACAACGCATTTTAATGAAAATATATTACAAATAATCACAAAAAAATTCAAAACGGTCGCCTAAACGGGCGGTCGGAGAGGCCCTCTTCAATCAATCGGCTGGTCATGTCAAGCTCTAGCTCCTATATGATTGTCCCAACTCCTTTACCCTTATGACAAGGATGACTTCTGATTTAGGTCGGAAAATTAAAACGGAATTTTTTTTGGTGGTACCCAATGACAGTTTAACTACAGTCTATGAATTAACATTTTGCGAATTGGGTTACGGTTTTAGGGGATTAAGGTTGTTTTTAACTACGTATTGCTTAAAAGAATAAACAACAACAAAAAAAATTACTATACATTTAATTAACCATTGAAATTAATTATTGAATCTATTATTGAGACAGTTGTTTGTGTTAGTATTGCTATGTATAATTTCAATTAAACTTAGTTTTTAAAGATATTTTTCAACATTAAATGTATAGTAATTTGTTTTTTTGTTGTTGTTTATTTTTTAAGCAATACGTAATTAAAAACAACCATAATCCCCTAAAACCGTAACCCAATTCGCAAAATGTTAATTCATAGACTGTAGTTAAACATTAGGTGCTACCAAAAACTTTCCGTTTTAATTTTCCGACCTAAATCAGAAGTCAGCCAAAACAATAATATTATAAATCAATAACACCAAGTAATTATTCATTAAACACGGTTTTATTAAAACCAGTATGCAAATTATTCACACCATATACTATGTAAACCTTTATTTCTTAATAACATATTACACATATCGCAATATTTTAAACACATTAATAAAATGGTCTGTTTTGAGGCAAATCCATCTCAGCTAGACATTAATAGAGACATTGTTAATAAATAAGATGCTAATTAAGAGTGATTAATGATTATTTGACAACCATTGAGAATATAACGTAAATAACTATGGGAATCGTGACGTCGGCAGTGATATAGTTTCGATTAGAGACTAACAGACAGACACACGATCTCCTTTATCATAAGATTTGAATTTCCCCCTATTTAGATATACACTCGTCCGAAGTTTAATAACCGATGGAAGTTGATCCCTTTGATATATGTATACCGTGCTCAACTTAGGTGAAACGGAAGCGGGAAGATTGTGTTGCACCAATCCTTCACGCGGGTCGAACTTCCTGTCTTGAAGATATATCAGTATTTGAAAGACTGTCTGTTATTTCCGCCCGACCACTGGCCTCGAGTATCGGCCCCGAGCACGTTGGAGAATGGATAGACAACTATCTCTACGAAACATACTTCAAAGTGAGGCCACACACACACACACACACACACACACATGTATATATATATATATATATATATATATATATATATATATATATTGGTGCATCACTATTGCAACTCAATAAATTTGGCCACACACATATATATTAATGTGTGTGTGTGTGGCCAAATGTATTGAAAAAAGTTGTAATAGTGATGCACCAATATATATATATATATATATATATATATATATATACGCGTGTGTGTATGTGTGTGTGTGTGTGTGTGTGTGTGTCGCCAAATTTGTTGAAAAAAGCCGAAATAGTGATGCATCAATATATATATATATATATATATATATATATATATATATATATATATATATATGCAAACATACCTATATATATATATATATATATATATATATATGTATTGAAAAATATATTGAAAAAAGATGCAATAGCGATGCACCAATATATTTCTGTGCATATATATACAAACATATATATATATATATATATATATATATATATATATATATATATATATATATATATGCATGTGTGTGTGTGTGTGTGTGTGGCGCCAAATGTGTTGAAAAAAAAAAGCCGCAATATTCATGCTCCAACCCAATATATATATATATATATATATATATATATATATATATATATATATATATATATATATTATATGAAGTTTCGTTTATCTATACATGTTCAGCTAAACTAAAGTCTGATTGAATCATTCTGTTCTATCGAATGACCTACTTTACGTCATTGTTGATTGGTTCTGCCTTTTTTTAGAGACACACACAATGCGTTCCAATCTTCCAGCTGAGTGAATTAGGACAATAACACTGGAACAAAAAGGCAAACCGGGTGGAAGTGAAGAGGGGGGGGTAAAGTAAATGGGGAAACTTAATAATAAATGTAACCAACACTGGTGGGACTTGCCAATTGACGGACTCACCTGGGATGAACACGGATCAATATCACATTGTTAAGGGTGTCTGATAATGATATGTCCCTAGTCGGACCAGTGGATATACCACAGTATGACATTTTAATTGTTTACTAAACTCCTTAATAACATGGGTTGTTTTGAGCTACACTTTGATAGAGATATCGTTAATAGATCAGATGTTAAATAAGATTACATAAGGACTATTTAAGAAGATCCCGGGTTTGAAGTTAAACTCTATCTGATGGTTAAGTTCCAATTCTGGAGCTCTGAATAGTGTGGAGTACCCCTTCATCACCATTACTCCGGGTCCACTCTGACCTGGAGTGGTAGTGCCTGCTCGGTCCCATCTATGGGATAAATATTTAAAAATTGTGTTTAAAAACAATTGAGTTTTAAAAAATTGAGCACCCATCAAGAAAATAAAACGTCTTCGGCATAAAATAACCCAACAAGGGTTGACATGCCACAAAATCTAACAAACCAAACAACCCGCCTACTTTCTTTCTTTCCCTTCTAGCATAAGCTAATATATATTTTAAATTACTCCCAGGTCCACTCTAATTCCACTAACATATGAAGACAAACTTAAATTTGTTCCGACCATAGCTCGTTCGCTTCAGTTTAAATAAAATATCTTAGACGGAGTACCCCTTCATCACCATTACTCCCAGGTCCACTCTGACCCCGTGTGGTAGTATCTGTTATGATACCATCTATGGGTTGAATAGGAGAAAATGAGTTAAAAAATGTTTTTAAAAATTGAATTTTAAAATTTTTTTTCAGTAATCATCAAGAATGAATAAAACAATGTATTCGATATAAAATAACCCAACAAGGGTTGACGTGTCGTAAAACCCAACCAACTAACCAAATATAAAGAGTTGATGTTTGAGTGCAATCGGCAAAGACTAGGACAATATGCATTAATCATCATCATCATCATCATCATCATGTCGCGCAAGCAGCACGGATATCCATGACAATTTCTCGCCAACCTTCCCTATCATTCATTGCCCCTGGGAGGTCGTCTGCGCAGCAACCAGCATCCTCGCATAGTTGGTCAATGTAGGTCCTTGGTGGGCGGCCCACGTTAGCATATCCATGTGTTGGCTTCCACAGGAGAACGTTGCTTATGAGCTCGTCCTTGCTTCTCCAGCAGTGTCCTGCATGCCTAGTCCGTCTCACTCGGATGGTTTGTGAGATGGGGGACAGGTGGCCATACAGCTACTTCCTTTTTGGGTGCTTATTCAATACTGCACGCAGCATTCTTGTGCAGCTTCCACTTAGCTTGAAAATAAGCGAGATGCATTAATAAGTCGTCGGGGTGGCCTAAAGTCGGTAGCAGCCAATCAGCGAGGGAGTCTATCCCCTTTTCACTAACGCTAGACAAAGGAGATTGTTTTTGCGTCTGATGTGGAGTGCCACACCAACCATCAGCTCCTTACTTTACCGCACAGATCCCTATGCTACTCATACGCTGAGTTGGCGAGGGCCGGTATCGAACTAGGAACCTTCTGGTTTCTAGCCGAACTCTCTACCGACTGAGCTAACCTGGTCCTATGAAACCCTTATCCCCCAGCTATGGGTTAAATAGTACCACTAATATTCTTCTACAGATGCATTAATAGAAGCTGGTTATTCTGATGAGTTCTTTCCTGTCTTACCCCATGCGAGGATGAAGAAACATGTTGCTATTCTGGAGGCATTTCCTATTAATGCTATTGAGATCGATAGTAATCAAATAAAGACACATTACTTAAGAATAATAAACGTCATACGGTGCAAAGCCAACATACTTCAAACAACAAGGCGATAAAATGTTACTGTCGACGAAGAGTGCATACTTTATAACAATGTTAAATGCGAGGGATCGTTGTATCAGCGAATTGAATCACCAACACCCCGTCCGAAAGAGTGCTCTTCAATTAAATTATATAAAATTATTCTTGTTCACATTCATTAAGTAAACGTTTAGGTTGGTTGGTTAGATTTTACGGCATGTCAACCTTTGTTAGCTGACATGCTGTACAATCGAACTTATCAACCAGAGCCCCAAAATTGAAACTTCACCATTAGATGCAGCATCCCGTAGAGAATTTTCTAAGTCCAGAGCATTCCGATAAGGATATATAAAAAAAATGTTTAAAAATAACCTTTGCATCTAAAGTTACCTGTCATTTCCCTTAAATCAAAAACTTCTAAATATGTTTAATATTACATTTAAACAAAGGCTATCGGTTGGGGCAGATTAGGAAAATGAATGTGACTTTCGGCCGGGTGGAATGAGGCGGTATAGGATGTTAAGACACAGAATCCCCAATATGCACTATATACCAAGAGAGATTTACAGTGAAACATATACTGCTAGAGTGTGTAGACTTTGATTTAGTGTGAACAAAATACTACCAAACAAGTAATTTGAAAAAAACTTTTCACAAAAATCCTAAAAGAAGTTGAGATTGTACTAAAAAATAATTGAACAATAGTTAAAATCTATACATATGCATATTTTTTCTACCAAACTACGAATCCAAAACTTAGTTGGCATTAAATGACTCACCGAGGTTGATATGCCGTAAAACTGGATACGTAAAGAACTTTAAAAGGTTTTTAGTTCAATTGGCTCAGTCATTTCTTTATTCTGTTTACCTATTTATGTCTATGTAAAAAGTTTCAGTCTGAAACAAATTCCTTTTAGTTTGCTTTTAAAGAGTTGATTTATCTATACATATATATAAAGGGCAGTTGGTGTGTATGTATGTATGTCCGGTGTGACTGGTAAGAAGCTGAGAAAGAAATAAACAAACAAAAACATATATTAACACAATTATCATCTATACATCTATACATATATAAAAGGCAGTTGGTGTGTATGTATGTATACCCGGAGGTAACTACGAAAATAAAACAATTAATGATGTTTATAATATACTTAGATTTTAAAAAAATTGACACTACGCCATCGTCTTCAGTAGACGGAACGATGCCAACAACTTAGATTACTATTGACAAATTACGAGGGTGAGTAAAAAAGTAATGCCATTTTGTTTAGAACACGTATAATTACCAACACAGGAACATGTATCATACATCAAAAGGAAGCTGGTCCTCTGTGGATCACATCCCTACTTCTCCACATAGGTGTCAAAAAGTAATGCCATATTGTTTAGGACAGGTATAATTACCAACACAGGAACGTGTATCATACATAAAAAGGAAGCTGGTACTCTGTGGATCACATTCCTACTCCTCCACATAGTCACCATTTCTCTCAATAGCAATGTTCCACCTTCAAATGAGAGCATGTATCCCTGACCCGTAAAATTCTGTTGATTGTTCTTTGAGCCACTTCCTCACTACAGATTACTCACCAGATTTAGCGACTTCAAACTATCATCTCTTCGACCCCATGAAAGAGGGTTTGAGAGGCAAACATTATTCTAGTGATGAGGAAGTGAAATCTGTAGTGAAGAAGTGGTTCAAATGTATGTATGTATGTATGTATGTATGTATATCCAGATGAGATTACAAAAATAAAACAATTAATGACAAAGTATATATATATATATATATATATATATATATATATATATACATATATATATATATATGAAAGAGAGTTTGAGAGTCAAACATTATTCCAGTGACGAGGAAATGAAATCTGTAGTGAAGAAGTGGCACAAATGTATGTATGTATGTATGTATGTATGTATATCCGGATGAAATTATGAAAATAAAACAATTAATGACAAAGTATATATATATATATATATATATATATATATATATATACACTAAATATCACCGTTTCTTGCATTTTGTGCAAAAATTATGAAAATGTTATTTATATTCGAAGATATTTAAAAATTAAAATATACATAGAAATAGCATTAAAATTCTACTTAAAAATATCCAGCATTTGTAAATCTCAAAAGTAAACAAATCAATACACAAGCGTTTCCCTCCTCCTCTCCTCCTCCTCTTACCCAGGCGTCGCAGGGTAGCCGCTTCTAGTTCTTGATATTTCTTTTCATAAAAGCAAGAAATATAATGTGGAGAAACCGAGTTCTTATTGATGTTCATACCAGTGACCTATATTGTCGAGCTAATCGATAACTGGGCGTGGCCAGTTGGCTTGTAAACAGCTATCGATTGAGATCGATAATCCGAGAAAGTGAGAAATGAAAATGAAAGAGTATTTGCACTGGGGGTTGGGGTGGGGGTGGAGTGGAGAGGAAACAGCTTGGTGTTACGCATGCGCGTACCAGATCTAAACACACACACACACACACACACACACACACACACACACACACAGAGCGGCGTCAGATACAGTCAGCTATCAGTGCGGGCTTTTTTCACTTGCAGTCAGATTCAGTATCTTGTTATATTGGAGATAATGTGTCTGTCTGCCTGCCTGCCTGTAAGCAAAACTACGTCACCGCCAACGTCACAACTCCCTTAGTTATTTAACTTATATTCTCTTTGTTATTACGTTATTTACGTTATATATCTTTATATATATATATTAGTATATATATTATTTCTTATATATATATATATATATATATATATATATATATATATATTATTTACGTTATATTCCCTTTGTTATTAATTAAATAATCATTATTTAATCTTGATTAGCATTTGCATATTATCTATTAACCAATGTCTCTATAAGGGTCTTTCTGAAATAGATTTGCCTCAAAACATCCCATATTATTAATGCATTTAAAACCCTGCAATGTGTGTTATATATCATTAAGAAATAAATGTTTACAGAGTATATGGTGTGAATAATTTGCATATCGGCTTTAACAAAACCGTGTTTAATTCATAATTACATGGTGTTGTTGATTTCTAATATCATGGTTCTATTCTCAAACGTATTAAAAGTAACTCTATGTATAATTGTATATTGAAATCAATTCGAATAAAGTAAAAATAAGTGTAATCTTGTTTGTGTTTATATTCAATCTTATTAGTCTTTCTAATTCAATTTGATATTTAATTATACTAGCAAATTTATGCACCCTCAGGGAGCAAGTATTTAAGTTTTAATGTAATAAAATATCATATTGAATTAGAAGGGCTAATGAAACTAAATAAGAATGCAGATGAAAAGATTTGAAACAGAGGGGGGTATAATCGAAAAAGAGAACTTCT
The DNA here is from genome assembly GCA_023376005.1 of Doryteuthis pealeii. NCBI lineage: Eukaryota > Metazoa > Mollusca > Cephalopoda > Myopsida > Loliginidae > Doryteuthis > Doryteuthis pealeii. The sequence continues at coordinate 17,030,539 of CM042139.1, forward strand.
GAAAATTACTCTTCCATCACTCCCGTCTTTAATTGCTAAATTTTCCTAATTTAACTATTTAGTTAAAATAGGAAGTAAAGAATAAAATGACAGTTATTTCTTCTTGTTAATGGATTAATCCCCGAGATTTTTGCTCATATTCATTAAGATAAAACCAAACAACTAGAAAACAATAATTCTAAGCACATATTTATTAAAATCAAATTTTTAATATCAATATGCAAATTAGCACTCCCATTGACACTGTAAACCGTTATTTTGTAGTATATATACAATTGCATGTTATTAGTATGTATATCCGTCCCTCGGGGCGGGGGTCCAGTGGCTTCGGCTCTGGACCTTACAAGTTAATATCGTTGATTTAAAGGGACGGGGCTGGATTTATTGTCCGGTGCCTGAGGCGCCCCCTTCGAGGGGGAATGCCGACGGGATCAACGAATTTTTTGCACCCGCCACCCATGAGTCTCGGTTTGTGGGTGGTTCCACAGTAATAGGGCCTTGTGCCTAACCCGTACACGTGGGGTACGTGGTAAATATCAAGTATGTAGATATGGCCAACATTCTTAATAATATAAAACAAATTTATTACTATTTGAGGGATTTTTGACTTAAGTAGTGATATAGTTTCGGTTACAGACAGACAAACACACAATCTCCATTATGATAAGATTAAAACTTAAATACTTGTGCTCGGAGAGTGCATTTCCTTTTTTATTTCTTTTCTTTTCTTTTTTCTTTTTTTTTTTTTGCTAGTAACTGTAGAAAAGAAAAAAAGAAAAAAAGAAAAGAAAAAAAAACACAATAGTTTGAACTAATTTCATATTTAAATAACATGTTTGTTGGGAATGTTTTTGTTTTTTTCAAAAAGTTATATCTTAAAATTACCTGAATGTAATTTACATTTAGGTCTTCTCTTAAAAAAAAAACAAAAAAAAAACAAGACAAAAAACAAAAAGAAATAAATATCAGTTTCAGAAATTATGAAAATTGATGTTGGTGTTTTTTTCCCCTGTTATTTAAAGATTGATTTTTGTAACTCTCTAATGCTTTTGTAAAAGGCATGAATTAAACTTCAATGTACTATACATAAGCCTTTAATGAGTTGGGGTGCACCTGAATACAGTACGCAATAAATTTCATTATTATCATCATAACATCGAAAGGATCTGGGTTTTTTTTAAGAATACGATATCAACTAATAACGATTGCAAAAACGATCATTTTCGTAATACAATCCGAGTATTAAGTACCCCCAATCCTACTACTATCGATCGATGTGGAGGGCCGTTGGCTTCCCTGGAACTCATCCGTCCTTTGACAGCTCTTGTTTTTATTGATGCTGGATGTTCCCACACTCATCTCACCAGACATGACGGGCATGCCTGGTGAGGGTGCCAGTTTAGTCGCCAGCAGGCCGACCATGGAAAAGGTAGTACTAGTTTACATGGTACTAGTAGCAGGTAAGAAAGAAGGCCTGACCTCACACACGGTCCTGATAGTATGAATAAATGCAATGCTACTTTTCTTCCTGTGGCTCAAAACATTTGCATGTCCTATTTTCATCATAAACGTCGCATTCAGACCAGAGAGAGAGAGAGAGAGAGAGAGAGAGAGAGAGAGAGAGAGAGAGAGAGAGAGAGAGAGAGAGAGAGTTAAATCAAGATTATCATGCTTTTTACCCATTGAAGTTTTTTTAGCTCTTAAGTAAGCATATCAAACGTTGTGATAATTAAATTCTGATACTGTGGTTTATCCACAGGTACTACTAGTAGAGAGAGTTAAATCAAGTTTATTATGCTTTTTACCCATTGAACTATTTAGCAATAGCTCTTATATAAACATATCAAACGTCGTAATAATTAAATTATCATACTGTGGTTTATCCACAGGTACTACTAGTAGAGAGAGTTAAATCAAGTTTATCATACTTTTTACCCATTGAACTATTTAGCAATAGCTCTTATGTAAACATATCAAATGCTGTAATAATTAAATTATCATACTGTGGTATATCCACAAGTCATGTAAGTAACCATTATACCACAAACGCCTCCATATTTATATACTTATTCACATTTTTTTATATTGTTCTCAGAAACAAATTTTAGTGACTTATCTGGAAAGATCAAAGTAAAAATTAGGACCCCCACCTCCACAAAATGAAATATAGATTCCTAAAATAATTCTAATACAGCCTTCATAGATCCCTTTTCTAGCAAGTTAATCGATTTGCCGTCTCCATTGTCTATACTGAGCACTCTGGGGTTGTTTTTGACAACATCCTTAAAACGTTTCTAATAATAAGTGGTTAACACGCTGCTTTTAAACCAATGGTAACAATCACACCTTAAATGTATTGTACTCTGTAACAAATAACTAGTATGAATACATTTAGTGCTACTTTTCTTCCTGTATCTCATAACATTTGCGTGTCAGATAGTCAGTGATATGGAAATCCGATCTCACTGAAAAGGTAAAGCGAAAATTCTTCCAAACTTTAGTTGTATCAGTGCTACTGTACGGCTGCACTACTTGGACCCTAACGAAGCAACTGCAGAATAAGCTAGATGGGAGCTGCACAAGAATGCTGCGCGCAATCTTAGACAAGACGTGGAAACAACACCCCAAGAGAAAACAGCTGTACGGCCACCTGCCCCATATCACACAAACCATCCGTGTGAAGCGAACAAGACCCGCTGGATACTGCTGGAGAAGCAAGGATGAAATAAGTGACGTTCTTCTGTGGAACCCATCCCATGGGCACGCCGAGTAGGCCGTCCAGCAAAGACGTACATAGACAAACCCTTCACGGATACTGGATGCTGTGCAGAAGACCTCTCAGGAGCCATGAATGATAGGGATGTTTGGCGAGAGATTGTCATGGATATCTGTGCTGCTAACACGACATGATGATGATGATTTTCTACATAAATGTCGCATTTAGATCTGTATCTCCTTCGTAATGTGTTAATACGAGTTCGACAATTTGTACCACAATCGTAGGGGTAGTCTCCGTGGCGTAGTGGCTAACGTGCTAGATTATGACATTGTTGTAAACGAGTTCAAACTCCAGTCGTGTTGTTGGGGGTGCGTGGTGTGGTGTGGTGTGGTAATCCTTAACTTGTTCCTCGTAAATTCTTACCATAAAATAAATTGAACCCTCATTTTATGTCCGTGTTTTTGCAATAAATGTTTTATTTTTCTTGCACCCGTTATTTTACAATACTAAATATATTTTATTTATTTATTTTAATATTCACTTCAAAGTGTATATTCTAAAAGTTTAAAATAATGGGTGCAAGAAAAATAAAACATTTATTGAAAAAACGCGGACATAAAATGAGGGTTCAGTTTATTTTATGGTAGGAATTTACGAGGAACAAGTTCAGGATTACCCGTGGTGTTATGGTTAGAGTCATTGGAAGGAGTCGATAGTACCACTACTGTTCTTCTACAGGGATGCATTTGGCATTAAATAAACCACGAAGGTTGATATGCCATTAAACAAATAAACCAAATTATTGGTTGAAAGCATTGTGTCTGGTTTTAATTGCTCAAAGAAAATGCTGAGAATAATTTCTTGATATCAGTATTCTTTATTTCAGTTTTTGGACTATTTTCCTCATCTTTATTGCAAAATGATCACGGTCGTACTTTTAAGGAGCACGAGTATTGATTTATTGATTGGTTGGAGTAGGAAATGCCATCAAATATGACATTCTCCGTTAAATGATCGATGTTTTCTTTTGGTCTTTGTAAAAAGAAGAAACCCTTTCTCTGAATTTTTGAGACGAGGCTTGATGATTAATATTATTTGGATTATTCGGACTATTGACAATAAAGATGAGGATAATAGTCCGAATAATCCAAATAATACTGAAGAAACTCTATTTAGGAATTTTTTTTCTTTAAATAAACGATATCAAATATAAAAATAGATATTCTCCAAGTCTTGAATTTAACATTTTATTTATCTGTGACAGAAGCTATAAAATAAGGAGTCTGTGTTATAATGATAATGTTTCAATGCTATTTTGCTGAAAGAGACGAAAGAAACAAATAGAAAAAAAATACACAATGGAACTAATGAAGCGATGATTGAGAATTAAATAAAGGAAAGCCGCGCGTATGAGGGTTTTTTTGGCTGTTTTTTTTTTGTGTGTGTGTGTGTGTTTTTTTTGCCGGAGAGCAAGTAGGATGATTTGATGAGGTGGAGAGCAAGTATGATGATTTGGTGAGGTGGAGAGTAATTATGTCGATGTTTCGTCTATCAACATGCATTCAGAAAATTTATTTGTCAGCCCACAATAAAGCACATGCAGTAGGGTGTGGCCAGTAACTGTATGTGCAGTGGGAGTCTATTATGTAAGAAATGGAGGCAGAGGGCATTGCCGTTGGGTGGATTTACATGTCAGCCACAATTAGTGGAACTGTGGACGTGTCTGGGTAACAGATATATATATATATATATATATATATATATATATATATATATATATATATGATACTCGAATGTGTGTATGTCTGTGTGTCTATCTGTCTGTCTGTCTGTATGTATGCATGTATGTATGTGCGTGGGTGCGAATTGAAGTATAGATTTGAAAAAAGAATTGAAATATCTTGTAGACCAGGGGATCAAAGTTTGGGTATCGGACATGTATGCCGAAAAAGGAGGGTTCCCTTAATGAAAAATTGTGATATTGTGAAAAGTGTCTGATACCTATTATTTAAACATAACATTTATCATCATGTAGATATAATATAAGAAATAATTAATATATATATTTAGATTATAAATCAAAATCAATCATCATAAACTTTTGTAATAAAAACAAGAGCCAAAATAAACTTATTCTTAAGTTTTATTTCACTTTATTTCTACTTGCTGACTTAATTCGTACAACAAATTCTCAGTTTATATGCAAGGCGGACGTCGTTCATTTGGTCCATCCCATTCACACAAAAAAGGGGCGTAAAATTGATACTACAACTATTTCAATTTTGTAAAAATGCATGTCACGATATCATTGTTTCTATTTAATTTAACTTTTAACTTAACTAATCGAGTCATTTTATGATTTAATAAAGATATACAACTCATTCAACTGTGGCATATGGAAATCTAATAGATTGCAATGGAGTTATTAGAATAATAATTGATTAAAATTGTGAAAAGTACCTGGTACCTATTACTTAAGCATAACATTTATTATCTAGATGTAGATATAATATAAATGAATTATTTATATATTTAGATTAAAATAATCTATAATAAACTATTTCAATTTTTTTGTAAATGCATGTCCCGATGTCATTGTTTTTATTAACTTTAACTTTTAACTTTAGTCAAGTCATTTTATAATTTAATAAAGATATACAACTCATTCAATTCTGACAAATGGAAATCTAATAGATTGCAATGGAGTTATCAGAATTATAATTGATTAAAATTATTTTATTTATTTTGTTATATTCAAAAAGAACTACAATGGTTAATTTTTCAAAAATACTAATAGTACCATGTACTCGCTTGGTTACCTCCTTTCAGGAATGAAACCGTATCCTTTTAGAGGTAAAATATATTTTTTATAATATCACAATTTTTCTTAAGGGGATCCCTCTTTTTGGCATACATGTCCAGTACCTAAACTTTGTCACCCCCCCCACTGTGTAGACATGTTTTTGTTTTTTTTTCAATGTAATTTTATGTCTACATACCAGAAAGCATGCGTCTCTTTGTTTGGTTGCATTGTGTACAAAACAAAAGTACACGCAGACATGTATTTATGCATACACACACATATACACGCGCATACTTACATATGCCCCCCCATACACACACATACACACTCATCTTTGTTGCACTTTTAATCTTAAGGGTTAGGAAAATCGCGCCAATGAGAGTGTACTTTTGTTAAAAGTGCATCTTATGTACCGGTATGCACGTGTTGGTGTGCATATTTGTAAAAAAAAGAAAATTGTGCCCTTTGTGTGAAGCTTGAGATAAATAATATTTGACATGGGTTAACTGAACTGTAAACGAAATTACAACCGATTCTCTTTTTACATTAACCAACAGATGTGATAGATCTCATAATTCAATCCATTGAGATGCAGCACACAGTGAATGGATGCCATTTACATTGCAAATAACAAAGGGTTATATTTCATAAAGGGGATGTCGTAAATAAAGAGAAACAATAAATGAATGCAGTTTATTTTTAGGGGTTTTATTACAATTTTTTTATTTCAATTTTTTATTCCAATTTTTCTATTTCAATTATTATAATTTTTATTTCAATTTTTTATTTTTTTTTATTTCAATTTTTTATTCCAATCTTTTATTTCAATTTTTTATTCAATTTTTATTTCAATTATTATAATTTTTATTTCATTTTTATTTCAATTTTTTTATTTCAATTTTTTATTCCAATCTTTTATTTCAATTTTTTATTCAATTTTTCTATTTCAATTATTATAATTTTTATTTCAATTTTTTATTTCAATTTTTTTATTTCAATTTTTTTAATTTTTTTTTCAATTTTTTATTTTTTATTTCAATTTTTTTTATTTCAATTTTTTTTTTTATTCAATTTTTTCTTTTCAATTTTTTTCAATTTTTTTTTCAATTTTTTATTTCAATTTTTTTATTCCAATTCTTTATTTCAATTTTTTCTTCTTTTGGCAATGATGGCATGTCGGTTAAACAATTGCTATAGAAATGCACACGCAAAACACAATTTCAGCAAAAACAACAAAAATTATAATACACAACATAAAAAGAGAAAAAAAAACTATTTTGGAAAAAAGTTGGACATACTCCCACTTCCATGATTTGATTAATATAACACACAAAGTTCAGATTGCTTACAAAACCTGCAGTTACCAAATTGAAGTGCAAATTATGTTCCTACCGGGTTTTCCCGAAAATAAAACCTACCTGCAAAATAAGACCTAGAGTGAGTTTTCAAAATGTTCTTAATATAAGCACTCAACTTAAAATAAGCCCTAATTGAGAGCGGCAGAAATTATTAATGTCGTTTTTCGATATATGAAGAATAAGACATAACCGAAAATAAGCCCTAGTATTATATTTCGGAGTGAAAATTAATATAGGCCTTGTATTATTTTCGGGGAAACACTGATTTTTTAAATATTTAACCCACCGATGGTACCCTAACAGGTACTACCACTCCAGATCAGAGTGGACCCGAGAGCAATGATGATGAAGGGATACTTCGCATTCCCCAGAGCTCCAGAATTGGAATTTCACCCTCAGATTGAGTTTAACATCATATCAAGGACACTAAGACCCTCAGCCACCGCCTTCTATCATATATGATTAAAAAGGGTTAGGGGTGGCTATATGAGCAATAGGGTCGGGAAAATCATATAGGTTCTAGGGCTTGAGTAACCAGCCGATTGATCGGAGGGGGCCTCTTCGACCGCCTGTCTAGCCCAGGTAAGGGCCAAAATGGAGTGTTTCATGTCATGGACTGCTCAGCCACCGGGGTTCCATCCTTAAGTATCAAGTGTCACCACCCACAACCAACAGGTGGCCTCATTGAGGGGAGGTATTACCCCTCTGCAGAGGTGCAGTCGGTGTATTGTAAATCCCCAGACGACAGGGCTGAAAAAATATTGGTCATTAAAAGTTTTGTGGTTTATCAATGAGAAATAATAATTCGATTTACATTCAAGTGACTCAAAAAATGCGACTAGTACCATATAACCCAAGGAGGGGGTTCAAAGTTTAGGTACTGGATATGTATGCCGAAAAGGGAAGCCCCCTTTTAAAAAAAAGTGTGATATTATAAAAAATATATTTTACCTCTAAAGGAGACGGTTTCATTCCTGAAATGAGGTAACCAAGCAGTACATGGTACTATTCGTATTTTTTGAAAATTTAACAATTGTAGATCTTTTAGACTATAACAAAATAAATAAAAATTATTTTAATCAATTATTATTCTGATAACTCCATTGCAATCAATTAGATTTCCATATTCCACAGTTGAATGAGTTGTATATCTTTATTAAATTATAAAATGACTTGATTAGTTAAGTTAAAAGTTAAAGTTAATAGAAACAATGACATCGTGACATGCATTTAAAACATTGAAATTGTTTATTATAAATTATTTTAATCTAAATATATAAATTATCCATTTATATTATATCTACATCTAGATAATAAATGTTATGCTTAAGTAATAGGTACCAGGTACTTTTCACAATATCACAATTTTTCATTAAAGGAACCCTCTCTTTTCGGCGTACATGTCCTGTATGTAAACTTTGACCCTACCCCGCCCTATATAATTGGATAGGTCGATTTTTCACTTTTTAAAAATATCAAATTGTTCATCTATGTGAAAGTTGTGTGTTAGTATACTGAATACTGATACCAAAAATTAGATTTTTTTTACTTGCACTATTGTTTGAGGAAATAGCATCAAAGATTGTTTACTAAAATGCAATTAAAAAAATCCTTGTTTTTACAACATTCGGTCTAAAAATTGGTTTGAAAATTTACCATTTTCAATATTTATATCAGAAATGTTATTTTATTTTATTAAAATGAAACGAATTGAATATTATAAATAGAATTCAAATTGAAAATGTGCCCTCCCCATCACCACTGTCACCTCTGATATGTTGCTTTTTACCTCTTAATCCAGCTGTATAACCGACGATCTTTGATGCTATTTCCTCAAACAATGGTAAATGTAAAAGATCTAACTTTTGGTATCAATATTCAGTATACTATCACACAACTTTCGCATAGAAGTACAATTTGATATTTTAAAAAGTGAAAAATCGACCTACTCTATGTACAGAAAGCAAAATCTCAAAAGAAGTTGTAATACTTATGTTTTGGAAAAAATAAAAAATAAATGTAAACCAATATGAATAATTTTGATATTTCGGACTGTTGTCCTCATCTTTATTGTGCATAAACAGCCGCAGTAAGCCCGGGTTCTGTTCATATGTTTTTTTTTTAAATTACCTTAAAATAAGTCATCTTCAGACGATTTCCCAAGAATTCAGACGTGGCTTCAGAGCTCAAATTGTTACCATTTACTCAAAGGTGCCCCAAGTAGCATAAATGCCACCAGACTTATTGAACAGAAATACGATTAGATATATATATTTACCAACCCCTCCGCACGAGCAGGATGTGACACTAGGTCAATTTCTTAAGCGGGTTCAACAGGTTTGAATTCAGAGTTTTCCTTTTCCTAGACCGGTTGCCTAACCAAGGTTAAAGAGCCCAGTCTGCTCTGATATTTACCCATAGCTGGAGGGAGAGTAAGATTTATACCTTTCCCAAGGGTATTAGCGCTAAGTGAAATGCAATTACCACATCCAGGAATTGAACTCGGGGCGATGAGTCCATTTCCCATGACTTTAACCATTACACCACGCGGTTCCACCACAATACGATTAGATATAGAAAAATAAAATGGAAAAAGTTACTTATTCAATAGGTACCAGGTACTTTTCACAATATCACAATATTTCATTAAGGGACCCCTCCCTTTTCGGCATGTCCGGTACCTAAACTTTAACCCTACCCCCTGCATAACCCTGTGGTACCTGTCACCTGATCCAGTGATCGACGACTAAACAAGATTACTTGATGAGGATGGCTAGATAGGTGACAGGATGAAAAATAAGACCTGTCAAAATGGCGGACAGGGTCAAAGGGCATCTTTTGAGCGTGAGAATGGCAATCTCTCTGCATTGCAGTTCAGTCTCTAACTATTCACAGCAACGGATTCTCAATCCGTCGTCCCCAACGACCCGTTGCTGCTGGATACAGGAAATGGTGTCGAGTGCGTCGGGGATCTGGGTCCGAACCTTTAATAAAAACGTGAACTTCTTGATAACATCAAATAAATAAATTACCAAAAATTGACGTGAGGCAGAGAGAAAGAGAAGTGGATAAAGATTTTGGGGCTATTTCCTATAACTCAAACCTTAAAAAAGGGGAACCACTCTGAATTCATTTCTAAATTATTTATTTATTTATTAATTTACTAGGAAAAAAGAAGACAGGGTTAGGGTTAGGGGTTAGGGTTAGGGTTTGGGTCTAGGGTTAGTTTAATGGGAAAATAATGGGTAGATTAATTAACAGATAAAATTCATTGCTTAGGTTGGAGTAATGGGAAATAACCGATTTTGGTTTAACTCTTTTTCTACTTTAAACCACTCACAGCGGCTCCCCATACCACACTCGAACAAAGTACAAAAAATAATGGTTAGTTCATGATAATTGAGCAGAAGGACTCAGATTACAATAATAATAATAGTAATAGGACTTTATTTCAATTTACAAGATTCCAGGCTCGATACCGGTCCTCGCCAACTCAGCGCATAAGTAGCACATACTGGATAATCTGATTTGTGCGATAAAGTGGGGAGCTGGGGTAGGTATGACCCTCCATCTCAGCAAAAACAATCTCCCTGGTCTAGCGCTAGCGAAAAGGGGATAGACTCCCTCGCTGTTCGGCCACTCCACTAACTTTACTTTTTTATTTAGATAGAATAAGTTTTAAGGTGAATAGATAGTGAACTTTGAAATATCCCATCATATAGGTAAAAAATACCAAGAACATTTGGTACAGCCCTTGTGGGAAATTTGGTAGGCAAAGAGTTAAGTGCTGACAATGGTGTATGGCTACTATTGATGCCGACTTTATTATATCATTTAGATTATATTTGTACAATGCTTCAGATGGCGCAACGGATATACGGGTTGAGTTGATACAGTTCTAAGTGACAATCGTCTCTAGTTTGCAGGTTCAATTCTGGCAAAGAGCGATAATAATATAGAATACTTAACACAGCTTAACAGTTGTACCCGATCATGGTTAACGGAATGAGAACAGTCTACCCCCGTGGATTGAATAAAGAGTTCGGTTCGAAGTTTCGTGAAGGCTCCCGATTATGCCATAAAGGTTCCCGAGTTCGAAGAGAAGGTTCCAGAGTTCGATATAAAACACCTCAAGAAGGCCTGGGAGCTTATCGACCGAAACGTTGTGTATATAACAATAGAGACGAGGACAATAGTCCAAATAATACAAAAATATTTTACTTAGGCTGGAACGTCGAACTCTAACACCGGTATAAAAAAAAAAAAATCTACAAAATTACGTAAATATTTCGACCACGTGGCAGAGCATGTCTGCTTAACTTTTTGTCTCTTAATCATAGAGTAAGATGTTATCGTTCTTTTATTGAAATTATTGAAGCATACAACGTAATGAAAGACATCAGATTATATACAGTGTTGTTCAAAATAACAAAGAAAGGGAACTTTTAGCTCCTATGGATTGCGTAAATGTCACTATGACACGAAACTGGAAGGTGACAGAGAGCCACTTATTCAATGCATTGTCCACGTGATTTCCAGATGGCTGTATATATAAAAGAAAAAAAAGGGAGAATTCTTTAACAGCTGTGTATGGGAGAAGAGGGGGGAAGAAGGGGAGAAGTAGGAGAAGGGGCATGTTTCTCCTGATCCCGTCATGCCATACGATACTTCTTTATTATTCCGTAGGATTCTTAAACCGCGCTGCCCCTTCGACCGTTAAAAATATAACTTTATCGCTTCGTTGAGAAAATTCAAAATAATTTCACTCAGCAGTTACAACTGGGATCACAACATCCCCACCCTATCCTATCTATCTATCTATCTATCTATCTATCTATGTTGGAAAATTAAATATTGATAAATAGTAAAGACACTTTAAGTACATAATGTTGGATATCAAAGATAATATCTTTATTAAAAGCAAAAATATCTCTACTTTTTTTTTATCCACGCAAAACATTTTTGTAGTAATATATATTATTTTTATGGCTTCTTTCAGTCATCATCAGCAGTCCAATGGCATCTATAGAAAAAAAAGGACCCCCCTTTTCTCTTTCTCTTTCTCTTTCCCTGCCTCTGTCTGTCTATGTCTGTGTCTCTGTCTATGTCTGTCTCCCTGTCTCTCTGTCTCTCTTTGTCTCTCTGACTCTGTGTGTGTAGGTATGTGTGTGTGTAAGTGTGTGTGTCCCTGTCTGTCTGTCTGTCTGTCTGTGTGTGTCTGTCTGTCTCTCTTTGTCTGTCTGCCTCTGTGTGTGTGTGCGTGTGTGTGTGTGTGTGTGTGTCTGTCTGTCTGTCTGTGTCTGTGCTGTTCTGTGTGTGTCTGTCTCTGTCTGTCTGTCTGTCTCTCTATGTTTGTCTGTGTGTGTGTGTGTGTGTGTGTGTGTCCCCTGTCTGTCTGTCTGTCTGTCTGCCCCTCTCTCTCTCCTCCCCCCCCCTCTCTCTCTCTCTCTCTCCTCTCTCTCTCTCTCTCTCTCTGGGACTAAATTATGATTGATCTTACATAATAGTACAAGAAAAAATAAACGATTTTTTTTTATTTTAGTAATTACAATCATGTTGAATAATTTTGGGTGTCCCATCGTTTTGTGATGGTTAGCAGATCCATTACTACTGTAATAGCGAGTTCGAGCCTAGCTGTATGCCCCGTAATTGCAACCTTGTGTCACACCCGACCCGTGCCGAACCCGTTGGGTAAATACCTACTACATTTCAATATATATTTTGGGTGTCCCATCTGTTGTGCAATGGTCAGCAATCTGGTCTCGAAGATCCATTACTACTGTAATGTTGAGTTCGATCCTCGTTGTATGCCCCATACTTGCAAACTTGTGTCACATCCTACCCGTGGTGAACGGGTTGGGTAAATACCTCCGAGCAACCTGTACATGATTTCGTTTTTTTTTTTTTTTTTTTTTTAGTCCCAGTGAATCAAGAGTTGGCATTGGGGGGGGAAAAGGATTCGATTCCTCAGGATCTCGGACAAAAAACAAAGGCATTAAATCAAGACAATCGCTAACCTCACGTTAATCCTGTTCAATATTCCGTGATGTAAATTTACTTTTATTAAAAATACCCAAAAGTCGGTAGAGTTTCCGACTAGGAACCACAAGGTTCTTGGTTCGATACCGGCCATGATTTCTGGGATTTAAAAAAAAAATCCCAATGAAACAAACAGTTCAATAAGCAGAGATGAAAATAATTCTAAAAGATTCTTCGAGGCTTTTTAAAATTATTTGCTAATAGTTTTTATACTATCTTCTATATATTAATACTCGTATTCCTTAATCTTCCGACCGTTATCATATTGCAACATCCTCTAGTTAAAAATGAGACCGTACCAAATCATCCCAGATGAAATGCAAAAATGTAAATTCTGATTATCTGGTGTTGCATATCCACCGTATTCTTATTTGTTTACGAGTGTCGTCATCTCAGCTAAATAATGTACCATTCCGTTTTTATTAGAAAGAAAGAAAGGGAAGAAATAGGACATACTACACAGAAAAGAAACATAAGAAAGAAAGAAAGAAAGAAAGAGAGTAGGAGAAAGTTAGAGAGAAGGCGTAACGCTAATCTAAGTGAGAGAAAGAAAGTGAGTTGAATCAAGATTATTATACTTTTTACATATTGAACTATTTTTAACAATAGCTCTTAAGTAAACATATCAAACGTTGTAATAATTAGATTATCATTATACTGTGGTATATCCACAGGTCCCGCTTGTAAATTATAAGTAAAGTCGGCAGGGTGGCCTAAAGTCGGTATCAGCCAGACAGTGAGGGAGTCTATACTCTTTTCCCTAGCGCTAGACCAAGGAGATTGTTTTTGCCATCAACTCCTTATTTTACCGCACAGTTCCCTGTGCTACTCATAGGCTGAGTTGGCGAGGGCCGGTATCGAACCAGGAACCTTGTGATTCCTAGTCGGACACTCTACCGACTTTAGGGTATTCTTAATGAAAGTAAATTTACATCACGTGATATTAACGTGAGGTTAGAGATTGTCTTGATTTAATGCCTTTGTTTTTTGTCCGGCATCCTGAGGAATCGATTCCTTCCACAACACTCTTCCTCCTAAATGCCAACACTGGCGTCGCTCCTTTTCACCTTGTGAAGGTCGTGGTATAAAGTTGGAGGTGCGTGGTGTCATGGTTAGAATCGTAGGAAATGGACTCGTCGACCCGAGTTCAAATTCTGGACGAAGTTACAGTTCACATAGCGCTAATACCTTTGGGAAAGGTATGAATCCAACTACTCTCCCTCCAGCTATGGGTAAATAGTAGGGCAGACTGGGCTCTTTAACCATGGTTAGGCAACCAGTCTAGGAGAAGGAAAACTCTGAATTAAAACCTGTTTGATCCGCTTGGTGTGGTCACTACTAGAATAGGCTTAGTCCTAATTAGTGATCTATTTCAATATTAAGAATATTTATTATTAATTCTTTGCTTCTTGGAAACCTGGAAACCTCTGCATGATTTATATTTTACCGGCTGTTGTCCTCATCTTTATTGCTATATACACATTTCGGTCGATGTACTCTCCGGCCTTCTTCTGGTGTTTCTTGTCGAAATCGTTCACATAGAGCTAATACCCTTGGGAAAGGTATGAATCCAACTATTCTCTCTCCATCTATGGGTAAATAGTAGAGCAGACCGGGCTCTTTATGTTGCATACCTCTTTCTTTAATTCTATTTCTTGGCCGTCTTTAGTATTCTGATCGTCTTTGGTATTTCTTCTATCATCTTGGATATCTTCTAAGGACTAGCGCCTGGAGTTGACTTGGGGATTTCAGTCTGGTTTTCTGTTAGGGATTTCTCGTTATCAGAAGCCCTGTGTCATTGTTAGTTTTTAGATAATAAACACAAGACTTCGATTTACTTTTGATCTTATTTTATTGTTAAATCCCCACCAGACATCTGCGCAGATCGACTTACATCCTATCGGGCTTGGCTCCTACCTGCTAACTAGCTGAGACTTACTTACTATCCTTAAACCGGAAGACAGGGTCTTCTATGCCTTCCGGTTCTCACGATTTATCCCCGGAAGGCAAGGTGAGAGTGAGGTCAAGCACCGTCACTCACTCTCAAGGCCATCAGCTGCACTAATCGCCATTATGTTTCTATACTACCTTATATAAGTATTAGGGATCTAATAATTATGTAACATTTAACCATGGTTAGGCAACCAGTCTAGAAGAAGGAAAACTCTGATTCAAACCTGTTAAACCCCGCTTGGGGTGGTCTCTACAAGAATAGGCTCAGTCCTAATTAGTGATCTATTTTACTAAATTTTTTTAACAAGTGGTTTCCCTTCAATAAACAACAAAAAAACCTTAAACCGCTGACATAGGAATTCAGTTTAAAGTTGTTTAACTTGTTATTAGGATTGATTGTGTGGGAAATAAAGTTAATGTGTCATTGAATGAACGTTCATCACAGTTCAATGACAATCATATTCTCGCTACATAACCGGTAAGTATTAATATGCTTAAATTGAATATTAAAATGCTTCGAGGATTTT
The DNA here is from genome assembly GCA_023376005.1 of Doryteuthis pealeii. Taxonomy (NCBI): domain Eukaryota; kingdom Metazoa; phylum Mollusca; class Cephalopoda; order Myopsida; family Loliginidae; genus Doryteuthis; species Doryteuthis pealeii. The sequence continues at coordinate 17,045,938 of CM042139.1, forward strand.
TTTTAATACTATAAATCATAATTTATGTATCTATCTATACATATATAAAGGGCAGTTGGTGCGTATGTATGTCCGGATGAAAGTACAAAAATAAAACAATTGACGACAAAGTAAATATATATATATATATATATATATATATATATATATATATATATATATATATATCCCAGTTTTTGATTTTTGTGCAAAAATTATGAAGATTTGATTTATATTCGAAGATTATATATAGACATAGCATAGAATTTCTACTTAAAAATGTCCAGCATTTGTAAATCTCAAAAGTAAAATCAATACACCAGGGTTCCCCCCTCTTTCCAGGCGATGCTGGGTAGCTGCTTCTAGTACATATATAAAGGGCAGTTGGTGTATATGTATGTATGTATGTATGTATGCATGATCGGGGGAAACTACGAAAATAAAAACAATTAACAAAGTATATATATATATATATATATATATATATATATATAAAGTAAAAGAAGTAGTAAAGTCGTCAGCCATTCAGTGAAGAAGTCTATCCCCTTTTCACTAGCGTTAGACCTAGGATGTTGTTTTGCGTCTGAGATGGAGCGCCACACCTACCATCAGCTCCTTATTTTACCGCACAGATCCCTGTGCTACTCATACGCTGGGTTGGTGAGGGCCGGTATCGAACCCGGAACCTTGTGGTTCCTAGGCTAATTCTCTACTGACTGAGCTAAGCCGGCCCTCACTATCACAATCACCTCCAATGACAATTATATTCTCGACATATAACTGGCAAGTATTAATATAATCAGTAAATAAAGAGAAACATTTTTAACGTAATTTAGTGCTTCTCATGGCCGGTCCGCAGGTGTCACACATGATATTTTTTAAAATTTGTATTGTTTGGAAGTACGACAACCGTGCATGTAAACAAAATTTGGAAATATATTTATAGAAATATGATCTTTGTTCATTTTCAGCTCTTCACCACGATGGCTGTTTTACCATCTTTTTGCCAGCGTTGTTTTATAGCAGGGGTCACCAAATTACAGCCCGCGGGCCGAATCCAGCCCGCGAAGGCATTTTATCAGGCCCGCCGACGGTACTTGAATTTGTTTGTTAAAACGTGCGGAGCGCGAGACGTTCTGATACCATTTGAATTTGAATATCATGTTAAACTTACTAAATCTTTATGGACTTGACTACAGAATCAACCCATCGAATGAAATTGACTGATAAACATTTGAAAGCAATTCTCTTGATTGGATGTAGCAATTCCAAAAAAATGAACCGACAAAAAACGATTTTTTTTTTTTTTTCTATAAAGATAAGAGTCTGAATGATTATATCAGAAGATTTTTATAAGTTTCTAAACGGGAGTTTTTAATAAAAGAACTATGAATACAGAATTATGCTAAAAATATCAATAAAGAAATCAACCCTGTTGTAAAAAAAAGGACTGTTTTACTTATTTTTCAAGATAACGGTGAGTAATTTTTTCCCAATCGGATAATTGGATCTTTGAATTAACTGTTTTTCTTTGTAACAACTCTTTATGTTCGTTTTGTTTTGTTTGTTTTTTTTGGGGGGGGGGCGAGTTTTTTTATTAAGTTCAAAATTATTTACGTTTCTTCCTTCAATATTGCTTAAACTGGTCAGGTGATGCGAATTTGGTGGTACCTACAGTCCGCAACTCCCCAAAATTGGAAAAGCACTGATCTAGACAGTTAAAGAAGAAAAAACAAACTGGTGATGCGTAAATTTGTTTAAAAGTGACAGTAACAAAAACAAACAAACAAACAAATAAATAAAAACCTCCCCCGGGCAAATTTAAATTGCAGCAGTCAATAAAAATTATTAATTTTTTGATAGTTTATTTTTATCGTTTCTTTTTCTTTTTTCTTTTTTTTATTGTCGGTCTGATTAAATACTCATCTAACTTGAATAATAAAGCAGCAAAGATGTGTGTATCCTGTGAATATAGAAGTGTGTTTGTTAGCAAAAAGATTTATCACTGTTAGAAGAGGGGGAAAAAGTACTTGAGATTTGAAACTAGTTTCTCTCTGTCGTGACCTTGTGATAACAAAAATGACAAATTTTACAGCACCGAACAGACAGACCACTCTCAATCCTACTCCACTCCACCACCCAAATGCTGACAGGACACGAAGTATTATGTTCAGTTTAAAAGATTTGAATTGGGAGATTTATACACATAAAACAATGTATATACTTCGTTTATATATTAAACAAATACAATATTATAATCTCGGCAGTGTAGGTCACATACGTGGTGATTTTTACTTGATGTTTATTAATTATTAAAATGCTTGATTTATGGTTTGTTTGCTATTACATGAATAAGAGCTTATTGTCTAGATCTAAGGGTCACGTGTACTTTTAAATCAAACATGTTGTAACTGCCTCGCTTTGAATTTCTATAGGCTTGGGTAACGACATGTTGAAAGTAAAACAACTCTATCGGATGAAAATTGAGCCTCGGTTTGATCGCGGATCAAGTGAACCCGAAGATGAACCGGAAACAGAAAAAAGAAAAGAAAGAAATGAAAACCACAATAAAAAAGTAATAAAATGACTGAGCCTCCTTCGAAGTAATAAAAAGTACGATACGAAACGAGAACGTAATTAGACTGTAAAAAAAAAAAAGACACGTTGTTCACTTGAGATATTAAAACTTTGACTCATTAATTGACCTGCGAGACAAGCTTGTTAACACTTACACCACGATGGGACACCCAATCGATAGTCATAGTAGGTATTTACTACGGTCTCCCAAAAGTCACGTCATATGCATATTTTACAAAATAAATTCCCTACCCCCGATTGAAAAAAAAATTTAACAAAAATCAGGGAATTATCCGATTTTAATGAAATTTTCAGTGTTGATTTATCAATGAATGATTTTTATAATGCATCAGTTATTGTATTTCAAAACTTTCTGATTTTTTTTTCAGGTCACTTAATTTGCCCCCCCCCCGCTCCCTTATTTTTGGGGCGCAAAATATTGGTGATGTTATATAAATTTGAAACTAATTACAGTATAAATAAAAAAAACAAAAGACAGAAATTGGCGTGGAAAAAAGGTGATTGTTTGGGGTTTATGGCATGTCAACTTATTGTGGGTTATTTTATACCGAAGACGTTTTTGTTTTATTCATTCTTGATGGGTACTCAACATTTTTTTAAATCTCAATTTTTTAAACTCGTTTTTAAGCTCATTTTTTTCTATTCAATCCCCATAGATGGTACCCTAACAGGTGCTACCACTCTGGGTTAGAGTGGACTTCGGAGTAATTGTGATGAAGGGGTACTCCTCATTCCACAGAGCTCCAGAATTGGAACCTCACTATCAGATAGAGTTTAACGTCATACCCAGGATATTAAGACCCTCGGTCACCGCCCTCTAGCACATATATGATAAAAAGGGTTCGGGCTTGCCATAAGAGTAATGCTAGGATTTGATATGACCAGCTGATTGATCGGAAGGGGTCTCTCCGACCACCCATATAGTCTAAGTAAAGTCTAAATAAAGTTGAGTGTTGCATGACATGGACTGCTCGGCCACCAGGATTCCGTCTTTAAGGATCACAGGTTGTCACATACGGCCAACAGGTGGTCCCATTGGATGGGTGGGGGAATGATACCCCTCTGTAGAGGTGTAGTCGGTGTATTCTAAAGCCCCAGACAACAGGGCTAGCATAACACAGTAATAAAATGACTGGCTACTTCAGAGTAAAAAAAGTACGATACGAAATAAGGACTGAATCACAGACCAAGAATCTGTGTTTTACAAAATAAATATACCCCTCACCTTTATTGAAAAGATACCAAAAATAAGGGAATTATCCGATTTTTAATGAAATAAATCCGATTTTAATGAAATGATAAATCAACACTGAAAATAACTTTAAAGTCGGATGTTTCTCTGATTTGTGGTAATTTTTTTCAATCGGGGGGGGGGGGTAAATTTATTTTGTAAAATACGGATTTTTAGGTAACTTTGGCAGTGCCTAATACACGCAAAATCACCGAGAGAATCGCTTTGTCGCTTTATTTGAACTCAAAGTTCTTCTCTCTCTCTCTCTCTCTCTCTCTCTCTCTCTCTCTCTCTCTCATAAGGTTAAATATGAATAAGCAAAAATGTAGTCTTTGATAGAAGTGTCAGTTTAATAAATCTTTTGAACTGTCTGGATCGCTGAATTATCGTCTCGATTGTTGAGAGGTTATTTAAATCCTGACTAAAATCAAATCACATGGTCGGGTTAACGTTCTAAGTAACAAAATAACTTTTGTCCTCCATCTTTACTCCAATTACACACAAAACAGGTTTCAGTCCCAGTTGTATTTATTCAAGCATAAATTGCTCGATGGTTGTTTTCTGTTGTTCTGAAAAGAATGTGTATTTAAATCAACATGGGAATGTTGCTCTGTGTGCAATCTTCCATGAGAGGAACTCAACAGCTATCACTAACAAGGCTCGTCTATATGTTTGTAGATTTTAATGTACTGTCATTGGGGTTTTAAAGGCTCACATCTCCGCCAATTCTTCGAATTGAGCACTTTCTTTGGTATCATTGCAATATACGCATCGAAATCTATCAGAAAAGGCAATAAAATCGACACCTATAATTTGCTCGTGTATGAAAATAAATATATTTGGAATAATCTAAAGAGATCATGTCTAATAAAGCCGGCATGAAAATAGACTAAGAAAGAATTGCCCCGACCCATTAAAATTAAACTTCCTTGGCATTTATTAGTAGCCCTGGGTCATATGGTACAAAAATAACATTTTACCAACACTAAAATCATTCACATTTTATTTGAAAACCCTCTAGATAAAAACGATACAAAAAAAAAAATAAAAAAAGTTATTATAATGGAGATTATGTAACTGTTTGCCTGTAACCGAAACGACGTCACAACAGATGTCACGATTTCCTTAGTTATTCAAGTTATATTATATATCAACGGTGATGAAATAGTCATTATTTAATATTAATAAGCATTTTATTTACTATCGATGTCTATATTAAAGTTTAGCTGAGTTAGATTTGCCGCAAAACAGCATTATTAATGCATTTAAAATTCTGAAATATGTGTTATATATCTCTAAGAAATAAGGATTTACATAGTATATGGTGAGAATAATTTGCATAATGATTTTAATAAAACTGGGTTTAATAAATAATTATTTGCTGTTACTGATTTCTAATACTATCATGTTATTCTCAAACGTATTAAAAGCAATCCTATATATAACTTTATAACAAAAATCAAAATAACATTAAAACAAATATATTTTTATATTCGTTCTTATTTAGTTTCGTTAGTCTTTCTAATTTAATATAATATTTTATTACATTAAAACTTAAATGCTTACGCCCAGGGGCGCATACTTTTGCTAGTCTATTAAAATAGTCTGTAACGAAAACTACATCACTGCTTACGTCACAGTCATTTGAGGAATTAAATAAGTTTATCAATGAATATTTAATTTACAATCAGTATCATTACTACATAAAAATATAAGAATTATTAATTAATAGTAAATTTTTCACGAAAATGTCGATACTTATTCACCTTTTAGATGAATTTATGTTTGAAATAGCTTTTTCCTAAAATATATTTGGTGAAATATTCTTTTAACTAAGTCGACCCCCCCCCCTATTTAGTTTTATGAAATCTGAACGAAGTATATTTTACTTTTACGGTTTTTATTTTTTTTCTCTCTAAAGATAAGAGTCCGAATAATTAAATCGTTTTTTTTAAGAAACGTTTTGGAGGTCCCCACTGTCGTAAAACAAAACAAATATCTCAGTGAATATATGATATGAAATATCTCAGTGAATATGATGCTTTTTAAGTAAGTAAGTAATTTTTAAAAACATATTAAACGTTTTATTTTTTTCATTTAATTTTCCCACCCCACTCAGGCAATATCTTTCAAAAATGTACTTTTACACCGTCCAAAGGGTGTTTTTTTTTCTAGTATAAATAATGATTTCCCTAAAAGCGTAAACATCAAATTGATGCGAAATATTTTTTTTGTTTGGTTGAGGATGTATAGTAGAAATGAGTTTACTGTTGGTAAAATGTTGTTTTAGATACAAAAGCACCGAACGCTACACAGGAAATTACCAATCAAGTTTAATTGGGGGTGTAAATCATTTTCTTTGCGATTATTTCTCTTGAAATTAAGATATTTTCACATTGAATGATTTTGATATTTTTAACTGTAATCTTTATAGTGGTATGTATAAACACAACGTTCGGTCCGCTGTAACCTCGGGCCTTGTTCAGGTGTTTTGTGGTGATTAAAATATACGAAAGTAGAAATAAAAGAAAAAGAAAAGAAAAAGCAACAAGCTCCCATGTGGCCTTTCACCGGAAATACCATCTGCGCAGGTCCGACAGAAAGGCCTGACTCTCTTCCCCAAAAAGAATCCCTCGGCGATTCTGAGGCCGTAATTGGATATAGTTGGTCCTGTTAGCCAGGCAGATTTTTTCCTCGCTACTATGATCCCGTTCAATAAAGCCTGAGTTATGAAACTACCTTCTGCTTTTGTCTCTTTCCTTTCCTTTCTCGTTCTTTGAATGCATTCTATTCCAGCTCACTAGCCCAAAAGAACAAACAACCAAGCTTTTATATGGGGCTAAAATACCAGCACCAAAAAAAACTAACTATAGCCCCATAGTTTCTTATTTACCTTAAAAGAAAGTCATGCTGCTTGGAGCTCCTTGAACTAGTGGTAACGATAATAATACTCCGAAACAACGTTTGAACTAAAGGATATCGTATAATGATGACTTTAGTCTAAAGTAAACAGGGAACACCTGAACAAGGCCCAAGGATACAGTGGCCTGAATGTTGTGTGTATACATACCACTATAAAGATGAGGACAACAGTCCTAGATATCAGAATTATTCACATCAAGCCTCGTCTAAAAAATACAGACAAATAATTTTCACCTTGATTTGATTTTTCAGTCTTTACATATTTTCTTACTGTGGTATATCCACAGGTCCTGCTAGTGGACTAATAATATCTCATTTCTAGCCTTTAAACCGCCCTGTCGGCTGGGGCGTTAGAATGCACCTCTGCAGAGGGGTAAGACTCACCCAATGGGGCCACCTGTTGGCCGTGGGTGGCGACCCATGATGCTTAAGGATAGAACCCAGGTGGATGAGCAGTTCATGACTTGCAATACTCCACTTTGGCCCTATCTTGGGCTAGACGGGGGGTCGGAGAGGCCCCCTCCGATCAATCGGCTGGTCACGTCAAGCCCTAGCACCTATATGATTTTTCCAACCCTATTGCTCTTATGGCAAGCCCCAATCCCTTTTTATCATATGGGTGCTAGAAGGCGGTGGCTGAGGGTCGTCATGTCCTGGGAATGACGTTAAACTCTATCTGATGGTGAGGTTCCAGTTCTGGAGGTTTGGGGAATGTGGAACACCCCTTCATCACCATTGCTTCCTGGTCCACTCTGACCTGGAGTGGTAGTACCTGTTAGGGTCCCATCTATGGGTTAAATAGAAAAACATGAGTTGATAAACAAAATTGTATTATCCATTAAGAATTGATTTATTTCAATACTTTATCGGCATTAAATGACCCACTGAGGTTGATATGCCGTAAAACAAAATCAAACCAAAACCTTTAAAAACGTTTAAAGCTGAATTCCTGATTACCCCCGAGAGCAACTCGTTATTCCATTGGTTGTTTGTCAATATTTCTCATTCCTCCAAATTTAGCATCTCATCAATCATAACAATTTAAAAATGGGATCACAAGGGAATGACTTTAGATTCCGGTGCTGATTAATTAAAGTTCGTTAATGAAAAAATTCCATATGAAGAACACCGTTGTTAAGGATACAATATCATTTCTATGAAATATCAACACACATTACCTGCTGATCACACATTCACTTGTTGCTTGGTTGGTTGCTTGATTTGTTGGATCTTACGGCATGTCAACCCTTTTATTTATCTGTATTTATGAGATGAGGCTTGATATGAATAATTTTGATATTTCGGACTGTTGTCCTCATCTTTATTGGGGGTATGTGGAGAAATGTAGAACAAACACGGGATGTTACAATGGATGGAAATTCATTAGTCGTAGTACCGATGTTCGAACATTTCGGTTTATAAAGAAACCTTCTTCGGGACAATATGAAACCAATTAAGGAGAAAAAAAGATTTGTGTAGTTAAAAAGATGATGGATGTTTTGAATGCGTTGAGTTTGGAAAATTTGTAGAAAAGGTTCGTTACCGTTCGTTGATTAGAATGAATTGGGTATATATAACCACAAAGTTCAGGCAATTGTAACCTCGGGTTTTGTTTTGGTGTTTTTAATTACCTTAAAATAAGTCATCATCAGTTGAAAATTTTGAATTCAGACGTAGTTTCGGAGTTGTGTCGTACCCTTCTTGTGCAAAGGATTTGATAGATTAAAGGAATTTGAATTCAAGGTTATCATCTGATGATGACTTATTTTAAGGTAATTTAAAAAAATCTAAACAAGTCACAAGGTAACAGTGACCTGAACATTGTATTTATACATACCATAAAAGATGAGGACAACAGTCCGAAATATCAAAATTATTCATGCCAACTCTTGTTGGGGTTATTGATGTTTTGTTTTATTCATTTTTAAGTGTTTACTCTTCCAAATTTTAACCTTTGTTTGTTCTTATATCTTTTTCTTCTCTTTCTCCAGAAATCCGATTACCGTTTTCTTTTCAATCCCCAAATTCTCCGTAGACCATAATAATTACACTACAGTATATCACAATAAAATTGAATACCAATCAAGAGTAAATAGAAAATACCTTTGGCATAGAATAACCCAACAAGGGATGACATGCCATAAAATCAGAAAGAAAGAAGAAGAAAAGAAATCGATTACAACCTGTCACTCCAGTGGGTCTAAAAACTGACTGTATGGTGAAAGAAAGGGAACTAAAGCAGTTATTTCAATTAATTTACACAGTAGTGTATATCAGCGATTCCGTACGCAAGTTGTGAGCGCTTAAACCATAGATTGGAAATCAACTCCTCTCAATTTGACTGGTTTCGGCTAAATTAAAGGTAATTTATGAGAAAGTGATGTTTTGTTTTATTCATTTTTAATGGGTATTTTTTAAATTTTAAATTCAATCTTTTTAAACACTTTTAAAACTCATTTTTTTTTATTTAACCAATAGATGGGACCCTAACATGTACTACCACTTCGGGTTAGTAATGGCGGTGAAGAGGTATTCCACGCGATTAGTCGGAGGGGGCCTCTCCGACTGCCTGTCTAATCTAAATAAGAGCCAACGTGGAATGTTGCATGTCATGGATTGCTCAGCCACCAGGGTTCCACCCTTAAGCATCACAGGTCGCCACCCACGGCCAAAAGGTAGCCCCATTGTAGGGGGTCTTTTCCCTCTACAGAGGTGCAGTGGGTGTATTCTAAAGCCCCGGTCGATAGTGTATAAATAGTCCTGGACCAGCGCATTCACTCTCTACGAAAGGTAAGCTAAGCTAGTGTGTGTGTGTGTGTGTGTGTGTGTGTGTTTAATACGCTTTGAAAGTGCATTGTCAATTAAAATAAATTCTCATTATATATGTATATATATATAAATATATATATATACGTATACATACATATGTGTGTGTGTGTGTGTGTTAGAGAGAGAGAGAGAGAGAGAGAGAGAGAGAGAGAGAGAGAGAGTGTGTGTGTGTGTATCTGTGTTTAATACGCTTTGAAAGTGTATTGTCCATTAAAATAAATTCTCATTATATATATATATATATATATATATATATATATATATATATATATATATATACATACAGGTGTGTGTGTATGCGTGTGTATGTGTGTGTAACCCTTTCAACAATGCCCCACACAAAGAAAACTAGCATTCCCTACAAATTAAACTATCCCTCCTATCATGACCCAGGTGTGTAACCCTTCCCATGATGCACCACATAACAGTAGACGTGGACAAACAAATAATTGGCTTGAAAGTCGCCGTTGACGTCATGTCTTTGCTATTTTAACTTAGATATACTTCCTTTATAAATGATCAAAAATTCATTTTTTTTTTTTTTTTTTTTTTTACTTGCGTTTTACCTTCAACCGTACAGAAATTCTTTACTGAAATTTAACGAAAAGAATGTAAAACTGATGAAATCAGTTTGGAATTATTGTTCTTAAATGCAACTCATTTCCATTCAAAAATTGAAGTATATCCGTTTCATGGTCACATAATTGAGGAATATGTGGAATTGATATGTTGACAAAATGAAATGGAATAAATTCTTCCTTATTGAAATGATTAACGGGTTAATTGAAAAAGAAATGATGAATGGTCAGATGAATAATGAATTCAAAAAGATTTCAAGGCCAAAAACAGAACATTTTAGATTTGATATTGTAAAGAAAAAAATACATTGGCGATAATTCCGTGACAGATTATCAGTTGAAAAGTGTCTTGTTTCGCAGAGAATCATCTAGGACAGAAAGATGAGACAAAGGAAGAAACTTTGAGTTAAGCTTAAATAGAAGAAACCATAAAGATTACAAGGAATAATTGGAGACTAGCAGGACTTGTGAATATACCACAGTATGATAATTTAATTATTACAACGTTTGATATGTTTACTTAAGAACTATTGCTAAATACTTCAATATGTAAAAAGTATAATAATCTTCACTTAACTCTCTCTATTCTCAGTACCTGTGGATATACCACAGTATGATAATTTAATTATTACAACGTTTGATATGTTTACTTCAGAGTGTTGAATTGTTTTTGTATAGTGTTACGATTTTTACGATCATGCTAAGATGATGTAAGCTACGGGTTTACACATATACTCACCGGCATTTAATGATATGTTTACTTTAGAGCTATTGCCAAAATACTTCAATATGTAAAAAGTATGATAATCTTCAATTGACTCTCTCTACCTGTGGATATACCACAGTATGATAATTTAATTATTACAACGTTTGATATGTTTACTTAAGAGCTATTGCTAAATACTTCAATATGTAAAAAGTATAATAATCTTCAATTAAGTCTCTCTACTCTCAGTACCTGTGGATATACCACAGTATGATAATTTAATTATTACAACGTTTGATATGTTTACTTAAGAGCTATTGCTAAATACTTCAATATGTAAAAAGTATAATAATCTTCATTTAACTCTCTCTACTCTCAGTACCTGTGGATATACCACAGTATGATAATTTAATTATTACAACGTTTGATATGTTTACTTTAGAGGTATTGCTCAATACTTCAATATGTAAAAAGTATAATAATCTTCATTTAACTCTCTCTACTCTCAGTACTTGTGGATATACCACAGTATGATAATTTAATTATTACGACATTTGATATGTTTACTTTAGAGGTATTGCTCAATAGTTCAATACGTAAAAAGTATAATAATATTGATTTAACTTTCTCTACTAGCAGTACCTGTGGATAAGCCACAGTATGAGAATTTAATTGTCACAACGTTTGATACGTTTACTTAAGAGCTATTTCAAAATAGTTCAATATGTAAAAAGTATAATAATCTTGATTTAACCCTTCTCTCTCTCTCTCTCTCTCTCTCTCTCTCTCTCTCTCTCTCTCTCTCTCTCTCTCTCTCTCTCTCTCTCTCTCTTTCTCTTCGGTCCTTTTTTTCATCTTTTCATTATGTTCGATTGATTTTTTCTGTCGACTGAAATGTTGTATATATAATAATAAAGATGGGGACAGGCGAAAAATAACATACAGTACTTAACATAGCTTAACACTTGGGTAATCATGGGAATGCAGGTTCAATCCTGACTACAGGTGAAAATAACAACATAGAATACTTAACATAGCTTAACATTTGTACTTGGTTATGATTAACAGAATGAGAACAATCTACCCCAATGAATTATTTAAAGGTTCAAAGTTCCATGAAGACTCCCAATTACGACATGAAGGCTCTCGAGTTCGACAAGTTTCACGATTTCGACAAGAAACACCAGAAGAAGGCCGGAGAGCACATCAACCGAAATGTGTACATAGCAATAAAGATGAGGACAACAGCCGGTAAAATCTAAAACATGTAGAGTTTTACAGGTATCCAAGAAGCAAAGAATTAAGAATAAATATTCTTAATAGTGAAATAGATCACTATTAGGACTGAGCCTTTTCAAGTAGTGACCACACCAATCAGATTAAACATTTCAATTCAGAGTTTTCCGTCTCCTGTACTGGTTGCCTAACCAAGATTAAAGAGCTCAGTCTGCCCTACTATTTACCCATAGCTGGAGGGAGAGTGGTTGGATGCATACATTGCCCAAGGGTATTAGCGCTATGTAAACTGTAGTTTTCGTCCAGGATTTGAACTCGGGTTAACGAGTCCATTTCCGACGACTCTAACCGTTGCACTACGCACCTTCAACATTACGAAAGAGGTATGACTCTTCATGCGTGTATCAGAGTGCATATGTCTGTGTTATGAGAAAATGTACGAGAATAAAGAGGTACATGTACGAAATATATATATATATATATATATATATATATATATATATATATATACTAATTCTAAAAGATGTTGTGTAAGTAAGAGAGTTTGAAAGAAACGGTTAATGTTCTTTTAATTAAAAAAAAAAGTGGGATTTTGCGGGAAATTTACAATTGGGTGCATGTGTGTGCGTGCATGTATGGGTGTGTATGTGTGAATGAGAGAGTGAGAAAGACAGACAGAGAGTGAAAGAGAGTGAGTAAATCTGTGTGTGTGTGTGTGTGTGTGTGTGTGTGTGAGAGAGAGAGAGAGAGAGAGAGAGAGAGAATAAATGTGTGTGTGAGAGAGAGAAAAATACAGAGAGACAGTAAATGTGTGAGAGGAAGAGAGAAAGAGAGAGAGAGAGAGAGAGAGAAAGAAAGAGAGAGAGAGAGAGTAGATGTGTATTTGATTAAGTCAATTTGTGTTTGTGTGTGTGTGTGTGTGTGTGTGTGTGTGTGTGTGAGAATGTGTATATGTATGTGCGACTGTGTACGTGTGCGAAAGAAAATCAGTTAGTGATTACGTTATAAAAGGAAGTCATGTGGTGTAAAGTTATTAATTTTGAAATGAGAAATATTTGTCATTTCGAAACGGACAAGAATAAAAAGCAAGAAACGTTTAAAATCCACAAGAAAAAGAGACAAAAAAAAAAAGATACGGGAACAAAAAGATGGCTGTCATTAAAGCGGGAAAAATTGTGATTTGAATTTTTGGTTGAATTTTTTAGAAAACGAAGCAGACATCTCAGAAGAGATTTAAAAAAAGAAAAGGAAAAAGAGATTCTATGCACAAAAAAAGAGAAATATATGTAAACTAGCAGGACCTGTGGATATACCACAGTAGGATGATTTAATTATTTCAACGTTTGATTTGTTTACTTAAGAGCTATTGCAAATAGTTCAATATGTAAAATGTATAATAATCTGGATTTAAATCTCTCCCACTCTTTTTTTCTTTCGTTCCTTGTTTTCATCTTTTCATTAATGTTCGATTGAAATAGATTAACGTTATCGCTTCAACGCGCTCATCTCCTCTCTCCATATCTCCCCTACTCTCTTTCTTTCTTTCTTTCTTATATTTCTTTGTGTAGCATGTCCTTTATTTTATTATGATAAAAACGGAGTAGTCCATCATTTAGCTGGGGTGACAACACTCATAAGAAATAAGAATTCGGTAGATAAGCAACACCAAATAATCAGGATTTAGATTCTTGCCCTTTATCTTGGACGATTTAGACGGTCCCATTTTTTACCATAGGATGTTGCAAGATAATAATGGTCAGAAGATTAAGGAATAAGAGTATTAATATTGAGAAGATGGTTTTAATAAATAAATTAGAGAAAATAAAGTGAGAGGAAAAAGAAAGTGAGAAATTGCTTGTTTAGTTAGTGTGTTGGATCTTACGGCATGTCAACACTTGTTGGGTTATTTCATGCCGAAGACGTTTTGTTTTAGTTATTCTTGATGGGTACACAATTTTTGTTTCAGAACTCAATTTTTTGAAACACATTTTTTTGTATTTAACTCATAGATTGGAGTCTAAAAAGTACTACCACTACCAGAGTGGACCTGGGAGTAATGGTAATGAAGGGGTACTCCTAGAGTTTAGCGTCATATCCAGGACATTAAGACCCTCTGCTACCGCCTTTTAGCACATATATTATAAAAACGGTTGGGATTTGCCATAAGGGCAATCATATAGGTGCTAGGGCTTGACATGACAATCCGATTGATTGGAGGGGACCGTCTAGACGAAGTTAGGACCAAAGTGGAGTGTTGCATATCATGGACTGCTCAACCACCAGGGTTCTATCCTTAAGCCTCATAGGTCACCACCTATGGCCAACAGGTGGGGTGGGGGGTCTTATCACTCTTTAGAGGTGCAGTCAGTGTATTTTAAAGCCCCACCGACAGGGGGGAGTGAAACATAATAGACAGAATAGGAAATGATAAATTTGAAGAAAGAGGAAGGAAATAAAAAATGAAAGACGGAAGAAAAAAAGAAAACGTAAGAGAGAATACAAGAGAGATTCAAAGAGAGAATGTGAGAAATAAAGAAAGAATACAAGAGAGATTCAAAGAGAGAATATGAGAAATAAAGAAAGAATACAAGAGAGATTCAAAGAGAGAATGTGAGAAATAAAGAAAGAATACAAGAGAGATTCAAAGAGAGAATGTGAGAAAGAAAGAATACAGAGAGATTCAAAGAGAGAATGTGAGAAATAAAGAAAGAATACAAGAGAGATTCAAAGAGAGAATGTGAGAAATAAAGAAAGAATACAAGAGAGATTCAAAGAGAGAATGTGAGAAATAAAGAAAGAATACAAGAGAGATTCAAAGAGAGAATGTGAGAAATAAAGAAAGAATACAAGAGAGAGAGAATGTGAGAAATAAAGAAAGAATACAAGAGAGATTCAAAGAGAGAATGTGAGAAATAAAGAAAGAATGCAAGAGATTCAAAGAGAGAATGTGAGAAATAAGAAAGAATACAAGAGAGATTCAAAGAGAGAATGTGAGAAATAAAGAAAGAATACAAGAGAGATTCAAAGAGAGAATGTGAGAAATAAAGAAAGAATACAAGAGAGATTCAAAGAGAGAATATGAGAAATAAAGAAAGAATACAAGAGAGATTCAAAGAGAGAATGTGAGAAATAAAGAAAGAATACAAGAGAGATTCAAAGAGAGAATGTGAAAAATAAAGAAAGAATACAAGAGAGATTCAAAGAGAGAATGTGAGAAATAAAGAAAGAATACAAGAGAGATTCAAAGACAGAATGTGAGAAATAAAGAAAGAATACAAGAGAGATTCAAAGAGAGAATGTGAGAAATAAAGAAAGAATACAAGAGAAATGTGAGAAATTAACAGAGAAACGAAGAGAGAATACAAAAGAAAAATAGAAAAAGAAGACAAGTGAGAAATATAAAGAGAATACAAGAAGAGATACAAAGAGAGAATGTGAGAAATTAATAGAGAAATCAACGGAGAATACAAAAAAGAAATACAGAAAGAATACAAGTGAGAAATATAAAAAGAATACAAGAAAGATACAACGAGAGAATGCGAGAAATAAAGAGAGAAATATAAAGAGAAGACAAGAAAGATACAAAGAAAGAATGTGAGAAATAAAGAAAGAATACAAGAGAAATGTGAGAAGTAAAGAGAGAAATGAAGAGAATATGCAAGAGATTCAAAGAGAGAATGTGAGAAATTAATAGAGAAATGAACAGAGAATACAAGAGAGAAATACAGAAAGAAGACAAGTGGAGAATATAAAGAGAATACAAGAAAGATACAACGAGAGAAAGTGAGAAATAAAGAGAGAAATATAAAGAGAATACAAGAGAGATTCAAAGAGAGAACGTGAGAAATAAAGAAGGAATACAAGAGAAATGTAAGAAATAAAGAGAGAATACAAGAGAGATTCAAAGAGAGAACGTGAGAAATAAAGAAGGAATACAAGAGAAATGTAAGAAATAAAGAGAGAATACAAGAGAGATTCAAAGAGAGAATGTGATAAATTAATAGAGAAACGAAGAGAGAATACAAGAGAAAAATAGAAAAAGAATACAAGTGAGAAATATAAAGAGAATACAAGAGAAATGTGAGAAATAAAGAGAGAACTGAAGTGAGAATGTAAGAGAAAAATACAGAAAGAAGACAAGTGAGAAATGTAAAGAGAATACAAGATGGATATAAAGAGAGAATGTGAGAAATAAAGAGAGAAATATAAAGAGAATACAAGAAGAGATACAACGAGAGAATGTGAGAAATAAAACGAGGAACTGAGAGACAACACAATCGAGAGTTCATAAAGTAGGGGAAAAACCGAAACATGACAGGAAATGTTGGAAAATGTAAGTCTGTGTATGTGTGTCTAAAAGTGACACACTTTTCATATTGAATTCTCCTCTTTCTGTTTTATGAATTGTGTCTTTTCTTTCTCACTGTTAACAATGACATACAGTATTCATACTGCATTATTATTGATATGAATAAACGATATGAATAGGTAGCCTAAGCCAGTACTTAAAATGTTATCCCTCTTTAAATCATGCAGTCATTTACAGGTCTTATTCTCTATATATTGCTCAACACGCTCCTCGCCATTTACCATTAAATGGGCTCGTCGCTTCTGACTGACTGATACATTTGTCTCATAAAAGCACACCTTAAAATGAAAACTATTACTCCATATTACTCTTTACTTTTGATGTATGTACATGTTTGTGTATGTATGTGTATAAAGCCTTACACACATACACAATGCACACTTACACACATATATATATGTGTGTGTGTGTGTATACGCACACGTTTTTAAGCTATCTAGATATAAAGATAGAAATAAGACATTTCAGTTTCTTTCTTTCTTTTGTCATTCTCTCTCTCTCTCTCTCTCTCTCTCTCTCTCTCTCTCTCACACACACACACACACACACACACACACATAAGCATTTGCACGTGAGTATGTATGTGTATGTGTGAGATAGATAGATAGATAGATAGAGAGAGAGAGAGAGAGAGAGAGAGAAAGAGAGAAAAAATATATAGAGAGAGCATGCGCTTTTAAGCTACCTAGATATAAAGATAGAAATAAGATTAATTTTCTTTCCTTCTTTTGCCATTCTCTTTATCGTCTCTCTCTCTCTCTCTCTCTCTCTCTCTCTCTCTCTCTCTCTCTCTCTCTCTCTCTCTCTCTCTAAATATATATGTGTGTGTGTGTAAGAGAGACAGACAGACAGACAGACAGAGACAAAGAGACAGAGACAGAGAGTGGATGTGCAAGCGAAGAACCACGCATACACAAATCTCTCTCTCTCTCTCCTCTCTCTCTCTCTCTCTCTCTCTCTCTCTCTCTCTCTCTCTCTCTCTCTCTCTCTCTCTCTCATTCACTCATGTACACACACTTACAAAACTGTGTGGGTTGAGACAAACAGTGGAGAGAAAGAGAGAGATAGAGAGATAGAGATAGAGAGAGAGGGGGAGGAGAGATTTGTAGTGTGCATTGCTCTCTGCTGCACGTGTGTCCGCGTGCACGTGCACGCGCTGGCGTACGTGCGCGCGCGCAGTGTGTCTGTTTGAATATCTAATGTAAAGGTTTGATAGAGAGACAGTAATAAATGAATAAAAAAATGACATTAAAAAAAGAAAAAGCAAAAAAAAAAAAAAAAGCAGAGACAACTGAATGAAAAGATGTCCGTCCGATGACGTCGAACCAGTTCGTTTTTTGGCGAAAGTAAACTCTAAATTCAAATCAATTGTACTACACTTAAAAATGAACCTTGTCACATCCTCTCTTACCTGCAGGGGATGCGGTTGGCATATTTCTATGCCCTACAGATAGGGGGAGTTAAAATGTTGTGATAAATAACAAAAAAAAAAATGAAGAAACTACTCGAAACTAAATATAGGATAATAGATAAGTATAAAAATATATTACTAGCAGCGGCTACCCGGGGTCGCCTAGGTATAGGGGGGATTTTTTTTAATTAGTCCCGCAGATCCATTATTACTGAATCGTGAGTTGAATCCTCCTGGGATGCCCCATTTAAATCCCTATATATAAAAAAAATAGACCTTGCATTGATCCAGCTACTCTGAAAAGAAATATTAATGTCTACTATCTAAAATATTAAACGAAAAAAAAATCCATGCTGTTATCATTTAAATTTTATTTTTTAATTATCTTCACGAATATAAATCAAATCTCTATTATTTTTGCTCAAAAACCAAGCCTTGGTGATATTTAATGTGTGTATATATATATTTACTTTGTCGTTAATTGTTTTATTTTCGAAGTTTCCTCCGGACATACAGATTCACACAACTGCCCTTTATATGTATATATGTATAGATAACTAACTTAAAAGCCACCTTATTGAGCGGAAATTTAGCTAACTCCTGCAGAGTTCTCTTGATTGAGTCTTGAAACCAACAATAAACTTCATACGTTTCTGGCTATCGTGATGCCATTGCATTGGTTTACGTATTAAAAAAACTGCTGGTCA
>CM042139.1:17067003-17072003 GCA_023376005.1 Doryteuthis pealeii
AAACAATGTGGTTTTAAAAGATTGAGTTTAAAAAGAAATTTTGAATGCCCGTCAAGTAAGAATAGAACAACACGTCTTCGGCATAAAATACCCCAACAAGGGTTGACATGCCGTAAAATCTAACCAACCAACCAACCAACCAACCAATCCTAACTGACTATCTTATATTTATAACTGACCCTATTACTAAGCGGCATCATCAAATGTGAACTGTTGTCGATAGTATGATTATTTCGGTCGAAGTAATTTCTTTTTTTTTTTCTAGATTTAATAAGGATTCAAATTTCAATCATTGTTTTCTCGATCCATAATTCATGAGCTGCTTATGAATTATGAACGTACCTGTAGTATAATTTTTAATAGGACCCGTTAGCCTTAGAATGATGGGGTCCATGGAAAGTTATCTGACAGTCGTTGACGGGTACTAACCTTTTGCTTGACCCCTTAAAAGTACGCGATTAGACGCGTGAAATAGTTTACTTTAGATTCAGCAGAGATTTCAGAGCGAACGGACGTGTAGGTCGTTGCTCTGAGCGATCTCCCCCCACGGTAGAATCAAATGGGCGGGCGAGAAATAAAGCTTGATCAAGAAACAACTAAGTCTTGTTTGTTAATTGAATATTAAAAACAATGACCAGCCCATTACGAAGAAGAATAAACCCCCAGCAGAGAAGTAAGCTCAACCAGAGAAGATGGCGGCCAAGGTAGAAGCAGAACGTAACAAGTAAGACCACCATTTATCAATTATCTAAGTCATCGAGGTGACCTAATGTCGGTATCAGACAGACAGCGAGGGAGTCTATCCCCCTTTCACTAGCGCTAGATCAAGCAGATTGTTTTTGCATCTGATGTGGGGCGCCACACCTTCCACCAGGTCCTCATTTTACCGCAGAGATCCCTGTGCTACTGCTGAGGTCGGTATCGAACTAGGAACTTTGTGATCAATCATCTATTATCTCTCAATTATATACCCGACGTATGATGTGGGTATATATGAGTATACAACACAGATGTGGCAAACCTTGTGTGTCACGAGTAACAAAGACGACATTGTTGTGTGTCTTGGTTAATCAATAGTATCAATACAAATAAAAATCAATTTATTACTGCACACAACACAATCGATGTGATCGACACTTAAAGTTGATGGTTGGTTGGTTGGTTGGATTTTACGGCATGTCAACACTTGTTGGGTTATTCTATACCGAAGACATTTTGTTTATTCCAAAATTTCAGGAAATGAATGTTTTAATTTGCTTCGTTCTAATTGAATCACACTTTGAAACACTGACATTTGCTTCTTCTGCTGCCACTTAACCCTACTTTCTGTACAGACTGTCGCTGGATTACGCAATTAGTTTAATTCACGGATTCAAGATCCAGATGTCACAAACATTGTGAGTATTGAATTATAAAAATAAAGAATGCACGCATGATGTGATTGACACTCAATATTATGAAAGCTGTTGATGACTGGTTGGTTGGTTGGTTGGTTGGTTGGTTAGATTTTACGGCATGCCAACCCTTGTTGGGTTATTTTATGCCAAAGACGTTTTGTTCTATTCATTGGTTGGTTGGGTTTTACGGCATGTCAACCCTTGTTGGGTTATTCCATGCCAAATACATTTTTGTTCTATTCATTGGCTGGTTGGATTTTACGGCATGCCAACCCTTGTTGGGTTATTTTATGCCGAAGACGTTTTGTTCTATTCATTGGTTGGTTGGATTTTACGGCATGTCAACCCTTGTTGGGTTATTTTATGCCAAAGACGTTTTGTTCTATTCATTGGTTGGTTGGATTTTACGGCATGCCAACTTTTGTTGGGTTATTGTATGCCGAATACATTTTGTTTTATTCATTCCTCATGGGTACTCTTTTTTTTTCAAACTCAATTGTTTTTAATCACTTATTTCCTATTGAACCAATAGATGGAATTCTGACAGGTATTCCACTCCGGGTCAGAGTGGATCTGGGAGCAATGGTAATGAAGAGATACTCAACACTCCCCAGAACTTCAGAAAATTGGAGCTTCATCATCAGATAAAATTTAACGTCATACTGTTACATAATTATTGGATCCCTAATACTTATATAAAGTAGTGTAGAAACATAATGGCGATTAGTGCAGCCCACGGCCTTGAAGGATGAGTGGCAACGCTTGACCTTACTCTCACCTTGCCTTCCGTGGATAAATCGTGAGAACCGGAGGGCATAGAAGACTCTGTCTTCCGGTTTAAGGATAGTAAGTTTCAGTCAGTTAGAAGTTAGAAGCCGAGCTCGTAGGATGTAAGGATCTGAGCAGACGTCTGGTTTGGGGATTAACAATAAAATAAGATCAAAAGTAAATCGAAGTCATGTGTTTATTATCTAAAAACTAACAATGACACAGGGCTTCTGATAAGGAGAAATCCCTAACAGAAACCAGACCCGAAGTCCCCACGAAAGTCCAGACCTTAGAAGATTCCAGACCCAGACCAAGATAGATGATAGAAGAACCAAAGCCGGCCATAAGAATAGATGTCCAAGATATAGAAGCAAGTAAGAAGTAAATAAAGTAATGAAGGGTATACAACAATATCCTCTGGTACCGCCTTCTAGCATATATGATAAAAATGGTTGGGGTTGTCATAAGAACCAGGACAATCATATAGGTGCTAGGGTTTGACGTAACCAGCCGATTGATCGGAGGGGGCCTCTCCGACTGCCCGTCTAGCTCAAGTGGAGTGTTGCATGCTATGGACTGCTCAGCCACCAGAATTCTGTCCTGGAGATGGTTTGTTTTGGTCTTTGTTTAATGGCATATCAACCTTCGTGGATTATTTAATGCCAAAACCATCCTTCTAGAAGAACAGTAGTGTTACTATTTAACCCAGAGCTGGGTGATGAAGGGGTTCAAACATTTCTCAAGGGTATTAGTACGAAAGTGAATGTAATAGCCCGAATGAAATTCGAACTCACTACGATGTCAATCGACTATATCGCAGTCTTTTACGTTAGGATTCCCCCTACTTCCAGAAGTAAATGTAAATGAAAATTATCCTATTTCTGCATTTTCTGCAAATTTAGAACAATGTTTCTCGAACCTTGTGACGGAATCTTAAAACCAGTCGATAAGCATACTTTTTCTGTATTTAAAAAGTCCCAGAATGTTTTCGTGGATAAAAAGCATCTCTCGATCTATCTGTCTGTCTATCTGTCTCTCTCTTTCTCTCAGACAACCCGTCCCTTTGGGTCATCGCTCCTGGCAGGTTTACCACGCGGCATCCAGAATCCGCATAGAGCTGCTTGCCGAAAGTTTTTGCTAGTCGGCTTACACTGATGTGTCCATGTGTAAGTGTTCACGGTACAACGTTACTTATGAGTTCGTCCTTGCTTCTCCAGCAGTGTCCAGTGCGTCTTGTTCCCCTTACTTGGATGGTTTGCGTGATCGGAGGCAATTGGCCATACAGTTGCTTTTTGTTTTGGGGTGCTGCTTCCAAGATTTTTCAAGACAGCACACAACATCCCTGTGTAGTTCGCATCTAACTTTATCTCTAATCTCTTCTTAAGAGTCCAAGGGGTGCAGTCACCAAGTGTAAAAACCTAAAATAACTTGCTTATAGAAATCTGTCGGAGAAGACGAAGGCCTTACTCCATGGAATGAAACTTGTACGTGAGTGGAAAGAGGGTGCACAGACCTCAGTCCACTGTCTTGGCAGTCCGGCAGTTGGTTTAGTGGCAGAGAAAAGTCTGAGACGACTGGACTGTCGAACTGCTGCAGGGTGATGTCTCAGGTAGTATTGAATCACTTCACGAGAGGCAAGCCTCCCGGAAGCTCCAGCGTTTGCACCCCAGCAGCAGGTTGTATTGGGGATTTATGCGAGTAGTAGGTACCCCAATCCTACCCTACTACTATCCGTATGAATGGCCATTGGCTCCCTGGAGCTCATCTGCCCGTTGACAGCTCTTGTTTTTAGTGATCCTGGATGCCCACACACCTATCTCACCAAACAAACCGAGGAGTGCCTGATGAGGGTGCTAGTTTAATCGTTGACCCCCCGACCATGGAGCAGGTAGTATTTGAGTTATTTCCTATAAGACTAACAGGATCAAAGGGAACCACTCTCGACTAATAAATTATTTATTTATTTTCCCATTAAACTAACCCTAACCCTAACCCTAACCCGTCTTCTTTTTTCCTAGCAGATCAATAAATAAATGAATAATTTATCAGTCAAGAGCGGTTCCCCTTTGATGATGTTAGACTTATAGGAAATAACCAGTAATTGTTTATATGGCACTAGTACTAAAATACAGGGTTGGGTTAGCTCAGTCGGTAGAGCGTTCGGCTAGAAACCACAAGGCTCCTAGTTCGATACCGGCCCTCGCCAACTCAGCGTATGAGTAACACAGGGATCTGTGCGGTAAAGTAAGGAGCTGATGGTAGGTGTGGCGCTCCACCGCAGACGCTAAAATAATCTCCTTGGTCTAGCGCAAGTGAAAAGGGGATAGACTCCCTCGCCGATTGGCTGATACCGTTTTTAGGCCGCCCCGACGACTTTACTTATTTTACTTTACTAAAGTAACTACAAGAATAAAAACGTGAACTTCAAGGTCATTCAATGTCACATACTGTTATGGAGGGTCAAATTTGCGCACGTGTTTAGGGGTTCACATTTATTACCAACGGTGTGACATCAAGACCCTTCAGAAATTAATTTTTTTTATACACTATGTTAGCAAACATGCCTAACACGATAAATTATTACAACGAGCAGGACCTATGTATATACCCCAGTATGATAATCTAATCATTACAACGTTTGATATGTTTACCATCAGCTCCTTACTTTACTGCACAGATCCCTGTGCTACTCATACGCTGAGTTGGCGAGAGCCGGTATCGAACTAGGGACCTTGTGGTTTCTAGCCGAACGCTCTACCGACTGAGCTAACCCGACCCTTTTAAAATAAAACTGAAACACCCGAATTCCACTTTAAACTTGGAGGTCATATAAAT
>CM042139.1:17077003-17097003 GCA_023376005.1 Doryteuthis pealeii
GGGGAGTTTAGGTACCGGACATGTATACCGAAAAGTGGGTGTACCTTAAGGAAAAATTGTTATATAGTAAAAAGTACCTAGTACCTATTACTTAAGAATAACATTTATTATTAACTATATATATATATATATATATATATATATATATATATATATATATATATATATATATATATATATATATATATATAGATAGATAGATAGATAGATAGATAATAAATTATAATATTTTTTTAAATGCATGACATCATGTCCTTTTTTCTATTAACTTTAACTTTTAATATAACTAGTCAAGTTATTTTATAATTTAATAAAGACATACAGCTCATTCAACTGTGGCATATGGAAAACTAATAGGTTGCAATGGAGTTATCAGAATAATAATTGATTAGAATAATTTTATTTCTTATTGTCTAAAAGAACTATAATGGTTAAATCACAAGAAATACTAATAGTACCGGGTACTCGCTTGGTTACCTTATTTTAGGAATGACCCCCGCCTCCTTAAAGGTACTTTTTACAATATCACAGTTTTTCCATAAAGGAGACCTCCGTTTTTGGCACACATGTCCGGTACCTAAACTTTAACCCTCTCACTGTCATATCTAAGGTAGCAAGAACTAGAGTGCAGAATCTGTTTACAGATATACACACATATGCATAAGAAATGACCAAAATTGGAATCGGATCCATGAGTTTGCCGTTAGTAAAGTAAGTAAGTAAAGGGAATCTATCCCCTTTTCACTAGCGCTAGATTGATTTTTGCATCTGGGGTGCAGCGCCACACCTACCACCAGCTCCTTACTTTACCGCACAGATCCCTGTGCTACTCATACGGTGAGTTGGCGAGGTGCCAGTATAGAACCAGTGAACCTCATGGTTCCTAGTCAGACACTCTACCGACCGAGCTAAACATTTCCTAGATTTTTGGACCCTGGAAAAAGTCCATAACCAAAGTAGGAAAAAAATAGAGTGCAGAATCTATTTACCACTTAAACTAACAAATTAACTATATCAGCTTGTCGACATGACCTACAATGAAAACTCCATTTGTGTTTTTATTACTGTCATCCAAGTAAAACGCGTAAATCTGTCTACCTTTTTTTCTCAAAGCTCTCAAAATGGCTCGACTGCTGCTGTAATAGGCACACACAAAATAAAACCCTGCTTCTTCCACTTCATTTTGTGTGCCTATCATTTTCTCATTTTCCCTATTCAGATTCTTCTATTTTTCACTTCGGCCATCTTAACTTTCTTTTTTTTCTTTTTGCCTTATCGTCTGTTGCGAAAAGGTCTTAATGTTAACATTTATTCTATACGAAAATTTGGCGCCTTTTTTTTTTTTTTTTGGTTCGAGTCGTTCTTTCGTTCTGTCTTTCTTTTGTTCTTTTAAGATTTCTTGTAAAACTCCCACCAAACAAAAAAAAACACACGTTCTCTTTAACATTCCTTATATAGTTGATTCCCCCACTTTCTCCTTCTTTCTCCTTCTTTTCCTTCTTTCTCTCCAGCATTTATATACCGCATAGAAATGCATAAAGACAAATAGGGATAGAAACTAATGATCAATATATCGATCCCTTTCTAACTCCCCCCTCCCCTATCATTGTCTACATTTGTCTTTACCATTGATTTATATACATATATATATATATATATATATAAATATATATATATATATATATATATATATATATATATATATATATATCCGTCTCGCTCTCTCTCCTTTGATTTCAGCTTTTCTATCTCATTATTTTTTTATTATAATTATTTCACTTTCTCTTGTTGTATCCCTTTGGACCATTCAACCATTTCTAGCACGCTCTGTTTCTATCTGTGTGTGTCTCTCTCTTTCTTTTTCCTCCTCTCTCTGTTTCTGTCTGTCTGTATGCATATCTCCTCTCTCTCTCTCTCTCTCTCTCTCTCTCTCTCTCTCTCTCTCTCTCTCTCTCTCTCTCTCTCTCTGACTTTATCTGTCTCTGTCTTTCTCTTGTTTTGCTTAGGACTATTCTTCCACTTTTAGATTCTCCCTCTCCCTCTCTCTATCTGTCTCTCTATCTATGTCTCTCTGTCTCTATCTCTCTCACTCTCTTCCTGTCTCTGACTGTCTCTCTCTCTCTATCTGTCCCTGTCTCTGTTACTCTATCTCTGTCTCTGTCTCTATCTCTATCTCTGTCTCTCTCTGTCCCAGTTTTGCTTTGGACTATTCTTCCACTTTTAGCTTCTCCCCCCCCGTCTCTCTCTCTCTCTCTCTCTCTCTCTCTCTGTGCATCTGTCACTGTCACTGTTTCAGTACCTCATAATACGTCTCTGTCTCTCTCTATCTGTCTGTTTCTCTCTGTGTGTCTGTGCCTCTGTCTCTCTGTCTGTCTGTCTGTCTGTCTCTCTCTCTCTCTCTTTGTCTCTCTCTCCCTCTGTCTGTCTGTCTCTCTCTCTATCTGTCTCTCTATCTCTGTCTCTGTCTCCTGTCTCTCTCTTCCCGTCTGTCTGTCTGTCTGTCTCTCTCTCAATTTTGCTTTGTCTTCACCCCCCCCTTTTTTAATCACTTATTTTCACTTCTACTCCAAACAACAGGCAACAACATTCACCGTTAAGGTACACGTGAACTGTATTACCTATCTATTATAAAAACACTACGTGTCTTTCTATATTTCACGTTTGCTGCTTGTAACTAGAATCAGCAAAGAAGCTAACAGAATCATAACAAATCTTTCTCAGAGGCACACTTTAGCGGACCCAGCTGCTCCTCCTGCTTCTGCTTCTTCTGCTGCTGCTAATATCTAACCTTTACCATAATAAAACGGCAAGAGTATTTGTATATTCCTTTTTTGTCTGTAATACTTTTTCAAAACTCATCCAAAATGTCTCAAGTCGTTTACCGTATTCACGATGGTTCATCGAAGTCCAATAGTAACGAGGTTAAACATCAAAAGATGTATCAATCTCATCTCATCTAAAGATTTTACGGCACGTCAACACCTGATGGGTTATTTTATACCGAAGACGTTTTGTTTTGTACATTCTTGATGGGTAATTAAAAAAAATATAATCAGTTTTTTTTTTACCGATTTTTTTTCTATTTAACCCATATATGGGACCCTAACAGGTACTACCACTCCAGGCCAGAGTGGACCTGGGAGTAACGGTGATCAAGGGGTACGCCACATTCCCTAGAGCTCCAGTATTGGAGCCTCACTATCAGATAGAGTTTACCGTCATGCCCAGAACATTAAGACTCTAAGCCACCGCCTTCTATAATAAAAAGGGTTGGGGCTTGCCATAAGGACAATAGAGTTGGGATAATCATATAGTTGCTAGGGCTTGATGTGACCAGTCGATTGATCGGAGAGGGCCTCTCCGACCGCACGTCTAGCTTAAGTAAGGGCCAAAGTGCGGTGTTGTATTTTATTGACTGCTCAGTCACCAGGATTCCATTCTTAAGCATCACGGGTCGCCACCCACGCCTAACAGGTGGCCCCATTGGGGGTGAGGTCTTACTCCTCTACAGAGGTGCAGTCGGTTTATTCTAAAGTCCCAGCCGACTGGGCTGAGATCAAATCTGGTCTCTCTGATAAGATAAAGCGAGAATTCCTACAGGCTGTAGCCGTGTCAGGACTACCGTATGGCTGCACCACTTGGACTTTAACGAAACGCCTTGACAAAATGTTAGATGGAAAACACACAATGATTCTAGGTGCTGTCTTGACCAAATCCTGGAAGCTGCACCCAACAAAAGAATAGCCACGTATCTCCTATCACACAAACCATCCAAGTAAGATGAAGAAGACATGTTGGGCACGCTGGGCACTGCTGATCATTTCTTTCTTTCTTTCTTTCTGTACTAATGCACCATAGTGCGCAAGAGATAATCTCATTGGAATCGCATTTCATGTATAGATATAAATAGATGTCGGAAACTTCCGAAGTACCCTAACCCTAACCCTAAAACTAAAATTAACCCTAACCCAAGCGCCTTAAAGGTTTTAGAAATTTCCGTGAAATGTAATGAAATGTAAGGCTTTTTATATGTAATCTAATGATATTATAAATCTCTTGCGCGCTATTTTGCGTTAGTACCCTCTCTACAAAAACATCATTGATATATTGATCATTTCGTTCTTTCTTTCTTTCTTTGCTTTGCTTTGCTTTCTTTCTTTCTTTTCGTTTACAATTGAGATTTTGTGATTCGACAACAAAACCAGAAACCTGAAAACCGACGACGTTTTCTGAGCGTTAAGCTTTTTACTCAATATAATCCTTTCCCTTCAGTTCAGGAATCACCAAACGTTTTTCACGGTGGGCCGGATAATTGAAAAAATAACGAGCGCGGGCCACATTATTATTGTGTTCAATACTTGCTAGCCAGAATGAAAGCTCTGAGAAAAAGATGTAAATCAAAATTTATCTTTCCATAAAAGTAATTGGTAATTTGCTTGAAGCATTGTTAAGTATGTTATGATATATTAGTAATTTGAAGGCAAATACGATGCGTATGAAAAATAAAAACAAAAGCAAAAGACAAAAATAACATCTTTTTGTTTTTATTTTTCATACGCATTGTATTTGCCTTCAAATTACTAATATATCATCTTTCCGTGTTATATTCATGGATGAGTAGCGTAAGATGCACAAAAAAATTTAACCAACATTTATTTTCAAATATTATCAAAGAACGCAACATTAGCAGAAAAGTTTAGTGATATTTGTGAAACTGAAGTTTGCCTTTCAAGATATCGTCAATGTTTGGTTTGGAATTGCTACATCAAATCAAGAGAATTGCTTTCAAATTTTTATCAGTCAATTTCTTTCGATGGTTTGATTCCGTAGTCAAGTCCATAAAGATTTAATAAGTTTAACATGATATTTGAATTTAAATGGTATCAGAACGTCTCATGTTCCGTATGTTTTAACAAACAAATTCAAGTACCGTCGGCGGGCCTGATAAAATGCGGGTCATAGTTTGGTGACCCCTGCTTCAGTTTAACAAATGAAATAATTTCCATTGACAAAAGATGGAAATATGCAGCGTACAGCAAAACCGCAAACATTCAATTCAACAATTACCGTATTTGACGCACGGGCATATAAGACGCACCTCATTTCAGCAGGTCAGATTCAGGAAAAAAGGTTTTTATTATATTTAAGCATATATTGTTGAAAACAGTCTAGCTGTGCATTACACAAGCAGAAACATAGCTGTATAAAAGCTCCTGTTCACCTTGATTATAACAATACCAGCAATAAAATAAGGATGCATGGAGTTTAGGGTAGGTAAAAAAGTACTGAGCATAAGCTGGGTTGGTGAACATCATAGAGAATATTAGCCTAGGCCTACGGGAGATCTCAAACTTCACCTACGATGTATAAGACGCAGGGCAATTTTTTGAGCCAAAATTTTGGCAAAAAGTGCGTCCTAAATGCTGTCAAATACGGTAATGAAAAAGTCCTATTAAGATGATTCCATGTTCATTTGCACAAATATATATTATGATATATTATTGTTATTGTGTGATTTATATCACAAATATATATTAATATTGTTAATATATTTAATTCAGTAGTGAATATTAGTCACATAGATCAAACATTATACAGTGAAAATTTCAAATCAAAATTCAGCAAATAATGACACCTCAGGCTACAGACTTATTGATTCACATTTGTACATATATTATATATATATATATATATATATATATATATATATATATATATTGGGGGGAGAATATGTGCTTAATTGAAGTATTCTCCCAAAAATTGTCGGCTATCGCCATATCAAAACAAACTGTTTGCGTACTCTATATATATATATATATATATATATATATATATATATATATATATATATATATATATATATATATATATATAATTTATCTTAAGTATTTATTTCATGCAACAAATATCTATTTTTAATCATGTACATCAGACATAAAATTTCTCATGAAAATTCAGGTAACAGACTACAAACTTATTTCACACACACACACACACACACACACACACACACACACACACACACACACATTCACACCATAATCACACAGTAACAAACATGGCGGTTTAAAAAGGCAATGTCGATGTACCTAAGTGTGTAAACTTTAATGACACAACCATCAACACTATACTGTACCGAATAACCCTACCTAAACTTGAAATTCTCTTGACCTTCAGCGTGGAACTATGTACTGAATATGATTGGAGACAAGAATTGCTAAACTTATTTTAGAATGAAATAACCCAACAAGGATTTGTATGCCATAAAAAATCTTACAAACTAGCAAATACTTGCACCCTCTGGTAATAAGTTGTAATGTAACAAAATATTATACTGAATTAGGTGAATGAAACTAAATATGAATGCAGATAAAAAAGATTTGAAACAGAGGCGGGTATAATGAAAAAAATAGAACAGCTGAAACTTATTCTTCCATCATTCTCGTATTTCATTGCGAAATTTTCCTAATTTAACTATTTACTTAAAATAGTAAGTAAAGAATAAAATTACAGTCATTTCTTCTTGTTAATGGACTTCTTTTAAGATTTCTCCCAAAGATTTTTACTCATATTCATTAAGATAAAACCAGACAATTAGAAATCAATAATACTAAGCACATATCAAATTCAAATTTTTAATATCAATATGCAAATTAGCCTTCCCGTTAACACTGTAAACCGCTATTTAGTTGTGCATGTAAATTTACTTCCGTGTTATTAATATGTAAATCTGGCCAACGCCGGGGGTCCAGTGGCTTCGGCCCTGGATCTTTACAAGTTAATAGCGTCGATCCCAGGGGGATATCCCCCCAGGCAATACCTGCCCCCTTGACATAAAGGGACAGGGCTGGGTTTATTGCCCAGTGCCTGAGGTGCCCCCTTGAAGGGGAATGCCGAAGGGATCGACGCAATTTTTGTTCTTTCCCACCCATGAGCTTCGGCTTGTGGGTGGGTCCACGTTAAAACGAGGCCTTGTGCCCAGCCCATACAAGTGGGGTATGAGGCAAATACCTGTAAATATGGTCAACAGTATTGATCATGTAAAACAAGTCTATTAATACTTAAGGTTTAAATAAAGATAAAATCATGGAGAAATGTAACGTCAAATAACTAAGGGAATTGTGACGTGAGTAGTAATATAGTTTCTGTTACAGACAGAAAAACTCACAATTTCTATTATAATAAGATATCTAAAATAGTCAGATTTTTTTTTTGAAACTTGCCCCGTGGGGTGGCAAAAGGTTTAGTGTTTTTGGTTTGAAAGGTAGCTGGTTATTTTTGGTGCGTGTTCTTTGGGTTTACTTGTAACCCCATCTTATTTGGTGGTCACGCTGAAAATGAAGGAATGAAAAGAAAGAAATAGAGACAGAAGGTGGTTTCATGATTTAGGCTTTATTCACGGGTCATAGCCACCTTGTGACAAGGAAATTTCTCCCTGGTCAGTGGTGTCTTGTCCCAGACAAGGCCTAAATCTGAATAGCCGAGAGATTCTCTTTGGGGTCGGAAGTGGGTCCTTTTTCCTGCAGATGCGCGGAGGGTTCTTCCGGTGAAGGCTCATGGGAGTTTGTTATCTTAGTTTTAGTTTTATTTTATTTTAATCCCCATAGAACCAACTAACAAGAACAGCATCCACGCTATTATATTTTTAATATCTATCATCGAATTTCTCTGGATTTTTTAGATGAGGCTTGATAAATTGTATTATTTGAATTATTCAGACTATTGTCCTCATCTTTATTGTTATCTGTACAACGTTTCGGCCGATGTGCCCTCCGTCCTTCTTCAGGTATTTCTTGTCGGACTTGGGAACCTCCTCTTCGAACTCAGGAACCTTCTTTTCGAACTCGGGAATTGGACACATGGTGTAGTGGATATAGGCGTTGGGTAAATACAGTTCTAAGTGACAGTTATATATAGGCTGCAGGTTCAACCCTGGTCAAGGGCGACAGTAACATTGAATAATAATTAACACAGCTTAACACTTGCACCCAGTAAAGGGGTAGCGGAATGGGAACATTATACCCCCGTGGATTGTATAAAGGGTTGGGTTCAAAGTTCCGTGAAGGCTCCCGATTACGACAAGAAGGTATAAAATTAGAGATCAATAACACCAAGTAATTATTAAACCCAGTTTTATTAAAACCAGTATGCAAATTAACCACACCATATATTATGTAAACCTTTATTTCTTAGTGATATATAAGGCATATTGCAGGATTCTAAACGCACTGATAACATGAGCTGATTTGAGATAAATCTAACCTAGATTAGACCGAATCTCCATTATAATAAGATTCCATACAAGGTTTATGTTGTCTTCATTTCTTTTGTCAGTCATTTATTCGATGATCAGAAGATTTTCAGAGAGACATCCTTATTAAATAAGATTTATTCTATGTACTAAAGATTTTGACTGAGATATAAATTAAATACTTATGGATAAACTCACGCAATTCCTGACGGTATTGTGATGTAAGCAGTGGCGTAGTTTCGGTTACAGACAAACAGGCACCGAATCTTTATCATAATAAGATTTCATACGAGAAAACGAGATATCCGACCAGTTCGCTTTCATTATTCATTCGATGATGGAGACATTTTAATAGAGACATCGTTAATAAATAAGATTTATTGTATGCACAATGTAGATTTTGACTCTAATATAAATTAGATACTCATTGATAAACTCACGCAATTCCTGACGGTATTGTGATGTAAGCAGTGGCGTAGTTTCGGTTACTGAAAAAAGGCACCGAATCTCTATTATAATAAGATTTCATAAGAGAAAACGAGATATCCGATCAGTTCGCGTTCTTCAACAGATTGTTTCATGTATGTTGTCGTCATTTCATTCAATTATTTATTCAATGATGGAGGGCTTTTTGTATCAACACAGATTGTCTTTAAGAAATGGGAAATAAAAAGAAACTACAAAACGTCTTTGCGCAGATGTTTCTTGAGATTGATTAGTTTTACTTGTTTGTTTTTTTTCTCAACAGATTTATATATTAATACGCGTGTTCCTTAAAAGTACAACCGTTATCATCTTGCAACACACTCTGCTTAAAAATGAGACCGTCCAAATTCTAAAAGATGCTTCGATGCTTTTTATTTTTTTATAGTTTTTATTACTATCTTCTATATATCAATACTGGTGTCCCTTAATCTTCCGACCGTTATCATCTTGCCAAACCCTCTGCTTAAAAATGAGACCGTCCAAATTCTAAAAGATGCTTCGATGCTTTTTTTTTTTCATAGTTTTTATTACTATCTTCTATATATCAATACTGGTGTCTCTTAATCTTCCGACCGTTATCATCTTGCCAAACCCTCTGCTTAAAAATGAGACCGTCCAAATTCTAAAAGATAAAATGCGCAAATGTAAATCCTCATTATCTGGCGTTGCTTATCCACCGAATTCTTATTTCTTATCGGTGTCGTCACCTCAGCTAAATAATAGACCATTTCATTTTTATTATAAAGAAAGAAAAGGGAAAAAGTACATTCTACACAGAAAAAAATATAATAAGAAAGAAAGAAAGAGAGTAGGGGAAAGATAGAGAGAGTGGGTGAGCGAACGGAAGCGATAATGCTAATCTATTTCAATCGTACATAATGAAAAGATGAAAAGAAGGAAATAAATAAAGAAAAAAGAGTGAGAGAATTTTAAATCACGATTATTATACATTTTACAGTAGAAAGAGTTAAAACAAGTTTAATATACTTTTTTCCCATTGAACTATTTAGCAGTAGCTCTTAAGTAAACATATCAGACGTTGTAATAATTAAATTATCATACAGTGGTATATCCACAGGTCCTGCTAGTATATGCATAAATACATATTACACCAATATATATCTACAGAAGTACCTTGACTTACGTGTTTATTTCTTTCTGCTCGTAACTTAATTTCTTCGAATATTAAATCAATTTTCCCCATTGAAGTATACTGAAATGCTATGAATCCATTCCTACACCCGAAAACTCCTTTTTTTAATGTTTTTTCAAATAAGAAAAATAGCACTGAATTGTATAAAAACAATGAAATAAAATGTAGTGAATTATGTGTTGTAATATGTTTTAATGCTTATTTTTTTAATAAATAAAATTTTCTGTGGCGTAATAAACTTGGAAACTTCGGGTTAGCTCAGTCGGTAGAGCGTTCGGCTAGAAACTACAAGGTTCCTAGTTCGATACCGGTCCTCGCCAACACAGCGTATGAGTAGCACAGGGATCTGTGCGGTAAAGTAAGAAGCTGATGTGGCGCAGGTGTGGCACTATTGAAAAGGGGATAGACTCCCTCGTTGACTGGCTGATACCGACTTTAGGCCGCCCCGACGACTTTACTTTTTTATTAACATAGGCATAACTGAAGCTCGCTCGTACGTCAAATTTTAGCTCACAACACAAAGCAAAAAATCGAATTGAATTTAGTGAAATATGTGTGTTTATAAATTAAAAAAAACAAATTTTAAATCATATATTAACAGAGAACCTTAACTTTTCTTTGCACAAGTCAATAATATTACTTATGAAATTAAAAATTCCCTTTTTTCAAATATCACTCCCCAAAAATATTCTCTAACCGTAACCTTCATACAAGCATCAAATAATTTTTTTTTAAAGTTCTTTTTTGAACACTTCAAAATTCTCTGTATTTTGACCGTTTTAACTTCAAATATCAAACATTTTACTCTGATGAAGGCCGTTATTTTTTGTATGCTTAAAGATTTTATGATTTTCTATCATTATTATTTATTTTACATTTAAAATGATAATAGATAGAATACATGTGTACATGAACAAACTCCTGGCCGAAAACACGTGTTAGTAAATCTGTTTTATCCATTCAACATTTTCTTTCCTTTCAACATATCGTCGAATTCAATTCCATTTTCAACCTACATATGACTTTTTCTCGATTTGTTTACGCTTTACATTTAAACCGATATGCACGCCTATTTCATTTAGTTATAATTAATTAATTAACAAAATTAGGTTTGACTTTAATTAAGCACATAATCTCCCACAAATTGTCGGCCTTCGCTATTTTCAAACACACTGTTTGACTACTTCATACTGTCGTGCCATAAGTCACCCAAAAAATGCGATATACATACCAGTTTAAAATGAACGAGAAGTTCTGGGAAAGCCAGCTAGCGTAGTGGTTAGAATGTCCGCCTGACAGGTAGGGTTTGAATCACGCACAAAGCACTGCCCTGTCTATAGCTCTACTGATGAGGCCTAATGGGCTGAAATGTACATACAGAGATGACTTTTCTCGATTTGTTTACGCTTTACATTTAAACCGATATGTACGCCTAATTCATTTAGTTATAATTAATTGATTAACAAAATTAGTTTGGACTTTAATTAAGCACATAATCTCCCACAAATTGTCGGCCTTCGCCATTTTCAAACACACTGTTTGACTACTTTATATATATATATATATATATATATATATATATATATCATTCGCATACCCATACACACATATAAATGAGAGGGGGGGGTGTAGGAAGATAAAAGACAAAGGAACATGGTGAGTCAAAAAGACACACAGTTTGACGAATAGAGGGAAATATTCAACTTTTGTATTTAGAAAGGGCGTCGTATATAAAGTTCGCCATTTTATGTCTATAGAGAACATTCGTGCCTGGTTATTAATAGCTGACATATTTTTTATTTAACTTGTAACTCTCTCTCTCTCTCTCTCTCTCTCACACACACACACACACACACACACACACACACAAACACAAACACACTATACATACAAACACACACATACACAAAAACAATTTATACACATACACATATGCATACATTTCGTGTGTATCACCGTACGCATGCGTGCGGTAACGGAAGTCGAACGAAAAAATTTTTAATCTGATGTAATTTCTCTCTCAGGAACATGAAACTGAATTTCCTGTATATCTCATCCAATTAGCAAATATGTTAATTTTATCATTTAGGACAGAGTGAGGGCGATGCTGTGCAAATCTTCATCACGTAGGCTCAACTTGTGAAGATTTTTTTTATTATAGGACATGATAATCATATCCTATTAAAAAAAACCCCAAAAAACTAGACCTTCTTTCTATCTGGATCGCTGTGTTTGTGTACGAGTCTATAAAGTCGCTCTTTTACGTACCAATTTTTGTATAAGTGCGGCTGAAGCGAGTACTAGTCACTCTGTTACGTAAGGAGACAGATTGTCTAGACCAGTTCTTCTCATAGCTGGTCCACCGGACCGGTACTGCTCTGTGGAGTACTACCTACCGGTCCGCAGGTGCCACACATGATATTTTTTATAAAATTGTATAGCTTTGAAGTAAGGCTACCTAAACTATAAACTAAAACTAAAAACTAAAATTGGAAATATATTTCTAAAGATGTCACCTTTGTTCATTTTCTGCTCTTTACCACGATACCTATTTTACCCTCTTTTTGCCTGCGTTGTTTTATAGAAATCTAATTTCTTTTTTGTAAATTTCAGCACTGCCACTTTGCTCTCCAAACGTAAGGGCAGCTATTGAGTGCAAGTCCTCACCACTTACTGAAAATAAACCTAACATATATGACACACTTGTGGTCTAATGGTTAGAGTCATAGGAAATGGACTCGTCGACCCGAGTTCAATTCTTGGACAAAGCTGTTTGCATTTCACATAGCGCTAATACCCTTGGGAAAGTTATGAATCCAATTCTCCTTCCAGGTATGGGTAAATAGCAGGACAGACTGGGCTCTTTAACTATGGTTAGGTAACCAGTCTAGGAGAATAAAAACTCTGAATTCAAACCCGTTAAACACCGCTTAAGAAATTGACCTTGTGTCGCATCCTGCTCGTGCGGAGGGGTTGGTAAATATATATATGTCACATTCTTCTATTGAGCCAAGACTTGACAAATTGACAAATAAAAAGCAGTCTCATTGTTTCCATTGACTGTACACTGAGGGGGTTAGTTTATATAGATGATAGTTTTCTGTATTAAATAAAGTTAACTTTAACATGCCAATATAAATACTAATAATAAGTTTAGCAAATTCTTTAATTTTATGCGCCGGTTCCTGCATTGATCTAAAAAATGTCAACCGGTCCGCAACTTCCAAAAGTTTGAGAACCACTGCTCTAGACAACATTTATCACCAACTTCATTACAAAACAACATGGGCCCACCAGTTGGCATGATGCTTAAGGACGGAATATTGGTGTCTGAGGAGTCCATGACATGCATTATTCAACTTTGGCCCTTACTTAGGTTAAACGGGCAGTTGGAGTGACATCCTCCGATCAATCGGTTGGTCAAGTCAAGCCCTTGCGTCTATATGATTGTCCTAACCCTATTGCCCTTATGACCACCCCGAATCCTTTTTATCATTTATGTGCTAGAAATGTCCTGAGTATGGCGTTAAACTCTACCTGATGGTGAGTTTCCAGTTCTGGAGGTCTGGGGAATGTGTAGTATCTCTTCATCACCATTGCTCCCTGGTCTACTCTGACCCGGAGTGGTAGTACCTGTTAGGGTTCCATGTATGGTTTAAATTGAAAAAATGTGTTTATAAAAAAATTGAGTACCCATTAAAAATGAATAAAATAAAAACATCTTCGGCATAAAATGACCCAATGGGTTGACATGCCATAAAACCCAAACAACCAACCAACACAGTGCTGGAAGTTTTTAACTGACACTGGCTTCAATGGCTCTTGACAGGCTGTTGCATGTTTCTAAATATTTACCAAATGGCAACTACAGAGTTGAGTTTTGATTTTGGGGGGAACAGGAAATTGTGAACGAGGGCTCATATCAGGAGAGGAAAAGGGTTGTAGCGCCAAATAAATGTTACAAAAATGTCCATTGTATCAAGAAAGTAAGTATTTACCCAACCCTATGCCACCACGGGTAGGATGTGACACACGGTCATAAGTATAATCGAGGATCGAACTCACTATTCAGTAATAATGGATGTGCGGGATTAGTTTGCTAACCATTACACCATGATTGTGTCTAGAAATTAATGAGATTGTTTTTTTTTTGTTTTTTGTTTTTTTCTCAGGTCGCTAATACCCTTGGGAAAGGTGGGAATCCAACTATTCTCCCTACAGCTACAGACTAAGATCTTAAACCTTGGTTAGGCAAACAGTCGCGGAGAAGGAAAACTCTGAATTCAAACTTGTATAACTCCGCTTAAGAAATTGACCTTGGGTCGCATCCTACTCGTGTGTCGGGGTTGATAAATATGCAGAGATGCTGATAGGCACGCGTCCTACGTCCCTGACGCACAAAAAGCTAAAAGTACGCAATAAAATCGTATCCATGCGTTCCAGTGTTTTTCTTTTTTCTTCCCCCAACATTTCAAGCTAACTGGAAATACATTTCAATAGTTTCTTAGAAATGAATTACACAGGAGAAGTTACAAGATAAGATTTAGACTACTTTAGTTGTTTCCCCAGATCATAAATAAAAACCCTACAATTTATTAAGAAACTTCAGTTGGGACCCATAAATTTTCCCGGGGACTCAGTGAAAAGTTTTCCAAAACTAAAACTCATTAAAACATATCTACAGACAACAATTTCAGAGAGACTAAATAGTTTAGCGATGCTCTCACTCTGTAGAGGTTCCGGGTTCGTTACCGGTCCTCGCCAACTCAGCGCGTTAGTAGCATAGATTGGGTAATCTGATCTGGTGAGACGCTTCAAGCAAAAAAAAAAAAATCTCTCTGGTCCAGCGACAGCGAAAAAAGGGGATAGACTCCCTCGCTGTCCGGTTTATACCTCCAACTTTTAGCTATTGACAATGACATTATAAAAACCATTGACATTATTGAAATGGTTTTGTAGAGTAGAGGGTACCACTAACCATTTTCTAATGGGCCCCGCACTTATTAACCCCGGCCCTGATTATACGTCTCGTATATCCGCCATTACGCATATATCTTCAAGAGAAGAAGTTTAGTAGGAATTAAAAATGGCCGAGGCGAGCAGAATTTAATAAGCTTATGTAAAATGATATTCCGTGTAGAGCTCTTATATAAGGTGACCTGCCACACCCAAATTTTAAACAAAACTCTGGTAAACAAGTCTGGATTGTCCTTGACAAAGAACATTCATTGGTTTTTGTGTACAGATTCTCATATTCAACAACAGTGAGTTAAACCGACAATTTTCTCAAATTGCCAGAAACCACATTATTGTGACAATACAAACGCTTTTGTCTCTAGGTGTACACATTTGGGTTGGTTGGTTGGTTGGTTGGTTGGATTTACGGCATGTCAACCTTGTTTTATTTAGCTGAGGTGACGACACAGAAAAGAAATAAGAACCCGGCGGGTAAGCAACACCAGATAATCGGTCTCATTTTTAACCAGAGGGTGTTCAATGATGATAACGGAAGATTAAGGAACAATTGAAACAGATTAGCGTTATCGCTTCCACGCGCTCACCCTCTCTCTCAATTTTTCCCTACTCTCTTTCTTTCTTTCTTTTTTCTTCTTCTTTCTTTTTTCTTTCTTATTATATTTTTTCTGTGTAGTATATCCTATTTCTT
The DNA here is from genome assembly GCA_023376005.1 of Doryteuthis pealeii. NCBI lineage: Eukaryota > Metazoa > Mollusca > Cephalopoda > Myopsida > Loliginidae > Doryteuthis > Doryteuthis pealeii. The sequence goes on from CM042139.1 coordinate 17,092,559, forward strand.
CCCTTTCTTCTTTATGATAAAAACGGAATGGTCCATTATTAGCAGAGGTGACGACACTGAAATATGAAATAAGAATTCGGCGAATAAGCGGCACCAGATAATCAGGATTTACATTTGTGCATTTCATCTTAGACGATTTGGACGGTCTCGTTTTTAAGCAGATGGTGTTTGTTGCAAGATGATAACGGGCGGAAAATTAAGGAACAAGTGTATTAATGTACAGATGTGTATATTGGCGTCTTATTGTGTTTCTGTGCCATAGTTTGAACGTATTTGTATGTGCGTAAGCAGGGAAATGTAATGGAGTCTGCTCATGCGTATTACCGGATCAGGAAAGATTACCGACTGGGTTCAACTGAAACCGAAGCAGGACTCTACTTTCATTTCGGTTGTAGCGATTGTCTGCTCCTGCTGGAATGGACTTGTGTCAAAAAGGGTTAACTGGTCTTGTCGCCAGGGTTCGCGCCTAGGGTGGCACTACTAGCTGGGTATTTAAACTCAGAATTGGAAAGCCCTCTGCCTCTTTCTCTTGGTCTAGCATCCACAGAAGATAGACATCACCACGTGGTGTCTCTTTCCAACTATCAGTAAACTACTCTCATATTCTTTATGAACTCTTTCTCACTTCCATAGGACTTTCGTCCTATCTGTTTTGTATCTGGTCATGTATGTTATGTTCCATGTGCTCAGACAATAAAGTCTGTATTGTTGTTATGTTATACTTCTTTGTGCGGATTTATTTATGTATATATTCACCTACATTGGAAGCTTACTCTGAGCCTTCTAACGTATTATAAGAACTATACATTTAATTCTGATAATTGTCTTTGAGGAGAAGCACAGATTCTCAAAGATACGTGTCTCAAAGTTAACTGACCTGAAAAAATGTAAAAGTTTTTAAATAAAACAAAAAAATTCGTGCATTATATTATTTATTCATTAATATATCAACACTGAAAATTTAATTAAATTCGGTTAATTCCCTGATTTTTGGTAGTTTTGTTTTTCTTTCGGCGGGGTGACATACGACGGTAGAATTTAGGTTCGTTAAATTTGATTTAACCCTTACTTCTTTTCTGATCACAATGGACACTCAATGGGTAACCCAACGGGTCGCGTTTTTCTAGTATATATATATATATATTAAAAAGTATTATGATCTTTCAAGATTGCGATTCTTGAACAACGTGAACCCTAAAATCATGAAAAATGATTGGCGTTGGTTTCGACTAACATCTCCCTCAAAACAAAGCAAAAAAGCCGGGGCAAGATGTATGGAGGCCCTGGGTTGCCTAAGTGACAGGGTCCCCCTCTCTGCCTCGCTGGCGTGATCCGAAGGAATGGTAAACCAATACATTCGGCGTCAGTTTGGCTGCAGGAGTTGCCAGATAGTCTTTTACACACTAAACTGCCTAACGGAGTCCAAGCCGTGATTTCTGTCAGGGTTTTCTCCATTAGCCTATTTCCTATCCAGAGGATACCCACAAGGCAGCAGGGTTTATTTAGACTATTACGCGCCTGGATACCAACCCAGGTATTTTTATGTTCGCGCGTTAATGAAAAATGAAACGTAAAACTATCAATCTGATAATTAAATTTTTATTACTATATTTAAAAAAAATGTATTACTATATAATTCTGACTATATAATTATACATATTATTACTATATAATTATTTATTAATATATAATTATACATATATACTATATAATTACTATATAATTATACATATATTACTATATAATTACTATATAATTCTTACTATATAATTATATATTATATACTATACTATATAATTATACATATTATTACTATATAATTACCATATAATACTATATAATTATACATATTATACTATATAATTACTATATAATTCTTACTATATAATTATACATATTATTACTATATAATACTATATAATTCTTACTATATAATTATATATATTATTACTATATAATTACTATATAATTACTATATAATTATACATATTATTACTATATAATTACTATATAATTATTGCTATAAAATTATACATATTATTACTATATAATTACTATATAATTACTATATAATTCTTTTTTAACCAACGATATTATTTTTTACTTGGAATTTCAAGATGATGATTTAAAAAATAAAATCTCTCTGTGTGAATATTTAGATGCTGTAGTGAATCGAGAATGAAAAATTATTTTTAAATGATCGAATAATATCGGAAGAAAGATGATGATTCTGTTTTGAAAAACTGTAATCGATAGTTAACGCTCTCCTGTTACACAGCGTTCCTCCAATCAGTGGCAACCTAGGTAGCTACAAAAAAAAAATGATGGCGGATGAAAATGTCAATCGATTATCGATCTTCTATTTTTGCGGTAGAAAAATTTTATGGAACAAACATTTGTGTGACGTTTCCCTTCGATTCCAATTCTCAAACGCCATTGGTTCAACTAGCAAGAATATGCGCCCTCTACCGGTCGTAAGCATTCAAGAATTAACGAAATAAAATATATTAAACTATCAGGAACAAGAAAAAGATGGTTGTCAGTAAAGCGGGAAAAAATTGTGATTTGAATTTTTGGTTTAATTCTTTGTAAAAGGGCGCAGACATTTCAGAATTGATTCTATGAACAAAAAAAAAAAAAAAAAAGAAAAAAAAAAAAAAAGAAAAAAGACAAAAGAGAAATATATGTAAACTAGCAGGACCTGTGGATATACCACAGTATGATAATTTAATTATTACAACGTTTGATATGTTTACTTAAGCGCTATTGCTAAATAGTTCAATATGTAAAAAATATAATGATTTTGATTTAACTCTCTCTCAATTTTTTTCTTTCCTTCTTTTCATCTTCTATTGTTGGGTTCAAAATGTAATAATGTTAATTATAATTAGTTGAACAAACAACTCCGACCAAGGGTATTAAATACAACAATGGACTTTAATACAAGGACAGCAAGAAGATACATATAAGATACATCAGAAACAATATGGAGGATATATGAGTAACACATATATGAGACAGATACAAAATGGAAGTATAAAAGTTATGGAGAATCCATCAGTCAAAGTCACTTACTACGTTGTCTGTGTGGGGGTGAAAACCCCCACACAAGAAGGGTGTAGACAAACTGTCTAAGCTATGTGTGTTCGTCAAGTCCCGGAGAAGAAAGTGGATTCAAACTTGGCGCTTGCCTGCTTAAATAGCCAGAGCACCTGGTGGGGAAAACCAGAAACACAACGGAAGGCAACTCTTCCAGCCAAACAAGGGCAGACAATCCCACACTATGTTCGATTGAAACAGATTAGCGTTATAGCTTCCGCATGCTCACCCCCTCTCTATCTTTCCCCCACTCTCTTCCTTTCTTTCTGTCTTTCTATTTTTGCGGTTGAAAAATTTCACGGAACAAACATTTTTGCGACGTTTCACTTCGATGCCAATTCTCAAACGCCATTGGTTGAACTAGCAAGAATATGCGCCCTCTACTGGGCGTAAGCATTCAAGAATTAATGAAATAAAATATGGGCAATTCCATGTCAAATCATCCAGAAAAAAGTAAAATTGTCACCCACCCCCTTCAATTTTTCTGAAATTTTGTACAGGCGTGGACTGTGTTAAAGTTAGACATTCCCCAAAATTTGAGCTTCCAATTCCAAAAATTGGCGGGGTTATATCGATTTTTAGCTCTTTAAATTTGATGGGTTGGAAAAAAATGGCGACTTTTTGTCAACTATTTTTTGTCTGTAAAATGAGTTCTATAGCTTCCTTACTCCTAAAAATTGGTTTATAAAAGCATTTTTACCAAAGAAATCCGAAAATGCTATCGGAAACTCAACCAATTGTAAGTTATTGATGATTTCTGATTTTGTCATAGCAAGATCAATATCCCGATGTGGCACTGAATCTAAGACAATTTTTTTCTATTATTATTTCGCATATATTGAACATTATTTGTACAAATGCAGAATAGTGCGCAAAAAATGATATTATTAGAATCGCATTTTACATATAAATAGCATTAGATTACGGAAACCACTGAAGTATCCTAACCCTAATCCTAAAATCAAACCTAACATTAACTCTAAACCTAAACCTAACCCTAACCATAGCATCTCAAATGCTTCGGGTATTTCTGTAAAATGTAATGCTTTTTATATGTAATCTAATGATATAATCTTTTGCGCGCTATCCTGTATTAGTACCAAAGATACATATACTAAATGAAACACTTCCCACACTCACAGAAGAAGAAGAAGAAGAAGAAGAAGAAGAAGAAGAAGAAGAACAACAACAACAACAACAACAATAACAACAACAACAACAACAACAAATAAAGCCTAAAAAAATTCAATCTATTCGGAACAACAAGTCGAAACGAAGAAAAGCAATAACAGATTTTTGTTTATCTGATAAGCAATCGACATTAATTTCATTTGGTTTGGTTTGTT
>CM042139.1:17099503-17132003 GCA_023376005.1 Doryteuthis pealeii
AAAAAAAAAAAAAAAAAGAAGAAAAAATGAATTCAAAGTTCAATGAAAAAAAAAGACTCTTTACATCCTTTACATATTGTGAGTTTAGATGAATGGCCAAGAGGATATGCGAGATTTCCCATAGAGAAACATACGTAACGAGTAAAACTGTTGAGCAAGACAAAAAAAAAAACATAACCTAGAAACATATTTTTATTTGAACTCATTTCATTTTGAAAAAGAAGACCAAAAAAAAAAAAAAAAAAAAAGAAACAAGTAACAAAACGAGTTTTTAATTGGAAAATACGTTTTCTGGTTCACCACAAATGGCTATAAAGATGACTAAAAATAAACATTTTGTTGGTTGCTTGGATTGTAACGTGATTTTATGGCATGTGAAACCTTGTTGGGTTATTCTATACCGAAGACGTTTTGTTTTATTCATTCTTGATGGGTATACACCATTTTTTTCAAACCCAATTTTTTTTCTATTTAACTCATAGATGATGGTGCTACTCCTGTCAGAGTGGACCTGGGAGTAATGATGAAGGGGTACTCCACATTCTCCAGAGCTCCAGAATTGGAAGTTCAACATCAAATAGTTTAACGTCATACCCAGGACATTAAGACCCTCAGCCACCGCCTTCTAGCACATATATGATGAAATGCTGTTGGCATTTCACATGGCGCTAATACCCTTGGGAAAGTACGAATCCAATTCTCCCTCCAGCTATGGGTAAATAGCAGGGCAAACTGGACTCTTTAACCATGGCTAGGTAACCCGTCTAGGAGAAGGAAAACTCTGAATTCAAACCTGTTAAACTCCGCTTAAGAAATTGTCCTTATGTCGCATCCTGCTCGTGCGGAGGGGTTGGTATATATATATATATATATATATATATATATTATATATATATATATGATAAAAAGGATTGGGGGTTGGAACAATCAGCGGAGTGTTGCATGTCATGGACTGCTCAGCCACGAGGAAAGTCCTTAAGCATCACGGGTCACTACCCACCGCCAACAGGTGTCCCTAATTGGGAGATTTTACCCCTACGTAGAGGTGCAGTCGGTGTATTCTATAGCTCCAGCCAACGGGGTTGTTTGTTGGGTTCATGATTTAAAAAAAAAAGGCAAATATATATATATTTACCAACCCCTCCACACGAGCAAGTTACGACACAAGGTCAATTTCTTAAGCGGAGCTTAACAGGTTTGAATTCAGAGTTTTCTTTCTGCTAGACTGGTTACCTAGCGATGGTTAAAGAGCCCAGTCTGTGCTGCTATTTACCAATAGCTGGGGGAGAATTGGATTCATACCTTTCCCAAGGGTATTAGCGCCATGTGAAATGCAAACAGCTTCGTGCAGGAATTGAACTCGAGTCGACGAGTTCATTTCCCACGACTCTAACCATTAGACCACACGCCTCCATAAAAAGGTAAATATATATATACATATGAAGAGAAGAGGAAAGTTCCCTAAGCAGATCAATTACAAACTGTCTTTTGCTATGCGAAATAACTCAAAATATGCCGCTATTTACCCATAGGGGTAGTAGATTCATGCTAGGTATACCTAATTTGTCGAAAAATCCGTGTTTTTACAATACAAATTCAACACTCCGTTTGAAAAATTGTTTCCCAAAATCAGGAATTCTCCGATTTTAATAAAATTTTCAGTATGTTTGTGGTTGATCACTTATAAAAGAAAAAATATACATTAATATTTGTTCCTTTTAAAGGGGGGCTAAATTTCCAATACAGTTTTCGAGAAGAAAAATATGGGTGACTGATATTAAAGTAGAGTAGTTATTTAAAAAAAAAATGTTTTTAGAATCTAATAATATGACATTCTAAACTTAACATGACGCCGCTCATATTTTAAATGAATTTTAAATTATCATAGCAGAAATACTTAATTAATTCAGAAAATTTTTGGACCATATGACCTTTAGGCACCCTTTTTGCGATCTCGATTCATAAGGAAATGTTTTTAATTTACACCGTCAAAATCCGGTTATTTGTTAACAGACAATTTTTAGAGGTTTTTTAAGATTATAAAACTAACCCCTAACCCTAACTCCTAACCCTAACCCCTAACAAACAACCGGATGTTGACGGTGTAAATGAAAAACATGTGCTTATGAATCGAGATCGCAAAAGGGGTGCCTAAAGGTCATATGGTCCGAATTTTGAAATAAAATAACTGATGCATTATAAAATTCATTCATTGATAAATGAATACTGAAAATTTAATTAAAATCGGATAATTCCCTGTTTTTTTTTTGTAATTTTTTTTTCAATCGCGAGTGTTAGATTTATTTTGTAAACACGACAACTCACGAGCGGTCATTTTGATCAAAATTGACCGAAAAATAGTTTTAAATGTATCAAAAATTTGACCTTAAATAATCGATTTAATTAATTTTAATTCGTTTTTAAAATGAAAATCAGACGATTTTTGGGTACCCCTAATTCATGCCTATCCAATGGCATTAGGATAAAGAGAACTGCCTCAGTTTGAACTCGTTTCACAGATTTTATTCTTTATACAGTTAAGCGATCGGTCACCCTCATTTCTTCCTTCGTAGACTCACAGGGGTCAAATAACATTCGGCGTTCAGTGTTTTGAGTATCCTGGGTATGATGTTAAACTGCATCTAATGGTGAAGTTCTAGTTCAGGAGCTTTTGTGAAGTACCATTTCATCGCCATTACTCCCAGGTCCACTCTGACCTGGAGTGGTTGTATGTTAGGATCTCATCTATTGGTTAAATAGAAAAAATGAATTTTAAAGAATTTGTTTTTAAAAAATTGACTTTAAAAAAATTTGAATACCCATCAAATATGAATTAAACAAAACGTTTTCGGCATAAAATAACCCAATAAGAGTTGACATGCCGAAAAAAAAAAACCACCCAACCAATCAAACAAACAAAAGAACAAACAAACAAACAAACAAGCAAACAAAAAACAAACGAAGATCTGCGATTCCTCAATTCTTCAAGTCAAACAGAAAGATCTTGATTAAATACTTTCACAACTAAAAAGTTAATATGAAGATATCAACCGTATCTATCTATCTATCAATCTATCTATCTGTCTGTTCATGTCTGAAGCCACCCTGGCGCAACACCAGGAAGCTGAGAGGTCCAGAAGAAAGCAGCGGCAACAAAGCACCGGCACATCAACATCTTCAGGGACAGCCTTCATATGCGACATCTGTGGTCGAGAATGTTTTTCGAACATTGAACCTCACAATCACAGAAGGCGCTGTAACTTCAGGGGCACAAAAACTTTATTATAATCTTCCGAAACTGAAATGCCAATGCAAAATCAAATCTATCTATCTATCTATCTATCTTATTTTGATCATATCAATTAATCGAAACACAGGTATATGCACACACACATATGAAATAACAAAATAACCCACCGCTTAAAAATTGGCCTTGTGTCATACCTTACACGTGGCCAAAGGGTTGCGTAAACCCATTCACATAAGATAATTCGATATTTCTTCACGCCTTTATGCTATTGAGTGCAGAAAAAAGGCAATAGAAAAGAATTTAAGGTACTAATGCACAATAGCGCGCAAGAGATATCATTAGATTGCATATAAAAATGATGTTATAAAACATTTCACGGAAACGCCTGAAATCTTTGAGACGCTATGGTTAGAATTAGGATAAGGGTTAGGGTTAGTTTTAGTGTTAGTTTTAGTATTACGGTTAGGCTAATTCGGGAGTTTCCGACATCTAATGCTATTTATACGTAAAATATGATTCTAATGAAAATATCTCTTGCGCATTATTCTGCCTTTGCAATGGAATTTGAATCGGCATGCAACTGCCGATATTCGTACACTGACTCAAAAATATTCTAAGTATTTTTATATGCGCCACGTGGGAAAAGGTTGAATTTTTGTAGACACGATTCCAAATATTAAAATCTGCGAAAACTAGGGCAACAGAAACGAATTTCAGACAATGTGAAATAATACAAGAATACAAAAAATGGGAATACGAAATTCTTTGTTCTAGTTTCTGAAAAAAAAATGGCGATGCCAATCATCTCATCTAAAGCGGATTTCCGGTTAAATCCTACTTAACGGACATAAATTCCACTATCGTATGTCACCCCGCCGAAAGAGAAAAAAAATACTAAAAATCAAGGAATTAACCGAATTTAATGAAATTTTCAGTGTTGATATATTAATAAATAAACAATATAATGCACCAGTTATTTTATTTGAAAACTCTTACATTTTTTCAAGTCAGTTAACTTTGAAACAAGTATGTTTGTAAATCTGTGTTACGCCTCAAACATACTAAAAATTAGGGAATTAATCGAATTTAATGAAATTTTCAGTGTAGATATATTAATGAATAAACAATATAATGCACTAGTTATTTTATTTGAAAACTCTTACATTTTTTCAAGTCAGTTAATTTTGAACAAGGTATGTTTGTGAATCTGTGTTACGCCTCAAAGATACGTGGTTCAAAGTTAACTGACCTGATAAAATGTAAGAGTTTTCAAATAAAATAACAGGTGCATTATATTGTTTATTCATTAATATATCAATACTGAAAATTTCATTAAATTCGGTTAATTCCTTGATTTTTAGTATTTTTTTTCTTTCGGCAGGATGACATTCGATGGTGGAATTTATGTCTGTTAAGTAGGATTTAACCGGATTTCCTCTTTATTCAAATGTAGTTCTCTTTCTTTGTTTGGGGTCGGTTTAGCTCAATTGATAGAACATTACGGGTTTCGGTTTCGATACCGGTCCCCGCCAACACACCGCACGAATAGCACAGCTTGGGTAATCTGGTCTGTGCTGGGGTTTGCCATAAGGGCAATAGGGTTAGGACAAACATATAGGAACTAGGGCTTGATCGGAGGGGGGGGCCTCTTCGACGGTGCGTATAACCCAAGTAAGGGCCAAAGTGTAGTGTTGCATGTCATGGATCGAACTCGCGTTTCAGTAGTATTGGATCTGCGAGCCTATCTTGCAAAGTATTGCACTACGATGGGATATTTACCCAACCCGTTCACCACGGGTGGGATATGACACAAGTACGCAAATATGGACCATCCAGCGAGATGGAAATAAGGGGGTTGTCATCTGATTTGTCAAATAATTGGGTTAACGCCGTGAATATAATTTCAAAACTGATAGGCACATCACTGGGATGTTAGAGATTTCATAAGAAAGTTACATTAGGATTAGCCGAGCCAAGATACCCGCTCATTAACACCCACTTCTACTTGTGATGTTTGGCACATTTGGAATTATTGCTGAAAAGGCTACAAGAGAGAGAGGGGGTAGGAAGTAGAAAGTCAAAGATAGAGACAGAGAGACAGACAGAGAGGGGGAGAAAGACAGGGAGAAAGAGAGAGAGGAGAGAGAGAGCGAGAAAGAGAGAGAGAGAGAGAGAGAGAGAGAGAGAGAGAGAGAGAGAGAGAGAGAGCTTTCTCAATATGTTCATATCTATTAAGACATGACTGAATGAGAAAACAAATGAGGCATACAGAAGGAGGAAGAAAGAGAGAATGTGCGAAAGAGAGCGAGAGGGGGGAGGTAGGAAGTAGAAAGTCAAAGATAGAGACAGAGAGAGAGAGAGAGAGAGAGGGGGAGAAAGACAGGGAGAAACAGAGAGACAGTGAGACAGAGAGAGGAGAGAGAGAGAGAATAGGGAATAGAAATACAAAGATAGAGACAGAGAGACAAAGAGGGGGGAGAAAGACAATGACAGAAACAGAGAGAGAGAGAGAGGAGGAGGAGAGAGAGAGGGGGGAGAGAAATACAAATAGAGAGACAGACAGAGAGACAGAGAGAGAGAGAGAGAGAGAGCGAGAGAGAGATAGGGAGATGAATGGGGTAGAAAGACAAAGATAGAGACAGTGAGACAGACAGAGAGAGGGGGAGAAATACAATGACAGAAACAGAGAGACGGTGAGACAGAGAGAGACAGAGAGAATAGAGAGAGAGGGGGAGATAAATACAAATAGAGAGAGAGAGAGACAGACAGACAGACAGACAGACAGAGAGAGATGAGAGAGACGGAGGGATGGGGAGGGAGTAGAAAGACAGAGAAAGAGGGGGTAGATAGACAAACACAGAGACAGAGAGAGGGAGGGAAGACAAAAACAGAAACAGTGAGACAGGGACAGAGAGATGAGAGAGAGAGAGAGAAAAAGAAAGAGACAGACAGACGGAGAGAGAGAGAGAGAGAGAGAGAGAGAGAGATTTAGGCAAGGACGGTAATGAAGAGTATATTTAATTACGTTTTCTTTGTTTATTCAATTTACAGATGGCTGGCCTTTTGGGAGCGAAGTATACGCGCGTGCGCGCGTGTGTGTGTGTGTTTCTGTTTGTCTGAGTATTTATGTGTATGTGTGTGTGCTTATGTCTGTATATGTGTGTTTATGTGTGTGTGTATGGGTATGTTTATGTGTGTGTATGTGTATGTTTATGTGCCTATATGTGTATGTGTGTGTGTTTATGTGTGTATGTGAGTGTGTGTGTATGTGTGTGTTTATTTGTGTGTTTATGTATGTATGTATGTGTTTATGTGTACGTGTGTGTTTACGTGTGTATATTAGTATGTATGTGTGTGCATGTCTGTGTGTGCGCGTTTATATGTATGTATGTATGTATGTGCGTGTGTGTGTGCGTATGTGTGAGTATGTATGTGTGTGCGTGTAGTTCTGTGTGCGTATGTGAAAAATAATATTAAGTGTCTCTCAGTGCACTATATATTTTTTAACATATTCTAAAGTTAAGGATGTTGTCAATATGGCGGCGTAGGTTATATGCCTTGCATCCGCTTGTCCTCAACAGATTGTCGAAAAGAGCAATGAAACGCCATGTTTGAATAAAAAAAAATTAAATTAAAAAGGCGTTGGACGCAAGGGGCAAAGTTTTCACATAGACACTGACATATCTCTTTTCCCTCCTATAAACAAACAGACATGCGCATTCGTGCAGACTTGGTTGATTGGCTGGTTGGCTGGTTGATTGGTTGATTGTAAGATAACAAGTGACTTTGGTAAATATATATCATGTTTTAAAAAAATATATAAAGTGAACAACCACACACACACACACACACACGTACATACATACATACACATACATACACGTATGCACACATGATCACATAATATTCTGTGGTTGGTTGGTTGGTTGGTTGGTTGGTTGCAAGTTAACAAGTGACTTTGATAAATATATGTCATCTTTGGTTTGGTTTGGTTTTACGGCATATCAACCTCAGTGGGTCATTTAATGCCGATAAAGTTTTGAAATAAATCAATTCTTAATGGATAATACAATTTTGTTTATAAATACATTTCTATTTAGCCCATAAATGGAACCCTAACAGGTACTACCACTCCAGGTCAGAGTGGACCAGGGAGCAATGGTGATGAAGGGGTGCTCCACATTTCCCAAACCTCCAAAACTGGAACCTCACCATCAGATAGTTTAACGTCATTCCCAGGACAGGTAGACCCTCAGCCACCGCCTTCTAGCACCCATAGGATAAAAAGGGGTTGGGGATTGCCATAAGGGCAATAGGGTTGGGGCAATCATATAGGTGCTAGGGCTTGACGTGACCAGCCGATTGGTCGAAGGGGGCCTCTTCGACCACCCGTCTAGCCCAAGATAGGGCCAAAGTGGAGTATTGCAAGTCATGAACTGCTCATCCACCTGGGTTCTATCTTTAAGCATCACGGGTCGCCATCCACGGCCAACAGGTGGCCTCATTGGGGGAGTCTTACCCCTCTGCAGAGGTGCAGTCGGTGCATTCTAACACTGCAGCCGACAGGGCGGTATATGTCATGGTTTTAAAGAATTTCATGGAAGAAACATGCAACGTTTTACTTCGATGCCAATTCTCAAACGCCATTGGTTCAACTAGCAAGACTATGCGCCCTCCACCGGTCGTAAGCATTCAAGAATTAATGAAATAAAATATATTGAATTAGCAGGACCTGTGGATATACCACAATATGATAATTCAATTATTACAACTTTTGATATGTTTACTTAAGAGCTATTGCGAATAGTTCAATATGTAAAAAGCATAAGTAAATTAAGTAAGTCATCGGGTTGGCATAATGTCGATATTATCCATACGGAGATTGTTTTGGCTTCTAAGGTGGAGCGTCACATCTACCATCAGCTTCTTACTTTATCGCACAGATCACTGTGCTACTCATTCGTTGGGTTGGCGAGGACTGGTATCGAACCAAGAACCTTGTGGTTCCTAGGTGGACGCTCTACCGACTTAAACCATCCTTGTAGAAGAACAGTAGTAATACTGACTTTTAGTCTGGTTATGGCTTGGTTTCTTTGTTTTATAGCATATCAACCTTCATGGATTATTTAATGTCAAAGCCTTCCTTCTAGAAAATATGAATCTGATACTATTTAATGTTACATAATTCGTGGGAAGCCTACAAATTATATTACCATAGTATAGTAAAATCTAAATAACGGTAAATAGAAAGTTACCATTGAATCATAGTATGACCGTTATAGAAGTTATTGACAACAGTTCACTTTTCACTGACCTAGCCGTTGATTTCTGATTAGCTAAAGGAAAAATGTGTGAAGAGAACTGAGAGTAGTTAAAATTTGGCGGTTAGTCGTTAGTGAAGCCAGACGTGATGGTCATCTGTCCCCCAGTAAGCCAACTTCTCGCTGTGAAAAGTGAACGTAATAGCGCGACTGGAGATCGAACTCGCTTACTAGGATATCACAGTCCAGTACTTTAGCCGCTACACCATTGGGACTCTCCTGTATCCCTTTCAATTTTTGTTATAATAGAAATAAACTCTTAAAGTGAAAGCTCAAAGACCTGCTTAATTTAAGCTGTTATTTTTTATTTGTAGAAAAGCGAGAAAAGTATCTATAATCTATCTTTATACCACATAACAGTATTATATCTATCTATCCATAACAGTATTATATCTATATCCATAACAGTAATTTTATCGGAAATCTGATAGAGAATTACCTTCCCCTGCCGCTAGACGGCGAATCACCAATACGATGTTGGCGCCAAAACCAAATTTGTTTACTTATCAGGGAGCAGTCACCGAGGGAAGTCGCAAAAATAAGCGTTCCCTAGACTTTACTTGTCTGTAGGCCGTCGACCGGGACGGAGGCGTTTTTAACAGCATACTTTCTGAAGGCCGTTTCGACAGCATACTTATCAGAAGGCTGAGGACCTAAATAGTCGACTTAAGAAGGGCCCCATCCACCGTCATTTAAAAGATTGTTACTTGGCGAGTAGCTTCCAAAACACCTTTTTACCTATCGTACGAGAACTGACCAAAACGGACGCGTCTCTACAGAAACTCTACAACACAGCGACCAGAATACCCCTGTTAGTGCCACTTCTCCAACGAACAGTATTTCGCCTTACAGATAAGTCTGTAGCAAATGCCATTAAAATTTGCAACATATTCTTGTACTATTTCTCAATACATGTATTAAATTTCCATTGTGTGTTTGTCTTCTTTCGTCCGAACAATTTGCCTACAACTGGGAGATTTAAGAGCCCCCCCCCCAAACCCATAATTCCTCTTAATATATCTATATCCATAACAGTATTATATAACAGTAGAACGGCTAGGTCACATAACAGTATTATATCTATATCCATAACAGTATTATATCTATCTATCTTTGGAAATCTGTTGTGTGTGTAATAGTTTTGACCATTAGCTACAGCTAAGTACATTAAACCCGGAACGCTCTTGCAGGGTTTGTTTACTTCCGCCCAGATCCACTCTAAGACGGGCGCTAAAAAGTATCGAGTGTTGTTTACAATTCACGTGAATAAATATATCTACTAAAACATATATCTGTGTAAATATCACCTATTTCAGCGTGTAGCCAAACAATTAAGTTAACTAACCCATCTAAGTATTCTATTAAACCACAAACAAAAACGTGATAAAAATATTTGTCTCAAGTATCAATCCTTTGTTAATTATGGGGAAAATGTTATTTTGAGGGATCTCTCTTAAAATGTATTAAAAATAAATTACATGTGTAATAGATCTTAAGTAAACATATCAAGCGTTGTAATAATTAAATTATCATACTGTGGTATATCCACAGGTCCTGCTAGTATGTGTTAATACACACAACAATAACAGACACATAAACGCACACCGACCAATTCCACAGATGAAGATTAAAAGTTAATTTGGCTTTAATTAAATGTCTTGGAATTAAAAGAATTCATTAGTTTTACGTTTCAACAGATTACAGAATAATTCTTGAATATTTTTTGCATGTGACTAATTACAACAGAGAATCATTCAATTTGTTTTGTTCAGTCAGTCAAGAACAGAACACCATTAATGATGACGTAATTCGCTGACAACAATGAGCGAATAATGTTCAAAACAATCATTTTTAAAATGCATTTCCGTTCACAGAATTGTTCTTTACTTTATTTTATTTTTTGTTGTTTTTTTTGTTTTTTTTTTTTTTTTTTGTTGTTTGTTGTTTTTTTTAATATCCTGTATCACTTCATCAAATTATGAGCATCATTCAATAAACAAAGTGAATTTTCTCTGATGTAGCAGCTCCTTGATACTTTTTTTCATTTAATTGTTTATTATCTTATAAAATAAAAAATTATACATCGATGTTTGTTCTGTTTAGGGGGGGGGCTAAATTTTCAAAGAATTTTCTACAAAAATTATTAGATAACAATAATAACTAAAGTAGTTATTAAATAAATATTTGTTTTTAGAATCTAAAAATATGAAATTTGAAACTTAGAATTAGGTGTTTCATATTTTAAATGAATTTGATTAAGTATGCTTAATTATTTCTGCTATCTCGATCAGTTTGATTTAAACGATTCAATAATTAAAAAAAAAAAAGAATTCGTTGATTAATAAGTCAACAGAAAATTTTTATTAAAATCAGCAAGCTCCCATGCTCAAAGTGTGACATCATCTATTTTAAAAAAATAATGCGCAAGTTTTTAGACCGTTTTTTTTTTCTCTGTGTGTTTAGACCAAAAAGAAAAGGATATTTCATTTAAAAGTTATCAATTCTTCTGTAATTGAGTGTATTTATTGTTTTTGTTATTGATTTCTAAGAAGAAACTGTTATAATCTTTAAAATCCTAAATAATATGATTCTTTTTATTCCAGATATACATAAAAACAGCGGCCATTTTTACGATATATTTGAACAAAATTGATCGAAAATAATAGTTTAAAATGTATTAAAAAATAAATTACATGTGTAATATTATTTTTTTTTATTGATGTTTTTTTTATGTTACTACTTTTCGACTTAGACAAAAATTTTACCTTAAATAATTGATTTAATTAATTTTAATTCGTTTTTAAAATGAAAATGAGGGAAGAAATTGTCAGTGCCTAGTTTTAAGAAATACAATGTTCAGGCCAAAGTAACCTCTGGCTATGTTCAAATGTTGTTGTTTTTTTAGATTGTTCTTATTAAGAAGTCTTATTCATGTGGTAGACTATGAATTCAGGGGCGTAAATCTTTTACCATAATCTACCGGACAGCAAATAATTGATGTTGTATGTAGTGATTCAGTTATACACTTTTTTTTCTTTTTTTTACCTCAGAACTGCAAAAGTAGACTGTTTTATTTTTATTTTATTTTATTTTATTTTTTGTTAATCTGAAATAGAAATATCGGCAAAATTACCAAATTCTTTTACTGATGCTCATTATGTTACTACTTTTCGACTTAGATAAAAATATGACCTTAAATAATTGATTTAATTAATTTTAATTCGTTTTTAAAAATGAAAATGAGTGAAGAAATTGTATTTAAGAAATACAATGTTCAGGCCACTGTAACCTCTGGCTATGTTCAATTTTTTTTTTAAGATTGTTCTTATTAAGAAGTCTTATTCATGTGGTAGACTATGAATTCAGTGGCGTAAATCTTTTACCATAATCTACCGGATACCATTAATTGATGTTGTATGTAGTGATTCAGTTATACATTTTTTTTTTTTTTCTACCTCAGAACTGCAAAAGTAGACTGTTTTATTTATTTATTTATTTATTTTGTTAATCTGAAATCGAAATATCGGCAAAATTATCAACAAATAATCATTTTCAGTTTATTTCAGTTTAGGACTTGATAAGTTTGTTATGCCAATTCCCTTAAAATAACAACGCTGAGGTAAAAAAAAAAATAAATAAATAAAAGAGAAGTGTATAACTGAATGACTACGCAACAACTTTAAATCTATACAACATCAATAAATACTGTCCTTTATTTTTTAAAAGACTTATAAAAATGAATTAATGTATTAAGTTATGTTTTCCTTAGAGTTTCATTTTTAAAGTATTAATACCAAATTAAAAATATATACATTCAACTTCATTTTATATTCCACAACATCTATATGGTAGACTTTGGTAAAAATTTACGCCCTTGAATTCAAAGTCTACCATTGATGATATGATCGCTTTATTCTTTAAAGGAAAACATGAAGGTATATCTGTTATTATACTAAAGCTGAGCGAGTCAATATTTGTCTCCTAAAGGGTCTTTTATTGTTTACTTCAATGACACAAAAATTACTCTAGATTATTCCTTAGTTTTAGGATTGAATTATATTTTGAAAAAATCCATTTTAATTGGTTATAATTATTCGTAATTTGCAATTAAGTAAAAAAACTGACCCGTTCACTCACTTAGCATTCAGTCTGTCACTTTCACCCTCTCTATATATCTTGATTACCTCCTCGTTATATATGTTAGCTTCTCAGTGAGCGTGGAGAGGGAGATATTTGAGAGTTATGAAACGTATTTATATGTTACATTTCACAAACAACCAGCCGGGCCAACATCTTGGCTCTTAATAAATTTAGATTAGGTCAAACATTCCTTTCTTAAAATCTTACAAAATGATTTTAATGTTGTTTTTTTTAATTCTCCGTATTTTATTTATTTATTTAGATTTAATTCGCATTGCAAACTCACTTTTCCCTAATCCCAATTATCTACCCAGAGCTCAATGGGTGAACCCGTGAGTCACGTTTTGTCTAGTATTCTATATTCGTGCTTTGCAGTGACACTTTCTTATGAAACATGAGGATCAGGTTTAGCTAAAGAATTTTTTTGAGAAAAGATGTGACATAACCCAAACCCTAACCCTAAACCCAGCCCACTTTTTCATTCGTCTCATTCAGATTTTGCTCCTCCCTTCCTTCGTCTATTGTACCTCCCTCCCCTCCCCACACTCACTCTTTATTCATTAGTTTATCACGTCCATGTCACGTCCACTCTTCGTTCACTTTTGCCTCCTTTTTTCTCCCCCTCTTTTCTTTTTTTTTTTTTTTTGTTTTTTTTGTTATCTAGACGAACGTAAAGGCATCCTGCTCCCTCGTTTATCGTCTGGGTCTGCTTTAGTGACGACCAAAGTTGGTGGGCGTTTTTACTTTTCCAACATTTAAATTTCGGGCCGTTTTAATTCTTCTTCTTCTTCTTCTTCTTCTTCTTCTTCTTCTTCTTCTTCTTCCAAGCATTTTATTGGCTACTGATTTTAAAGCACATTCCATCCAGCCGTGTCTTTTTTCCAATTTGTAACTAGGCGATCTCTCTCTCTCTCTCTCTCTCTCTCTCTCTCTCTCTCTCTCTCTCTCCCTCTCCCCCTCTGTCACACACACACACATACACACACACACTTACACCAACCGTCTCTATCGGCATCCGGAATCCATACATAGCTGACGATATTTTTTGCTAGTCAGTCTACACTGGTGTGTCCAGGTGTAGATGTCCCTCCAGCATAAAGTCCCATGAGTTTGTACTGTTTCACCAGAGTGTTGAAGTGTTTTTTCCAATCTGTAACTAGACGGTCTCTCTCTCTCTCTCTCTCTCTCTCTCTCTCTCTCTCTCTCTCTCTCTCTCTCTGTCACACACACACACAACACACACACTTACACCAACTGTCCCTATCGGCATCCGGAATCCATACATAGCTGACGATATTTTTTGCTAGTCGGTCTACACTGGTGTGTCCAGGTGTAGATGTCCCTACAGCATAAAGTCCCATGTGTTTGTATTGCTTCTCCAGAGTGTTGAAGTTAGAGAGTATGATACACCCCATACGGGCGTCTACCATCAGAAACTATGGGTAGTACTATTGTATACTATACTTATCTTGACGTATATTTTAGATTATAGTATATTGCAGTATATTATTGTCATTGTATAGTGTAGTGGTTAGATGTACTTCTGTTCTTTATACTTGTGTATTTTCTTTCATAGTTCTGAGTAGATGACTTTTGTCTATCTGTTATCTTCTATCTTGTTATCTGGGTTGTTCTGGCTGGCACATGTTCTTTTTAATCTAGTTGGATCTTCTATACTTTATATGTATCTAAGTATATATGGATATATATACAAGTATATGAGTAGATGTCTTTGTCTGTTATCTCCTGTCTTCCTACCTGGGCAGTTTTTAACCTTTATATCAAAACAATTCTTCCAAAAACTTAATGTACAATCATTTACTAAATTCATATTAGTCTCATACAAAACCATAGAAATAGGGCACTTAGTGAGAATCCTATTCACTACACTTGTATACTATACTCATCTTGAGTCATATTTTATGTATAGTGTAGTATAGTAGAGTATACCTGCATACCCATGGTTGTATACACATCTACTTATCTTCTTTAAAACTTATCTTCTGTATCTTCTTCATAGTTCTGAGTAGATGGCTTCGTTTTATAAATATTTATTATTGATTATACAAGCCTGCGTTAAAAAAATTTTTTCCAAAGGTCAAAGGTTTATCAAGTGATATATGATCACCATTTTATGCTGAATTCAAAAATACCATTCATTGTGTTTGGTCAGGTCTAGTTTTTAAAAAAAAAAAACTGCTTTAAAATCAGCTATTATACTGGCCTGCGATGTTTTCATGGTCGAATATATTATAGTTGATTTTAAGGAATTTTTTTTTTTTAATGCTCCTGGCCAGAAAACGACTGCACTCAGTTGCGGCCTAAATTCAAATGGCCGAAGTATCCTTTTGGTTGTAGGGAGTCAGTCCTTTTTGTCGAATATGCGCAGAGCGTTTTCTGGTGAAAGGCCCCATGGGTTTGTTGGGGGGATATTTTCGTTTTTTTTTTAAAATCCCCACATATTTACTTTCTCTTTAACTGTTTTATTTTCGTAATTTCCTCAGATATACACAACTACCCTTTATATATGTATAGATTTAAACGATTTTTTTTTCAACTTTTATCGTAAAAGGTGATTGACCCCCACATCTTTCGTTATCGAAAAACTCATTGATAAAATTAGGGTTAATGTTGACAAGAGAGGGGGGAACGCCGATATGATAAACTCATACGATTAGATTGTCTAATTCATATTCAAAAATATCTATATACTAGAGGCAGCTACCTAGCGTCGCCTGGGTAGAGTGCAAGCAAAAACAAACCCTGATGTATTGATTTGTTTATTTTGAGATTTACAAATGCTGGACATTTTAAAGTAGAATTTCAATGCTATTTCTATGTATATTTATTTTTGAATATCTTCGAATGTAAATCAAGTCTTCATGATTTTTTGCACAAAAAGCAAGAACCGGTGATATTTAATATGTATATATATATTTACATTGTCATTAATTGTTTTATTTTTGTATATCCATCCAGACATACATACATACATACATACATACACACATGCGCGGAGGCGATAGTGCTAATCTGATTCAGTCAAACATAATGGAAAAACGAAAAGAAAAAAAAAGGAGAAAAAAGGAGAGCGAGAGAGAGTTAAATCAAGATTATTATACTTTTTGCATATTGAACTATTTGGCAATAGCTCTTGAGTAAACATATCAAACGTAATAATTAAACAATCATAGGACCGGGTTAGATCAGTCGGTAGAGCATTCGGCTAGAAACCACAAGGTTCCTAGTTCAATACCGGCCCTCACCATCTCAGCGTATGAGTAGCACAGGGAATCTGTGCGGTAAAGTAAGGAGCTGATGGTAGGTGTGGCCATCCACCTCTGACGTAAAAACAATCTCCTTCGTCTATGGCTAGTGAAAAGGGGTAGACTCCCTCGCTGATTGGCTGATACCGATTTTAGGGCACCCCGACGACTCTTTTTATTGTGATATGTCCACAGATTCTGCTTGTTTTTATTAATCACAGGATCCAAATTTATACAACATTTTTTCTTTCTTTTTGGCATGGTTCATTTGATATTTGTAGGATATTTTTGCTATTTTGATAAAAAAAAGTCTCTTTCTTTTCCCCAACTCTGACAAATACGATACTCGAAAAATGTGTTCTTAGTGGTGGTTCTTGTGGAGTCGAGTTGCTGGTGAGTGTCGAAAGGTTTGAGGTATTAAGAGAGTCTCACTGTTTATGGAGTCGTCGTCAAGGTATCCCTTACGCAAAATGCATCGTATTCGCCCCCCTCCAAAAAAAAACAAATTTCAGCTATGAGTAACTCCCAAGGGAGTCATTTACATACCGACCCAGTTAATGACTGAGGCCCAAGAAAATTTATGAGTTAACCCTTTCTATGCACACAGAAATGAAAATGCAAACAATCGCTCTCTCTCTCTCTCTCTCTCTCTCTCTCCTCTCTCTCTCTCTCTCTCTCTCTCTCTCTCTCTCTAGTGATGTTGATAGCTCTTTTAATTTAGTGCGTCCTGGGACGCACGGATTTGATTTGAATGAGTCCCCGGGAAATTTGATGTGTCCCAACTAACGTTTCTTAATATACTGCAGAGATTTTATCAATGAACAACTAAAGCCGTCTAACCTCTACCTTGCACCCCATAGCATGTAATTAATTTCCAAGAAAATATTGAAATGTATTTACAGTTAACTTCAAATAGTGGGGAAGAAAAAAAAAACACTGGGATGCATGGATTATGATTTTTCTGCGTCCTTTTAGATTTTTATGCATCAGGAACGCATGGCACGTACTTATCAGTGTCTCTGTCTGTCTGTCTGTCTGTCTGTCTGTCTCTCTCTCTCTCTCTCTCTCTCTCACACACACACACACACACACACACACTCACACCACTTGCCCCTAAAAGTCATCGCCTCTGGCAGGTCTTCCGCATGGCATTCCGTACAAATAAATATATATCTAAGGTTGGCTGGGTTGTCTCCCTTGGTCGACACGACTTTCGAACCAACCAATTACTAACCAGCATATGTTGGCGCCAGAAATCAAAAGATATGTATCTCTCTCTTTTTCAACTGATTCTCAAAGGCGTCGGGCGTCAAATTGTTGCTGCTACTATATCAACAGAGAAAAAGAGGAGAGCCGTTTGTGAATACAAAAACTTTAACATAAAAACATATACCATAAACTAATATTATCATATTTCATATAATACAATATAGCCGCAAACAGAACAATTTGTTTGCAATTGAAATTATTGACACTCTATTTTCTTTTATTCGATATAACATTCTTTGAAACTTTAAGTTGTTCCATGTGCTTCCTGTTATTAACGGATGTTGTTACCTTAACCACAATATTTTGTGGCCTAAATCCCAATATCTACACAGCGCAAACTCGTGAAGGTTTTTGCTGGTCATTCTATACTGGTGTATCCATGTGGGCTGCATTTAAATAGCTAGGTTGCAACACCCCTTAGCGGCAAACCCTGGTGGGAAGGAAAGATAATCCCTTGCCAAATGTCAACTGCAACCAGCAAGGGAAGATAATCGCTACATGCCCTTTCATTGCCATTACTCCTAGGTCCACCCTGACCCGGAGTGGTAGTATCTGTTAAGGTCCCATAAGAAAAAGTCGTCGGGGCGGCCTAATGCCGGTATCAGCCAGACAGCGAAGGAGTCTATCCCCTTTTCACTAGCGCTAGACCAAGGAGATTATTTTAGCGTCTGGGGTGGGGGGGCCACACCTACCATCAGATCCTCACTTTACCTGTGCTACTCATACACTGGGTTGACGAGGGTCAGTATCGAACCAGGAACCTTGTGATTCCTAGCTGAACGCTCTACCGATTGAGCTAAGGTCCCATAAATGGGTTAAATAGATTAAAAATGAGTATTAGAAATGCGTTTTAAAAAAAAATTGGATCGAAAAAATTGAATACCTAACAAGAATGAATAAAAAAAATGTCTCAGAATAAAATAACCCAACAAAGGTTGAAATGCCGTAAAATACAAGTGTTGTATAATTGATGTGTACCCTGTTAATTATGCACGGTTAGTGTTGGGAATTTATTTGAATTCAAAATAACAGTTACTGAGATTTTCATTGACGGTCCTTAACACTTTTGTGACCTCTCTTCCTGTTTTACCAGGCAAGCGTAGGAGAGATAGTTTAGTTATAATCAGTCTCTACCTAGCCGTCGAAGAATGAGGAAGCGACAGCGCCTCTCGTTCGAGGCTAAATTCTCACCAACCCTTCTCAAACCTACCCAAAGAGATGAAAAATGTTCGAACATGAAAGTGATAATGTTACATAATTGTAAACAGATTGAAAGAATCGAAGATCTGAGAAATCGAAACCATTCAGGCGACTGTGAAATCTACCAGAATACAAAGGAGAGTGCTTGCAATATTGAAGAGGGTTGGTGTCATTTGACTTCCAGTGAAAAGTCTTATCATATCAGTTTTTTTCTTATCAGAAAACAGAAATCAGATCGTTGCCAAAGTTCACAATGATGTAGATGTATTTTAATAAAGATCAAAGAGCTTAATTAACTTATCAGAATATTTCTGAAAGCTGGGGTCTTGGAACTGATACCCTGGGGCTAGAATCTGTTCATTCTGTAGCATGCCTGTTAATATCTTTCTCCGGTGTGTGTATACCTAAATGTGTGTGTGTGTGTGTGTGTGTGTGTGTGTGTGTGTGTGTGTCCAAAGTATTTTTTCAAATTACTTGCTTGGTAGTATTTTGTTCGCACTAGATCAAAGTCTACACACTCTAGCAGTGTATGTTTCACTCTAAATACCTCTTGGCCTATTGTGCATATTGGGGATTCTGTGCCCTCTAGTAAATGATGATGGGCGATATAGGTGTGGCCTATGAGAAGGCGGGCCAGCACAACCTGTTCTCTTCTATTTTTGTTGTATTTTAAGTTCCATTCTTCAATAGATTCAATATATAATGCCGAAATGATTGCTATTAATTTAGCACTTGACATAATAACCACAACCCACACCCGCAATAAATTCATAATTTTCACGGGCTCTTTATCTATATTACAACCCATATTAGTTTATTTAATGCCTAAAGATTAGGAAATAACATTCATTGTTCGTTCAGGATTGTATATTTTATGTAGTTGTTTGCTCACCGTTATATGCATTCAGGTAATTAATAATAGTCATTAATGCAAAATTATAGTTCCACTGAACTATTCTTAATACAAATAATTTACAGTTATTTGATATCAAGTATTTCTATATAATACAAATATTTTTCACTGTTTTGTGTTTTCAATTATCCCTATTTAATACTAATCATTATATTGTTTCAAGTAATTATTTATTTTATTAAAAAACAAAATTGTTAATGTCCTTTTAACAACACAAGTACTTAACAGAATATACCACTTGTCTAGAAATAAAGAAACAAAACTTTTCTTGGATCTCAAGCCACCTTGGTATACCTGTAAATGACAGGGCAGACTCAGAAGCAAAGACCACCCTGTGGGCTGGGGCATTAGAATACACCGACTGCACCTCTGCAGAGGTGTAAGACTCCCCCAATGGGGCCACCTGTTGACCGTGGGGTGCGACCAGTGATGCTTAAGGATGGAACACGGGTGGCTGAGCAATCCATATGCAACACTCCATTTTGGTCCTTACTTAGGCTAGACGGGCGGTTGGAGAGGCCCCCTTCGACCAATCGGCTGGTCACGTCAAGCCCTAGCACCTATATGATTGCCCCAACCCTATTGCCCTTATGGCAAGCCCCAACCCTTTTTATCATATGGGTGCTAGAAGGCGTTGACTGAAAGTCTTGATGTCCTGGGAATGACGTTAAAATCTATTTGATGGTGAGGTTCCAGTTCTGGAGGTTTTGGGAATGTGGATCACCCCTTCATCACCATTGCTCCCAGATTCACTCTGACACGGAGTGGTAGTATCTGTTGTTCCACTTTTGGAGGTGTAAGATTCAAGGTTATAATAATGTTATAACTTGTTGAAACGAACAAACTCCGACAAGGGTGTTAAACATATAACAAGATGGACTTTAATTAAAAGCACATGGAATAACAAATAACATGAAATACAAGATACATAGTAGAGAATACAAATAAGATATAATAAAAGGACACATTCATGAATGGAAATACAATATTTAGGTATAAAAGATACCTAAATGTACATATAAAATATAGGAGTTAAAGATAGTCCATATGGTTGAAGTCACTTACTGATTTAGTCCGTGCGTGGGGGGGGGCACGAGCTGGGGTGTAGACACAAATGTCTAACCCATGTTTCCAGTCCCAGAAGAAAGAGAAAAGAGGCAGAAGAGTTTGAACCTCGCGCTTAAATACCAGACCTCCCTGGTGGCCGGCATGGAAACCCAGCGGGAAGATAACTCTTCCGGGCAAAGGGAAGATAATCCCAACAGAGGTTTGGGGAATTGGAGCACCCCTTCATCACAATTGCTCCCAGGTTCACTCTGACACGGAGTGGTAGTACCTGTTAGGGTCCCATCTATGGGTTAAATAGAAAAATGTGCGAATAAAAAAATTGAGTATCCATTAAGAATGAATTTATTTCAAAGCTTTGTCGGCTTTAAATGACCCACTGAGGTTGATATGCCGTAAAATAAAACAAACCAAACCAGATCAATTAAAGAAGCAAAGATGGCTATGAAAGACACAATAACAAAAACAAAAATGCGATAATACTGACTAAAAAACGGTTGTGAATAAAATTATCATTAAAAATGGCAAGATCATTGGAATGCACTCATTAATAACAATCTTTAAAATAACCAGATAAGAAATGTTTGATAAGAGGAGGTGTCTAATACACTCCACTTTGATGAAATTGTCAATTGATAATTGGTAAACAAAAATATTCTCAGATTAAATCAAAGACATTTTTCATCTATTTAATGGAGTTATCAATTGATTAATTCAAACTTAATTCATCTGTTTTCTCTTTCTTTCTTTCATTCATTCTTCTTTCTTTTCTTTTTTTCTTTGTTTCTTTCTTTCATTCTTCTCTTTCTTTCTTTTCTTCATTCTTTTTTCTCTTTCTTTCTTTCTTTCTTCTTTCTTCTTTCTTCCTTTCTTTCTTCTTTCTTTCTTTCTTTCTCTTTCTTTCTTCTTTCTTTCTTACTTTTCCTTCTTTTCTCTTCTTTCTTTCTTTTTTTTTTCTTTTTCTCTTCTTTCTTTCTTTCGTTCTTTTTTTCTTTCTTTCGTTCTTCTTCTTTTCTTTTTCTTTCTTTTCTCTTTCTTCTTTCTTTCTTTTTTTTTTTCTTTCTTTCTTTCTTTCTTTCTTTTTCTTCTTTCTCTTTTCTTTCTTCTTTTTTCTCTTTTTTCTTCTTTTTCTTTCTTTCTCTTTTCTTTCTTTTTCTTTCTTTTCTTTTCTCTTTCTTTCTTTCTTTCTTCTCTTTCTTTCGTTCTTTCTTTCTTTTCTTTCTTTTCTTTCTTTCTTTCATTCTCTCTTCTCTTTCTTTATTTCTTTCTTTCTTTTCTTCTCTCTTCCTTTTTTCTTCCTTTCTTTCTTTTCTCTTTCTTTCTTTCTTTAATAAATAATTGAAACACCAATTTTTTTTTATTTTCTTTCTAGGATTAATTTTCTTTAATGCCCGATCAATATTATGTCATATTTTACGTTTGAGTAAGAATCCACATGAAGTTGTTTTTGTCGAAATTCTTCCAGGTTCCCGGAAGCCTGAATAAGATGACTCGACGATCAATATTGTGTTGTGGATTTCGGTTCCCTTTGATCTTTCCCGCCGAAAGCCACATCATAACTACTAATGGATCAATCGCATAGAATTCGAAACATTTGATACGAGGAAAATATATGATTATCTGCCCTTGGCACAACCTTTGGCCAAGGGCAGATAATCGAATATTTTTCACGTAACATTTTTACTATTCTCTTGTGAAGGGTACAAGAATCTTTTTTTATATAGTTATCGGTTATTTTAAACATTTGGTACAATTAAAAATACTCGATTATCTGCCCTTGGCCTAACCATTTTTTATATAATTGTCGGTTATTTTATACGTTTGGTACGTGGAAAATTCTCGATTATCTGCCCTTGGCCTAACCATTTTTTTTATATAGTTATCGGTTATTTTAATACATTGGGTACGTGAAAAATTCTCGATTATCTGCCGTTGATACAACCTTTGGCCAAGGGCAGATAATCGAATATTTTTCACAACATATTTACTATGCTCTTGTGAAGGGTACAAGAATTTTTTTATATAGTTGTCGGTTATTTTAAACATTTGGTACGTGAAAAATTCTCGATTATCTGCCCTTGGCACAAACTTTGGCCAAGGGCAGATAATCGAGTATTTTCAACGTCACATATTTACTATTCCTTTGCGAAGTGAACACATATCTTTGACATGTTTATCAAACCGTACTTCTTTTTTATCTTTGCTAAATATGAATGGAACATTGTTTCTTTTCATCATTTCTGATTTTATGTCACTCTTAAATTTGATCTTTCTTCCATTAATCATCCCCAAGGCTAGTCCTGTCGGCTGGAGATTTAGAATACACCGACTGCAGAAGGGTATGACTCCCTCAATGGGGCCACCTCTTGGCCGTGGGTGGTGACCCGTGATGCTTAAGAATGGAACCCTGGTAGATAAGCAGTACATGACATGCAACATTCCACTTTGGTCCTTACTTAGGCTAGACGGTCGGTCAGAGAGGCCCCCTTCGATTAATCGGCCGGTCACATCAAGTCCTAGCACATATATGATTGTCCCAACCCTATTATCCTTATGGCATACCCCCAACCCTTTTTATTATATATGTGCTAGAAGGCGGTAACTGAGGGTCTTATTGTCCCGAGTATGACGTTAAACTCTATTTGATGGTGAAGTTCTAGTTCCTGAGCTAGGGGAATGTGGAGTACCCCTTCATCAGCATTACTCCTAGGTCTACTCTGACCCGGAGTGGCAGTACCTGTTAGCGTTCCATTTATGGGTTAGATAAAAAAAAAATGAGTTTGCAAAAATGAGTTAAAAAATGTCTTCGGCATAAACTGACCCAATGGGTTGACATGCCGTAAGACCCAAACAACCAGCTTCAATTAATCATCACCAAGGCTATTCAAACATTCCTTGTTTTTCAGCACCTGTGCCTTGAGGCTTCGGCCATTGGACAGGTAAGATATTGTATAATTAGCGTGATCACAGAGGGCCACCCACCCAGGCAGCAACTGCCTCTATCGTCTAAAAGGGGTAAAGCTGGGTTTATTGCCCAGTGCCTAAGGTGCCTCAAAAGAGGAATGCCGATGGGAGTCGCGCAATTTTTAAACACAAGCCACGCATGAGTTTCGGTTTGTGCGTGGTTCCCCACTATAATGATCCTTGTGTTCGACTGACATGGTGGGATGTCAGTAAATAATTAAAACCAAATAAGAAATGTTTGATAAAAGGAGGTGTCTAATACCAGATATGCACACCTTCTTCCTGTCGATCCGCCTTGATGAAATTGTCAATTAATAATTGGTAAACAGAAAATATTCTCAGATTAAATCAAAGACATTTTTCATCCATTTAATGTATTTTCAATTGATTATTAAACTTAATTCATCTTTTTTTCTCTTTCTTTCTGTCATTCTTTCTTTATTTTCTCAATCTTTTATTTCTCTTTCTTTCTTTCTTTCTTTCTTCCTTTCTTTCTTTCTTTCTTTCTTTAATAAATAATTGAATCACCAAACGCCTTTTTTTTTCTTTCTTTCTAGGATTAATTTTCTTCAATGCCCGATCAATATTATGTCATATTTTACGTTTTAGCACGAATCCACATGAAGTTGTTTTTGTCGAAATTCTTCCAGGGTCCCGGAAGCCTGAATAAGATGACTCGACGATCAATATTGTGTTGTGGCTTTTCGTTCTCTTTGATCTTTCCCGCCAAAAGCCACATCATAACTGCTAATCGATCAGTCGCATAGAATTCGAAACATTATCTTGAAAAGAATTGAACCTTTCACCACTGCCGTTAGTCGACACGTTTCCGTAGAGTTGCATTAAGCGGGTAGATGGAATGAAGGGGGGGGTAGGGTTTGGAGACGGCGTATCCGAACTACATTAAGCGGGTGGTTATGTGGTGGGGTTAGAATTGGATCGGATACAGGAGCGTTTCCGGGAACTGCATTAAACAGGTGGGTAGAAGGAATGAGAGAGAGAGAGGGGTTTGGAGTGGGAGATGGGATCCAAGTGGAGCATTTCCATATTGTAAAAGAAAAAGAAAAGAAAAAAAAGGCAGAATTACGTCAGAATTATTTTGAACATTAAAGACATTAAAGATGCACAAAGGTGCAGAGATCAAATGAGTTGAAATGCATGCAGTTGTTATTATTATTATTATTATTATTATTATTACTACTACTACTACTACTACTACTACTACTTCTACTTCTAAAAAGAGATAAAAAGAAATCTCTGTTCTTTTGTAAATGGATATGTGTTTAAAAGTGCAAAATGTGTCAATAATCATTACTTTGTAAAGGGGGGGGGGCACAGCTTAGACAAAAAGATTGCATCAATTTTTTTACGTTACCACCACCGCCGCGACTATTAATATTATTATTATTATTATTATTATTATTATTATTATTATTATTATTATTATTATTAGTTTATCGCTCCTGTCGTAACTGGTGGTTTACTGGTGGCTGAGTGACAGCAAATCTTCTCAAGTCTCCAGGACTCTTCTGAGCACTCTGGCCGATTCCAACAGTGCAGTACTTTGGATGGTCTCGATTCTTCTTCCGATTTCCAATTCACCCAAATTCTTTTCCAGGGTATCGTTCCAAGTGCACCAGTTACGATTGGTACTACCTAAGTACCAATCGTAATTGGTGACATTATTATTATTATTATTATTCCTTTTGAGTTTTCACATCAGCGTTAGCTGATGGTCTTTCACTGGAGTCTGAGTGATTATTATTATTATTCCTTTTGAGTTTTCACATCAGTGTTAGCTGGTGTATAATTTTTATTATTATTATTATTATTATTATTATTATTATTATTATTATTATTATTATTATTATTATTCACTTTGAGTTTTGCACATCAGCGTTATCTGATGGTATTTCCCTGTAGTCTGAGTGACAACAAGTCTCCTCAGGTCTCCAGGACTCTTCTGAGTATTCTGGCAGATTGCAGCAGTGCAGTGTTCTGAATGGTATCAATCCTTCCTCTGATTTCAAGACTTTCCAAACCCTTTTCTAATCCTTTTGGGACCGTTCCAAGTGCACCAACTACAATTGGTATTATTATTATTATTATTATTATTATTATTATTATTTGAATTTTCACATCAGTGTTAGCTGATGGTCTTTCACTGGAGTCTGAGTGATTATTATTATTATTATTATTATTATTATTATTATTATTATTATTATTATTATTATTATTCACTTTGAGTTTTGCACATCAGCGTTATCTGATGGTATTTCACTGTAGTCTGAGTGACAACAAGTCTCCTCAGGTCTCCAGGACTCTTCTGGGTATTCTGGCAGATTGCAGCAGTGCAGTGTTCTGAATGGTATCAATCCTTCCTCTGATTTCAAGACTTTCCAAACCCTTTTCTAATCCTTTTGGGACCGTTCCAAGTGCACCAACTACAATTGGTATTATTATTATTATTATTATTATTTGAATTTTCACATCAGTGTTAGCTGATGGTCTTTCACTGGAGTCTGAGTGACAGCAAGTCTCCTCAGGTCTCCAGGACTCTTCTGAGTATTCTGGCAGATTGCAGCAGTGCAGTGTTCTGAATGGTTTCAATCCTTCCTCTGATATCCAAACTTTCCAAACCCTTTTCTAATGCTTTTGGGACTGTTCCAAGTGCACCAACTACAATTGGTATATTATTATTATTATTATTATTATTATTTGTTTTTTTTGTTTTTTTTTTTTTTCTTTGTTTACTTGTTTGTTTACTATGCTATCCTCCTTGGACACCTTCATATTTTATTATCTTCTCACATCAACCTTCAGAAGAAAAAAAATGAAATTTTTTGCTCAGAACATATAAAAAAATCAATACAATATCTAAATATATCTATATACAGATCAAATTCTGTTATTTAATTCATGTGATAGATTCCCAAAAATGAATTCCAAAATTGTTTTTTTTTCACACCATTATTATTGAAATCATCCAATTAAATTTCAAAATTGTTTACGCTACTGCTGTTTTTGATATGTTAAGACAATTTATAAGAAAAAAATTATGAGCAAAAAAAATTCAATTGTTTAATAGACGTTGTTTTTGAATTCTCTTTTACCCTTTTTATTTTGTTTGTCTCATCATCATCATGTCGCGCAAACAGCATGGATATCCATGACAATCTCTCGCCAACATTCCCTATCATTCATTGTCCCTGCGAGGTCCTCTGTGCAGCAACTAGCATCCTCGCATAGTTAGTCATATGGAAATCTGATCTCACTGACAAGTTAAAGCGACAATTCTTCTAAGCTGTGGTTATATCAGTACTGCTGTATGGCTGCACCACTTGGACGTTAACGAAGCACCTTGATAATAAGCTAGATGGGAGCTGCACAAGAATGCAACCTGCAGTTTTTAACAAGTCGTGGAAACAGCACCCCACAAGGAAGCAGCTGTATGGCCACCTGCTTCCCATCTCACAAACCATCCGAGTGAGACGGACTAGACAAAATACATATTTGTGTGCGTGTGTGCATGTTTGATTTGTTTTGTTGGATTTTACGGCACGTCAACCCGTGTTGAGCTATTTTATGACAAAGACGTTTTGTTCAATTCATGATTGTTGGGTATTCAATATTTTTTAAACTCATTTTTTTTCTATTTAACTCATAGATAAGACCCTAACAGGTACCATCACTCCGAGTCACTGGACCTGGAAGTAATTGCGATGAAGGAGTACTCCACACTCCCCAGAGCTCCAAAATTGGAACATCACCATTAGATGCAGTCTAACGTCATACCCAGGACACTGTGTATGTTAAAGTGTGTGTTTGTATATATGTACACATCTATGCGTATGTATGAGTTCATATATATATATATATATATATAATATATATAATATATATATATATATATGAGTATAGATAAAAGGATATGAAAACAACACAAAATGCTGTTAAACTGAAAACATTTTATATTATATTTTCAGTTTAACAGCATATTGTGTTATTTTCATATCCTTTTATCTATACTCATACCGTCGGATTCATTTCCTTTCTCTTAACATATATATATATATATATATATATATATATATATATATATATATATATATTTCTGTGTATGTATTTGCGTTTCATATATATGCACATCTATTGGTATTTATGTATGTATGTATGTATGTATGTATGTATGTATGTATATGCGTGTGTGTGTCCGAATATATGTACATTTGTATGTATGTGTGTGTACGAGTCGCTTATGATACTTACAGATGTAAGAAACCACACATACTTGTAGTTCGTATGCTTATATATATATATATATATATATATATATATATATATATATATATATATATATATATATATATATATATATATATGCATGTTGAATTAAACAACAGACACATCTCCTGTTTTAACAATTTTATTTGCGATTTTTTCAAGTTTTCTGGCCAACTTTTTAATATTTGGGTGGAATTCGTGATTAGTCCACCAAAGTTCATGTCTCTTGGCTGTGGTATGAAGGTGCGAATGGTTTCTTTGGCCGTTTCAATTTGCTTTTTCACAAGGTCATAACGGTGTTTCCAGGTGTTATTTTGGTACTTAGCTGCCGGATCGCGTATCTTTAAATAAGGCAAATTGAAACGGCCAAAGAGACCATTCGCAACCTTCATACCACAGCCAAGAGACATGAACTTTGGTGGACTAATCCATGAATTCCACCCAAATATTAAAAAGTTGGCCAGAAAACTTGAAAAAATCGCAAATAAAATTGTTAAACAGGAGATGTGTCTTTTGTTTAATTCAACATGCATAAATGAAAAAATGCTGCCCAAATACACAGACACACAGACACAGACACACACACATATATATGTATATATATATGTATATATATATATATAAGTGGATGATATCAAGTGTTACTTTGATAGGATTCAACCAAAATTGAGAACTCAAACGTACATATAAACCTACATTATTTTATATATATATACATATATATATATATATATATATATATATATATATATAAGTAGAGAAATAACAAAAGACTTAGAGATTTAGAATTATAGTCTATTTCAGGGAGCTTAGACAAATAGTCTAACTCTCCCGACTCATCAGACTGTGTGACTCTAATATTAAGAGCACACATTGAGCTCTCAAACTGCGACAGTTTTTTTTTAAATAAAACTCTTGTGTCGTAAGGAAGATTTGTGTGCACTTTAAAATGTAACATTTTAAGGTACACAAGCACTTTATGGACACCCTGTATATATTATATATATATATATATATATATATATATATATATATATATATATATATATATATGTGTGTGTGTGTCTGTGTGTCTGTGTGTCTGTGTGTGTGTGTGTGTGTGTGTGTGTGTGTGTGTGTGTGTGTGTGAGAGAGAGGTCGTATGTTTATGTACCTGATGCTAATAGATTTGCCAGTCATCTACGTGTCTACCGTGTCTATCGACGTGCGAAACATTCGAATTTCGATCGATATACCGTAGACATAAAAAAAGATTTCTTCACTTCATTCTGATAAGTGGATTTTCATCACACACACACACGCACAAAAAAAAAAGGTCACGTGATTCCTCTGAGTGAAAGCGAATGCACTTTTAAGAACTAAGACAAAAAAAAACAACAACAAAAACCTAAAAAAATAAACAAGAAGAAAAAAATAAAAGGCAACCCTGTTGTAAACAAATTGTTTACTGAATAAATCACACTCGATTCTTTTCTCTCTTCTTTTCAACTGTTGTCGTCAATTGACAATTACAGCAGACGACAACAACACTTGTCGCCATTAAATCTAGATCATTGCACTTTTCATGTTGAAGAAGGAAGACGACTCTATTTTTTACCAAAAGTCACAAAACAACATCAACAAAATGCTTTTGAGATAAAAACGCGACAAGCAATGAATAGTGAACGTTCCTTTAGGAACATAAAAGGCAATTAAAACAATTCTTTTTCTTCCTCCCATTATTCGTTGTTGATAGTCGTTTAAAAAAAAGTATGTCAATTAATAGAAGAAGAAAAAAAAGCAACAGGAAGAAGCTGACGACAATGTTATGCCACCATCTTTGAAGTGAAAGGTACAATAAACATTTAGTTAATTCAAACAAATCCTTAACGACATTGTTATTAGATTTTAATTAACTAATTAATTTCCTGAGAATAATTCTTTTTTTCTCCATCATTCGTTGTTGATAGTCGTTTAGAAAAAAAGAAATAGGCCAATTAATAGAAAAAAATAATAATAGGAAGAAACAGACGACAATGTTATGGCTCCATCTTTGAAGTGAGAGGCACAATAAACATTTAGTTAATTCATGCAAATCTTTAACGGCATTGTTAACAGCTTTTAATTAAGTAATTAATTTCCTTTGATATACAAAGAATTTTTTTCAATGAATGTACTCTTGTTGATACATTCTAAGTCATCTGCGTCTAATTGTGATGTTTAAATTAAGTGTTACAATACAGATATCTCACAAAAGTTTGTAAACAGACAAAAATACTTTTCTTCCCTTGGATTGTAGGCTTGTCTTCCCACATCACATGTCCGTTGATCACGTGGCAATTCAGCTGTTATATATAATCTTGTTACATAGACGGTATATATATATGGCCGTACAGCTGTTTTCTCGTAGGATGCTGTTTCCACGTCTTGTTCATGATCACCCGCAGCATTCTTGTGCAGCTCCAATCTAGTTTATTCTCTAGTCGCTTAGTTAGGGTCCAGGTGGTGCAGCCAAGACACGCGGGATACTGCTGGAGAAGCAAGGACGAACTCATAAGCGACGTCCTACTCTGGAAGCCAACACATGGACAAGCCAGTGTGGGCCGACCAGCAAAAACGTACGTTGATCAGCTCTGTGCGGATGCAGGATGCTGCATAGAGGACCTCCCCGAGAATGATGAGCGATAGGGACGGATGGAGAGAGATTGTCATGGATATCCGCGCTGAAAGCGCGACATGATGATGATGATATATATATATATATTATGAGATGCACCCGTGGTTGTGTCTCTCATATTTAATCTTCTACTTCTGTACTTACTCTTACTTGTGAGTCTGTAGTTATACTTCATCTGTAGCTTGGCTGATATTTATTCGTCGATGGCAGGTTCTGTATTTCTTCTTACTTCTTCAAGTTTTGGTCTTTCTTCTTACTTCTGAGAATGACGGTTGATTCCGTCTTCTTCCTTCTTGGTCGTTCTCTGTTTCAATCAGTCTTGTTCTGAACCCTTTTCGGCTTTCGGTTTAATAAAGACGTCTGAGAAAAAAATAAACTAAGTCTTGTGTTCATTATCAAAAACAAAATAAATGAGCACAGACAACCGGAGCCCAGAACACAGGAAGTCCGTATCAACCAGAAGAAGAGACCAAGAAAATCGCTCCAAAAGAAAATGGCCAATCGGTGAAATAGAACTCTTCTCTCCATTATATACTCAGCAGATGAAATGGGTATATAACCTTATGAGAGGGATACCCGTGGTTGTGTCTCTCATATTTAATCTTCTACTTCTGTATTTACTCTTACTTGTGTGTCTGTAGTTTATACTTCTTCTGTAGCTTGGCTGGTATTTATTCATCTGGTTTTGTATATCTTATTACTTCTTCATTACTTGGTTTGTGTTGCCATCGGAGTATTTCTTCTATCGGTCTAGTTCTGACTTTTTACCTGTTTCATTGGTTGATCTTTCTTCATCTTAACATGGCTCTGTGCTGTTGGCATGCTTTTGATTAACAAGACGAAGCATTTCTTCTATCAATCATATTTTTATTTCTTAAGACTTGGAACCAGTAACCACGCGTGGTAAGTCCGGCTAAGCACGTCCTTACACCCTGACGACTAGCCGTAGACTGAATATTATTTCTCACCCTCGCCTCACAAACAGGAAGCGGAGGTCAAAATAAGGCTAAGACCTGTCAGTCAATCTACGACTATTCGAACGAACAGTCCTGAATTAAAATGATATTTCCCGATTGGAATTCAAATCGACATTCTACACTAACAGCCCAAAACCGACGGTACGCCCATCAATATGTAACACAGCCCCTTAAAGCTTTATATTTTGTCCCCAGGCTTCAAACAGATAACACCTATCTTTTTGGTCTTCGTTAGAGAGCAGAAAGGACATATTTTTCATCTCTGTTCGTAGAACAGAATAAAGACAATTATATGGAAATATATATCTAAAGTTGGTGGGTTATCTTCCTTGATCAAAATACCCCTTTTCAAATCAACCAATCATTGGCCCGCTATTGTTGGCACCAGAAATCAAAGATAAGTATCTTCCTCTTTTCAACCAACTTCTCGAAGAGAAAATATGAATAGCAGTGCATAAGTACGTGAAACCATTTAGCAAAGACTTTAGTTAAGTGGACTAATATACTTTATACTAGAAGTGGCTACCCGGCCTTGCCTGGGTAAAGGGGGGGGGATAATAAAAAGTTAGTCTCACAGATCCATTAATTGTTTTGGTCTGACATAATTGATTTCCGTTTTAATCCCAAACGCAACCAATGACTTTCCTTTCTCTTACTATTGAAATCCTAATTTTCAAGTTTCATCCCAGATATAAATAATAGCTTCATTATTTTGGTGATAGTGAATGTGACTATATATTTACTTTGTTGTTTATTGTTTTATTTTCATAGTTTCTCCGGATATACGTACATACTCACAACTGATCTTTATATGTGTATAGATGATACAATATTGTCGCAAACAGAACAATTAGTTTGCAAATGAAAATATTACAATTGTATGTTCTTTATGTATGAACTAGAAGCGGCTACCCGGAGTCACCTGGGTAGAGGGGCGGGGGTCAAAACGTTAGTCTTGCAGATCCATTATGATTGAATATCGAGTTGGATCATCGCAGGATGCGCCATTAAGATCCCTACGTAAAAAAAAAAAAATTTTTTTTAAACTCCTTGCGTGATCCAGACACTTTGAAAAGAAAAATTAATGTCTCCTATTTAAAATACAACATGCAAAAAAAAAAAAAATTCCATGCTATTATCATTTAAATTTTATTTTTCAATTTCTTCACGAATATAAATCAAATCTTCATTACTT
>CM042139.1:17137003-17147315 GCA_023376005.1 Doryteuthis pealeii
TTCTCTCGGGGCAGAACGTCCTTTTCCAGTGGAGAGATCCGGCTGTGCGACCAGACGAATTTCTGTTCTCGTTATACCCTCACCCATTCTGTTTCCATAAATTTATTTCCCGCCAATTCTACGTTGAAATTTAATTTTCGTTTCGTTTCTCTTCAATTTAGTTTCCGTTCTTCTTTTTTTAAAGACCCATCAAAGCAGCCATAGTTTTTGTTGTCTGTTTTCAAATACTTTGTAACTGATTCACTCGTAAACTCTAAAGACGCATCAGTTTACCAAATTGATATATCCGGGTTAAGCGATATATTATGAAGTTGGTATTTGGTATATTATCGCAGTAGTAGCTGGTACGTCGAATAGCAGTACGTCTTCCGAGCAGTCGTGGTGTAGTCTGGCGAGTATGTTTAGGCTGGTAGTCTTAGGCGCTTGTACTACCAGTGTCGAATATTTATAGATGACACTATCCAATCAGATTATAGTGAGGGGGTACCAAGGTATTTACATATTCATTACATCATTTATCTATTTTTTTTTTTTTTTTTACTTTATCTGACAAAATAAAAAAAAATAGTTCCAAAAGTCAATCAAACACGGCATTTAAGAGAATCGATTTATTTTTCCATTCACCACAAGAAAATGGTTTGTTTTGTAGTGGTTTGGTTTGTAGTTGGTTCTGTATATAAGCTGGTAAGCTGAAAGTAAATTTAGGAAAAGCAGCAAAAGGAACTTTAGGGTAAGACTTTTATTAGTTGATTCAAACCATTTCTTTGTGGGGATATATTTCCAGAGCAAGTCAATAAGTGTTTCTACTTTTGGGGTAAAAAGGGCAGAGAAACCTTTTTGACGCGAAGAATTCGGGTTTTTTCTGCACATGCCCTGAAAGCTCTTCCGGTTTCAGGCCTTCTGGGAGATTGTTATTATTTTTTGTGTCTTTTTATTTATTTTTATATTTAATTCAATTTTGTTTTATTTTTGTTTTATTTATTTTTATTTGGTTTAATTTTATTTTATTAATCCCCACAGTTTATTTGTTTTGTTTTGTTTTTTTTTGGGGGGGGTATCTCTTGCCTACCTTAATGTACTAGCAGGATCAGTGGATATACCACAGTATGATCTGTATGGCTATGTAATGACAAACGATAACACCAATAGACTTTGGAAAGCTTTATTCTACTTAGAATAATTGGTACATTTACTGAGAGTTTATAGAGTCTAGTATTCACTAGAGAGTTCTCCAAAGGGGAGGTAATCATAAAATAGGGGAGGTAACTCTCAATTACTTATTACAGTATGATATATATGGCTGTATGATTTGCTTGACATTTGCTTACAAAATCTTTTAATAAGATTTCCATTTTATTTTAAAGAGTCTATGGCGGATTGTTTTGTTTTTTTTGGGTTTTTTTAATCAAAGACTTTTTGACCACACCTTTCATGAATCACTGAGAACAAGGGGTAGAGCCGGCGCGTACTAACCACGAACACACTGACCCGGGGGTCCAAGCTTTCTTGTGGGTCCCGAAAGAGTGGGTTTCATATATTTTCTATGAATACTTAACAAAAAAGTAAAGTCGTCGGGGTGGTCTAAAGTCGGTGCTGTGAAGTCAATCAATCTCAGGAACATATGTTTAT
Source organism: Doryteuthis pealeii (assembly GCA_023376005.1). Classification (NCBI taxonomy): domain Eukaryota; kingdom Metazoa; phylum Mollusca; class Cephalopoda; order Myopsida; family Loliginidae; genus Doryteuthis; species Doryteuthis pealeii. The sequence continues at coordinate 17,138,633 of CM042139.1, forward strand.
CTTTAGGTAAAGGTAGTAGCCGGCTGCCTTGCTACTGAGGCAGACTGCTTTTATAGTCTATTTCATTTGCATACGATACTACAGTCGGTATTAGCCACACAGCGAGGGAGTCTATCCCTTTTTCACTAGTGCCAGACCAAGAATATTGTTTTAGCATCTGAGGTGGAGTGCCATACTTACCATCAGCTCCTAATTTTACTGCAAATCCCTGTGCTACTCATATGCTGAGTTGGCGAGGGCCGGTATTGAACCAAGAACCTTGAGGTTCCCAGCCAGATACTTCTGAGCTAAACCAGTCCCATGTCTATGAATGTCTATGTCTTGATGAAAATTGACATGTAGTAGAGTGGGAGGTATGTGACCCCTGAGCACTCAACCCTGACAATGAGATATGGGGGGGTATTAGTTTGTTTTGTTTTGTTTTATGGCATATCAACTGCAGTGGGTCATTTAATGCCGACAATGTTTTGAAATAAATTCATTCTTAAATGGATACTCAATTTTTTTATAAACACATTTTTTCTATTTAATCCATAGATGGGACCCTAACAGGTACTACCACTCCGGGTCACTATGGTCCAGGGAGCAATGGTGATGAAGGAGTATTCCACATTCCCCAGACCTCCAGAACTGGAACCTCACTATCAAATAGAATTTAACATCATTCCCAAGACATGAAGACCCTCAGACACCGCCTTCTAGCACATATATGATAAAAAGGTTTGGGCAATCATATAGGTGCTAGGGCTTGACTTGACCAACCGATTGACTGGAGGGGGCTTCTCAGACCACCCCTCTAGCCTAAGTAAGGACCGAAGTGGAGTGTTGCATGTCATAGGCTGCTCAGTCACCAGGATCTCGCCTTTAAGCATCACGGGTCGGGATCCACAGCCAACATGTGGTGCCATTGGGGGGGGAGGCTTCTTACCCCTCTGCAGAGGTGCAGTCAGCGTATTCTACAGCCTCAGCTGACAGGGGAGTATTAAATCATTTATTTGAATCAAATTAATTTCAGTTACCCCCCCCCCTCCCCAACCATATAAACAATTTGCACAGTCATGTCTATTCTTGCTGATTCGATTTTGTTTTGATAAGTGCATTTCCCATTATCTTACCATCAGTGATTTGACAATAAACAAATTGTATTACTTTGTGGTGATTAATAAAAATAAAATTAAAACAAATAAAAACAAATAAAACAAAATTAAATTAAATATAAAAAGAATAAATAAAAAGACACAAAAATAACAATCTCCCAGAAGGCCTGAGACCAGAAGAGCCCTTGGGGCATGTACAGAAAAAAACAAAATTCTTTCTGACAAAAAGGACTCTCATCCCTTTTTACCCCAAGACTTTGAAGAAGAAAAACCTATTGACTTGCTTGGGAAACTATCTCCCCTCAAAGAAATAGTGTGAATCAACTAATAAAAGTCTTACCCTAAAGTTATCCTCATCTTTGTTCTTTTCATTTATTTTCCTAAATTTACTTTCAGCTTACCAGCCTATATACAGAACCAACTACAAACCAAACCGCTACAAACTTTACCCCAAGACTTTGAAGGAGAAACACCTATTGACTCGCTTGGGAAATATTTCTCCTCAAAGAAATAATGTGAATCAACAAATAAAAGTCTTACCCTAAGTCATCCTCATCTTTGTTCTTTCACTTCTTTTCCTAAATTCTCTTTCAGCTTACAAGCCCACAAGAAAGAAAGAACTGACTATATTAGGTTTAGACACAACTACATGCGAGTTTAAAACACATAGAACTAACTACTAACCGAATCACTACAACATTTTTTTTATCAATTCATTGTGGATCAATGATTAGAAACCTGTTCTCGCTGAGAGTGTGTTTCTTCTGAAATGGGTTCAATCCTTAACTGGGTGCTCCAGTCTGGCAACTTTGTGAAATTTCTAAACTAATATCAGTTCAATACTTAATTAGAGGACCACTTAAGCAACAGCAGGTACTGTAAGCAACCTGATATCAAAAATGACTTGATTCAGCATTAAAAGACCTGAAAATGGTTGATATGCTGAAAAACATGGTTGGATTTTGCGGCATGTCAACTCTTGTTGGGTTATTTTATGCTGAAGACATTTTGTTTTGGTAGTACCTATCAGGGTCCTATCTATGGGTTAACTAGAAAAAAAATGAGTTTAAAGTAATGTTTGAAAAAACTGAGTTTATAAAAAAATTGAATTCCTATGGAGAATTAATAAAACAATGTCTTCGGCATAAAATAACCCAAAAAGGGTTGACATGCCATAAAATCCAACCAACCTATTTCAGTATATAGGTGATTATTTATCTCCCACCATCGCTGATACCATAACTACCACAGTGCTGGAATGTAAGACAAGGTCGATTCAAAGTGAGGGCCTCTCCAGGGGAGCTAGGGGTCAAAATAACTCAGTTCCATTAACATTCCTCTATTGGGGCTCCTTGGGTACCAAGCAGTAAGTAAACCCAGTTTTATATACTACATGCCAAGAGAGATTTACAGTGAAAATTGCTAGAGTGTGTAGACTTTGATCCATTACAAACATAATACTACCAAGCAAGTAATTCGAAAAAAACTTTTCACAAAAAAAGACTATCCATGATTTTACTTTTCATAAAAGAAGTGGGATTGTACTCAAAAATATGAGTAAATTGAACAATATCTAAAATATATATATATAGGTAATTCCATGTCAAATCATCCAGGCCATGTCACCCACCCCCTTCAATTTTTCTGAAATTTTGCCCAAGTATAGATTATGATAAAGTTAGCCAATCCCCAAAATTTGAGCTTCCAATTCCAAAAATTGGCGAAATTATGTCGATTTTTAGGTCTCCAAATTTGAAGGGGGTCACGAAAAATGGCAACCTATTTTTGTCTGTAAAATGAGTTCTAGAGCTTCTCATCTCCTAAAAATTCGTTTATAAAAAGCATTTTGGCCCAAGGAATCCAAAAATGCTATCAAAAACTTTTAAAGTCAACCAATTTTAAGTTATTGATGATTTCTATTTTTTTCCAAGCAAGATCAATATCCCGATGTGGCACTGTGTCTATGACAACAATTTTTTCTATTACTATTTCACATATATTGAACATAATGTTTGAAAGATAGTTTGATATTTGCTCAGAACTGAAACTTCAACATTTTTCAAAAATTTGTTAAAATTTTGCTCTTTAATTTTGCTCTTTAATTTTTCTTAAAATTAGCTAATCCCCAAAATTTGAGTTTCCAATTCCAAAAATTGGTGGAGTTATGTTGATTCTAAAAATCGACATAACTCTCCAAGTTTGGGGGGGTGTTGTGAAAAATGGCGACTTTTTGTCATTTATTTGTTGTAAAATGAGTTCTAAAAGTGTCCCTACTCTGGAAATTGGTTTATAAAAGTATTTTAACCAAAAGAAATCCAAAAATGTTATCAAAAAAGTCTTAAAGTTAACCAATTTAAGTTATTAAGATTTCTAATTTGCAAAATTTAAACTGATGTTTTAGCTTTGGTTCTGAGCATATATCAAACTATCTTTTTGGTACAAATAATGTTCAATATATGTGAAATAATAATAGAAAAAAAAATTTGTCATAGATGTAGTGCCACAGCAAGATATTCATCTTGCTTGGAAAAAACTCTTTTTTTGATAGAATTTTTGGATTTCATGGATAAAAATGCTTTTATAACTGAATTTTTAGTAGTAGGAACTCTTAGAACCATTTTACAGACAAAACTAGATTGCAAAAAGTCGCCATTTTTTCGCCAACCCTACCTACCAAATTTGGAGAACTAAAAATCGACATAACTTCGCCAATTTTGGAATTGGAAGCTCAATTTTGGGGTATTGTCTAATGTTAACATAGTTAACACCTGGAAAAAAATTTCAGAAAGATTGAAGGGGGGGGTGAGTTAAGAGTAAGGAAAGGAATCCGACGGTATAAGTATAGATAAAAGGATATGAAAACACACACATGCTGTTAAAATGAAAATAATTTTATATCATATTCATAGCTAATATTGAACAATATTCGATTTATAAAAATCATCTTCAGAGCTTGTTTTTAATCCGGACTCATCGAGAGAGAAGCAGAAAATAATTTAAATTCAAAACGAAAAAACAGCTATGAATATGATATGAAATATTTTCATTGTGTTTTTCATATCCTTTTATCTATCTATATATATATATATATATATATATACATACAAGGTGTGTCAAAAAAGTATCCAGATTTTTTGTACTTTTTGACACACATTGTATTCTGAAGAAAAAATAATGTTCCATTCATTCTTCATTTCTATCTTGGTAAATACAACTTTAACTTGTACTTTTTTTGACACACCTTGTATTCTAAAAAAATTACATGAGTGGAAGTTATTTTTTTTCAGAGGTTTCTTCTTGTTCTGGTGCCTCCATTTCATTCTAATTCTATTTTAATCCCCACGTGTACCAAAGTAAAACTCTGCTTTCAACTATGAGAAATACAAAGGATTTATGAAAGTTTTGCATTGTGGAGATTGAAATTACATAAATGGTGATATATATATTGTGTCAGTTTTTTTGGGGGGGATGTCTCTCTCTCTCTCATATATATATATTATATATATATATATGTGTGGTGTGTGTGTGTGTGTGTGTGTATTTGGGCAGCATCTTTTCATTTATGCATGTTGAATTAAACAAACGACACATCTCCTGTTAACAATTTGATTTTTTTAGATTTTTCAAGTTTTCTGGCCAACTTTTTAATATTTGGGTGGAATTCAATGGGATTAGTCCACCAAAGTTCATGTCCCGAGTACTTTTAGCACTTCGAAAGTGGCATCATCCGGCGGTGATGTGTTTCCAGTTTTTCAAATTATATATATGGATGTGGGAGGCTGGAGGAGGAGAATTGATGAGAAAGGTGCTATAGGCATTTTAAAATGTGTGTACTGTATTGGAAATTAATTTTCTTAATTATATATATATATATATATATATATTATATAATATATAATATATATATAATATAAAGTCATCCACAGACACTGTGTTTCGACATTTCATGTCTCATCAGTGTAGCTAGACGCAGCAACCAACTCCGACCAGGACCGAAACAACCCGACTGACTTTACGTCAGTCCCAATTAAGGAGTGGTGTTTTAACTGTTTTAAATACATACATCTGTGTATATACTTTATGATCACCAGAAAGATCAAAATCTGTAAACAGATGATCATTAGCGTTATGTTGGCAGTGAAAGTTCATTAAAATCTCTCCTAAAGAGCTCTACTGGGTTGTTACGGAGCATATAATAAGTTTTCATTTCACGTCTCATCAGTGTGGCTAGACACGAAGCAACTAATTCCGACGACTTTACGTCAGCCCGATCCGTTAACTCCTAGGCCATTGCCAGCTATGCCATATAGATATACTATATAATATATATTTGGAGAATATGTGCTTAATTGAAGTCGAAGCTATTTTTGAAAGTCTAATTCATTTAAATAATTAATTAGCAAAGAATTTACCATATTTAAAGTACAGGCTAAACCAAATCACAGAAAAAATCAATCTCTGTATGTACATTCGGTCCTATTAGGCCTCCACAGCAGAGCATAACGGATGACGACCAAAGACGCCCCGTGTTGTGATTCGAAACCTGCTCTGCTCAAATTGCTCAGGCAAGCTGTCTTACCTCTACAACCAAACGCGACCTTACAGATGTTCTTCGTTTCTTTGTTACACTAGTAAGGTCGTTTATATTCCTCTTTCAAAAAATAGGCTTCGACTATCAATTAAGCACATATTCTCCCAAATAATTGTCGCGCCTTGAAAATTAGGCCATATCACACACATCGTCTGTTGTTTACTTCTCATACATACATATATATGTAAACAAATATCTTGCGTTACAGCGTGAACTATGTATAGTGATTTTGAAAAAATAATGGACTATACTGAATTATCTGAATCAGCAAAAAAATTTTTTATTTTTCGATAAGAGAAATGCGAAACTTAAGGGCGCCTTCTTCCTCGACCGGTGCTCTTGTTCAAAAGTAACGACCGGTAGATCGTTTAAAAGTATAACCAATGCTAATCAAATGGGTTAAAAGAATATAATCTAGCTATATATACTATACTATATAAACTATCTATTATATATATATAATATATATATATGCATTAGATGCTTGTTATCAGAATTTCATATATGCTTCTTTGTGGGTATAATTTGATAAGTCTATATTACATTTTTTCTATTTCATATCTATATATTGTATATAAATATATATATATATTAGGAAAAGATTAATTGGTTATTTTAGAAGCCATGAAAAAATCAATAGATCAGAAATAAAAAGACTGCATATTGTCTCCATTAATCTTTTTATTCACCAATATTTCAAGAGTATCCCTCTTTTCTCAAAGGTTTGAGATTTACTGACTTCTTCCTTCTCCTCCCCTCTATTTCTTGTGGGGTCACCATGGTATATGATATAGATAAAATATATAGCCTCATCAGAGAATATACATTCACGATATATATATATATATACTATATATATACCTCCCCCGTAATATCACCTAATACCTTTGGGAAAGGTATGCATCCACTACTCCCCTCCAGGTATATGTAAATAGTGGGCAGACTTGGGCTCTTTAACCTTGGCGTAGTGGTGGATAACCAGTTTCTAGAAGGAAAACTCTTGAATTTCAAACCTGTTAAACTCCATTTAAGAAATGGACCTTTTGCGACACATCCTGTTCATGCGGACGGGGTTGGCTAAATATATATATATACGTTATATATACTTATATATTATACTATATTCATTAAAAAAAGTTGCTACCACGTTTTTATTGTGTAGTAGTTAATCCAAAAGGCTTAATATATCCCGTAAAATATAGCTGCATTATAGGTCGTAGAAAAAAGTTTTTCTCTCTACCAGGGTTTGGTGTTCAAGGTACAGCCATTCTCGTCTGAGGGAAGGTGCCACCTTGAAACACTTCCCAAACCGTGGTAGAGAGAAAAAATTTTTCCATTACAACTATTATAAACTATATATAGTACAATATATACTTAGGTAAGAATTGTTTGATTGGCTCTGCGCGCCGTTATGAGTAAATTCAGAGAAATCGAATTTTCTCTCTAAACATATATGGGCTGTTCAAAGGTATACGCCCATTCTTCCTGATGGAAGGGTTGCTAACCTTTGAACACTGACTGATCGTGCTAGAAGAGAAAAACAAAGCTTTCTTCGATTACAACCTTGATAAAATCTACTATATATAAACACTAAGTTTCTGTTATTCTATTCCTAATGGCTTCCACACTAAAGCCCAAACAATAATATATTACATAAATAGGCACAATAGTAATATAGTGTACTCTCCGATACACACACTTACATCAGTCCCATCAGTTCTCCTTTAAATTCTTTCGAAATTTGCGAAACAAGAAGATGGTTTGAAATATGACCGTCAATGATATTTTCTCTTTACAGTGCTCACACCAAAAGAGGTAACTAATTTGACGTCATATTTCAAACCATCTCTCGTTTTCTTTGCCAACTTTCAAATTTTTAAACAGACTGTTAATAAACAAGGACTATCACTCGTGCTTTTCTCGTCTATTTCTGGTGCATACAAAGTTCTTATTACCTTCTGCCATATAGCCAAACAAATGCCCTCGAAGATTGATCTAATTAATAGATCAAAACACTGCCGCACACCTGACTCGCGCCCAATAAACTCACCACTATAAACTCCATTTTTAAACCTGTAGTTTTTTCAAATATTCTTTAATATACTACACAATATATAGTATATAAAAAAACATATATCAACTTAGAAGCGATAGTGTGGATCCCTCAACAACATATATATTAGTATATAGTATTATATATATGTATTGTCTCTGTAAACCTTATTCTTTCTTTCCCCTCTTCTCTTGGGTCTAGCTAGACAGAAGACAGAATCATAAACATGTTCAAAATGAAAGAATGAACAACTTTGGTGTTAGTTAATGATCTAGAGGAAAGATTTGACACTGTGGGTCCTAAATAGAGGACATTTCAAGTTGGTCATTCAAAAGGGAAATGTTAAACTAATAAATCAAATGAAAATATGTTAAATTACTTGTTGGTTCATAAAAACTATTTCCAATTACTTTCTGTTGACAAATTGTCAGTTGATCTTTCCGTTACTATTTTTGAAGATGATGGTATAGTGTCCAATTTTTTTTTGTTATTTACAGACTACATAGCTTTGGGGCAGGTTTCATTACAGAGGACTTGAGTTGTTTGCCAAACAGTCAAATACCCCTCTCAACACTGCTGCTGTGAATCCAAAGGCAATTTTTTGGAATTGGCAAGCTACAAATTCTGGAGATAGGTTTAACCTTATCATAGTCCACACTTGGAAAAAAATCAGAACAATTTAAGTGGTGTCCGGTGACAATTTTTACTTTTTTCTGATTGATTTAACATGGAATTTACCCGTTGTCTCTGAAGAATTTTCTTCTGATATCTTTTACACATTTAATTTAAACCCCATGATGACCTTCTGCTTGTAGAACAATGGTATTCATTTCGATGGAACTAAAGTTTCTGGTTTATGAACTAGTAATTTCATGCAATACTTATCAAAGTAGGGATAATGTCATTATTGAATACTTATGATGCCACTCTGGATATCATCTG
>CM042139.1:17147415-17236457 GCA_023376005.1 Doryteuthis pealeii
AATTGAAATTTTTTTTTTGCTTCATCAATTTTTTTCTTTATAAATTATGACTTTAACATATCTATCAATCAAGCAGTAATGGTAACAATTTTGAAATTATAAATAGGATGTATTTTCAATAATAATTGGGTGTGAAAAAAAGAACAATTTTGTAGAAATTGCATTATTTAGGGAATCTATCACATGAATTGAATACCAGGTAATTTGATCTGTATAGATATGTATAATGTTAGATATAGTTTGTATTCGAGATTTTTTTTAATATGTTCTGAGCAAAAATTGTCATTTTTTTCTGAAGGTCTGAAGTGAGAGATAATAAAATATGAGGTGTTCCCAGGAAGATAGCAATAGTAAGCTAAGCCAAGTATACAAGAAAGAAAAAAAACAAGACAATCAAACTACATAATCAATAAATAGATAATAATAATATAATAATAAAATGAGATAATATAAACCCTATTAATCTGTGAGTGGTGGCACGCCTTGGAACGTTCCAAAAGGATAGAAGAAGGGTTTGGAAAGTCTTGGAAGATCAGAGGAAGGATTGATACCCATTCAGAACACTGCACTGCTGCAATCTGCCAGATATACTCAGAAGAGTCCTGGAGACGCCCCCTCCCTGAGGAGACTTGTTGTCACTCAGACTAAGTTGAAATACCATCAGATAAACGCTGATGTGCAAAACCTCAAAGTGATAATAATAATTAATATAATAATATAAAATAATATAATAATAATAATCAATAATATCTCACTCAGACTCCAGTGAAAGACCATCAGCTAACGCTGGATGTGAAAACTCAAAAAAAAAAGAGAAAAATAATAAAATAATAATGTCACCAAATTACGATTGGTACTTAGGTAGTACCAATCGTAACTGGTGCACTTGAACGATCCCTGGAAAAGAATTTGGGTGAATGTGGAAATCGGTAAGGAAGAATCGAGACCATCCCAATAGATACTGCAACTGTGGAATCTCGGCTACGAGTGTCTCAGAAAGTTCCTGGAGACTTGAGAAGATTTTGCTGTCACTCAGCCTCGCAGTAAACCCACCAGTTAACGACAGGAGCGATAAACTATAATAATTTAAAATAAAATATATAATAAAAATGATAATAATAGATAATAACAATAATGAAATAGTCGCGGCGGTGTTGGTTAACGTAAATAATTGATGCAATCTTTTGTCTAAGCTGTGCCCCCCCTTTACAAAGTAATGATTATTGAACCATTTTGCACTTTAAACACATATCCATTACAAAGAACAGAGATTCTTTTTTATATCTCTTTTAGAAGTGAGTAGCTAGTAGTGAGAGTAGTAGTATAATAATAATAAAATAATAATAATGAGAAAATAATAATAATAATACTATATAATATAATGACAACTGCAATGCATTACTAACTCATTTGGATCTCTGCACTTTGTGCATCTTTAATGTCTTTAAAATGTTCAAATATTCTGGACGTAATTCTGCTTTTTTTTTCTCTTTTCTTTTTCTTTACAATATGGAAATCTCCACCACTTGGATCAGATCTCCCACGCCCAAGCCCGCTCTGCTACTCTCTCATTCCTTTCGTATAAGATCTTAGTCTCACCTGTTTTAATTGCAGGTTCACGGAATCGCTCCTGTATCGATCCAATTCTAATACCCACTTCCATTATATTTACACAAACTTCCGCTATATGTATAGTTCGGATACGCCCGTCTCCCAAACTCTATCCAATCCCCCCTTCATTCCATCTACACGCTTAATGCAATCTAGCGAGGGAAACGTGGTCGATAACGGCAGTGTGAAAGGTCAATTCTTTTCAAGATAAATGTTTCGAAATTCTATGCGATGATCGATTAGCAGTTATGATGTGGCTTTTGCGGGAGAATGATGCAAAGAGAACGAGAAAATAGCACACAACACATAATATTGATCGTCGAGTCATCTATTTCGGCTTCTACGGGACCCTGGAAGATTTCGACAAAAACAACTTCAGTGGATCGTGCTTAAACGTAATATGACATATATTGAGCGGAGGCAATTGAAGAAAAATTAATCCTAGAAAAGAAGAAAAAGGCGTTTGGTGAATTCAATATTTGTAAATTAATAGAAGAAGAAAGAACAGAAAAGAAAGAAAGGAAGAAAGAAGAAGGAAAAAAAAAGAGAAAGGAAAGAGACATAAAGAATTGAGAAAGCAAATAATAAAGAGATAACAGAAAGAAAGAGAAAAGATGTATTAAGTTTAATAATCAATTGAAAATACATAATGGATGAAATGTCTTTGATTTAATCTGAGAATATTTTCTGTTTACCATTATTAATTGACAATTTAATCAAGGCGGATCGACCGGAAGAAGGTGTGCATATCTGGTATTAGACACCTTCCTCTTATCAACATTTCTTTATTTGGTTTTAAAATTATTTACTGACATCCACCATGTCAGTCGAACACAGGATCATTAAGTGGGGGAACCCGAACAAACCGGAAGCTTCATGCGTGGCTTGTGTTAAAAATTGCGCGACTTCCCAATCGGCATTCCTCTTTGAGGCACCTTAGGCACTGGGCAATAAACCCAGCTTTACCCCTTTTAGACGATAGAGGCAGTTGGCTGCCTGGGTGGGTGGCCCTCTTGATCACGCTAATCTATACAATATCTTACCTGTCTAGCCGAAGCCTCAAGGCACAGGTGATGAAAAACACAGGATTGTTTGAACAGCCTTGGTGATGAATTAATTTGAAGCTGGTTGTTTGGGTCTTATAATCGGCCATGTCACCCATTGGTCAGTTTTTATGGCGAATGACATTTTCAACTCATTTTTGGCAAACTCATTTTTTTTTTTATCTAACCCATAAGGAACGCTAACAGGTACTCGCCACTCCGGTCAGAGTAGACTAGGAGTAATGCTGATGAAGGGCGTACTCCACATTCCCCTAGCTCAGGAACTAGAACTTCACCATCAAATAGAGTTTAATAACGGTCATACTCGGGACAATAAACCTCAGTTACCGCCTCTAGTAACATATATAATAAAAAAGGGTTGGGGGTATGCCATAAGGATAATAGGGTTGGGACAATCATATATGTGATAGGACTTGATGTGACGCCGTATTAATCGAAGGGGGCCTCTCTGGACCGACCGTCTGCCAAGTAAGACGCAAAGTGGAATTGTTGCATGTATGTACTGCTTATGCTACCAGGGTTCCATTCTTAAGCATCACGGGTCCACCACCCACGGCCAAGAAGGTGCTCCCATGAGGGAGTCATACTTCTGCAGTCGGTGTATCTAAAGCTCCAGCCGACAGGCTAGCCTTTGGGATGAATTATATGGAAGAATAGTCAAATTTAAAGTGCATAAAATCAGAAATGATGAAAAGAAACAATGTTTTCCATTCATATTTAGCAAAGATAAAAAGAAGTAGGTTTGATAAAACATGTCAAAGATAGTGTTCACTTCGAAAGGAATAGTAATAATATGTGACGTTGAAAATACTCGATTATCTGCCTTTGGGCCAAAGTTTGTGCCAAGGGCAGATAATCGAGAATTTTTCCGTACCAATGTTTAAAATAACCGACAACTATTTAAAAAAATTCTTGTACCCTTCCAAAGAGCATAGAAATATCGTTGGTTGAAAAATATTCGCATTTCTGCCCTTGGCCAAAGGTTGTATCAACGGCAGATATCGACGAATTTTCACGTAACCCGATGTATAAAATAACCGATAATTATAATAAAAAATGGTTAGGGCCAGGGGCAAGATAATCGGAATTTTTCACGTACACAAATGTATAAAAATAACCGACAATTAATATAAAAAAATGGTGGCCACGGCAAGATAATCGAGTTTTTTAATTGTAACCAATGTTTAAATATACCGATAACTATATAAAAAAAGATTCCTTGTACCCCTTCACAAGAGATAGTAAAATGTTACGGTGAAAAATAATCGATTAATCTTGCCTTGGCCAAAGGTTGTGCCAGGGCAGAATAATCTAATATTTTTCCCTCGTATCAAATGTTTCGAATTCTATGCGATTGTCATTAAGTAGTTTAATGATGTGGCTTTTCGGCGGGAAAGAATCAAAGGGAACCGAAATCCACACACATATTGATCGTCGAGTCATCTTATTCAGGCTTCGGGAACCTGGAAGAATTTCGACAAAAACAACTTCATGTGGATTCTTACTCAAACGGTAAATATGCATAAATTGATCGGGCCATTGAAGAAAAATTAATCCTAGACAAGAAAAATAAAAATTGGTGTTTTCATTATTTTATTAAAGAAAGAAAGAAAGAGAAAAGAAAGAAAGGAAGAAAAAGGAAGAGAGAAAGAAAAAGAAGAAAGAAAGAAATAAAGAAAGAGAAAAGAAGAATGAAAGAAGAAAGAAAAGAAGAAAAGAAGAGAACGAAAGAAAGAAAGAAAGAAAGAAAAGAAAAGAAAGAAAGAGAAAAGAAAAAAGAAAGAAAAAAGAAGAAAAAGAGAAAAAGAAAGACGAAAGAAAAAAGAGAATAAAGAAAGAAGAGAAAGGAAAGAAAGAAATGAAAAAGAAAGAACAGAAAAGAAGAAATGAAGAAAGAGAAAGAAAAGAATGAAAGAAGAAAGAGAAGAATGAAAGAAAGAAAAGAAGAAGAACGAAGAAAGAAAAAAAGAACGAAAGAAAGAAGAAAGAGAAAATGAAGAAAGAAATTAAAAAGAAAGAAAGAAGAGAAAAGAAGGAAAGAGTAAGAAAGAAAGAAAGAAAGAAGAGAAAGAAAAAAGAAGAAAGAAGAAGGAAGAAAGAAAGAAAGAAGAAGGAGAAGAAAGAAAGAGTAAGAAAAGATGAAAGAAAAAGAAAGAAAGAGAAGAAATGAAAGAAAGAAAACAAAGAAAAAAGAAAGAAAGAAAGAATGAATGAAAGAAAGAAGAGAACAGATGATTAAAGTTTGAATTAGATCAATTGATAACTCCATTAAATAGTGAAAATGTCTTTGATTTAATCTGAGAATATTTTCTGTTACCAATTATCAATTGACATTTCATCAAAGTGGAGTGTATTAGACACCTCCTCTTATCAAACATTTTCTTATCTGGTTAATTTTAAGATTGTTATTAATGAAGTTGCATTCCAATGAATCCTGCCATTTTTAATGATAATTTTATTCACAACCGTTTTTAGTCGTATTATCGCATTTTTGTTTTTGTTATTAAGTGTCCTTTCATAGCCATCTTTGCTTCTTTAAGTGATCTGGTTTGGTTGTTTTATTTTACGGCATATCACCTCATGTGGGTCATTTAAAGCCGACAAAACTTTGAATAAATTCAATTCTTAATGGTACTTCAATTTTTTTATTCGCACATTTTTTCTATTAATCTCATAGATGGGACCCTACAGGTATACACTTCCGTGTCAGGAGTGAACCTGGGAGCATTGTGATGAGGGTGCTCACATCCCCAACCTCTTGTGGGATTATCTTCACCTTTGCCTGGAAAGGTAATCTTCCCGCTGGGTTTCCGTGCGGCCACCAGGGAAGGTCTGGTTATTTAGCCGAGGTTCAAACTCTTCTGCCTCTTTTCTCTTCTTCGGGACTCGGAACATGGGTTGACATTTGTGTCTAATAAACTCATAAGACAAACCAGCTTCGTGCCCCCCCACGTCGGACTAAGTCAGTACGACTTCAACCATATGGACAAAATGTCTAACCCATGTTTCCAGTCCCAGAAGAAGAGGAAAAGAGGCAGAAGAGTTTGAACCTCGCGCTTAAATACCAGACCTCCCTGGTGGCCGGCACGGAAACCAGCGGGAAGATTACTCTTCCAGGCAAAGGGAAGATAATCCCAACAGAGGTTTGGGGAATGTGGAGCACCCCCTTCATCACATTGCTCCCAGGTTCACTCTGACACGGAGTGGTAGTACCTGTTAGGGTCCCATCTATGGGTTAAATAGAAAAATGTGCGAATAAAAAATTGAGTATCCATTAAGATGAATTTATTTCAAAGCTTTGTCGCTTAAAATGACCCACTGAGGTTGATATGCCGTAAAATAAACAAACCAAAACCAGATCAATTAAAGAAGCAAAGATGGCTATGAAAGACACAATAACAAAAACAAAAATGCGATAATACTGACTAAAAAACGGTTGTGAATAAAATTATCATTAAAAATGGCAAGATCATTGGAATGCACTCATTAATAACAATCTTTAAAATAACCAGATAAGAAATGTTTGATAAGAGGAGGTGTCTAATACACTCCACTTTGATGAAATTGTCAATTGATAATTGGTAAACAGAAAATATTCTCAGATTAAATCAAAGACATTTTTCATCTATTTAATGGAGTTATCAATTGATTAATTCAAACTTAATTCATCTGTTTTCTCTTTCTTTCTTTCATTCATTCTTTCTTTCTTTTCTTTTTTTTCTTTGTTTTCTTTCTTTCATTCTTCTCTTTCTTTCTTTTCTTTCATTCTTTTCTTACTCTTTCTTTCTTTTCTCTTTCTTTCTTTCTTTCTTTCTTCCTTTCTTCTTTCTTTCTTTCTTTCTTTTCTCTTTCTTTCTTTCTTTCTTTTCTTACTCTTTCCTTCTTTTCTCTTTCTTTCTTTCTTTTTTAATTTCTTTCTTCATTTTCTCTTTCTTTCTTTCTTTCGTTCTTTTTTCTTTCTTTCGTTCTTTCTTTCTTTTCTTTCTTTCATTCTTCTCTTTCTTTCTTGTCTTTCATTCTTTTCTTTCTCTTTCTTTCTTTCTTTCTTTCTGTTCTTTTCTTTTTCTTTCTTTCTTCCTTTTCTCTTTCTTTCTTTATTTTCTCTTTTTTTCTTTCGTTCTTTCTTTCTTTTCTCTTTTTCTTTCTTTTTTCTTTCTTTTTTCTTTTCTCTTTCTTTTTCTTTCTTTCTTTCTTTCTTTCTTTCTTTCGTTCTTTCTTTCTTTCTTTCTTTTCTTTTCTTTCATTCTTCTCTTTCTCTTTCTTTATTTCTTTCTTTTCTTTTTCTTTCTCTCTTCCTTTTTTCTTCCTTTCTTTCTTTTCTCTTTCTTTCTTTCTTTAATAAATAATTGAAACACCAATTTTTTTTTATTTTCTTTCTAGGATTAATTTTCTTCAATGCCCGATCAATATTATGTCATATTTTACGTTTGAGTAAGAATCCACATGAAGTTGTTTTTGTCGAAATTCTTCCAGGTTCCCGGAAGCCTGAATAAGATGACTCGACGATCAATATTGTGTTGTGGATTTCGGTTCCCTTTGATCTTTCCCGCCGAAAGCCACATCATAACTACTAATGGATCAATCGCATAGAATTCGAAACATTTGATACGAGGAAAATATATGATTATCTGCCCTTGGCACAACCTTTGGCAAGGCAGATAATCGAATATTTTCACGTAACATTTTTACTATTCTCTTGTGAAGGGTACAAGAATCTTTTTTTATATAGTTATCGGTTATTTTAAACATTTGGTACAATTAAAAATACTCGATTATCTGCCCTTGGCCTAACCATTTTTTTTATATAATTGTCGGTTATTTTATACATTTGGTACGTGAAAAATTCTCGATTATCTGCCCCTGGCCTAACCATTTTTTTTATATAATTATCGGTTATTTTATACATCGGGTACGTGAAAAATTCTCGATTATCTGCCGTTGATACAACCTTTGGCCAAGGGCAGATAATCGAATATTTTTCACAACATATTTACTATGCTCTTGTGAAGGGTACAAGAATTTTTTTTTAAATAGTTGTCGGTTATTTTAAACATTTGGTACGTGAAAAATTCTCGATTATCTGCCCTTGGCACAAACTTTGGCCAAGGGCAGATAATCGAGTATTTTCAACGTCACATATTTACTATTCCTTTGCGAAGTGAACACATATCTTTGACATGTTTATCAAACCGTACTTCTTTTTTTATCTTTGCTAAATATGAATGGAACATTGTTTCTTTTCATCATTTCTGATTTTATGTCACTCTTAAATTTGATCTTTCTTCCATTAATCATCCCCAAGGCTAGCCCTGTCGGCTGGAGCTTTAGAATACACCGACTGCAGAAGGGTATGACTCCCTCAATGGGGCCACCTCTTGGCCGTGGGTGGTGACCCGTGATGCTTAAGAATGGAACCCTGGTAGATAAGCAGTACATGACATGCAACATTCCACTTTGGTCCTTACTTAGGCTAGACGGTCGGTCAGAGAGGCCCCCTTCGATTAATCGGCCGGTCACATCAAGTCCTAGCACATATATGATTGTCCCAACCCTATTATCCTTATGGCATACCCCCAACCCTTTTTATTATATATGTACTAGAAGGCGGTAACTGAGGGTCTTATTGTCCCGAGTATGACGTTAAACTCTATTTGATGGTGAAGTTCTAGTTCCTGAGCTAGGGGAATGTGGAGTACCCCTTCATCAGCATTACTCCTAGGTCTACTCTGACCCGGAGTGGCAGTACCTGTTAGCGTTCCATTTATGGGTTAGATAAAAAAAAATGAGTTTGCAAAAATGAGTTAAAAATGTCTTCGGCATAAACTGACCCAATGGGTTGACATGCCGTAAGACCCAAACAACCAGCTTCAATTAATCATCACCAAGGCTGTTCAAACATTCCTTGTTTTTCAGCACCTGTGCCTTGAGGCTTCGGCTATTGGACAGGTAAGATATTGTATAATTAGCGTGATCACAGAGGGCCACCCACCCAGGCAGCAACTGCCTCTATCGTCTAAAAGGGGTAAAGCTGGGTTTATTGCCCAGTGCCTAAGGTGCCTCAAAAGAGGAATGCCGATGGGAGTCGCGCAATTTTTAAACACAAGCCACGCATGAGCTTCGGTTTGTTCGTGGTTCCCCACTATAATGATCCTTGTGTTCGACTGACATGGTTGGGATGTCAGTAAATAATTAAAACCAAATAAGAAATGTTTGATAAGAGGAGGTGTCTAATACCAGATATGCACACCTTCTTCCTGTCGATCCGCCTTGATGAAATTGTCAATTAATAATTGGTAAACAGAAAATATTCTCAGATTAAATCAAAGACATTTTTCATCCATTTAATGTATTTTCAATTGATTATTAAACTTAATACATCTTTTCTCTTTCTTTCTGTTATTCTTTATTTATTTGTTTTCTCAATCTTTTATGTCTCTTTCTTTCTTTCTTTCTTTTTTCTTTCTTTCTTTCTTCCTTTCTTTCTTTCGTTCTTTCTTTCTTTCTTTAATAAATAATTGAATCACCAAACGCCTTTTTTTTCTTTCTTTCTAGGATTAATTTTCTTCAATGCCCGATCAATATTATGTCATATTTTACGTTTAGCACGAATCCACATGAAGTTGTTTTTGTCGAAATTCTTCCAGGGTCCCGGAAGCCTGAATAAGATGACTCGACGATCAATATTGTGTTGTGGCTTTTCGTTCTCTTTGATCTTTCCCGCCAAAAGCCACATCATAACTGCTAATCGATCAGTCGCATAGAATTCGAAACATTATCTTGAAAAGAATTGAACCTTTCACCACTGCCGTTAGTCGACACGTTTCCGTAGAGTTGCATTAAGCGGGTAGATGGAATGAAGGGGGGGGGTAGGGTTTGGAGACGGGCGTATCCGAACTACATTAAGCGGGTGGTTATGTGGGTGGGGTTAGAATTGGATCGGATACAGGAGCGTTTCCGGGGAACTGCATTAAACAGGTGGGTAGAAGGAATGAGAGAGAGAGAGGGGGTTGGGAGTGGGAGATGGGATCCAAGTGGAGCATTTCCATATTGTAAAAGAAAAAGAAAAGAAAAAAAAGGCAGAATTACGTCAGAATTATTTTGAACATTAAAGACATTAAAGATGCACAAAGGTGCAGAGATCAAATGAGTTGAAATGCATGCAGTTATTATTATTATTATTATTATTATTATTATTATTATTATTATTATTATTATTACTACTACTACTACTACTACTACTACTACTTCTAAAAAGAGATAAAAAGAAATCTCTGTTCTTTTGTAAATGGATATGTGTTTAAAAGTGCAAAATGTGTCAATAATCATTACTTTGTAAAGGGGGGGGGGCACAGCTTAGACAAAAAGATTGCATCAATTTTTTTACGTTACCACCACCGCCGCGACTATTATTATTGTTATTATTATTATTATCATTATTATTATTATTATTATTATTATTAGTTTATCGCTCCTGTCGTAACTGGTGGTTTACTGGAGGCTGAGTGACAGCAAATCTTCTCAAGTCTCCAGGACTCTTCTGAGCACTCTAGCCGATTCCAACAGTGCAGTACTTTGGATGGTCTCGATTCTTCTTCCGATTTCCAATTCACCCAAATTCTTTTCCAGGGTATCGTTCCAAGTGCACCAGTTACGATTGGTACTACCTAAGTACCAATCGTAATTGGTGACATTATTATTATTATTATTCCTTTTGAGTTTTCACATCAGCGTTAGCTGATGGTCTTTCACTGGAGTCTGAGTGATTATTATTATTATTATTATTATTATTATTATTATTATTATTATTATTATTATTATTATTCACTTTGAGTTTTGCACATCAGCGTTATCTGATGGTATTTCACTGTAGTCTGAGTGACAACAAGTCTCCTCAGGTCTCCAGGACTCTTCTGAGTATTCTGGCAGATTGCAGCAGTGCAGTGTTCTGAATGGTATCAATCCTTCCTCTGATTTCAAGACTTTCCAAACCCTTTTCTAATCCTTTTGGGACCGTTCCAAGTGCACCAACTACAATTGGTATTATTATTATTATTATTATTATTATTATTATTATTATTATTATTATTTGTTTGTTTGTTTTTTTCTTTGTTTACTTGCTTGTTTACTATGCTATCCTCCTTGGACACCTTCATATTTTATTATCTTCTCACATCAACCTTCAGAAAAAAATGAAATTTTTTGCTCAGAACATATAAAAAAAATCAATACAATATCTAAACATATCTATATACAGATCAAATTCTGTTATTCAATTCATGTGATAGATTCCCAAAAATGAATTTCAAAATTGTTTTTTTTTTCACACCATTATTATTGAAATCATCCAATTAAATTTCAAAATTGTTTACGCTACTGCTGTTTTTGATATGTTAAGACAATTTATAAGAAAAAAATTATGAGCAAAAAAAATTCAATTGTTTAATAGACGTTGTTTTTGAATTCTCTTTTACTCTTTTTATTTTGTTTGTCTCATCATCATCATGTCGCGCAAACAGCATGGATATCCATGGCAATCTCTCGCCAACATTCCCTATCATTCATTGTCCCTGCGAGGTCCTCTGTGCAGCAACTAGCATCCTCGCATAGTTAGTCATATGGAAATCGTGGATTAGTCCACCAAAGTTCATGTCCCTTGGCTGTGGTATGAAGGTTGCGAATGGTCTCTTTGGCCGTTTCAATTTGCCTTTTTCACAAGGTCATAACGGTGTTTCCAGGTGTTATTTTGGTACTTAGCTGCCGGATCGCGTATCTTTAAATAAGGCAAATTGAAACGGCCAAAGAGACCATTCGCAACCTTCATACCACAGCCAAGAGACATGAACTTTGGTGGACTAATCCATGAATTCCACCCAAATATTAAAAAGTTGGCCAGAAAACTTGAAAAAATCGCAAATAAAATTGTTAAACAGGAGATGTGTCTTTTGTTTAATTCAACATGCATAAATGAAAAAATGCTGCCCAAATTACACAGACACACAGACGCAGACACACACACATATGTAAAGAAATAACAAAAGACTTAGAGATTTAGAATTATAGTCTATTTCTGGGAGCTTAGACAAATAGTCTAACTCTCCCGACTCATCAGACTGTGTGACTCTAAAATTAAGAGCACACATTGAGCTCTCAAACTGCGACAGTTTTTTTTTTAAATAAAACTCTTGTGTCGTAAGGAAGATTTGTGTGCACTTTAAAATGTAACATTTTAAGGTACACAAGGACTTTATGGACACCCTGTTATATTATATATATATATATATATATATATATATATATATATATGTGTGTGTGTGTGTGGTGTATGTGTGTGTGTGTGTGTGTGTGTGTGTGTGTGTGTGTGAGAGAGAGAGGTCGTATGTTTATGTACCTGATGCTAATAGATTTGCCAGTCATCTACGTGTCTACCGTGTCTATCGACGTGCGAAACATTCGAATTTCGATCGATATACCGTAGACATAAAAAAAGATTTCTTCACTTCATTCTGATAAGTGGATTTTCATCACACACACACACGCACAAAAAAAAAGGTCACGTGATTCCTCTGAGTGAAAGCGAATGCACTTTTAAGAACTAAGACAAAAAAAAACAACAACAAAAACCCAAAAAAATAAACAAGAAGAAAAAAATAAAAGGCAACCCTGTTGTAAACAAATTGTTTACTGAATAAATCACACTCGATTCTTTTCTCTCTTCTTTTCAACTGTTGTCGTCAATTGACAATTACAGCAGACGACAACAACACTTGTCGCCATTAAATCTAGATCATTGCACTTTTCATGTTGAAGAAGGAAGACGACTCTATTTTTTACCAAAAGTCACAAAACAACAACATCAACAAAATGCTTTTGAGATAAAAACGCGACAAGCAATGAATAGTGAACGTTCCTTTAGGAACATAAAAGGCAATTAAAACAATTCTTTTTCTTCCTCCCATTATTCGTTGTTGATAGTCGTTTAAAAAAAAGTATGTCAATTAATAGAAGAAGAAAAAAAAGCAACAGGAAGAAGCTGACGACAATGTTATGCCACCATCTTTGAAGTGAAAGGTACAATAAACATTTAGTTAATTCAAACAAATCCTTAACGACATTGTTATTAGATTTTAATTAACTAATTAATTTCCTGAGAATAATTCTTTTTTTCTCCATCATTCGTTGTTGATAGTCGTTTAGAAAAAAAGAAATAGGCCAATTAATAGAAAAAAATAATAATAGGAAGAAACAGACGACAATGTTATGGCTCCATCTTTGAAGTGAGAGGCACAATAAACATTTAGTTAATTCATGCAAATCTTTAACGGCATTGTTAACAGCTTTTAATTAAGTAATTAATTTCCTTTGATATACAAAGAATTTTTTTCAATGAATGTACTCTTGTTGATACATTCTAAGTCATCTGCGTCTAATTGTGATGTTTAAATTAAGTGTTACAATACAGATATCTCACAAAAGTTTGTAAACAGACAAAAATACTTTTCTTCCCTTGGATTGTAGGCTTGTCTTCCCACATCACATGTCCGTTGATCACGTGGCAATTCAGCTGTTATATACCATCTTGTTACATAGACGGTATATATATATGGCCGTACAGCTGTTTTCTCGTAGGATGCTGTTTCCACGTCTTGTTCATGATCACCCGCAGCATTCTTGTGCAGCTCCAATCTAGCTTATTCTCTAGTCGCTTAGTTAGGGTCCAGGTGGTGCAGCCAAGACACGCGGGACACTGCTGGAGAAGCAAGGACGAACTCATAAGCGACGTCCTCCTGTGGAAGCCAACACATGGACAAGCCAGTGTGGGCCGACCAGCAAAAACGTACGTTGATCAGCTCTGTGCGGATGCAGGATGCTGCATAGAGGACCTCCCGAGAATGATGAGCGATAGGGACGGATGGAGAGAGATTGTCATGGATATCCGCGCTGAAAGCGCGACATGATGATGATGATATATATATATATTATGAGATGCACCCGTGGTTGTGTCTCTCATATTTAATCTTCTACTTCTGTACTTACTCTTACTTGTGAGTCTGTAGTTTATACTTCATCTGTAGCTTGGCTGATATTTATTCGTCGATGGCAGGTTCTGTATTTCTTCTTACTTCTTCAAGTTTTGGTCTTTCTTCTTACTTCTGAGAATGACGGTTGATTCCGTCTTCTTCCTTCTTGGTCGTTTCTCTGTTTCTATCAGTCTTGTTCTGAACCCTTTTCGGCTTTCGGGTTTAATAAAGACGTCTGAGAAAAAAATAAACTAAGTCTTGTGTTCATTATCAAAAACAAAATAAATGAGCACAGACAACCGGAGCCCAGAACACAGGAAGTCCATATCAACCAGAAGAAGAGACCAAGAAAATCGCTCCAAAAGAAAATGGCCAGTCGGTGAAATAGAACTCTTCTCTCCATTATATACTCAGCAGATGAAATGGGTATATAACCTTATGAGAGGGATACCCGTGGTTGTGTCTCTCATATTTAATCTTCTACTTCTGTATTTACTCTTACTTGTGTGTCTGTAGTTTATACTTCTTCTGTAGCTTGGCTGGTATTTATTCATCTGGTTTTGTATATCTTATTACTTCTTCATTACTTGGTTTGTGTTGCCATCGGAGTATTTCTTCTATCGGTCTAGTTCTGACTTTTTACCTGTTTCATTGGTTGATCTTTCTTCATCTTAACATGGCTCTGTGCTGTTGGCATGCTTTTGATTAACAAGACGAAGCATTTCTTCTATCAATCATATTTTTATTTCTTAAGACTTGGAACCAGTAACCACGCGTGGTAAGTCCGGCTAAGCACGTCCTTACACCCTGACGACTAGCCGTAGACTGAATATTATTTCTCACCCTCGCCTCACAAACAGGAAGCGGAGGTCAAAATAAGGCTAAGACCTGTCAGTCAATCTACGACTATTCGAACGAACAGTCCTGAATTAAAATGATATTTCCCGATTGGAATTCAAATCGATATTCTACACTAACAGCCCAAAACCGACGGTACGCCCATCAATATGTAACACAGCCCCTTAAAGCTTTATATTTTGTCCCCAGGCTTCAAACAGATAACACCTATCTTTTTGGTCTTCGTTAGAGAGCAGAAAGGACATATTTTTCATCTCTGTTCATAGAACAGAATAAAGACAATTATATGGAAATATATATATCTAAAGTTGGTGGGTTATCTTCCTTGATAAAATACCCCTTTTCAAATCAACCAATTATTGGCCCGCTATTGTTTGCACCAGAAATCAAAGATAAGTATCTTCCTCTTTTCAACCAACTTCTCGAAGAGAAAATATGAATAGCAGTGCATAAGTACGTGAAACCATTTAGCAAAGACTTTAGTTAAGTGGACTAATATACTTTATACTAGAAGTGGCTACTCGGCCTTGCCTGGGTAAAGGGGGGGGGGATAATAAAAAGTTAGTCTCACAGATCCATTAATTGTTTTGGTCTGACATAATTGATTTCCGTTTTAATCCCAAACGCAACCAATGACTTTCCTTTCTCTTACTATTGAAATCCTAATTTTCAAGTATCATCCCAGATATAAATAATATCTTCATTATTTTGGTGATAGTGAATGTGACTATATATTTACTTTGTTGTTTATTGTTTTATTTTCATAGTTTCTCCGGATATACGCACATACTCACAACTGATCTTTATATGTGTATAGATAATACAATATTGTCGCAAACAGAACAATTAGTTTGCAAATGAAAATATTACAATTGTATGTTCTTTATGTATGAACTAGAAGCGGCTACCCGGAGTCACCTGGGTAGAGGGGGGTCAAAACGTTAGTCTTGCAGATCCATTATGATTGAATATCGAGTTGGATCATCGCAGGATGCGCCATTAAGATCCCTACGTAAAAAAAAGAAATTTTTTTTAAAAAACTCCTTGCGTTGATCCAGACACTTTGAAAAGAAAAATTAATGTCTCCTATTTAAAATACAACATGCAAAAAAAAAAAAAAGAATTCCATGCTATTATCATTTAAATTTTATTTTTCAATTTCTTCACGAATATAAATCAAATCTTCATTACTTTTGCTCAAAAACCGAGCCCTGTTGATATTTAATGTGTATATATATTTACTTTGTCGTCAATTGTTTTATTTTCGAAGTTTCCTCCGGACATACAGATTCACACAACTGCCCTTTATATATGTATAGATGTAATACGATATTCTTCAAAACTCAAAGTTATTTCATGTGATTCCTATTACTGACTTATGCTTTAATCTTACCCACCATATTTTCGGCCTAAATCACACACACACAAAAAAAGATTGTCTCGAAGTTCAATTTGTAACCAGAGCAAATTTGGTGGTTATTGCTCTAAACCCTTTTTTATTTATATCATAGCAGACATACGATCAAAAAAATAATAATGATAATAATAATAAAATGCCGTTGAGTTGATGCTATTCATAGCATACTCTCTATATAATGGAGGAGACGTCCCCTGAGTGATTAAAAAAGCTTAAAAAACGCGTATCATAAATTTAATCAGAGAAGCAATACTTAATGGAGAGAAGAAAAAAACGAAGTGGGTACTTTGGTCTTTATTGTAAACGAGTTGCTTGTTGTCACGTTTATAAGAACGTGACAAAATGGTGATGCTTAGAAATATAAAAAATAATTGCAAATAAAAATAGGAAGAAAAAAAGAAGAACAGATAAAGAAAGTGGATCGATAAACAGAGAGAAACTAGATTAAATGATATAAGATCGATTCTTATAGGAGACTGTGTTATGGCAAAAGGAGAGAAGAAATATGATTGGTGGTGACGTAAGATAAAGTTATAAACATTGAACGCGCTTGGAAAAAAAACTGTATTCGTAACAGAATCATTAATCTAAATTGAATGATTTCTTTAAAAGGTTGCTTTGTGTTCAAAGAGGAACTGCATTAGTATTAAGAATTTGTTTTATTCAAATAGAACAGATGGCTAAAGTGAAAAACTAGTACTTATCTATCTATCTATCTATCTATCTATCTATCTATCTTTAGCATTAGTATTAAGAATTTGTTTTATTAAAAAAAAATTTTTAAAAAGAGATAGTTAAAGGGAAAAACCAATACTTATTAATACTAGCAAGAATATACGCCACTTTCCGGGCGTAAGTATTTAAGTTTTAATGTAATGAAATACATTAAATTAGAAAGACTAACGAAATTAAATAAGAACACATATAAAAAGATTACACTTATTTTAATTATATTTTAATTGGTTTCTATATGAATTTACTGTGTTTTTCACATATCCACACACATGAGAGTCATTTTCTACGCAAAATACAATAAACCTCATTATTATTATTATTTGCTTATGACTGGACAATGAATATGATAATTATAGCAATTCATTTAACTAACAAGAATATGCGCCCCCCACCGAGTAAGCATTTAAGTTTTAATGTGCTGAAATATATAAAATTAGAAAGACTAACGAAATTAAATATGAAAGTATATTACACTTATTTAAATTATACTCTAATTGGTTTCTCTATAAAATCATTCATAGGATTGATTTTAATACGTTGGAGAATAAAACAATAATATTAGAGATCAATAAAACCAAGTAATTATCAATCCCAGATTTGTTAAAACCAGTATGCAAAACAACCACACCATTTATCATGTAAACCTTTATTTCCTTGAGATTATATAAGACAAATTGCAGGATTTTAAATGCACTAATAACATGGGCTGTTTAGAAGCAAATTTAACTCAGATTTTCATTGAGACTTCGGTTAATAAATAATATTTATCTATTCTAGATATTAATATCAATGATTTTGACTATGAATTAGATACTCATTGATAAACTTATGCAATTCCTGGGGGGCATTCTGACGTAAGCAGTGACGTAGATTCGGTAACAGACAGGCAGACACCGTATCTCCATTATGATAAGATTGGAAGATTTCTTAAAAAGGCTGCTTTATGTTCAAAGAGAAACCGCATTAGTATTAAGAATTTGTTTTATTCAAATAGAACAGATGGCTAAAGTGAAAAACTAGTACTTATCTATCTATCTATCTATCTATCTTTAGCTCAGTCGGTAGAGCATCAGCCTCGGAACCACAAGGTTCAGGTTTGATACTGGCCCTCGCCAACACAGCGCATGCGTAGCACATCTTAGATCTATGCAGTAAAGAGGAGCTGATGGTAGGTGTATTGTTCCCTCCAGATGTAAAAACAATCTGCCTTGTCTAGCGGTAGTGAAAAGTGGATAAACTCCATCGCCGTCCGGCCGATATCGACAATGGACCAATCCGCTGACTTTACTTACTTACACACACACACACACACACACACACACATATATATATATATATATATATATATATATAGAGAGAGAGAGAGAGAGAGAGAGAGAGAGGGGGGGGGGGGAGAGAGGGGGGAGAGAGATAAAAGGATATAAAACACACAATGCTGTTAAAATGAAAATATTTTATAACAGCATTGTGTGTTTTCATATCCTTTTATCTATACTTATACCGTCGGATTCATTTCCTTTCTCTTATATATATATATATATATATATATATATATATATATATATATATATATATATACATATATATATATATATATATATATATATATATAAGAGAGAGAGAGAGAGAGAAGAAGAAGAAGAAGAAGAATATACTATATATATGTATATATATGTGTATAAAAGGCCTTAAATACCATGGGTGTCGTGGTTATGGACCATTTCTACTCGTGTGTATGCCCACGAGCTTATGTGGTCTGAAGAAGCTCGTGGGCATACTCACGAGTGGAAATGGTCCATAACCACGACACCCATGGTATTTAAGGCCTTATTATTCACAAATAACTTTGCTCTGTTTATAATAATTAAACATTGAGCTCTCATACAGAACCTGAACTCTACAACAAACTACTGGTAGAGAATTAGGACCCACCTAGAATCACCTTGTACCAAGAAACTTGGTACCGCACCAAAGTATATATATATATATATATATATATATATATATATATGGTATATTCATCTTCTTCTTCATATATATAATATATATATATATATATATATAGAGAGAGAGAGAGAGAGAGAGAGAGAGAGAGAGAAGAAGAAGAAGAAGAAGAAGAAGAAGAAGAAGAAGATGAAGAAGAATTATTTTAAGATAAAAAAAATCTACGTTCTTATCGGACAATCTGTAAAAGAAAAGAAAACAGCCCATTCTGAACTTATGTGTCAAGTTTTGGAGGGAAAGTTCAACTTGCGTGTTTGCCGCCGTCGGATTTGGTTGGTTGGTTGGTTGGTTGGTTGGTTGGTTTGTAGTGAACCCCTTCGTATTTGTGTCGTTGAGAACTGAGTATTGCAAAACCTCCGGGTAACAGTTCTGCTTTTCTTATGTTCAAATTAAGAACGAACATGCAATCTTTTTAAGCATTCTCTTGATAATTTGTTCATTTGTGCACAAATAACTGTTATTCACGGAACTTGTAATTTAAAAAAAAAGAGGCCCTTTCTTTCTTTCTTTCTTTCTTTCTTTTTCTTTCTTCTTTTTTGCTTTGTTTTTTCTTTTTGTCTTTCTTTCTTCTTTCTTCATTCTTCTTTCTTTCTTTTTTTCTTTCTTCTTTTTCTTTCTTTTTGTCTTTTTTCTTTTGTCTTTCTTTCTTTTTTCTTTCTTTCTTTCTTTCTTTCTTTTTCTTTCTTTTTTTTTCTTCTTTCTTGCTTTGTTTTTTCTTTCTTTTTTCTTTTTGTCTTTCTTTCTTCTTCTCATTCTTTCTTTCTTTCTTTTTCTTTCTTTCTTTTTTCTTTCTTTTTGTCTTTTTTTCTTTTTGTCTTCTTTCTTTTTTTCTTTTCTTTTTTTTCTTCTTTCTTCTTTTCTTTTCTTTCTTTTTGTCTTTTTCTTTCTTTTTTTTTCTTTTTTTCTTTCCTTCTTTTTTTTTTTCTAAGGCCTACTTACAACATGCAGTCGAGTAAACCTTGGTGACTTGAATTTTTGAATTGAGAAAAGTTTCTTTTTGGTGCGAGAGTCTAAAATGTTGTTGTTTTTTTTTTTTGGAGGTGGGGGGGCTAAGTGCTCGTAAAATTAACGTCATTCTCAGGGGATATTTTGAAAACTTTATATCTTCCTTCTTTTCATATTTTTTCTTTTTTTTTCTCTTCCTTCAACCTTCTCTCTCTCTCTCTCTCTCTCTCTCTCTCTCTCTCTCTCCTTCCTTCCTGTCTTCCCTCTCTCTCTTTCTCTCACTCTCTCTCTTTCTCTCCCTTCTCGTCTTTTCCTTTTTCTTTCTCTTCCTCCAACTTCCTGTGCCCCTCTCTCTTTCTCTCTCTCTCTCTCTCTTTCCTTCCTGTCTTCCCTCTCTCTCTCTCTCTCTCCCTTTTTCTTTCTTCCTCCTACTTCCCCCTCTCTCTTCTCTGTCTCTCTCTCTCTCTCTCTCTCTCCCTCTCTCTCTCTCTCTCTCTCTCTCTCTGCATGGGCGTGTGCATGCGTGTATCAACCAATCAACCTTTAAAATTCCCTCGAATCAACTTCAAACATTCATTCTCGACAGACGATCAAAAAAGTTCCTTTTCATCCACCCAGCGTAGATTGAACTCGCAACCACCTGATCGTGAGTGATGGAATTGCTGTCAACCCTGTTGGTTGAAGTGGTTCGGCTGCTGAGAGGAATAAATGCCAAAACAAGTTCTCTCGGGGAAGAACGTCCTTTTCCAGTGGAGAGATCCGGCTGTGCGACCAGACGAATTTCTGTTCTCGTTATACCCTCACCCATTCTGTTTCCATAAATTTATTTCCCGCCAATTCTACGTTGAAATTTAATTTTCGTTTCGTTTCTCTTCAATTTAGTTTCCGTTCTTCTTTTTTTAAAGACCCATCAAAGCAGCCATAGTTTTTGTTGTCTGTTTTCAAATACTTTGTAACTGATTCACTCGTAAACTCTAAAGACGCATCAGTTTACCAAATTGATATATACGGGTTAAGCGATATATTATGAAGTTGGTATTTGGTATATTATCGCAGTAGTATCTGGTACGTCGAATAGCAGTACGTCTTCCGAGCAGTCGTGGTGTAGTCTGGCGAGTAAGTTTAGGCTGGTAGGCTTAGGCTTAGGCAATAAACCCAGACCTGTCCCTTTAAATCGAGGGGGCAGGTATTGCCTGGGGGACGGCCCCCTGGAATCGACGCTATTAATTAAACACAACCGGTCCAGTGGCCGAAGCACACTGGACTAGTAGGCTAAGGCGCTTGTACCACCAGTGTCGAATATTTATAGAGGACACTGTCCAATCAGATTATAGTGAGGGTGTACTAAGGTATTTACATATTCATTACATCATTTATCTATTTTTTTTTTTTTTACTTTATCTGACAAAATAAAAAAAAATAGTTCCAAAAGTCAATCAAACACGGCATTTAAGAGAATCGATTTATTTTTCCATTCACCACAAGAAAATGGTTTGTTTTGTAGTGGTTTGGTTTGTAGTTGGTTTTGTATATAAGCTGGTAAGCTGAAAGTAAATTTAGGAAAAGCAGCAAAAGGAACTTTAGGGTAAGACTTTTATTAGTTGATTCAAACCATTTCTTTGCGGGGACATATTTCCAGAGCAAGTCAATAAGTGTTTCTACTTTTGGGGTAAAAAGGGCAGAGAAACCTTTTTGACGCGAAGAATTCGGGGTTTTTCTGCACATGCCCTGAAAGCTCTTCCGGTTTCAGGCCTTCTGGGAGATTGTTATTATTTTTTGTGTCTTTTTATTTATTTTTATATTTAATTCAATTTTGTTTTATTTTTGTTTTATTTATTTTTATTTGGTTTAATTTTATTTTATTAATCCCCACAGTTTTTGTTTGTTTTTTTTTGGGGGGGTATCTCTTGCCTACCTTAATGTACTAGCAGGATCAGTGGATATACCACAGTATGATCTGTATGGCTGTGTAATGACAAACGATAACACAAATAGACTTTGGAAAGCTTTATTCTACTTAGAATAATTGGTACATTTACTGAGAGTTTATAGAGTCTAGTATTCACTAGAGAGTTCTCCAAAGGGGAGGTAATCATAAAATAGGGGAGGTAACTCTCAATTACTTATTACACAGTATGATTTGTATGGCTGTATGATTTGCTTGACATTTGCTTACAAAATCTTTTAATAAGATTTCCATTTTATTTTAAAGAGTCTATGGCGGATTGTTTTGTTTTTTTGTTTTTTTTTGTTTTTTTTAATCAAAGACTTTTTGACCACACCTTTCATGAATCACTGAGAACAAGGGGTAGAGCCGGTGCATACTAACCCCGAACACACCGACCCGGGGGTCCAAGCTTTCTTTTGGGTCCCGAAAGAGTGGGTTTCATATATTTTCTATGAATACTTAACAAAAAAGTAAAGTCGTCGGGGTGGTCTAAAGTCGGTGCTGTGAAGTCAATCAATCTCAGGAACATATATTTATCTTTAGGTAAAGGTAGTAGCCGGCTGCCTTGCTACTGAGGCAGACTGCTTTTATAGTCTATCTCATTTGCATACGATACTACAGTCGGTATCAACTAGACAGCGAGGGAGTCTATCCCTTTTTCACTAGTGCTAGACCAAGAATATTGTTTTAGCATCTGAGGTGGAGTGCCACACTTACCATCAGCTCCTGATTTTACCGCACAGATCCCTGTGCTACTTATACACTGAGTTGGCGAGGGCCGGTATTGAACCAGGAACCTTGAGGTTCCCAGCCAGATACTTCTACCAACTGAGCTAAACCGGTCCCATGTCTATGAATGTCTATGCCTTTATGAAAATTAACATGTAGTAGAGTGGGAGGCATGTGACCCCTGAGCACCAGCCCTGACAATGAGTTATGGGGGGGGGTATTAGTTTGGTTTGTTTTGTTTTATGGCATATCAACCTCGGTGGGTCATTTAATGCCGACAAAGTTTTGAAATAAATTCATTCTTAAATGGATACTCAATTTTTTTATAAACACATTTTTTCTATTTAATCCATAGATGGGACCCTAACAGGTACTACCACTCCGGGTCAGAGTGGACCAGGGAGCAATGGTGATGAAGGAGTATTCCACATTCCCCAGACCTCCAGAACTGGAACCTCACTATCAAATAGAATTTAACATCATTCCCAAGACATGAAGACCCTCAGACACCGCCTTCTAGCACATATATGATAAAAAGGGTTGGGGCAATCATATAGGTGCTAGGGCTTGACTTGACCAACCGATTGACTGGAGGGGGCTTCTCAGACCACCCCTCTAGCCTAAGTAAGGACCGAAGTGGAGTGTTGCATGTCATAGGCTGCTCAGTCACCAGGATCTCGCCTTTAAGCATCACGGGTCGCCATCCACAGCCAGCATGTGGTGCCATTGCGGGGGGGGAGGCTTCTTACCCCTCTGCAGAGGTGCAGTCGGCGTATTCTACAGTCTCAGCTGACAGGGGAGTATTAAATCATTTATTTGAATCAAATTAATTTCAGTTACCCCCCCCTCCCCAACCATATAAACAATTTGCACAGTCATGTCTATTCTTGCTGATTCGATTTTGTTTTGATAAGTGCATTTCCCATTATCTTACCATCAGTGATTTGACAATAAATGAATTGTATTACTTTGTGGTGATTAATAAAAATAAAATTTAAATAAATAAAACAAAAATAAAATAAAATAAAATTAAATATAAAAAATAAATAAAAAGACACAAAAATAACAATCTCCCAGAAGGCCTGAGACCAGAAGAGCCCTTGGGGCATGTACAGAAAAAACCCGAATTCTTTGTGCCAAAAAGGACTCTCATCCCTTTTTACCTCAAGACTTTGAAGAAGAAAAACCTATTGACTTGCTTGGGAAACTATCTCCCCTCAAAGAAATAGTGTGAATCAACTAATAAAAGTCTTACCCTAAAGTTATCCTCATCTTTGTTCTTTTCATTTATTTTCCTAAATTTACTTTCAGCTTACCAGCCTATATACAGAACCAACTACAAACCAAACCGCTACAAACTTTACCCCAAGACTTTGAAGGAGAAACACCTATTGACTCGCTTGGGAAATATTTCTCCTCAAAGGAATAATGTGAATCAACAAATAAAAGTCTTACCCTAAGTCATCCTCATCTTTGTTCTTTCACTTCTTTTCCTAAATTCTCTTTCAGCTTACAAGCCCACAAGAAAGAAGAACTGACTATATTAGGTTTAGACACAACTACATGCGAGTTTAAAACACATAGAACTAACTACTAACCGAATCACTACAACATTTTTTTATCAATTCATTGTGGATCAATGATTAGAAACCTGTTCTCGCTGAGAGTGTGTTTCTTCTGAAATGGGTTCAATCCTTAACTGGGTGCTCCAGTCTGGCAACTTTGTGAAATTTCTAAACTAATATTATTTCAATACTTAATTAGAGGACCACGTAAGCAAAAGCAGGTACTGTAACCAGCCTGATATCAAAATTCAGCATTAAAAGACCTGAAAATGGTTGATATTCTGAAAAACATGGTTGGATTTTATGGCATGTCAACTCTTGTTGGGTTATTTTATGCTGAAGACATTTTGTTTTGGTAGTACCTATTAGGGTCCTATCTATGGGTTAAATAGAAAAAAAAAGAGTTTAAAGTAATGTTTAAAAAAACTGAGTTTATAAAAAAATTGAATTCCTATGGAGAATTAATAAAACAATGTTTTCGGCATAAAATAAACCAAAAAGGGTTGACATGCCATAAAATTCAACCAAACAACAACCAACGTATTTCAGTATATAGGTGATTATTTATCTCCCACCATCACTGATACCATAACTACCACAGTGCTGGAATGTAAGACAAGGTCGATTCAAAGTGAGGGCCTCTCCAGGGGAGCTAGGGGTCAAAATAACTCAGTTCCATTAACATTCCTCTATTGGGGCTCCTTGGGTACCAAGCAGTAAGTAAACCCAGTTTTATACACTACATGCCAAGAGAGATTTACAGTGAAAATTGCAAGAGTGTGTAGACTTTGATCCATTACAAACATAATACTACCAAGCAAGTAATTCGAAAAAAACTTTTCACAAAAAAAGACTATCCATGATTTTACTTTTCATAAAAGAAGTGGGATTGTACTAAAAAATATGAGTAATTGAACAATAATTGAAATGTATATTTGGGTAATTCCATGTCAAATCATCCAAGCCATGTCACCCACCCCCTTCAATTTTTCTGAAATTTTGTCCAAGTATAGATTATGATAAAGTTAGCCAATCCCCAAAATTTGAGCTTCCAATTCCAAAAATTGTCGAAATTATGTCGATTTTTAGGTCTCCAAATTTGAAGGGGGTCACGAAAAATGGCAACCTATTTTTGTCTGTATCTTCTCATCTCCTAAAAAATTGTTTATAAAAAGCATTTTGGCCCAAGGAATCCAAAAATGCTATCAAAAACTTTTAAAGTCAACCAATTTTAAGTTATTGATGATTTCAATTTTTTTCCAAGCAAGATCAATATCCCGATGTGGCACTGTGTCTATGACAACAATTTTTCTATTACTATTTCACATATATTGAACATAATGTTTGAAAGATAGTTTGATATTTGCTCAGAACTGAAACTTCAACATTTTTCAAAAATTTGTTAAAATTTTGCTCTTTAATTTTGCTCTTTAATTTTTCTTAAAATTATCCAATCCCCAAAATTTGAGTTTCCAATTCCAAAAATTGGTGGAGTTATGTTGATTCTAAAAATCGACATAACTCTCCAATTTGTCTGGGGTGTTGGGAAAAATGGCGACTTTTTGTAATTTATTTTTGTCTGTAAAATGAGTTCTAAAGTGTCCCTACACTTGGAAATTGGTTTATAAAAGTATTTTAACCCAAGAAATCCAAAAATGTTATCAAAAAAGTCTTAAAGTTAACCAATTTTAAGTTATTAAAGATTTCTAATTTGCAAAATTTTAACTGATGTTTTAGCTTTGGTTCTGAGCATATATCAAACTATCTTTTTGGTACAAATAATGTTCAATATATGTGAAATAATAATAGAAAAAAAATTGTCATAGATGCAGTGCCACAGCAAGATATTCATCTTGCTTGGAAAAACTCTTTTTTGATAGCATTTTTGGATTTCATGGACAAAAATGCTTTTATAACTGAATTTTTAGTAGTAGGGAAGCTCTAGAACTCATTTTACAGACAAAACAAGATTGCAAAAAGTCGCCATTTTTCGCCAACCCTACCTACCAAATTTGGAGAACTAAAAATCGACATAACTTCGCCAATTTTTGGAATTGGAAGCTCAATTTTGGGGTATTGTTTAATGTTAACATAGTCTACACCTGGAAAAAATTTCAGAAAGATTGAAGGGGGTGGGTGAGTTAAGAGTAAGGAAAGGAATCCGACGGTATAAGTATAGATAAAAGGATATGAAAACACACAATGCTGTTAAAATAAAAATATTTTATATCATATTCATAGCTAATATTGAACAATATTTTGATTTATAAAAATCATCTTCAGAGCTTGTTTTTAATCCGGACTCATCGAGAGAGAAGCAGAAAATAATTTAAATTCAAAACGAAAAACAGCTATGAATATGATATGAAATATTTTCATTGTGTGTTTTCATATCCTTTTATCTATCTATATATATATATATATTATATATATATATATATATACATACAAGGTGTGTCAAAAAAGTATCCAGATTTTTTGTACTTTTTGACACACATTGTATTCTGAAGAAAAATAATGTTCCATTCATTCTTCATTTCTATCTTGGTAAATACAACTTTAAACTTGGTACTTTTTTAACACACCTTGTATTCTAAAAACAAATTAATGACTGGAATGTTATTTTTTTCAGAGGTTTCTTCCTGTCTGGTGCCTCCATTTCATTCTAATTCTATTTTAATCCCCACGTGTACCAAAGTAAAACTCTGCTTGCAACTATGAGAAATACAAAGGATTATGAAAGTTTTGCATTGTGGAGATTAAAATTACATAAATGGTGATATATATTGTATCAGTGTTTTTTGGGGGATCTCTCTCTCTCTCTCTCTCTCTATATATATATATATATATATATATATATATGTGTGTGTGTGTGTGTGTGTGTGTGTGTGTGTATTTGGGCAGCATCTTTTCATTTATACATGTTGAATTAAACAAACAACACATCTCCTGTTTAACAATTTGATTTTTGATTTTTTAAAGTTTTCTGGCCAACTTTTTAATATTTGGGTGGAATTCATGGATTAGTCCACCAAAGTTCATGTCCCGAGTACTTTCAGCACTTCGAAGTGCCATCATCAGGGGTGATGTGTTCCAGTTTTTCAAATTATATTAATGGATGTGGAGGCTGGAAGGAGGAGAATTGATGAGAAAGGTGCTATAGGCATTTTAAAATGTGTGTACTGTATTGGAAATTAATTTTGTTAATTATATATATATATATATATATATATATATATATATTTCTATATATATAAGTCATCCACAGACACTGTGTTTCGACATTTCATGTCTCATCAGTGTTGCTAGACGCAGCAACCAACTCCGACCAGGACCGAAACCCGACTGACTTTACGTCAGCCCAATCGGTTAACCTCTAGGCCATTGCCAGCTGCCATTAAGGAGTGGTGTTTTAACTGTTTTAAATACATACATCTGTGTATATACTTTATGATCACCAGAAAGATCAAATCCGTAAACAGATGATCATTGCGTTATGTTGGCAGTGAAAGTTCATTAAAATCTCTCCTAAAGAGCTCTACTGGGTTACGGGAGCATATAATAAGTCATTTCACGTCTCATCAGTGTGGCTAGACACACCAACTAATTCTGACCGACTTTACGTCAGCCCGATCCGTTAACTTCTAGGCCATTGCCAGCTGCCATATATATATATATATATATATATTTGGGAGAATATGTGCTTAATTGAAGTCGAACCTAATTTTTGAAAGTTAATTCATTAATAATTAATTAGGCGGGATTTACCTATTTAAATGTAAGGCTAAACAAATCGAGAAAAATCAATCTCTGTATGTACATTTCGGCCTATTAGGCCTCATCAGCAGAGCTATAGATACGAAGACCGCCCCGTGTGTGATTCGAAACCTGTCTGTCAAATTGTCAGGCAAGCGTCTTACCTCCACACCAAACGGACTTAACAAGATTTCTTTGTTTTGTTAAGTAGTAGGTGTTTATATTCCTCTTTCAAAAATTAGGTTCGACTTCAATTAAGCACATATTCTCCCAAATATTGTCGGCTGAAAATAGCCATATCACAAACATCGTCTGTTTGTTTACTTCTCGTATATATATATGTAAACAAATTCTTGGTACAGCTGAACTTGTATAGGATTTTGAAAAATAACGACATACTTTATTGATCAGCAAAATTTTTATTTTTCGAAAGAGAAAATGGAAACTTAAGGGCCCTTTCGACCGGTGCTTTGTCAAAAGTAACGACCGGTAGATCGTTTAAAAGTTACAATGTAAATCAAATGGGTAAAAGATATATATATATATATATATATATATATATATATATATATATATATGCATGATGCTGTTATCAGATTCATATATGCTTCTTTGTGGGTATATTTGATAAGTCTATATATTTTTTTCTATTTTATATATATATATGTATATAAATATATATATATATATACATATTAGGAAAAGATTATTGGTTATTTTAGAAGCATGAAAAAATAAAGATCAGAAATAAAAAGATGCATATTGTCTCCTTAATCTTTTTATTCACCAATATTTCAAGAGTTATCCCTCTTTCTCAAAGGTTTGAGATTTACTGACTCTTCCTTCTCTTGTCTATTTCTGTGGGGTCACATGGTATATGATATAGATAAATATATAGCCTCATCAGATATATATATATATATATATATATATATATATAGCGCTAATACCTTTGGGAAAGGTATGCATCCCACTACTCCCCCTCCAGGTATATGTAAATAGTGGGGCAGACTGGGCTCTTTAACCTTGGCTAGGTAACCAGTCTAGAAGGAAAACTCTGAATTCAAACCTGTTAAACTCCATTTAAGAAATGGACCTTGCGACACATCCTGTTCATGCGGAGGGGTTGGTAAATATATATATATATATATATATATATATATATTCATTAAAAAGTTGCTACCACGTTTTTATTGTAGTAGCATAAGTAGTTAATCCAAAAGGGCTCAATATATCCCGTAAAATATAGAGCATTTATAGTTGTAGAAAAAGTTTTTCTCTCTACCAGGGTTTTGGTGTTCAAGGTACACCATTCTCCTGAGGAAGGTGCACCTTGAACACTCAAACCGTGGTAGAGAGAAAAAACTTTTTTCTACAACTATAAATATATATATATATAGGTAAATTTTTGATTGGCTGGCAGTTGTAGATTAAAAGTTTTTCTCTCTAACACAATGCTGTTCAAGGTATACCATTCTCCTGAGGAAGGTGTGTGTACCTTGAACACTGAAATCATGGTAGAGAGAAAAACTTTTTTCTACAACTATAAATATATATATATAAAACTGAGTTTCTGTTATTCTATTCCTAATGCTTCACACTAAAGCCCAAACAATAAATATACTATAAATAGACATATATATTTTTTCGATACACACACTTACACAGTCCCATACTCACACCATAAAATAGAATATTTGACGTCATATTTCAAACCATCTTCTTTTTTTCAAACTTCAAATTTTAAACAGACTGATAAACAAGGACTATCACTCGCTTTTCTCGTTATTCTGTGATAAAAAAAGTTCTTATTACTTTCCATATACCAACAAATGCCCTGAAGATGATCTAATTAATAGATCAAAACACTGCAGTGTCGGCCAATAAACTCACCACTTAACTCATTTAAACCTGTGTTTTTTCAATATTTCTTAATATACTACACATATATATATATATAAACAAACATATATCAACTAGAAGCATATGTGGATCCCTCAACAACATATATATATATATATATATATATATATGTTTGTCTCTTTCTCTTTCTCTTTCTTTCCCTTTCCTTTGGTCTACTAGACAGAAGACAGAATCTAAACATGTAAAATGAAAGAATGAAATTTGTGAGTTAATGTCTAGAGGAAAGATTTTGACACTGTGGGTCAATAAGGACATTCTAATTGGACGATTCAAAAGGAAATGTTAAATCTTAATTAAATCAAATGAAAATATGTAAATTACTTGTTGGTTCATAAAACTATTTCAATTTACTTTCTGTTGACAAATGTGTTGGCATCTTTCCGTCTATGAAAGACGATGGTATAGTGTCCAATTTTTTTTTTTTAACTACATAGCTTGGGCAGGTTCATACAGAGGATGAGTTGTTGCCAAAGCAGCAAATCCCCCCTCTCAACACTGCTGCTGTGATCCAAAGGCAATTTTTTGGAATTGGAAGCTCAAATTTTGGAGATAGTCCACACCTGGAAAAGAATTCAGAAAAATTCAAGGGGTGGGTGACAATTTTACTTTTTTCTGGATGATTTAACATGGAATTTACCCTTTTGTCTCCTTTGAAGAATTTTCTTCTGTATCTTTTACACCTTAATTAAACCATGGTAATTCTCTTGTAGAACAATGGTAATTCATTCATGGAACTAAAGTGTTCTGGTTATGGAACAGTCAATTCATGGAATTACTTATCAAAGTAGGATAATCCACTATTTGAACTATGATGGTCCACTTGTGGATATATATGGGAGTAAATATGGAAATAAATCCGACAATATTAAGAAATTTGAAAAAACAAGTGTTCCAAAAATGAGATGAATTTATTTATCAATGCTTAAACGTTTCAGTTTCTTTAAACCTTCTTTAAACCTTTTTAAAGATTTTTTATCTCCTGTCATCTATCTATAAAACATCCATCAATTTCTTCACCCCTTAATACATCCTGATGAAGGTTTAAAGAAACTGAAACGTTTAAGCGTTGATAAATAAATTCATCTCATTTTTGGAACACTTGTTTTTTCAAATTTCTTAATATATATATATATATATATATATATATATATATATTCACTAACCCCTACACATAAACAGGATTTGATACAAGGTCAATTTTTAAGCAAAGTTTAACAGGTCTGAATTCAAAGTTTTCTTTCTCCTAGACTGGTTGCCTAGCCAAGGTTAAAAAGCCCAGTTTGCCCTACTACTTATCCATAGTTAGAGGAAGAATAGTTAGATGCATAACTTTTCCAAAGGATATTAGTGCCATGTGAAATGCAAACAGCTTCAACCAGGATTTGAACTTGTCTCACCATGTCCATTTCCTATGGTGATAATCATTACCTCATTCACCTCCACCATAAATGTAATTATGTAGTACATTTACAGAACTTTGATATTCCACATGCAACTATAATGGTTCACATAAAAAAATAAAGGTGGTCCACCTACAGAACTATGGTGATCCACTTTTGGAAGTATAGTGGTCCATTTGGTATTCTGTTATGATCAATTACAGAAGTCAGGTAGTCTGTTTAGAAAACTGATGGGTCCCTAATAGAATTATGTGGTCCATTTATGAAATTTAAAATTAAAGGGTCTATTTATGAAAAAAGGGTCTATTTATAAAATTAAGGGGTTTATTTATGAAATTAAAGGGGTCCATTTATGAAACTAAAGGGGTTTTATGAAATTAAAGGGTCTATTTATGAAATTAAAGGGGTCTATTTATGAAATTAAAAGGGTCCATTTATGAAACTAAAGGGGTTCGTTTAGGAAACTATGATAGTCTACTTATAAAACTAAGGTTGCTTAAAATTTTTCCAAGATTTTAACTGAAATTATTGGAAAAAAAAGTCCTCTACCACAAGTAGGATATGACATGAGATCAATTTTTTAGTGGAATAAAACTGATTT
Source organism: Doryteuthis pealeii (assembly GCA_023376005.1). Lineage (NCBI taxonomy): Eukaryota > Metazoa > Mollusca > Cephalopoda > Myopsida > Loliginidae > Doryteuthis > Doryteuthis pealeii. The sequence continues at coordinate 17,178,990 of CM042139.1, forward strand.
GAATTCAGAGTTTACCTTCTCCTAGACTGGTTACCTAATCAAAGCAAGAGAACTCAGTTTGCCCTGCTATGAAAAGAAAATTAAAACGGCAATCATTTCTGAATTGAAAAAAAAAAAAGAATATTTACCATGACCTAAGATTAAAAAAAAATATATATATATATATATATATATATATATATATATATATATATATATATATATATATATATATATATTTAATGCCAGAAACTGTCCAGTTACGTCGGCATTTCCTATTTGGGATGTAACTAACCCCTATCTTTTTTGTACAACGAGTATTGGCTGCCTGAAGAGAGCCATACCCTAAAATGTTTAATCGGATTTGCTTTCTCTCCAGCCATGCAATATTGTGTGAACCAAGGGAAGCAACTCGTATTAATTGTCTCCACGCCATTGTTTGAAAAAAATGTTTTGTCCGAAAATATATTTTATTGAAAATGAATTATATAGTGCTTTAAAAAAATGTACTCTTGTAAATAAGAATGTTTTGAAGGTATTACAAACGGTACTTTACGGATAGCGTAATATTTGGCGTTTACACGGTAATCTGAGGAGTCACTATCCTTTTTTTTAAAATTATTATTGAAAAAAAAAAAAAATAAATAAAATAAATAAATAAGAGAGAAAGAAGGAAATCGAGTAAACAATAATATAGAACAAATTATTTAATGATTTAATTTATGGAAATATGGCAGAAGAAATTATCTAATTTAATTTATAAAATATAGTAGTCAGACCACTCCAAATTCCAAACATTCCAGAAGGGACCTCACTGGCCGAAAAAAAAAAAAGAGTACCTTAAAAACAAAGAATTTATTTGTTACTAACAAAATGGTGCCAGTAATATTTTTTTACTTTTTGTATATTTTCCCACCTAAGCGTATTTTATTTACGATTTCAGTTTTGATAAAAATAAATAACTTATTCATCATAGTCATGAACTAAAATATTTAGGCGTCAATAATCTATTTTTGTATATTTTAATCAATATTTACATTGCGGTAGGAGATGTATATGTACTTAACAAAACATTGATAAAAAAATTCAGGTCAAGTGAAAAATTTTAAGTTTTTTTGGGCATTTTATTTTTTATCAATTATATTTTCGTATCTTTTCTTTTTTTTCTGTCTATTTTAGTCGTAAAATTGTTTTTATTTTTTTAAGAGACGTGGGAATCATAGGAGATAAAAACTGAGACAAATTTAAAGATTCGAGATTAATATATTATTTTATGATTGTCTTTGTCTTATCTTGTATTTTAGGATAATAATATTTATTGTTAATTTTACACTTGACTATTTCATTATTTAATTCAAATTAAATGGCGGATATAAAACCAAGATGTTAACAATACGCACAACATACGTAATTTATGGATATTTAAAATGTTCTAAGTGTTTTTGTATCGCGTTTATTTCCCTTTTAAAAGAAAGCACTAACAGTGATTTTTAGAATCTAATAAAATAGAATAAAATAAAATAAATACTTAATTTGTCCAATGTAAATAAAAAGGTTTTTTTCCTTTTTCTTTTTTTTTACATACATCTTGCATATTTTATATGAAGATTATATTATTAACATAACATGAAAGTACAGTTTAAACATCACGCAACTTATTTACGTATTGTTGTGTTTTTAATTTTTTTAAATATTGCCTAAAAAAATCGATGATTCTGTTATAGATAAAACCTGCCAAATATTTTTTAATTAAAGTCTGGCTAAATTTGTGTAAGCTTTAAAGAAAGAAAAAATAACGAATTTAATATTTTTAAAATAAACTTGTACGTATTGATTGCATTAAGAAGAAGTTGTCTCCCTTGCATAATTCATAATTATCAAAAAAAGGCTCAATTACGAATTGTTACACGTTAATGGTATTGACTTTATCATCGAAGATAAATGATATCAACTCCTAAACAAACAAAATGTAAAAAGAAATATTTAAAATTTTCTTTTTATAAACTATGACTTGAATTTCTTACTTATCTTGATTACAAAATCTTATCGCAGTACGTGTTGAAATTGCAAAGGGAAGTAATAAAAAAATGTTTAATTTTTTAAAATTTTCAAACTTATCAAAAATCAAGTTTTTTTTTCCCGATTTTAATGCAATTTTCACCAAATTATTCGTTAATGACTATAATGAATAGCTTATTTTATTATTTTTTTAAATTGAAAAAAAAATGAAGTTTTTTATCAATTCAGAATGTATGGCTTTAGTCATTTGAAGAAAAAAATTTCAGTTCCTAATTTTTACATTTGTAGAAAGATCAAATGCTGAAGAACATATAAAAAAATAAAAATTCAATACCCATAAAAAAAGTTATTTAAACGTTATTTTCTTAAAACTTCAAAAATAATTATTGTAGCGAGTTTTTTTTTTTTTTTATAGTTTTAAAAACAATATTTTTCTTTAAATTGATGCAAAAAAATAAATTATTTTCTCTGATTCAATTAGGCTATTTTTATTCACTTAAAAATTTAATAGTGAAGTTTAAGAATCTGGAAGCAGCTATATTGAAATTGATATTTAAACCCAAGCTTTAATTTATCTATCTAAAAATATAAGTTTAAATATTTGCTATTAATTTATATATTTTATAAATTATAACTAATGATCTTATTTTTGTGAATGATTCATCAAACGTATTAAAAAAGCTCTCTCCCCTGATGACTGGGATCGATAAAATACAATATATAAATTTACTTAAGGCCACCATAGATTTTCACCTGTTTTGTCCATTTTTACGCATTTATCTCCCTTACCCGCTCTTAATGGACATCACAATTACTTCTGTGACAGGGGGCCACACCTTTTCAGTCTGAGGACTACAAGGCTGAACTCAAGAGGTTCTGTGACTGCGATCTTTAAAAGACAGAAAATACCCCCCCCCCCCAGCTAAATTCACACGTTAACAATCATAATTTATTAACGAAGAAGAAAAAGAAGAAAAAGAATATAAACAATGTCACACAAAACAAAAAACGTAATGTTGATTGTTGTAGTAAAGTGTGGAGGTAGATCACTAATTAGGTCTGAGCCTATTCTAGTAGTGACCACCTCAGTTGTTTTTGTTTTTTTGTTTGTTTGTTTGCTTATTTTTACCTAGTTTTAAAGTTGATTATAAGTTTACTTATACATATTAAAAATTTCTATTTTGATAAATAATTTGAGTGGTGAGCAGACAATTTGGTGAAATCAACGTTTGGAAATTATTTTGTTAGTGTATTCCAATCGTTGATGCAGGATCCTGTGATAGATTTAAGGCCATGAGTTTTAGTGTTGGCAAATGGTTTGAAGAGTTCACCTGCAGTTGATCTCCTAGTAGAGACAGTGTATAATTCATTTTTTAGGGATGAAATAGTTTTTGAACGTTATGGGTAATATATGTTGTTTGCAATCAAAAAAGGAAAAAAATGAAATATCAGGGCTAAATGAAGAGGTCGACGGAAGAAGCACATCAGACTATAAGTGATAATTTGACTGTTGTGAATACAGAATACTCTTGGCAGGTTTATTTTTTGAGAACAACTGTTCACAGTGTTATGTAGTTCTAAACATGCTCACTACTTGCTGGTAGCGGGTAATAATGCCTGTTGACTGTGTTTGGTAACCTGTAATGCCTGAGGATAGGAATGTTATAGCTGAGTGGTCTGTGGCCCAGGATCCAAGTGGTCCTGTGACATGGAACACTAGACAGGCGGTTGGAGAAGCTCCAATCAAATGGCTAATCATGTTAAGCCCTAACACCTATATGATTGTCCTGACCATCCTCTTCAAATTACTCTTATGGCCACCACCCCCCCTTTTTATAGGTGCTAGAAGGCGGAGGCTGACAGTCATTACCAGTATTTATTAATACATATTAAATTAATGAAGATTATTTCAACCAATTCATTAATACACATAAAGTTAAGAAAAATCATTTCAACCAATTTATTAATACACATAAAGTTAATGAAAATTAGTATTATTTGGATTATTCGGACTATTGTCCTCATCTTTATTGTTATCCGTACAATGTTTCGGCCGATGTGCCCTCTGGCCTTCTTCAGGTATTTCTTATTGGACTCAGGAGCCTTCTCAAACTCAAGAACCTTCTTTTTGAACTCGGGAACCTTCTTGTTGTAATTGGGAACCATCACGGAACTTTGAACCCAACCCTTTATTCAATCCACGGGGAATCCTGTTCTTATTCCACTAAACATAGCTGGAATACATTAGTAAAGCTGTGTTAATTATTATTCTATGTTACTGTTGCCCTTGACCAGGATTGAACCTGCAGCCTAGAGATAACTGTCACTTAGGACTTAATCAACGCCTTTATTCACCATGCTAGGTGTTCAATTGGACAATTCAGCGTGAATTTTGGGAACTTAATGTCTTGTTTTACCTAGAATATCTACCTTTTTACTTATGTATGATTTTTTACCTTGACTCATATTGCATTTTTTTCTCTAATCTAATCTAATCTAATTATCAAGCCTCATCTAAAAAATTCAGAGAAAATTAATGAAAATTATTTCTACCAATTTATCAATACACATGAAGTTAATGAAAATTATTTCTTAAACAAATCATATATAAAAAAAACAAGATCTGGCATTAGATAACCCACACGTGTTGATATGTCATTAAACCAAACAACCAATTATCTGTTATTATTTCTCATAATTAGTTCATTCATTCTAAAAATATTTCCTTTTTCTCTCTCTCAATATTCATTCACTTTAGGGGTCTATCAAATATCATTCTTATTGGTTTGGTTGGTTGATTTGATTTTACTGCAGAATTGGAACTTCACCATCAAATAGAGTTTAACAACATACCCAGGACACTAAGGCCCTCAGCCATTGCTTTCTAGCACATATATGATAAAAAGGTTGGGGCTTGTCATAAGAGCAATAGAGTTGGGATAATGATATAGGTGCTAGGGCTTGATGTAACCAGCTGATTGATTGGAGGGGTCCTCTCCATCAGCCCATCGAGCCTAAGTAAGGGCCAAAGTGGAGTGATGCATGTCATGGAAAATATAATAGATCTGAGCACATTGGATACTTTATCATTCATAAATTTCTCCTTATTTTGCCAGTCACTGTTTATGCCTCTTTAAAAAAAAGGTGTTTTTTTTTTAAGGAAGGAAACACAAAACGCTAAGATTTCCCACACACACACACACACACACACAGTTAAATGGCAAATAGTATATTCTACAGAGAAATCTTCTTAATACGAAAAAAAAAAAAAAAAAACAATAATCGCAGAATCATTAGCATTTTTTCTGATTAGCTTGTAACAGATATGCAATTTATTTTTCCTTAGCAAAGATGCAACCAAGAAAGCTTTTAAGTTGTTGAAGTTGTTAAGGCAAGGGAGGTAACTGCATACTTGTAATCGATTATCTCCCTTTGAATATGAACAATGGGCGAAAAAAAACATACAATTAAGATTTTCGTACATTTTTAATTTAAGTTTCGTATTGTGTAATATTTTTAAGGAGAATTTCTAGGATATTTTATTGTCACTTTTATTTAATATTTATTGAATTTACTCATACGATTTTAATGCATGCATAGGAAAGGCATGGTCCGCTATAAATAGATTATCATCATATGGAAATCCGAACTCCTCACAGACAAGCTAAGACACTGGCAAAAAAATCGGCTGCTACGAGTTTTAAAAGCGAATTAAAATTAATTAAATCTATTATTTAAGGTCAAACTTTGTCTAAATCGATAAGTAGTAACATAATGACCATCATTAATAAAAGAAAAATATCATTACATTAGCAATTTATTTTTAATATATTTTGGTTCTTTTTAAATATTTTTATTGGCTTGTTTACAATTTTAATGTAACATTCGCGATTGCAAAAGAATTTACCAAAAATCAGGTAATTATCTGATTTTTATGAAATTTTCAGTATTGATTTATCAATTAATGAATTTTATAATGCATCAGTTATTTTATTTCAAAACTTTAATTTAGTATTTTTGCTATGAAAAAATAATATATAAAATTCATTTAAAATATGGAAAGCCTGGTGTTAAGTTTAAAATGTTATATTTTTAGATTCTAGAAATAAATATCTATTTAATGCAAACGCATTTTAGGTTCATTTTGCCAGTACCTATGCTAATAGCTGTCTCTGAGAGACAATTCTTCCAAGCCGTTGTCGTGTCAGTGCTGCTGAACGGCTGCACCATTTTGACCCTAATGAAGTGCCTAGAGAATAAACTAGATGGGAGCTGCACAAGAATGCTGTGTGTGATCTTAAACGAAACGTGGAAACAACACCCCACGAGAAAACAGCTGTATGGTCACCCGCTCCATATCACCCAAACCATCCGAGTAAGACGAACTAGATATTTACCATGTACCCCATGTGTACGGGTTAGACACAAGGCCCTATTAATGTGGGACCACACACGAGCTGAGACTCATGGGTGGTGGGTGCAAAAATGTGTTGATCCCATCGGTATTCCCCTCAGGCACTGGCCAATAAACCCAAACCTGCCCCTTTAAGTCAAGGGGGCAGGTGTTGCCTAGGGGTGGCCCCCTGGGATCAACGATGTTAGCTTGTAAGGTCCAGGGCCGAATGGATATATGGGACTAATTTAAGGTTGTTTGGTGCTGGTATATTAACCCCAATAAAAGCTGGTTCTTTGTTCTTGTGGGCTGGTATGCTGAAATGGAACTTAGGAATGAAAAGGCACGAAAGAGGAAAGAGACAAAGGCAAGAGGTAGTTTTACGAATTAAGCTTTGTTGAGCAGGGTCATAGTGGCCTGTGGCGAGGGAAAATCTCCCTGGCCAAAAAGGACCAACTAGACCCAATTACGGCCTCAGTTTGAATGGGCGAGGGATTCTTTTTGGGGAAGAGAGTCAGTCCTTTTTGTCGGACATGCGCAGATCGTATTTCGGTGAAAGGCCCCATGGGAGTTTGTTCTTTTTATTTTATTTTTGTTTTCGTATATTCTTAATCCCCACAGATATCCGTGCAAATAGCGCGACATGATGATGATGATGATGATGATGATGATGACTCATACTTTGTTAAAAAAAAAAAGAAAAAGAAAAAAGTAATCTATTCTTCTTTCACTTACACAGCAGAACTAGATTCCTTCTCACGGACAAAGTCAGTCATCTTTCATCAACAAAAGTTATCTAGAACTGAATGTTTTTCTTTTTTTCTTGCATTCCAAAATTCTCACTCCTAGTAACCAAATATTGAACTAGGTTTTATGTTTGGAAGAAATAGAAATGAATCCTACAGTATGTGGAAAAATAATGAAACTCCAGTGTGTGATACTATGGTTGAAGACGAACATGGTCAGAACAAATAAATAAATGAATAAGAAAGAGAATAGGTTAAAGCCTGGCATAAGTAAAAGGGGTGGGTGGCTGACCCTTTTACGATTAGGTCGTAAAGTTTAAAGAGACCTGTACGGACACCATGAAATGGGACCACTTGATGATAATATCTTAGGCACCCAGGTATTAAAAGCAAAAGGGATTTTTAGGAGAAATTCTCTTTTGAAAAAATTAATGATCAACGTATTGAAGACGTATTGTCTGAAAAAATATTTAAGTACTTTAATTTTAAGGGTTAATGACGACTAGATGTCTGCGATTTATTTTAAGTACTGGCCATCTGTGTGGTCCGGAGAAGATGGTTGGGGTAAGGGGAATTTGACATAAATACAGCTAAACTCGAGCATTAAGCAGTTAGAACTCGGGGTTCGAAGGGTTAAGTTCGCCAGTAGGGATAGCAGTAATAGCCAGTTGGATAGCGAAATCTCACACACACCCTTCTTCCATCCGCGTCTTGTTTACAACCATTTGTAGTTGTTGTTGTTGTTTTGTTTTAATCCTTGTGAGCCTGTTTTTCTGACTCGTGCCTTAAATTCGGCCAGCACATAATTCACAACGCTTGGGGAACTAGACAAAGTACATCAAAAGTGCAGAGTGCAGAACAGGTCTTCTCACAGAGATAAGCGCCTGGCAACTGACCTGGTAAACGCTCATAGGGTCATTAATCATCTTAACAACAGCAACCTTGAGCACTTTTTGGGTTATTTCCTATAAGTCTAACATGATCAAAGGGAAACCACTCTTGACTGATAAATTATTTATTTATTTTCCCATTAAACTATCTCTAAACCCTAACCCTAACCCTAACCACATCTTTTTTCCTAGTAGATCAATAAATAAATAAATAAATTTATCAGTCAAGAGTGGTTCCCTTTTGATCATATTAGACTTATAGGAAATAACCCCTTTTTGATCTCCATGTTTCTAACACACGTGGGCATGCCTACAAAGTCAGAAAACAGCATAGCTCACATGACTTTCGGAAACATTTTTTCACGCTCAGAGTGGCCGAGGCATGGAATAAGCTGCCTGCAACCGTTGTGGGCTGCCGGAACACTGCATCTTTCAAAGCCTCCGTGCTTCCTGTAGTCCGCCAACACTATACCTGATACTCCCATCCACACACATATACACGCACACATACATGTATATTATTACTGTACGCTATTCATGTTTCTGACACTAATACATTATTCTGTGTACTAGACATGAGACTTTAATGAGTTGTGGTGCAACTGAGCACTGTACACAATAAATTTCATTATTAAAAATGTAATAAACAGGGTTAGCATGCACGCGTATGGTGAAGGAAAAGAACACACGGATTTTGCGTTTCAAAATTGTATTGAAAAATAACATGAGAACGATGAAAAGATAGAAATGAAAATTAAAGGATAATTTTGGTGATAGTTGTGTCTTGAATAAAAAGTCAGTGAGTGTCCGGTGGCCTAATCAGTTGTAATGTAGGTGGAGGGGTGGGCAGAAGAACCAGTTGTAGTGGTTAGGTGTTGATTAGGTGAGCAGAGTCTTGCGTTTTTTGGTCGTCGTTAGCGGTTGTGTTCCTTGTATCAGTCGGCGTATTTATTGTTGTTGTTGTAGGCAGAATTTTGTGTTTCGGTTATTCTGAAGTCGATAGCTGGTTGTATCGTGAATATAGTTGGCGTATTGGTATCGCTGAATGATGTTGAATTGTTCGTTTGTTGACTGCCGGTGATGTCGGATTTGAGTTTGGGTAGGTGAGGGTGTAATCGGCCGCCTGTGTTGTAGATTTCGTTTGCGAGTTCGGCCCGTCGATGTGTGTGCGACTCTGACGCCTGGATCTCTCTGTTCTGTCGGCTTTTGAAAGCCGACTTTATCTAGAATGTTGCGACCCAAAATCGGATCAACTGAAGCCTTTTTGTTTTTTTTGGGGAGAGCTGAAAATGTGAGTTTATTTACAAATTATTTTATTTTTATTTTTTGGGCATTCTTGTTTTTCATCCGGAACTTCAATCGGAGCCTATGCGCAAAGATGTGTTATATTGGTCATTTCTTTTTAGACTACCATGGAGTAAACTTCCGGTTGGTGTCACAACTTATGTTTTGTTTGTTGTCGAGTGTGTGTATCTTTTTTATTGCGGTGTGTGCGCGAACTGAATTGGTAATTAGTGAATCGGGAGATATCTATAATTGTTTATGTAACAAAAATAGGGTTTTTTTTTCGGGGGTGGTGGTGCTGGGATGGATTAATGACATTTTAGTTTATTTAAATGGGGAAAAATGGCATAAGAAGAAATTGAGTTACGTGCAGAACGAATTACACTCGTAAGTCAATGTCCCACTTACATATGTATTTATCACTAAATAGGTGTGCTGACAGCCCAGTGGTTAGAGACTCTCACTGATGAAAAAAATTTCGATTCCCGTCTGGATGTAGCCTGCTATGTCTAGCTGCAGTGAGGAGATGTGATACGTCGAAACAAGACTATCTGAGGATGACTAAATATATGCTTCCCATCCCTGGTAGATTAAACTCTTTGGAGAGAAATTCACTGCCGGCTACCAATTACACTTACATTTCAAGGCTCTCCTAAAACAGATTGAGCTCTCTGGCAGCCTTTACATATATACATATGTATGTATTTATTAGTACAACTTTCTCTTCTGCTAGTGGGTGTGCTCATAGCCTGGTGGTTAGGGACTCTGACTGAAGAAAAATCTGACAGGTTTCAATCCCAGCTGGAAGTAGCCTGGTAAGTCTAGCCACACTGAGGAGACATGATATTTCGAAATATGACTAGTGGACTATATGTGGACATGACGAAAGACCTGGATTCATGTTGAGAAATTCTGGATATAAGGTGTGTGATGAATGCTCGCTCCTACTTATAGACTAGGCCAGAATTATGTGATCTATCTCTTGGCCAATCACTGGCAGTACTCCGAGGTTGATACAATACTTAAACCGACCCTACAGGATATAATTACTGTGACATTCATGAACGACGGACATAGGATTAAATCACTGGACCTTTACCAATACGCAGGATAGGATAGCTTACCAAAGGATTCCATAACACAGGACTTTCTTTAAGCCCTTTTCAACTGGCAAAGCATGGCATTTTAAAACTTTACAATTCAGAGGGACATGTTTCGCTTGGCACCGTCAACATCCGGTTGTTGGTTAGGGTTAGGGTTAGGGGTTAGGGTTAAGGTTAACAGTTAATTTTATAATAAAAAAAGATGCGTCTAAAAATCGTCTGGTAACAAACAACCGGATGTTGACGGTGCAAAGCGAAACATGTCCCTCTGAATCCAGGTCGCCCCTGGGGTGCTTAATAGGTAACTTGGTCCGAAAGTTTTATACGTTTGTTTTGCATTATTGATGACTTCTTTTGAAAATATGCTTTCTAACTGGTTGATTCTAACTAGCGTTGAGTTGCTGTGACAGAGAACAAGAGACGAGTGGCGAGAATGAGGACTTACTTTATTCTCGAAGGAATGTAGTGTAATTATTATGTTCTACTGGGATTGAAAATAAAACGGTATTTGGATTTCTGGAGAAAGAGAAGAAAAAGAAATAAGAACAAAGGTTAAAGTTTAGAAGGGTAAACACTCAACAGAGTGCCAGTAATTGACCGAGGAATGACCCTGGAATTAGATTTAAAAATAAAAAGTTCCGGGTTTTGACCGGAAACGGATGTGACCCCGGGACGATAAACGGATGAGGGGGAAAATCTTTATTTTTCGGCTGGGCTCTGGTGGGAGTCATGCATGGCTCCTGGTTTCCCGTATGGGTTTGTAATAGTAGAATTAAACATGACTTACGATAGAATAGTTTGACCATACTTTCTCTCTCTCTTTTCTCTTTCCTTCTCTCTGAAAGAACTAACGAGCCTAGGAAGAAATGAACAGCCCCCTGTGACTATACAACTTGCGTATGTTGTTTCTGAACTAACGACGACTACTACTACTAAACGACTACTACTACAACTTGAATTTGGCCCTATGCAACAAGAAGCAGGTTAGGCTTTGTCTGGCATGTAGGACTTTGATCTAAGATCAAACACGCGTCCTTCTGAATATGAATATGAAAGGAGAAAACAACATTTGTTGTAAATAATTTCTATTAATGTCACTTCTAAAAATACTAAATAAAAAAAAATTGATGTTGCTGGAATAATTTTGATATAAAGGTGTGCTGGAGATTGCAACTTGTACTTATAGACTGTTCCAAAACAGCGTTGGCTGAATCGGCCAATCAAAACGCTCAAACATGTATTTGATTTACTATTTAAAGGTGTTGATAAATTGCCACACAATTGCTCACTGGATGTACAGACAAACTGAAAAGGGTTATAGAAACTCTCTTAGCACGAACCAATTGATGAGGATTATACGGATCTGCTGACAAGGATTAAAACTGATACTACATCTTTCTACTTTAAAAACAGGATCAAACTTTATGCCACAAGGGATCTCCACTGAAAAAAACTTTAACCTACAGCCCTAGAATGGCCACACCAATCGTAACAGATGTAAATAGAGGACTTACCGAGAGCGATGGCCAATAGATTGTGAGAGAGGCAACTTACAATTCAACAATTTACTCTTTTTTTAAAAATTCTATTTAATTTTGATTGTTATTATTGAAGGTGCAAATAGTGGAATAGTAGTTACAAAAAAAGGGGAAAAAAAAAAAAAAAAGAGAAAAAAGAAAAAAAAAGACGGCAAAAGTGGCAAAATGAGATATAGAGCCGGTTTAGCTCGGTCGGTAGAGTGATTGGCTGGGAACCTCAAGATTCCGGGTTCGATACCGGCCCTCGCCAACTCAGCGTATGAGTAGCATAGGGATCTGTGCGGTAAAGTGAGGAGCTGACAGTAGGTGTGGCGCTCCGCCTCAGATGCTAAAATAACATTTTCCTTGATATAGCGCTAGTGAAAAGGGGATAGACTCCCTCGCTGTATGGGTGATACCCACTCTAGCCCCCCCCCCGACTTTACTTTTAATGTTGGGTTAGTCTTTGTAAAGAACAATCGGGTGATCTCATCACGCCCTAGTACCTATATAATTGGCCCGAACTAAGTGCCCTCGTGGCAAACACACAAACCTTTTTTTTATCATATATGTGCTAGAATGCGGTGGCTGAGGGTCTTATTGTCCTGGCTATGGCGTTAAACTGCATCGAGAGGTGAAGTTCCAATTCTGGAGCTTAGGGAAGTATAGAGTACTCTTTAATTGCTATTACTCCCAGGTCCACTCTGACCTGGAGTGGTAGTACCTGTTAGGGTCCCTTCTGGAAGTATATCAACTTTTACTTCCTGACATTTATGGGGTTTTAGGGTTTAAAAAGTGGCTGTGGTTATTCCTGGTGCGTGTTCCTAGGGTTTGCTTTTAACCACATATTACTTGGTGGTCGCGCTAAAAAGGAAGGAATTAAAGGAACGAAAAAGGAAGAGACAAAGACAAAAAGTGGTTTCATGATTTAGGCTTTATTCACGGTTCATAGCCACCACGTGGCAAGGAAAAATCCCCCTGGCTAGTAGTAGTGACTAGACACAGTTAAGGCCTAAATTCAAATGGCCGAGATATTCTCTTGGGGGTCGGGAGTGGGTCCTTTTTCCGGCACATGCTCGGAGGGTTCTTCCGGTGAAGGCTCAAGGGAGTTTGTTATCTTTTTTTATTTGAATTTTATTTTAATCCCCACACACCACCCAATTCAGTAAGTATATCAAGTTTTACTTCCTGACATTTATGGGACCCAATAACAAAAGCAATCTTAGTATTATAACATATAAAGAGGTTATATTAATGTTGGAAGGTTTAAAGTAGCCTCCCAACGTGGGTACAAGTGTATACATAAAAAAATTCTGACAAATGTGTAAAACGAGAAACACATACAATACAAAGATATAAAAAAACAGATACATAAACGTATTATGAAGAAATAGGCATACGACTTGCGTCGTAGGGAATGTCACTTACTGGTAGCTAGTTGGGGGGCAAAGCTCCCCACCTAAGGGGCAGAGGCGTCAGGTGCTTAACCCATGTTAACTCGTTGCCGGCCCAAGTGAAAAGAGACAGAATTCAGATTTCCCGATTTCTGGGCAAATACCAACGCCATCTATCGGCCAACGAACCGCAGCAAGGGAAGATAACTCATTTTGGACTTATGTCCACCCAGACTTACCGTTTTATTGACCCAAAAGTATCTTGAAAAACATCCCATGTCCCTAAGTTTCATCATTATTGCATTAACAAATATTCATTTTGGTTTTTCACACACGCATCAGGTCTCCAGGACTCTTCTGGGTATTCTAGCTGATCTTAACAGTTCTGTTGTTTGGATGGACTTGATTCTTCTTCGGATTTCAAATTCTTCCAGACTCTTTTCCAAACCCTTGGGAAACTATTATTATTATTATTATGAGGTTTTCACATCTGCCGTACCCGGTGGTTCACTGGAGGCTGAGTGACAGCAAGTCTCCTCAGGTCTCCATGACTCTTCTGAGTATTCTAGCTGATCCCAACAGTGCTGTTGTTTGGATGGTCTCGATTCTTCCTCTGATTTCCAATTCACCCAAATTCTTTTCCAGAGCTTTAGGGACCGTCCCAAGGCCACCAATTACAATTGGTATGACCTTCACCTTCATGTTTCACAGTTTCCTCAGTTCTCTAGCAAGGTCTAAGTATTTGTCTATCTTTTCGTTTTCTTTAATTTTCACTCGGTGCTCTGACTGGGATTAGGTGATCTGTCTGTAACTCGAAGTCCCACAGAATTTTATACATGTCATTCTCCAGGACAGGTTCAGGCTTGTACATATACCATTTAGTTGTATGCTATATTATTATTACTAGCAAATATATGCACCCTTCGGGTGCAAGTATTTAAGTTTTGATATAATGAAATATCATATTAAATTAGAAAGGCTAATGAAACTGAATAAGAATGCAGATAAAAAGATTTGGAACAGAGGGGGTATTATCGAAAAATAGAACAGCTTTGAAACTAACTCTTCCATCATTTTCCATTACTCCCGTCTTTCATTGGTAAATTTTCCTAATTTAACTCTTTACTTAAAATAGGAAGTAAAGGATAATATTACAGTTATTTCTTCTTCTTCTTAATGAATTTCTTTTAAGATTTATCCCAGAGATTTTTGCTCATATTCAATACGATAAAACCAAACAATTAGAAATCAATAATACTTAGCATATATTTATTAAAATCAATTTTTTAAGATCAATATGCAAATTAGCCTTCCCATTCACACTGTAAACCACTATTTTGTTGTCTATATAAATACAATTGCGTATTATTAGTATGTAGATATGGTCAACAGCCTTAATAATGTAAAACAATTTTATTAATAATTGAGGTTTAAATAAAAATAAAATCATGGAGAATGTGATGTAAATAACTAAGGGAACTGTGAATTGAGTAGTAATATAGTTTCGGTTACAGACAGACAAAGACACAATCTCCATTATAATGAGATTATTTCTCCTTTTGAGTTTTCACATCAGCATTAGCTGATGGTCTTTCACTGGAGTCTGAGTGACAGCAAGTCTCCCCAGGTCTCCAGGACTCTTCTGAGTATTCTGGCAGATTGCAGCAGTGCAGTGTTCTGAATGGTTTCAACCCTTCCTCTGATTTCCAAACATTCCAGACACTTTTCCAATCCTTTTGGGACTGTTCCAAGTGCACCAACTACAATTGGTATCACCTTCACTTTCATATTCCATAACTTTTTTAGTTCTCTGGCAAGGTCCAGATATTTGTCTATTTTTTCATTTTCTTTTAGCTTCACCCTGTGATCTGCTGGCACTGCAAAATCCACCAGTTGACAAGTTCTTTCTTTTTTGTTTATCAACACTAAGTCTGGTCTTCTTGCTGGGATAAGGTGATCCGTTTTTATTTCAAAGTCCCAGAGAATTTTATGCGTTTTGTTCTCAAGAACAGATTCTGGTTTATGTATATACCATTTTTTTGCATGGTCAAAATTAAATTTTTTGCATAATTCCCAGTGGATCACCTTCCCAACCCAGTCGTGTCTAATTTTGTATTCTCGTTGTGCTAGTTTGCTACATTCGCAGAGTATATGGTTTACAGTCTCATCTCTATTCCCGCAAAGTCTACATGTGCTATTTGTTGTGTCTTATCAATTTTCGCTTTTATATAGTTTGTCCTTATGGCATTATTTTGTGCAGCAATTATAAGTGATTTCGTTTCTCTTTTGAGGTTTCCTTTTCTTAACCATGTCCAAGACTTTTCATGGGCAACCTCTTCAATTTGTCGTTTGAAGCGTCCATATAGTTGTTTTTCTTCCCATTTTCGTTTTCTAGTGTTTGTTGTTTTTCTGATTGTCCATCTGTCGCCTCTACTATTGTTGGCCGCCATAAGTAATTTGTCTTTGCTCTTTCTTGTGTGATCTTCAAGTTGTTGGATTGTGGTTTCTACGCATTCCTCTGTGTCGGCAAGACCTCTTCCCCCTTCCTTTCTTGACACATATAATCTATCTCTATCATCTCTAGGGTGGAGAGCCTTGAGCATGGTCATTAATTTTCTCGTCCTTTGGTCAATCTGTCTGAGTTCTTCTTTTGCCCATTTTAAGAATGGTCCTGAGTATCTTATAATGGGGACAGCCCAGGTATTGATTCCTTTGATCAGATTTCTGCTGTTAAGTTTGGTTTCTAGAAGTTTTCTTGAAGTTTTCTAGTTCTCCTGAGATATTCTTTTTTAACTTTTCCTTTCATTTCTGCTTGCATGATATTGTCTGCTTCTAAAATTCCTAAGTATTTGTAGCTTCCATTTTCATCAAGTGATTTTATAGTTTCCTGATTTGGCAGTTGTATTCCATCTATTAGTTTTCTTTCACCCCGTTTTATTACTAGCATAGCACATTTTTCAATTCCAAATTCCATCCCTATATCCTGGCTATATATTCTAATAGTTTGTACTAGGCTCTCCAGTTCTTTTTCATTTTTTGCAAAATTTTTTATGTCATCCATGTACATAAAGTGGTTTATCTTTTCTTGTGAGTTAGTGAATTTGTATCCCCCTGTACATTTTTTAAGTATATGATTAAGCGGCATCATTGCTATAATAAAGACTAGTGGTGATAACGAGTCTCCTTTATTATTATTATTATTATTATTATTATTATTATTAGTTTTTCACAACAGCATAAACTGCTGGTCTTTCACTGGAGTCTGAGTGACAACAGGTCTCCTCAGGACTCCAGGACTCTTCTGAGTATTATAGCTGATTTCAACAATGTTGTTGTCTGGATGGTCTCAATTCTTCCTCTGATTTCCAGTTCCTCTTGTTTGCTTTCTAAGCTTCTGGGGACCGTTCCAAGTGCACCAACTACAATTGGTATCAGTTTCTCCCTCATATTCCACAGCATTTTCAATTTTCTAGCAAGGTTCAGGTATTTGTCTATCTTTTCATTTTCTGTCATCTTCACCCTGTGATCTGCTGGAACTGCAAAATCTACCAGTTGACGAGTTCTCTTTTTCTTGTTAATCAATACTAGGTCTGGTCTTCTGGCTGGGATTAGGCAATCCGTCTTTATTTCAAAGTCCCTTAGAAATTTATGTGTTTCATTCTCATGAAGGCCGGTTTAGCTCAGTCGGTAGAGTGTCCGACTAGGAACCACAAGGTTTCTGGTTCGATACCGTCCCTCACCAACTCAGTGTATGAGTAGTACAGGGAATAGACTCCCTCACTGTCTGGCTGATACTGACTTTAGGCCACCCTGACGACTTTTTTTAATTCTCAGAACAGATTCTAATTTATGCATATACCATTTTGTTGTATGGTTAAAATTTAGTTTATTATTATTATTATTATTATTATTATTATTAATTAATTTATTTATTCATTAATTTATTTATTTTCACATACTGGTGAAATGGAATAAGTCTTTCTTGCAAATAAAGTAGCAATGCGTAAATTACCAACTAGCAATAAAACAGGAAGTGACGTCATAATTTTAAATCCGAGTTATCTGCTCTTTAGTTTCCATTGCGCATGTGTCTTCCTGGTCAGTCAAAATGGCGAAGGTGGTAGCGAAACTAGGCAAGGTTGTCTCGAAATTGCCAGAGTTGGCCAAACGTATGTATTTTACTTTTCTATTTCATTTATTTGTTTAGAATTCTAAGTTAATAATAGTTCTCGAAATGTCATTAACGAGAAAGATGTCTCTTCATAACTTTAGTTAGTGTTTACTACTTCTTTTTATTTTTAACTCGCTCGTCTACCATTTTGTCCTTGGTGATAAAACTTTTAAAACTCTAATATGTATTTGCTTGCATTTGTTAAAATCATCCTGTCATTCGATTTAGATATATTAAGTTGTCATTTAATATGTTATTACCTTTTTTAAAAATGTTTTATCGGCACTTATTAAATGTGTAATCACAGAGTTCATGTTGACCTCTACCGTTGTACACAAGGACGGAACAGGTTTATTTTTTAATCAACCCTTCCTTTTTCATCTATTAAATTATATATATATATAATATATATATATATATATATATATATTATATATATTTTTACAATTTTAATTTCGGTCGTAACATAGTTTTGCGTGTCTGTACATTTAAGATATAGTAACGCAGTAATTGTACAATGTACAAAAAAAAAAAAAAAATAAATCTCACAACACGTGAAATCAATGAATATGGTGTGTAATAAATTAACCTTTAATGTAATTAATAATTAATATTTGATATAATTAATACTAAAATTAATTAAAGTGAACCTTTTTAATGTAATGTGTAATAAATGAACCTTTCTTAATATTTCCTATAAATTCTTTCATTTTATTTTTTATTTTTTCCCTCCATTTAGTAGTCACTAACAGTATGTAAAAATGCAAGTTTAAATTAAGTTTTCTTTTATTTTTAGTGTTAGTATATATTTTTTTTTATCTCTTTAAGCAGACTTGGAAAACAGAAAAAACAAAAACAAATATTGAGTAAATTACCCCCCCCCCCAAAAACAAAAAAAAACGAGTTTTATTTTTTTTTTATTGTTCCCTGAAGCACAATAGTTACTTAAAAATGAGTCAAATTTTTAGAAAGTTCTTAAGGTTGTCCTTTACTAAGTTTGGCACAAGGTCAGATGTATAGGACACTGAGAATTTAACTCCCTAACAGAAATCTGTTAGCCATTCTCGCCTACAACCAAAGGTTAAAATCTCATTATCAACAGCTAACCAATGAATGATAAATACTTGCATTATATATATATTTTTTCAGGGTAGAGATAATCTTGAATTTATAGACATTATTTATGTTGTAAATACAGTCATTATGTATCAAAATGAAACGTTGACTTTATTTTTGCACCAAAAAAAAAGAATTATTATTCCCAAATCTTAGATGTTTAATCACATTTTAACTTTCTTCTGTGTGCACATAAAGATTTAACCATCTAATATGTTAATTATTTGTATTAAAGGACTAAATGTCATGACGGTTACTAGATATGCAATTTAGGAAAACCAAAGGACAAAAACATGGAGAGGTTTAAAACAATGAATGAAGCATAAATTGAAGCACGATGGAGGTGTTTGTGTAAGGGTTATTGTCCTGGGAGATGGACACGGCGACCAGAGTTCAAATACTAAACAAGGCTGTTTTCATTACACTAATATTCTTGGGAAAGGTATTCATCCAAGTATGTTCCTTCCATCTATAGAAAGAACAAACAGGGTTTTGTAACCTTACTATGGCAACCAGTCTAGGAGAAGGAAAACTGAATTCAGACCTGTTAAACCTCCACTTAAAAATTGACCTTGAGTTGCATCCTGCTCGTGTTGGGTAGATAGATACTGCAAAATATACCAAGCATTTTTAACTGAATAAATTACAATTCTATTGATAATTTAATTCCTTAGTGATTTGTGTCTTAATGTTTATTATTTATTGAATATTTACACCTATAAAACCTGTTAATGTCCTGTTAACAAAAATCAATAATGTCACTTTGTACACCAAGTCTAGATGTTTATTTTTGAAAGCCATTGCTCTGCAGAAAAACACAAGAACTAATAAAAAGATTTAGGTGTCTTGCTGTAGACATCCATGAAATAAAGGTTATAAAGTTATTCAGGAAATGAGATATTACAATATGCTAAATGGAATATGTACCGAATTAGAACACTGTTTGGGTATTATTACATAAATGCATCCTGGCCTCCTGCCCTGAAAAAACGCCAAACGGTTTGAAGGCGTTAAAAGTAAGCTACCACCCAGGTTTTTTATCGACAAGTAAATGTAAATATTTTACTCCTTCCCCTCTTTAAAATCTTTTTTTTTTCAATATTTTCATTTTATTTTAATTCAAAACAACTGTCACGTATTTTTAAATAAATACGACTGAGTTTCAAAAATTAAAAACAATCAATACAATCAAGTACAAATAAATAAAAATATTTAGATATTCTTTTTTTATTTTAATTCAAAACAAATGTCCTTCAAACAGGGAGTTCAATCGTAGCGCAGGTTGGTTTTTCAGCAGGCACCACTTAGTGTTTTTTTTTGTTTTTTTTTTTAGGACATGAGGCCAGAATGCATTTATGCGATATGCACCCAATGTTTACTACGGCCATGCAACTATTGTGCTAAAATCGATCGTAATGCTGGAATAACAATATATACAATAAACTCTTCTTGATAAAACCCATACTGTATAAATGCAAATGTCTTGAAGGAAGATAACTAATGTGACTTTTAATTTGACCTTACACAAATTTGCCATAAATTATGTTGTGAAAATCATTGTTTTGTCCTTTTCATAATTAGAAGTCCATTTAATTTTATGTTGCTGCGGTATTGAAACTGATTTTTTCTTTTTCAAAAACACAATCTATTAATAATCGAGATTGGGTGTATTTCTGTCTGTAACAAAAACTAAGTCACAGCTTATGTCACAATATTCTGTATTCACAATAGTCAATTAATGTGTATTTGATTTATAGTCCAAATTGTTAATTCATAGAATTAAAACAACCCTGTGTTATATACTCAAAATTTGAGTAAGCAATTTTTAAAATTGTTTTTTACTCTCGTTTTTTTTATTTAAAAAAATTTTTTTTTTATAGTAACAAGAAGTTTACTAAAAAAAAAAAAAAGTACTTACGATTTTGTGTAAAATTTATTTGCAAAAATTCAAAATGATTATTTAATTAATAATAGATGCGTGCAACATTATTTGAGGCTGGCAGGACTAAGTTTCCATTTCAAATTTTTATTTTTAATTTTTTTACTCCCTATTACTTATGATAAAACACTATGACATTGAATTTTTAACCCCCCACGACTCAGACAATATCTTTCAAAAATTATTTTTTCACCACCCGGAGTGTTTATTGTTGCTAGTAAATTTAATAAATGCTTAATTTAACTTTTTATCTGTTTTAAACAATGGTGGTAGCAATAGTTAAATATTAAGATAACTGCAACCATAATTAATAATCAAGATGCTACACTCAAATCTTTTAAGTTGGTCTCACAATATTTTACTTAATTTTATGTCTTTTGCTGAATGAGCCTTTCATCCAAATTTTGACACTCCTTTTTCATATGGTGGCATGTACAGTTTTGATATTTTGAATTTGGGAAAACATTTTCTGTAGATTTCAAAATTATAATCAAATGTAGATTCTGTACTTTCCTTCTGCTCTGAAAATGGCTAAAAAGTCAAAACATAATTCATTTGAGAGTTTCTAAACAGTATGTTAGATAAAATGCTATTCCCCATATTATTTATAACATTAAGTTATACTAGCAAGAATATGCACCCTCTGGGCATAAATATTTAAGTTTTAATATAATGAAATATATTAAATCAGACTAACAACATTGAATAAGAATGCATATATAAAAAGATTATTTTAATTTCAATTGGTTTCTATATAAAATCATTCATAGGATTGATTTTAATGTTGTGGAATTAATATTGGGACATGTAGGAAAGTTTTACTGTTAGACTGGGGAACTACTGTCTTAACTAATTAAAAAAAAAAAAAAAAGAAAAAAAAAGTTGTTGGGGTGGCCTAAAGTTGGTATCAGCCAGACAGCGAGGGAGTCTATCCCCTTTTCACTAGTGCTAGACCAAGGATATTGTTTTAGCGTCTGAAGCAGAGCGCATCACCTACTATCAGCTCCCCACTTTACCTGTGCTACTCATATGCCGAGTTGGCGAGGACCGGTATCGAACCTGGAATCTTGTGGTTCCTAGTTGGATGCTCCACTGACTGAACTAAACCGGCCAACTAACTATTAGTATATTGATATTTTTATTTGTTTGTTATTTGTGTATACATCAGTGAAGCAATATATAATTGTTAATCTCTTGAAAGAATTTCTATTATACAATGTACTGTGTATACTTTTTATATTAGCAACACCAGTTTCGTTGATTGTGGTGGACATTGACAAATTCCAACCATAATCAGTTTAAATTGCAATTTCTCACATTACTGGTTTAAACTTAAAAATATTTATATGGCTGGAAAGAAAATAAAATAATCTTTCTAAATATGTAATTTTTGTGTTTTTATCCATTGCATTATTTTTTACGGCGAGTTAAAACGGTATTTTGCTTCAAACAGCCAGAAATTCGTAATAAGTTTTTCCCCCAGACTAAAATTCACATGATGATTTCTTTTGTAAAATCAAAGTGGCTAATCTTTATCAATATTCTTGAAAATTGACATTTAATTAGCACACACCTTAAAATACAAGAAGGAACTTGTTTTTTTTCTTTTTCGACCTTTGGAAGTGAAAATATAATAGACAAGTTGACAGATTTCTTCAAAAAGTATAAGATCAGCAAAAAAAAAAAAAAAAAAAAAAAAAAAAAGCATGAAAATGTTGAATAATCTTGTGGTAAATTTAAAACCCACCAAAAAAACTGCTATCCGTACCTCTTATTCTCTAAATAATGGCTTACAGCATAAAGATACAATTTGAGTGCAGAATCAGAAAGAACATACAATTTTACATAAGAATGCAAAGTTTTATCAAAATTGTTCCAAAAATAAAGAAATGAAGAAAGAAATTACTGAATTTCTTGTTTTGAATTGATCCGTGATTTGACTTTTTTTTTTTTTTTTTTTTTTTTTTTTTTTTTAACAAAATCATGTACACTTTTGTATCCCCAATTTTGGGGCTTTAAATTCTCATAACTTTTGAACCACTGACGATATTTGCATAATTCAAACAGTTTTGAACTCCATTTAACTATAATTAAATAACAATAACCTCAAATAAAAAAAATCAACTGGGAACGCTATTTATATTAATCACAATATTTACATGTCTGTCTGTAACCGAAACTATATTACTACTCAAGTCACAATTCCCTTAGTTATCAATGTCACATTCTCCATGATCTTATTTTTATTTCAACCTCGATTATTAATTAAATTGTTTTACATTAATAATACTGTTAACCATATCTACTTACTAATAACATGCAATTGTATTTATATATACAACAAAATAGCAATTTACAATGTGAACTGGAAGGCTGATTTGCATATTGATCATAACAATTTGATTTTAATAAATATATGCTTAATATTATTGATTTCTAATTGTTTGATTTTATCTTAATCAATGAGCAAAAATCTACAATAAATCTTAAAAGAAATCGATTAACAAGAAGAAATAACTGTCATTTTATTCTTTACTACCTATTTTAACTAAATAGTTAAATTAGGAAAATTTAGCAATGAAAGACAGGAGTGATGGAAGAGTAAGTTTCAGTTCTATTTTTCAATTATATACCCTCCCCCCCCCGTTTAAAATCTTTTTTTATCTGCATTTTTAGTTTCATTAGCCTTTCTAATTTAATATATTTCATTACATTAAAACTTAAATACTTGCATCCAGAGGAAGGTGCATATATTTGCTAGTTTGATTAATATAAAATTAGTTTCTTCTTTAATGCAACAGTTGTATTCTTTTGGAGAAATCCAGTTGTAGAAAAGAAATTGTACATTCTCATCTCAATAAGAGAAAAATATAATTGAGTAGCAGTTTTCTAATTAAAAATGAATAAATCATAATTATTACAATAGAGAAAAAAAGGGTTTTACACATTATATAAGTATTTAGAAAACTGAATGTCAATAAGGATAGGTGAGATTTTATTTTTTCCTTTTCACTTTTTAAAATTTTTGTGTATTATTTAATATTTCTATTTTGGTTTCAGAGGCCCAACCTGGCTTAAAGACTTTTGGAAGGTATGCAAAAGTTGAACTGACCCCACCAACTTTAGGAGAAATGCCAAAAGTTTCTGAAGGATTTCAAAATATTATCACTGGTGCCAAAACTGGTAAATGGAAGACCTTAACTATCAAAGTGAGTAATATATATATATATATCTATAGCAATGTGTACCTATATATCTGTTACAGTCTATATATATCTTTTTTTTTCTTCTTTTCCCAAGAAGATAATTTCCAGTTATGAAAGGATAATTTTAAAAATATACAAGATTACCAAAATAAAAGTTTAATAAAAAAAAATGATTGACTAATTAAAAGTGATTTTTTTTTTTTTTATCATAAATATCTTTTAATTGATATCTTTATAAAAATCAAACCTTTTTTTCCATAAAACCTAAATCAATTGGTAATTGAAGTGAATTCTTAATTCAATAAATTCATTTGCAGAAATGCTGATAAGTACACATCCTGCGTCACTGACGCATAAAAATCTAAAAGAAGCTATTTTCCATTTTAGCATGCAACATTGTAGCATATTTAACTCTTAACATCCTATACCGCCTCATTCCACCTGTCTGGAAGTCAAATTCATTTTGCTAATCTACCCCAAACGATAGCCTTTGTTTAAATGTAATATTAAACATATTTAGAAGTCTTTGAATTAAGGGAACTAACAGGTGACTTTAAATGAAAATGCAATTTTAAGCCATTTATTGATAAATCCTTATAGGAATGGGGCTCTGGACTTAGAAAATTCTCAACAGGATGTTAAGAGTTAATTGAAACTACACTATATATATATATATATATATATATATATATAATGTAGGTAGGTACGCATCTTGTGTTACTGATGCATAAAAATCTAAAAGGACCCAGTCAAATTGTATCCATGCATCCCAGTTTTTTTTTTTTTTCTTCCCCCATCATTTCCAGCTTACTGTAAATTGGAAATGAATTACATGCTATGGGGTACAAGTTAGGGGTTAGACAGCTTTAGTTTTTGATAGATAAAAACTCTACACATTTATTAAGATACTTTAGTTGGGACCCATGAAATTTCCCAGGGACTCATTCAAATCAAATCCAAGAGTCCCAGGATGCAATAAATTAAAAATCTATCGGCCTCACTGATTTGTATTTGATAAGCCATGAAATATTTTATAGCAAAGAAAAGTCTCTTGAAATATTAACCTTTTCTCATACAATATTTTCAATGTCAAGTAATTGATAAGATTTTCATTTCATGTTACATCAAAGAAAAAAAAAATCCTCATAAGTAGAAATGTATCCAAAATGTCCAGGGGTTAGGTAGATCAAGTCCTCAATAGGCACCCCAGCTGCAAGCATTTTTCAAACGAACTGAATTTTGCTTTTCACACTAACTTCCAGTTAGTATACAAAATCAAGACGATTTTTTGACATTAGAATTTCATACAAACTAAAGACACATTTTTATACTAAAATACTTTTTGATTTAATTTAAAAAAGAAAAAAAAAAATCAATTTTAAACTAATATTGTTAGTTCTTTAATTTAAAAAAAAATCTTTTTAATAAAACTTTTAACGAAAAGACACCTTTTTATATTAATGTAGTTTTTATTTAATCAGAAGAGAAATGCAGATATGCTTATCTTTAATGCAAAATTAATTTTTTCACATATGGTAACAACAGCAACATGGAAAAAAATCATTTTTAAAAATTAAAATCAAAAACTATTTTAGTATAAAAACGTGTCTTTGGTTTGTATGAAATTCCAATGTCAAAAAAATATGTTGATTTTATTTACTAACAACTGGAAGTTAGTGGTGAAAAGCAAAATTCTGTTCGTATGAAAAATGCTCACAGCTGGATGTGCCTATTGGTGACTTGATCCAGTTAGGTCTTAGGATTTAACAGGTTAAATACTTTGTATTTTCACCTTTCTTAACTGTAAAAACAGCCTCATTTTTGTTTGCATCAGATTTTGAGGATAAATGATTCTTTGAGCTTTTTTTTTTTTACAAATTTATAAAAATGTCTTTAATTTATTTTTCCCCCTCCATAAACTAATTTAGGTTATTTCCTATAAGTCTAACATAAACAAAGGGGAACCACTCTTGACTGACAAATTATTTATTTATTTATTGATCTACTAGGAAAAGGACATGTTTAGGGTTAGTTTAAAAGGGGAAAATAATTAATTTATCAGTCAAGAGTGGTTCCCCTTTGTTTATGTTAGGCTTATAGGAAATAACCCTAATTTTTAATATTTTATTTCCAGAAAGATTTTTTTTTTTTTTTCCTTTAATATTTATTTTCTGATGTTGGTTTTTAATTATTTTTTTTTTTCTATTTTCTTTCAGGAAGCTTGGGTGAACACATTGGTAACAGCAGAAGTTGTCTGTTGGTTCTTTCTTGGAGAGATTATTGGTCGAGGCAGCCTTGTTGGTTACAACATACCTGGTGCCTTCCATGCTTAACAGGCACAGAACCTTCGAAATGTATTATTTAGAAAGAAATACAACCTAGAGACAATTTAATAAAAAAAAAAAAAAGTTTTGCTCCCACAATCCTTTTTTCTCTTTTTTAAAAATTTTTATTAACTATTGCATGTCTTCAGGAAAAGCTTTTTATTTTCAAATGAAATGTTGAGCATTCTGTTGTATCACCCTTTTCTTCTCTTTTCACCATCTTATAATACGTATCTTCATGGAGGCGCGTGGTCTAATGGTTAATCATAGGAAATGGACTCCTCAACCCGAGTTCAATTGCTGGACGAAGCTGTTTGAATTTCACATAGCGCTAATACCCTTGGGAAAGATATGAATCCAATTCTCCCTCCAGCTATGGGTAAATAGCAGGGCAGACTGGGCTCTTTAACCCTGGCTAGGTAACCAGTCTAGGAGAACTTTGAATTCAAACCTGTTAAACTCCACTTAAGAAATTGACCTTGTGTCACATCCTGCTCGTGCGGAGGGGTTGGTAAATATATATAATACGTATCTTCTAAGTTTGTTGATTGCAGGTTTGTTATCTGGGCAATTGGGCTGGTGTTATTATAGCCTTTATAAAACATTGGGTATATAATAGAGAGAGGAGAGACAGATATATTAGATGATAGGTGGTTTTACTTAGTAACTTCTGCTAACTCATCTAGGTCGACCGCCATGTTCTGGTTGGGCTTACAATAAGGGTGGGTTTTCTTCTTTCGGTTGGGCTTCTTTTAAGGGTTGGTCATTGTCTTTAATATTTAATTAACAAGACTTGTTTGTTTCTTGATCAAGCTTTTATTTTCAACCCTGCCCATAATTCCACCGCTGATGAGTTGTGAAACCCTAAGAGACATCCTCTCTGATAGTGCCGGTTCATATCTGACTAACTAAACTAAAACTTATTCTCTCATGCCCAATCTCTCGCCAACCTTCTCTATCATTCATCGCGCCACGGAGGTCCTCTCTCCAGTATCCGCGCAGAGTTGGTCAATGTATGTCCTTGCTGGGTGACCCACTTAGCGTGTCCATGTGCTGGCTTCCACAGGAGAACATCACTTATGAGTCCGTCCTTGCTCCTCCAGCATGTCTTGTCCGTTTCACTCGGATGGTTTGTGAGATAGGTGACCATACAGCTGCTCCCTTGTAGGGTGCTGTTTTCTACATTATCATACTTAATTTATAGTCAACTTATGTAATGATTCAATAAACAGTTAAAGGTCCTTCTTTTTCTACCATTGTAGTTTTCAGGTCATTTGAATTAGGAGTCATTTAATCAGCTTTTGCTTTTAAAAGAATCTTATTTCATTTTCATTTGTTAGCAGAATTATTTATTCTTACACCATCAAATAAATAGATGTACTTACCATATTTACTTTTACTATGTTTTAGTTGTGGAAAAGTCTGTGAAGATTGGATTAACTGTGAATGGCTTGTGTGATTTGTATTATAATTTATAGTCAACTTATTAATTATGTAATGATTCAATAAACATTTTAGTTTTCAGTTCATTTCAGGTATTTCAAGGGTTGGGTTATAACCAAAATTTTACATGGACAGAATACTTAAAAAAATTTGTTGACCATAACATTTTAATAATGTTAAGAAATAACAGGAGAAACAAAGACATGTTAATTAGTTGGTTTAATTGAGATTGCTGTGACATTGTAGTGTTAAGTGGGAAGTAGCTGGCTTATTGAGTCTTAATGGATAATATTTGTGATGATTGTTAGTAGTATAGCATAATTATTGTGGTCTATGGGGAATTTGGGGATTAAAAATAAAACTATTTGGCTTTCTGGAGAAAGAGAGGAAAAAGACATAAGATTAAAGTTTAGAACTCAATTGACTGACTGACACCGGAACTAGTTAAAAATACAAATGGAAGTTCTAGTTTCTGCAAAGGAGCACAAGTGACCCTTCCACCCCGGGACAGCAAACGGAAGAAGAGGAAAATCGGGCTTTTTTCGGCTAGGCTTCATGGGAGGCAGATGGGGGTTTTTCGGTTCCCCGTATGGGTTTTGCATAGTAGTACCGAACATAATTTACGATAGAATAATTTGACCATACCCCCCCCCTCTCTCTTTTTCCTTCTCTCTGAAAAAGAACCTATGAGCCTAGAAATAAATAAACAGCCCCTTTGTGACTATACGACTTGTGTATGTTGTTTCTGAACTAACGACGACAACTTGAACTTGGCCCTATGTTGAGTAACTGGCTGCCATCGTTGGTTCCAGTTGTAAAAGAACTTAAAGTAAACAAGTAAGTAAATCAATAAGTCCTTGTGGGATAGTGTCTTTTTTAGGTCCGACGTCCTAGATGATCCAAGTGTCAATGAGCTAAGATTAGAATCGGGCAGTATAAATACAACAACAGCAGCAGCAGCAGCAGCACTGCCAGTGATTGGACAATAGTAATCTTTCCCAGGTCACGTGCTTATAGGCAAGTCTATATATAGAAGTAGCTATCTGGCACACGCCTTATATCACCAAAAATTCCAACACCCTATGTAACAGTAGGAGATAATGTCATACAACAATTGCAACCTAAAATATTCACTTTTTTTCAAAAAAATTCATTTTTATTTCTCTACATTTTTGAAATGAGGCTTGATAATTCGTATTATTTGGATTGAGTGAGTGAGGATTGAGAAGCGCCTACTTTGTGTTTGGTCATATTTATTACATGATTATATGCATTAAAGATCATGTGTTGACTACATGTCACACTTTGCTCCATGATATAAGGCAGGGATCCCCAAACTTTTTTTTATAGTGGGCTGGATAATCAAGAGAATTGCTTTCAAATTTTTATCAGTCAATTTCGTTTGATGTGTTCATATTTACATATTTCAATTTTGAAAAGGCTTGCTCGCTCGCATACATTAGTTGTTCTTTTTAAAAAAACAAAACAAATTCAAGTACCATATCTGTTTGGTTTGGAAGTGATTTATCTTGTTCTACTTCCCTTGTTACTAAGGATGCCCAACCCCTGTCCATAGCATTATCAAAATAAGAAAAGACTTTCCCAATATTATGTGACTTGTTAAATTTTATGAGAAGTAAAATAAAATGAAATTTTTAAAAATTTTATTTTATTTTTATTTTAAGTGAATATTTTTAGGTAGCAATATTTTTGAAGTTCTCCAAACTTTTTTATATGCTGTGTTGTGTTATCTTTTGATGATTTAAAAAAAAAAAAAAACTTTCTGCAAATAAAAAAAATTAGCAATGAAAGGAGGAATGAAGGAAAAAATGGTATTTTATTTTTATTTATTTTTATTTTTTTGTATTTTGTGTAATGTTCTTGAAAAAGTGATTAGAAATCACAAATTGGATTTTACTAGAAGCGGCTACCTGGCATCGCCTTGCAGATTCATTATTACTGAATCGCGAGTTGGATCTTTGCAGGATGCCCCATTAAAATCCCCATGTAAAATAGGCCATTGATCTGACTTGGTGGGGTGTCAGAAAAAGTACACATATACTCTGAAAAGAAAAATTCAAACAGACTCCCCTGTAAAATACTTTATGGTGAACTCGCAGATGGCACGTGAAAGACAGGAGCCAGATCCCCCCCCCCCAAGCGTCTCTAAGACCATATTAAGACAATGCTGAAGAAATGCAACATCACACCTTCAAGTGTGGAAGATTAGCAGGGCTGCAGAGCGGTGACGTCTTCGTCGTCATGAACCTCTAAATGCAGATGGGGAATTTCCCTTGCAATCTGTGTGACCGCATCTGCAAGTCCAGAATTGGACTAACTAGACACCAGAGGGTCCACAACTGTTGAAGACTTGGAGTGACGTCATCGTTGTCAGCGACGGATTTCTAAAAGGAAATATATTTACTTTGTAAGTATTTTATTTTCGTAGTTTCATCTGGACATACATACACACCAACTGGCATTTATTTATGGATAGATGAAAAAAAACTGGAGACAATATACATTCGGCCATCTAAGCACCAAGCAATTGCAAAATTAAAAAAAAAGTTGACAGAGTGGCCTATTGCTGGTATCAGCCGGACAGTGAGGGAGTCTATCCCCTTTTTGCTAGTGCTAGACTGGGGAAATTGTTTTTGCTGAGGTGGAGTGCCACACCTAACAACATTTTTAAGTAGAATTTCAATGCTATTTCTATGTACATTTTAATTTTCAAATATTTTTGAATATAAATCAAATCTTCATAATTTTTACACAAAAAGCAAGAATGAGTGATATCTAATGTGTGTCTGTGTGTATATATATAAAAAGATATGAAAACACCACAAAATGCTGTTAAAGTGAAAACATTTTATAACTTAGCTGATATTGAACAATATTTCGATTTTATGAAAATCGCCATCAGAGCTTGTTTTTTACTCCGTGTTAAGAGCGGAGACAAAAGTCATTTCCTTTCTTTTATATACATGTATGTATGTATGTATATATGTGTATGTATGTATGTGTATATTTTATTTTCATAGTTTCATCCGTACATACATACATACACACCAACTGCCTTTATATATAGAGATATAGATATGAAAGCTATAAAGTGTAATCAACATGGTTTTGTAAAAGGGATATCAAGTCTAATATTTTGGAAAGTATTTATATACTAAATGAATGCTAGCAGGACCTGTGGATATATCACAGTATGATGATTATTACGTTTTTTTTATGTTTACTTAAGAGCTATTGTAAAATTGTTCAATTTGTAAAAGAATATAATAATATTAATTTAAGTCTCCACTGTTTTTTTTTTCTTTCTTTCCTTTTTTTTTTTTTTTTTTTTTTCTTTAGGTTCAATTGAAATGTTATCACTTCCGCATGCTCACCCTCTATCTATCTCTATCTTTAAAAATGGAATGGTCCATTATTTAGCTGAGGTGATAACTCTCATAAGAAATAAGAATTCGGCAGATAAGCAACACCAGAAAATCAGGATTTATATTTTTGCATTTCATCTTAGATGATTTGGATGGTCTCATTTTAGTTGGCAACCTTCTGTTTGCTAAAGATGAAGACGTAGCGTCCATTATTTTTTTAATTTTTTTTAACTGCATCTGTGCAAGTGGCTGAACAGTCCTATTTTTGAATGGCAATCTCTGGTGCAGTGACTGCAAACAAACTGATGCTTGTAGGAGTTGTCTCTTCTTCCTTCTGGCTCTCTTTTCTATGGTGGCTTCTTTCCTCTCTTTTTCACTCCTTTTTTCGTGCCTTGTTTGACAAGGGGGTGCCAGGCTGCTGATTTTCTGCCCCAACCTCCTATGTGTTGATATGACATATCTTCATGCCCTTCTTGCAGACGTCTTTGAAGCGTAGGCGTGGTTGCCCTACCGGTCGGGAGCCTTTTACTAATTCACCATACAGTAGGTCTTTGGGGATGCGGCCTTTGTCCTTCCTCCTGACATGACCAAGCCAGCACAGAAGCCTCTCACAGGCTTATATGCCGAGTTGTGATGACACACTCATGTACTTCACTTCTTGTTTTTTGAATAAAAATTTGGAGTGAGTACATGAGTGTGCTCACTTTAAATATCAGGTACCTCTCACAGATGATGGTGAACATGCTGTTCATGTTTGCTCGATCCAGTGCATCCGTGTTGGGCACTTTGTCTTGTCAGCGAATGTGGTCTCATTTTTAACCAGAGTGTTGTATTGCAGATGATAACTGTTGTACGAACACAAGTATTGATTTATAGATTGTATATGTTCTGTGTAAAGATTCTGTTTTTTTTTGTTTTTTTTTTTCTTACTTTTTTTGTTCTTTTTGAAAAGGTTCATACAAGAAGATAAGGTGCATATCTCATAAATGCGTCCTGGCCTTCTGCCCTAAAAAAAAATGCTAAGTGGTGCCTGCTAAAAATCCAACCTGAACTACTATTCGATGAACTACTATTTGACTCCCTTGCTGGTTGAAGGCATATTTATTTAAAAATAGGTGACATTTTTTATTTAAAATAGAAGATATTTTAAGGTGGAGGGGTAAAATATATTTACTTGTCGATAAAAAACCTGGGGGCTGGCTTACTTTTAACGTCTTCAAACCACTAAAAAAAGTTATTTGTCGATAAAAACGCCTTCAAACCGCTCAAAGAATATTTTAAAGAGGCGGAAGTCAAAATATTTACATTTACTTATCAAGAAAAGACTTGGTGGGAGGGGGGTAAAATATCACTTTCATATCACATTACTTTTTCGGGAAAAATGCCTTCTAGAGAGTTGAATAGTAGCACGGCTCAATTTTCAGCAGGTTGAATTTTCAGAAGGCACCACCTAGCGTTTTTTAAGGCAGGAGGTCAGGACGCATTTATCTGATAATACCTGAAGATAGAAAAAAAATAGACAAACAAATAAACAACTGATATGAAAAATATGGGTTACCCTCCCCTGACTAAGTAAGGGACCCTAGAAATAGTCAGAACAGTAAAAATAGTGGATGAAGGCGAATATCCCAACTAGCAGAACAGTAAAGTTATTCAGCGAAGGAGCACATCCCTCCTGAGAGAACAGAATCTGACAGTAGCCCCCATCACTGACTACTAGAACAAACACAGCCCCCCAACTTTGGGTAAACGAATATAGCAACAGACACGACACTGAATGATCCCTACAACAGAATTCTTCACCCTAAAAGAACTCAACAAAGATAAGTGGGTTATTTCCTATAACTCCAACATAAACAAAGAGGAACCACTCTTGACTGATAAATTATTTATTTTCCCATTAAACTAACCCTAAACCCTAACCCCATCTTCTTTTTTCCTAGTAGATCAATAAATAAATAAATAATTCATCAGTCGAGTGGTTCCCCTTTGTTTATGTTGGAGTTATAGGAAATAACCGATAAGCGTTCATTACTTGTTACTATATATATATATATATATATATATATATATATATATATATATATATAATGTGTGACTTAAAGACCACTAAAAGCATTAAGTTTTAGCAAACCTTTGCACTGCACAAATAAACCCCCTTTAAAAACACCATATTTGTCTCGTCTTTATTCCTCTCTCATGACAGAAAATCTGTTACTGACTTTTTTAAAAACTGAATTTTTGGTTAATTGCCTTTTGTCACAACTGCAATTCTTCTATTAATAATGGAGATTTGGTCTCTGTCTGTAACCGAAACTATGTCACTGCTTATATCACATTACTCAAAATTGGCAATACATAGAATAAAGAACAATCTCATATTAAAAACATTCAAAATTTGAGTATGCAAACTTAGAAGGTCCTTATTGTTTTTTAAAAAATTAAAAAAAATTTTTTTTAAATAAATAAATACATGCCCGATATTATATATTTATATATTGTTTGTTTTATTTTAATATATATTTAAAATTATCTAACATATAGAGTTCTATGAGAAAATTATTTACAAACAAGAAATAGTCATTTTTTTTCAGTATCACGAGGTTAACTAAAAAGTTTACAAATAAACTCTCTCCCTCTTTCTCCCACTCTCTCTTTCTTTCTTTTCCCCTTTCTCTTTCACCCTTTCTCTTTCTCTTTCTCTCACACTGTCTGTCTGTCTCTCTCTCCTTCTCTCAAAAAAGAGTTCATGTGTTTAAATAAGATAGTGCCACCTTATGAAAAGGCCAGCCTCTGAAATTAGTTGACCAATTCACATCTCTCGGTAGCAATATCTCATCTACTGAAAGTGATGTCAGCATATACTTAGGCATTGACTGCAATTAACAAGTTAACTACCATCTGATCTCTCTGATAAAATAAAACTGATATTCCTTCATGCTATAGACATGTCAGTACTACTATATGGCTATCTACAATACACACATCTTATTATGATGGAGATTGTGTCTGTCTAACCAAAAGTACATCACAATGGATGTCACAATTTGTTTGGATATTTACATTATATTCTCAATTACTTAGCCATTTTGTAATCTTAATTAACATCTTATCTATTGATGTCTCTATTAAAGTCTAGCTCAAAACAACCTATGTTATTAACAAGTTTAGAATCCTGTAAAGTGTGTTATATATCACAAAGAAATAAAGGTTTACATAGTATAAGGTGTGGATAATTTTCATAACAGTTTTAAGAAAACCAGATTTAATAAAATATTACTTGGTGTTATTGATTTCTAATATTAGTAAATGTATTAAAAGCAATCCTATGTATAATTTTAAATAGAAATCAATTAGAATAAAACAAGAATAAATGTAATCTTTTTATATGTGTTCGTGTTTAGTTTCGTCAGTCTTTTTCATCTAATCTAATATTCTATCTCATTAAAACTTAAATACTTGCACCCGGATGGTGAATGATTTGCTAGTGTTTATAAATGACCGTTTCCTTTTGTAATTAGTTATGAAATAAATTGATTATATTTTAAATTTACATTTCAATTTTGTCCTTAATTTATTCATTAGTGTTTTTCTATAGAGTAAAAAAGGTTTATCTTTTTTTTTTCTTTTTTTTGGACGCTATAAGTTTAAAAAAAAAATCATCAAGCCTAAATCTAAATTCTCAAATCCCCAAACGAAATATTAAAAAAATTTGTTAATATATAATCAGAAAATATAATTCAAATGAATCTATTAAAAAAAAAAGTGATAAAATGATATGAATTGTTTAATTAATTAAAGTAAACATTTTCTCAAAACCTGTACAAATATTTTTGGGTAAAAAAAAATCCTGCATTCTCCCTTAAATAGATAATAATCAGAAAATATAATTCGAATGAATCTGTTAAAAAAAAAAGTGATAAAAAGATATGTATTGTTTAATTAATTAAAAAATATATTTTCTCAATTTGTACAATATGGTAAAAATCTTGCATTGGGTGTTAAATTGTAAGGGAGATAAGCAAGAAAATAAATTACACGAGTTACCTCCCTTAAGTAACTCGTAAATTTGAATTTAGTAGTTACTTAAGGCAGATTCAGACCTGTTCTCATCATTGCAGTTATAAACACATTTTGGCCGATAGATTCCTCAGCCTTCTTCACATTTTCATTGTAATTAGTATTTAAAGTTAATAATAAAAACAATAGATGGTGACAATATAATTCGAATGAATCTGTTAAAGAAATGTGATAAAAAGACGTATTGTTTAATTGATTAAAACAAATATTCTCAAAATCTGTACAAATTTGTTTTGTAAAAAGTTAAAAGGGAGATAATCAAAAAGTTAAAAGGGAGATAATCAAGAAAGTAAACAACAAGAGTTATCTCCCTTACGTTAATAACTCGTAAAATTGAATTTAGGAGTTATTTAAGTAAGATTCAGATCTATTCTCATCATTGCAGTCATAAACACAACATTCTATCCGATAAATTCTTCGGCCTTCTTCACCGGTTCATTTTAATTGATATTTAAAGTAAATGATAATAAAAATAGACACAATATCCCGAATAATGAATGAAATAATGAAAATATTTAATTTTACAGGATCAAGAGGTGTATACATATTCACAAAGATTTAAAAAAAAATTTGTTGTTCTTCATAAATGAAGTAGAAATTCCCAGCTTTTTAGGAATATTGATTTTGCGTTGAGCTTTCGTGTGGTTGTTCAGTACTCAAATTTAAGCTTATAACAGAAAAAAAATTCTGTAATAATAATAATGATAATAATGACATTTATTGTGTACAGTGCTCAGGTGCACCACAACTCATCAAAGTCTCATGTCTAGTAAACAGAATAATGTATTAGTGTCAGGAACATGAACATGAACAGTGTACAGTAATAATATACATGTATGTGTGCGCATGCGTGCATATGTGGGTGGAGAGGGGTATCAGGTATAGTGTTAGCGGATTACAGGAAGCATGGAGGCTTTGAAAGATGCAGTGTTTTGGCAGCCTACAACAGATGCCGGAAGTTTATTCCATGCCTCGGCAACTCTGAGCAGGAAAAAATGTTTCCAAAAGTCACGTGAGCAGTGCTGTTTTCTGACTTTGTAGGCATGCCCACATGTGTTAGAAAGATGGAGATCAAAAAGGTGCTCAAGGTTGCTGTTGTTAAGATGATTAATAACCTTATGAGCATTTACCAGGTCAGTTGCCAGATGCCGGAGTTTCAACGAATCCATTTCCAGGGCAGCAAGACATTAAAAATATGGCAGATGCCTGATGGAAGGTGTTCCTTTCGTTGCATGTCTCTGTACAGTTTCTAGGAGGTTAATGTTCTGAGCGAGATAGGGGTTCCAGACTGGTGATGCAAATTCCAAGCGTGGTTGCACCATAGCTTTGTACAGCTTTATATAGATAGCCAGTGAGCGGCTGAGAAAGGTCTTGCTAAGTGATGCCAGGACACCCTCGGCCTTCTTGACAATTTTATGAGAAAGGAATTAAGACAAGATGAATATTATGTGTTTAAAAGGTGTTTATTACAGAGCGGTGCAACAAGTTTGCTAAAACTTAAAGCTTTTAGCTGTCTTTGAGTCACATTCATATATATATATATAGTAACAAGTAATGCACTTATCTTTGTTGAGTTCTTTTAGGGTGAAGAATTCTATTGTTGGTTTGTTCGTAGTCATGTCTGTGTCTGTTCTAGTAGTCAGCACTGGTGGCTGCTGTCAGGTTCTGTTCTCTCTGGTCAGATGTGATCCATCTCTGAAAACCTTTACTATTCTCCCATAAGAGATATGTTATGTGTGCGACTATTGTTGCAGTTCGTCGGGATGTCCGGCTTCGTCCACTGATGTTACTGTTCTAATGATTTTGACCCCTACTAGTCCCACTTCCAGTACAAGTCAGGGGAAGGTAACCCATATTTTCCAAACTTAATTTACTTTTTATATGCCATTTTCCTTGTTATGTTGCTAACCATTCTTTGCAAATGTTGAATGGATAAAAATTGTTTATTGGGGTGCCGTCACGTGTTTCGACCGAGAGATTGTCCTTGTACACATTGTATTCTATTTATTATCATTTTAGATACAAAATAAAATAAAATAAGAATAGAAAAAATTAAAAAATTTTTTTTTTCAAGTATACAGAAGAACGGCCGTCATCAAGGCAAGATATTTGTTATTTGAGAATATATTTCTATTATTATTATTTTATTTTATTTTGTTCCTGTTTTGGTAATTATACTTGTCCTAAAAAAAATGACATTTCTTTTTGACTCACCCTTGTATATATATATATATATGAGAGAAAAATGGTAAATATCACATACGTGTTTGATTTGGTCTGGATCTTCTAAAATAAGAAACAACTTTAATTAAATCTTGTGTCATTAACTAAAAACAAACAACAAACACAAAATGTCCCAGTATCAGAAAATCCAGCCCAGATTAAAAAAAAAGCATCTGCCAGCCCAGATAGCAAGATAGAAGGAGATAATAGCCATCTAAGATCTACTCAGAAGCTAAGAAGAAGCTAAGTATCCCAGTTAAGTATATCTGTGTAACTCACATACACAATAGAACACTACGTAGAATTATGGAATCTTGCGTTATTCTCACACATCAAACCATACCCCAAAGACAAGGCTTTTTTAATATATCCCCTTATTTAGCGACACTTGTACTCAGAAATCATAAAATCCCCTTCACATAACCATTTCTGACATATACTTTCTAACAAATTTAAATTCCACATTATCCGAATAAACCCTTACACCATTCATATTTTTTACATTAAAAAGTTAAAAAAAAAAAAAAATAGTTAAAAAAAATATTTCTTTTCTGAAAAAAATCCGTTGCAGGCTGACCATGAACGGGTTAAAACTCTGCCTGTTTGAAAAGGAGAATTTGTCTATTTTTGAATTTGAAATATGTCTTCTTCTTTCAAAAACTGTTACACTAAAGATATACAATTATATCATTGGCGTAGAAATGTGTAGCGGATGTGCTAATGACGAAACGATCGCATGACTTGCACGCTTTTTGGAACATCAATGTTTTCCATTTTGAATTTAAATTATTTTCTGCTTTGATGATGATTTTTATAAATCGAAATATTGTTCAATATTAACTATGAATATGATATAAAATATTTTCATTTTAACAACATTGTGTGTTTTCATATCCTTTTATCTATACTGATACATATATATAAAGATATGGTTATATAACATGAATTTTATAACACACGCTCTACAAAAAAATCTTATTATAATGGAGATTCAGTGTTTGACTGTAGCTGAAACTATGTTACTGCTTATGTCACAATACCCTCAGGATTTGTATAAGTTTATCAATTTGTATTTAATTTATTGTCAAAATCATTAATACATAGAATAAACCTTATTCATTAACAATGTCTCTATGAAAATCAGTTAGATTTGCCTCAAAACAGCCCATGTTATTAGTGCATTTAAAATCCTGCAATGTGTATTATATATCACTAAGAAATAAAGGTTTATATAATATATGGTGTGGTTATTTTGCATACTGGTTTTAACAAAACCGGGTTTAATAAATGATGACTTGATGTTATTGATCTTTAATATTATTGTTTTATTCTCCAACATATTAAAATCAATCTTATCAACGATTTTATGTAGAAACCAATTTAAATTGAATAAGTGTAATCTTTTTATATGTGTTCTTATTTAATTCCTTTAGTCTTTCTAATTTAATATATTTAATTACATTAAAAACTTAAATACTTATGTCCGAAGGGCACATATTCTTGGTTGTACAGATGATATAGTAGTTTATATATTTACCAAACCCCTCCACATGAGCAGGATGTGATACAAGGTCAATTTCTTAAGTGGAGTTTAACAGGTTTAAATTCAGAATTTTCCTTCTCCTAGACTGGTTACCTAACCAAGGTTAAAGAGCCCAGTTTCACCCTATTTTACCCATAGCTGAAGAGAGAATAGTTGGATTCTTACCTTTCCCAAGGGTATTAGCGCTATGTGAAATGCAACCAGCCTCGTCTAGGATTTGAACTCCTATTGTCGTGTCTATTATGGTAGCCATTACACCACCATGCGTAGTTTATATATTGCTGTATCTGTATGTGACTTGTGAGAAGATATTAATTTTGGAAACAGAAGCTTTTAAATAATTCTACTGAGTAGACATTGTTCAGCTACAAACTCATTTTCTCTAACAAAATCAGAAATAATACAAAATATCACATGATCAAATCCATTTTATTTTCTATTATATCCTCTTCTGATAAGTCTTCTTTTTTTTCTCTTTCTTCTCTTATATATTCCTTTTTCTTTCTTTCTTTCTTTCTTTCTTTCTTTCTTTCTTTCTTTCTTTCTTCTAATTTTTCAAAAATAATAATCTACTAAGACTACCAGCAATTTTTCACGCTCAGAATTGCGGAGACATGGAATAAACTGCCTGCATTTGTTGTAAGCTGCTGGAGCACTGAATCTTTCAAAGCCTCCATGCTTCCTGTAGTCCGCCAACACTATACCTGATGCCACTCTCCACATACACATGCACACACATACATGCATATTACTACTGTGAACTGTTCATGTTCCTGACACAACATTATTCTGTGTACTTGACATGAGACTTTGATGAGTTGTGGTGCACCTGAGCACTGTACACAATAAATTTCATTATTATTATTTTAAATTGCTGACTTTTGTTTATGAATCCATTAACAAAATATCACCGACTTGTTTTCACAATTTCTTTTCTCTCAGTTCTTCTGTTCATCAATATCAAACTCGGCAATCATCTGGTGGATGTTTATTTTTGCTTCAATGGAATAGTCAGCTTTATGGAATAAAATCAATTCGCTATCATGGTGCAAAACTATGGAATACATTACCCATGGACATTAAAAATTCTCCAACTAAATACTCATTTAAAAAGAAACTAATAAAACACTTAATAATTTCAAATAACATTATGTAGAGATCGTCTTCCGTGTTTAAAGTAATTATTATTACAGTATTTGCTGCTATCTCTTTTTTTTGTGATTTGAAATATTACACATGTTAAATTGATATTTAAGTTAATTTGATTATCATTAGAAATGTTTTTATTTTTATTTTTGAACTTTAAGGGGCTCTCTTCTCATTAGTTAAACTACTTAGAGAGCTCCACCTAGCAAATGTAATATACTAATTTTTCGTGAATGTAATATACAAATTTTTCATGAATGTAATACTAATTTTTATGGATGTAATATACTAATATTCATGAATTTGGTTGTAATTCTATCTATCTGTAAATAAAAAATATTTCTTCTTCTTCTTCTTCTTCTTCTTCTTCAATTTTTTTTCATTCTTTTTTCTTTCTTCTTCCTTGAACATTTTCCTCTTCAACTCTTTCATTCTTAAATGTTCATCTTTCTTCTTTTTTCTTTAGTCTATTTTTTTTCTTTCATTTTTTCTTTTTTTATTTCATTCATTATTCGTTTTTTCTTCTTATATTCTTTAAAAACTCTTAACATCCTATACTGCCTCATTCCACTTGGCCAGAAGTCACATTCCTGATCTACCCTAAATGATAGCCTTTGTTTAAATGTAATATTAAACATATTTAGAAGTCTTTGATTTAAGGGAAATATCTCAGGTAACTTTAAATGAAAAGCCATTTTTTTTTAAATCCTTATAGGAATGGGGCTCTGTACTTGGAAAATTCTGAACAGGATGTTAAGAGTTAATCATTCTTTTTTGCTTTTTCGCTCTTTCTTTCTACTCTCTTCTTTCAATTTATTTCAGCTTCCTTTCTTTCTTCATTCTTTTCTTTTTTAGGCTTATAAAAACAAAACATTGTATATAAATTCTTTTAAAAACTTTGTAAAAAATCCTGATCATGACAAAAAGAAAGAAAGATTGAAAGACAAAGTTGGTGAAAAAATATCGCAATTCAAAGAATAAATTAGGATGTTTTAAATTTTAAGAAATTGAATACTAAAGATGCGTTAAACAAAAAAAAAGAAGAAAATGGGACGAGAGAGAAAGAGTAGATAGATTGATAGATAGATAGATATGAGCATGAAATAGATAGATAGAAAGATATTAAGAACCATTTAAAAAGGAATAACACAAAAGAAATATTCATATTTTCATCACTTATGTTTATCCCCCCTCTCTCTCTATCTATCTATCTATCTCTCTCTCTCTCTCTCTCTCTCTCTCTCTCTCTCTATATATATATATATATATATATATATATATATATATATATCAGTAAAAAATAACAGATTTAGATTTTTAGCATTATAGACTATTTCAGGGAACCAAGAGAAATTGTCTAATATCTCCCATCATCAAATGCAAAAATTTTTTTGCATCTGATGATGGGAGATAGACAATTTCTCTTGGTTCCCTGAAATAGTCTATAATGCTAAAAATCTAAATCGTCTGTTATTTTTTACTTATATATATATATATATATATAGAGAGAGAGAGAGATTAAATTTCAGGAAGAATTAAAGAAATATCAGTCTAGCTATATAAAGTAACCGAAAACATCCACTCAATCCCCCTGATGAAGGTGTTAGAGTAACACCGAAACCGTGGTCGGGAAATAACTTCTTCTACGACTATATACATATATATATATATGTGTGTGTGTATGTGTTGGCATGGATAGAGCAATGTAGTGAATAAATAAAGGAAAAAACTTTAAATTCTCTTCATGTAAAAATTTATTTCAACTGCAGAAATGCATCACCATCAGACATTTGCAAAACTGCTGTTGGAATAGATAATTACATGAAGAGAATTTAAAGTTTTTTCTTCATTTATTCAATATATATATATATATATATATATATATATATATATTTCATTACATTAATATATTACATTCATAAATAATTTTTCTATTTTTTCATAATATTTTTATGATTTTTAATAATTATAATCTTTATAATTATAATTAATATTATTATCTTATTTTATTTGTATTTTAAAATAATAATAAAGAGAATACAATGTGTACAAGGAAAAACTCTTGGTCGAAACATGTGTTGGCACCACAGTAGATAATTTTTATCCATTCAACATTTTCTTTCCTTTATTTATTTTTTC
Organism: Doryteuthis pealeii; assembly: GCA_023376005.1. NCBI lineage: Eukaryota > Metazoa > Mollusca > Cephalopoda > Myopsida > Loliginidae > Doryteuthis > Doryteuthis pealeii. The sequence goes on from CM042139.1 coordinate 17,221,031, forward strand.
AACATAATTGTTGGATTCACTTCCATTTTTCCACTTACACACACACACACACACACACATATATATATCTGCACACACCACACACACACACACACACATATATATATATATATAAACCACACACACACACATATATATATATAAAACATACACACGCACACACACACACACACACATATATATATATATATATATCTGCACACACACACACATATATATATATATATATAAACACACCATATATAAAACATACATACACACACACACACATATATATATATGCACACACACACACACACACACACACACATAATATATATAAAACATACACACACACACACACACACACACACACACACATACATATATATATAAAACATACACATACACACACACACACTCATATACATATATATGCACACACACACATATATATATATCACATACATACACACACATATATTATAACACACACACACACACAATATATATGATGACTCCATCTATTTAATTAGACTGTGGGTCCACCCATGAGAACTGATTTGAATGTGGAACAATGTCTGTTGTGACTGAACCAGCCAATTTCCAAGTGGTAGTCCCTGGGACAGCTGCTCTATTTGAAAACTAATGACGACAGCTGGATGGCCGTTGCAGTAGCTTTTCGTCTTTCCTTTCTATCTGACCACAAATAAATACTTTTCCTCCGCTGATGATACCCACATGTACACACGCCAGTGCCATTTCTTTCCAAGTGTCAATTCTGATATCAGCTGACTTCAAGTTACATCTACAGATATCTATACAGTAAGATTGGGACCCCACAGAAATCTCCTTAAACAAGAATCTTTGGGGATGTGGCCATTCTGTGTGGGGTAAACATGACCAAGTCAGCACAGTCATTGCTGCGTGATGGGGCCTACATGACTGGCATGTTGTAACTTTATGGCTCTCATTTTGGAATAGAGTGATGATGTGTCATATCTTCTATTAATAATGGAGATTCGGTCTCTATTTGTCTGTAACCAAAGCTACATCACTCAGGGCTGGACATTAATGCTGTCCCGTCATCCGGGGATGATAAAAATTACATCCGGGACGATCAATTCGTCATCCAGGATAGTTTGCCAGGGACGGTAAGAATTTTTCCTAAAAGTTTGTACTACATTCCAATATTGGCCGTCCAGTGATTGCCCGAATGCTGACCTCAAAATGAGGCTATGGCACCGCTGGTCTATTCTCAAAGACATGTAATGAATAATGGTGGAGGGAGATAGTTTAAAAGAACCGAATTATGTACTACTAACCCTACTCAGGGTAACTTAAAGTAAAAAAGTATTTTTTAAAACTCAAGACACACTAGGAAATGGATTTTTTGTCCAAATATCCAGAATTATCACTGGTTCAGCTTTTCTTAATGTTTTATTACATGTTATTATGCTTCTGATGACTGACAAGTATAGATGATGCTAATGAATTAAACAATATTTTGATTTCGGGACGGTCCAAACCCCATTCGGGACAGTTGATAATTTTTGTTCGGGACTGTCATGAAAAAAGTTAGTGTCGGCGCCTGAAATCACTGCTTACATCACAATACCAAAAAATTGTCAATACACAGAATAAAGAACAATTATTACTAATAAAATAAATAAAAGCTATTCCTTATAGTATTATCTGCATTATTCGGACTATTGTCCTCATCTTCATTGTTATCTGTACAACATTTCGGCCGATGTGCCCTCCGACCTTCTTCAGGTATGGTCGGATTTTATGCCATATCAACCCTTGTTGGGTTATTTTATGCTAAGACATTTTTGTTTTTATTCATTCTTGTTGGGTATACAACTTTTAAAAAAACTCATTTTCTAAAACACGTTTTTTTAAAAAACTATTTTCTTAATCTATTTAACCCATAGATGGGACCCTAATAGGCACTACAACTCTGGGTCAGGGTGGACCTGGGAGTAATGGTAAGGAAGGGGTACACCACTCTCCCCAGATCTCCAGAGATAGAACTTCACCTCTAGATGTAGTTTAACGTCATACCGAGGTCACTATGACCTGCAGCCTCCACCTTCTAGCACATATATGATAAACTGGGCTGGAGCTTGCCATACGGGCAATAGGGTTGGGACAATCATATGGGTGCTAGAGATTGATGTGATCAACTAATTGATCAGAGCGGGCCTTTCTGACCATCCGTGTAGCCTAAGTAAGGGCCAAAGTGGAGTGTTGCAAGTCATAGACTGCTCATCATAGATACATAGATAAGAACATTCCCATGCTCCACACTCCCCAGAGCTCCAGAATTAGAACCTCAGCACTAGATAAATTTTTACTCCCGACACTAAGACCCTCAGCCACCGCCTTCTAGAACATATATGATGAAATGGGTTGCAGGTTTGCCATAAGAGCAATACGATCAGGACAATCATATATATATTTACCAACCCCTCCGCACGAGCAGGATGCGACACAAGGTCAATTTCTTAAGCGGAGTTTAACAGGTTTGAATTCAGAGTTTTCCTTCTCCTAGACTGGTTACCAAGCCATGGTTAAGAGTCCAGTCTGCCCTGTTATTTACCCATAGCTGGAGGAGAATTGGATTCATACCTTTCCCAAGGGTAATTAGCACCATGTGAAATTCCAATAGCTTCGTCCAGGAATTGAACTCGCGTTGACGAGTCCATTTCCTACGACTCTAACCATTAGACCACGCGCCTCCAGGACAATCATATAGCCTTGATGAGAGTCATACTTTCTTCTTCCAGTTTCTTCTGTTCTATTCAGTTATGGCATTCACCTTGGGTCAATTGAGCCAGCTCCAACCAATGAATGACTTGTGGTGAATTTCTAAAGTTTTTAAATGCCATCGTTGGTCAGTTGAAAAGGCTTAGAGAAAGTTCTATGTTATGGAATCCTTTGATAAGTGTATAAGTCTTTATCCTGCGTATTGGTAAAGGTCCACTGATTTAATCCTATGTCCGTCGTCAAAGAATGTCAGTGTAATTATGACCAGTAGGGTCGGTTAAGTATTGTATTAACCTCAGAGTACAGCCAGTGATTGGCCAAGAGTTAGATCAACATTATCTGGCTAGTCTGTAAATATAGGCGAGGATCTAGCACACACCTTATATACCAAATTTTCGCGTGGTATAAAGGTTAAAGTCATGGGAAATGGACTCAACACCCCGAGTTCAAATCCTGGATGTGGTAAGCATTTCACTTAGCGCTAATACCCTTGGGAAAGGTATGAATCCTACTCTCCCTCCAGCTATGGGTAATTGTAGGGCAGACTGGGCTTTTAACGATAGTTAGGCAACCTGTCTAGGAGAAGGAAAACTCTGAATTCAAACCTGATAAACTCCGCTTAAGAAATTGACCTTGTGTCACATCCTGCTCGTGCGGAGGGGTTGGTAAATATACATATATACCAAATTTTCTCAACAGAATTCATGGAAGGAGTAACAAGGGAATATGAAATTCACAGTGGTCCCCAAATCCACATGCATATTCCCGGTCTGAGGAACGAGATGCCCTTGTTTGCTGCAGATTTTATATAGATGCAATGACAAGTACACCAAAGCTGTTGATTCCAGACAATGATGGAGAAACCCTTTGGATTTTTGCCAGAGCCCCTTTGGCCGGTTGTGGCCTAATGCCACTGGGTACCAGACCTGTCTGCCTTGGGTGACTCTCCAAGGAACTTAAGTTCTGATAGCATGGCTCTAACACTACCAAGTTTACATGGCCCTGTTAGACAATGTTTATGGTGCTTGTAGATGTTACTGGCCATTGCTATATATTATATATATATATATATATATATAAGAGTAATCTAATGAGTCAGACGAACCTACTATTAGTTTTGCATAAAGCTCTTCAGGGCTAAAATCTGACTCGGATTTTAGCCCTGAAGAGCTTTATGCGAAACTAATAGTAGGTTCGTCTGACTCATTAGATTATCTTTATTACTTGGCTCTACTTAGGTATCGAGCACTTTTTACATATTAGCTTCTCCTAGCTGTATATTGAATATTATATATCTTATATACATATATACAATAAATTGTTTTTTTTTTTGGCCAAATACTGTACCAATAGATTATTTTTTGTGGTACGATATCTTGGTCCTTTCTTTTTTCAAAAATTTTTTTCTTCCTGGTTGATGTTTGGTAGTATATTTTTACAATCAAACTTTCTGCTGGGTTTTTCTCTCCGCAAGGATCTACCAACACGCTTGGTATATTATATATATATATATATATATATAATATATATATATAGTTAAGAGTAAGGAAATGAATCCGACGGTATATGTATAGATAAAAGGGTATGAAAACACACAATGCTGTTAAAATGAAATGATATAAAATATTTTCATTTTAACAGCATTGTGTGTTTTCATAGCCTTTTATCTATCTATCTATCTATCTATATATATATATACATACATATATATATATACATGCGGTCAGTCTGAGTTCGACCCTACCCAAGGATAATTGTGTCTAGCCACACTGAAGAAGCATGATATGCCGAAACACGTGTCTGTGGATGACTTATTAATATATGCTCCCATAAATTTGGTAATGAGCTCTCTAATTGGTAATTTAAATCAACTCTCACTACTAAGCAAATAAGCAATGATTATTTCTCCGGAAATTTGATCTCTCAGTGACCGAAAGATACATACATTCCTATGTATTTAATAGTTTAAACAACCCAGTCCCCGCATCAGCTGTCAGTGGGCGAGGGATAAGATTCGGACTACCATGTGGTCAGTCTGAGTTCGACCCTACCCAAGGATAGTTGTGTCTAGCACACTGAAGAGACATGATATGCCGAAACCACGTGTCTGTGGATGACTTATTGATTATATATACATATATATATATATATATATATATGAGTTAAGAGTAAGGAAATGAATCCGAAGGTATATGTATAGATAAAAGGGTATGAAAACACACAATGCTGTTAAAATGAAATGATATAAAATATTTTCATTTTAACAGCATTGTGTGTTTTCATAGCCTTTTATCTATCTATCTATCTATCTATATATATCATATTAAATTAGAAAGGCTAATGAAACTAAATAAGAATGCAGAAAAAAAAATTGGAACAGAGGGGGTATGATTAAAAAATAGAACAACTTTGAAACTAACTCTTCCATCATTTTCCGTTACTCCCATCTTTCATTGGTAAATTTTCCTAATTTAACTATTTAGTTTAAATAGGAAGTAAAGAATAATATTACAGTTATTTCATCTTGTTAATGGATTTCTTTTAAGATTTATTGAAGAGATTTTTGGTCATATTCATCAAGATAAAACCAAACAATTAGAAATTAATAATACTAAGCATATATTTATTAAAATCAAATTTTTAAGATTAATATGCAAATTAGCCTTCCCATTCACACTGTAAACCGCTATTTTGTTGTATATATAAATACAATTGCATGTTATTAGCGTGTAGATATGGTCAACAGCCTTAATGATGTAAAACAATTTTGTTATAATTGAGGTTTAAATAAAAATAAAATCATGGAGAATGTGATGTAAATAACAAAGGGAATTGTGACTTGTATAGTAATATAGTTTCGGTTACAGATGAACAAACACACAATTCCCATTATAAGATATCATTTGCATAATTTCAAAACTTTCGTTGCCTGATGACTGCCGCAGAGCAACAAACCAAAGGTAGCAAATGTTCCAATGCAAATAAATATAAAAAACATTTATTTATTTATTTATCTATTAATGCTCTATCACAGATATTGAGCACTCTTCTAATAACACTGTACGTTGGATTACTACTGCTTCTTCAAGTATAATAGTGCCAACCACACACACAACACATATATATATATTATATATATATATAATATATAATGTAAGGTATTCAAATGAATAGTTGTAAGGGAAGATTCTATTTGGGGTCTTCAAGATCTCACTGTATAACCATACTGTATGCTCCTGTAGATGCAACATATATTCATACAAGGATTTTTATGAATCCCTAAAGAGAGCTCAATGTATATAAATCAAATTAGATTATATACAGAGCAATATTTAACTTTCAAAGAAAGAAGAACTTAACAAAACCATCATTCCGTAATAAATTTATTTCGACCAGAAACTCAAAAGATTTTTTCTAATTTTTTTATAAAATTAAAAAAAAATTCTTAAGAGCTAGCCTCATCAGACGGATTTTACAAAAATATGGGATTCACTGAAAAAAACATATATATATATAATATATATATATATATATATATATGTTGAAAAAGAGATAAAGGAAAAAGTAAGAATGGATAAAATAGGATATTTTAATCAATTTTACTTACACGTGTTTCGGTCAGGAGTTTATCCATGTGTACATTATTCAATCTATTATTATTTTTAAATAACCAAATGAAATGAAATAATAATAATAGAAAAAATATAGAAATGTTCTGCACACAAAGAAGTATCGACCTTCCTCAGAGTAAATCCTTATTTTTTTAAATGAAATTCGTTGGAAAGCGGAGAATTTTTGAAATGTTTGAACATTACAGAATTCTCCGAAGGTCGAATCTTCTTTGTCTGCGGAACATTTCTACATTTTTTCTATTATTATTATTTCATTTCATTTGTTATTTAAAAAATAATAGTTTGAATAATTACACTGGATAAACTTCTGACCGAAACACATGTAAGTAAAATTGATTAAAATATCCTATTTATCCATTCAATACTTTCTTTCTTTTATTTATTTTTCAACATATTGTGGATTCACTTCCATTTTCATTTTACACACACACACACACACACACACACACACATACACACACACATGTATATATATATATATAGCGTTCCTCAACTTTTAAACAACAGATGATTACAATATCGCCGTGGGATAAGTACTATAAAAAAACACCTAGTACTTTCAATAACTCTGAAGATGGAATTTTACTTCCGAAAATATTTAGTTTTGAAAAAAAAAAGTTAAATAAATTCAACACATATTGCATTGTAAATTGCCTTCAAAATCTTTTATATTACATATATATATTGCCTGAATATATAAGCCCTGTATCTCTAATCTTGATATGGCTGTGAGACATGTTGTTATTAGAGATATCCACATGACAATGTGCCTTTACGCACCAGATATTCTTTGTTTTGGCCAGTTATATAAATTAACAAAATGTGAGAACAAGGGAAGGGGTTTACAACAGAAAGTTTTTTAAGGTACAGTAATATTAGAATATACAAATAACCTTCTGCCTGGCAATCCAGACAGGGGTCCCATGGTGATCCCTACACCTGAAAAGGAGTGGCTCTATCATAAGAGTCACTTTTTTTGGGGCGGGTGTGACTTCTATACTAACATTACACATAAGGTGAAAGTGCTCAAAAATTACCTAATAACCTGCAGCTCCTCTTTCACCTAAATAACAGTGGCAATGTGATTCCAAGAGTCTATGAAGTATTGAGCTGTGCATTTGATAGAACAGTTATTTTCTATAAGTCTAACATAAACAAGGAGAACCCACTCTGTGACTGTAAATTATTTATTTTCCCATTAAAACTAAACTTAAACCTTTAAACCCTAAACCTAAGCCTAACCTAACCTTACCCTAACCCTAACCCTGTCTTTTTCCTAGTAGATCAATAAATAAATAAATAATTTATCATTTAAGAGTGGTTCCTTTATTTATATTAGACTTATAGGAAATAACCGCTGAAACTATTGAGGAATATTCCAGACTGTTCATAAATTTTAATTTGTTTTTCTTGGGTGTGGCTGCAGAGAATTTATTGAAGGTTGGTGGGGTTTGGATTTTTACGGCATGTCAACCCTTGTTGGGTTATTTTATGCCAAAAACGTTTTGTTTTAGCAATTCTTGGATGGGTATTTCAATTTTTTTGATTCAAACTCAATTTTTTTAAAGCATTTTTCAAACTCATTTTTTTTTCTCTTTAACCCATAGATAGGACCTAACATGTAATTACCACTCCGGGGTCAGAGTGGACTAGAAGTAATGGCAATGAAGGGGTATCCACACTCTCCAGGGTGGAGCCTCACCACTAGATGCAGTTTTAACGTCGTACCAGGACACTATAAGACCTCAGACACTGCTTTCTAGCACATATATGATAAAAATAACTTTGCGCTAATACCTTGGGAAAGGTATGAATACTCTCCCTCCTGCTATGGATAAATAGTAGGGCAGACTGGACTCTTTAACGTTTGAGGGCATCATCTACGAGAAGGAAAACTCTGAATTTAACCTGTTAACTCCGCTTAAAGAAATTGAAGCTTGTGTCACATCCTGCTCGTGCGGAGGGGTTGGAATATATAGTATATATTATAATAATATATATTATATGTATATATATATAACATGCCCACTGTCTTATATATGTTAGATTGTTAATTTAGGTAATATATATTGATAAAAAGGATTGAGAGTTGGCATGAGGCATAGGATTGGGACCAATCATATAGGTGCTAGGCTTTTGGGTGACAGCTGGTTTGGTTTACAAAAAAAAAAATAAAAAATAAAAAAATAAAAGAAAAAGGCCAAAACAATATTTATTTAATTTGCTGTTAAATCAGGGACAACTTCTCGTGCTCTTGTTACCAACCAACAATTAAAAATATTGTTGGCCCTTTTTTCTCTTTATTTTTTTTTATTTTTTTTATTTTTTTTGTTTTAACAACCAGCTGGTCCCAAGCCCTAGACCTATATGATTGTCCCAATCCTTTGCCTTCATTCCAACTCTCAATCCTTTTATCATATATATATTACCTCAAATTAACTAATCTTATACATATATAAAGGAAGTTGGCATGTATATATATATAATATATAATAATATATATATTATATAATATATTACCAAAACTCCTCGCACGAGCAGGATGTGACACAGTTCAATTTCTTAGCGGAGTTTTTAACAGGTTTAAATTCAGAGTTTTTTCCTTCTCGTAGAACTGGTTGCTAAACAAAGTTAAGAGTCCAGTCTGCCTACTATTTATCTAGCAAGGAAGGGAGAGTATTCATACCTTTCAAGGTATTAGCGTTCAAAGGTTATTTTTATCTATATATGTGCTAGAAGCAGTGTCTGAGGGTCTTATGTGTCCTGGGTACGACGTTAAACTGCATTAGTGGTGAGGCCTTCCACCCTGGAGAGTGTGGAGTACCCCTTCATTGCATTACTTTAGGTCACTCTGACCCGGAGTGGTGTAATACATGTTAGGTCCTATCTTATGGTTAAGAGAAAAAAATGATTTTGAAAATTGCTTTAAAAAATTGAGTTTGAATCAAAAAAATTTAATGCCCACCCTCAAGAATTGCTAAAACAAACGTTTTTGTGCATAAAATAACCCAACCAAGGGTTTGACATGCCGTAAAAATCCAACCCACCAACCTTCATAAATTCTCTGCAGAAACCAAGAAAACAAATTAATTATGAACAGTCTGGATATCAATAGTTGCGTTATTTCCTATAAGTCTAATAAAATAAAGGGAACAATGCTTAAATGATAAAATTATTATTTATTTATTGATCTACTGGAAAAGAAGACAGGGTTAGGGTTAGGGTTAAGGTTTAGGGTTAGGCTTAGGTAGGGTTTAAGGGTTTAAGGGTTTAGTTTAATGGGAATAAATATTTATCAGTCAAGAGTGGTTTCTTCCTTTGTTTATGTTAGACTTATAGAAAATACTGTTCTTTGCAATGCAACAGCTCATACTTCATAGACTCCTTGGGATATACATTGCACTGTTATTTTAGGTGAAGGGAGGAGCTGCAGGTTATTAGGTAATTTTTTGAGGCAATTACTTATGTGTAAATGGTGTTGTAGAAGTCCACCCGCCCCCCAAAAAGTGACCTCTTATGAATAGAGCCACTCCTTTTCAGGTGTAGGGATACCATGGGACCCTGGTCCTGGATTGCCAGGCAGAAGGTTTTTGTATATTCTAATATTATGTAACCTTTAAACACTTTCTTTGAATAAACCCCTTCCCTTGTTCTCACATTTTGTTATTATATACTGGTTCCAAAACAACAGAATATCTGGTTGCGTAAAGGCCATTGTCTGTGGATATTCTCTAATAACAACATGTATTATCACAAGCCATTCAAGATTAGAGTATACAGGGTTATATATTTCAGCAATATATATATGTAATATAAGATTTTGAAGGCATTTACATGCAATATGTGTTGATTTTATTAACTTTTTTTTTTTTTTCAAACTAAATATTTTCGGAAGTAAAATTCCATCTTCAGAGTTAATTGAAAGTATAGGTGTTTTTTTATAGTATCTATCCACGGCGTATTGTAATCATCTTGTTGGTTTAAGAAGTTGAGACGCTATATATATATATATAATGTGTGTGTGTGTATGTGTGTTGTGTGTGTGTTGTGGTGGTGTGTGTATAAATGAAAATGGGAAGTGAATCCAACAAATGTTTGAAAAAATAAATAAAGAAAGAAAGTATGAATGGATAAAATAAGGATATTTTTAATCAATTTTACTTACATGTGTTTTCGGTCAAGTTTATCCATTGTGTAATATTCAAACTATTATTATTTTTAAAATAACAAATGAAATGAAATAATAATATAGAAAAATGTAGAAATGTCGCAGTCAAGAAGATTCGACCTTCGGAGAAATTTCTGTAATGTTCAACATTTAAAAATTCTCGCTTCAACGAATTTCTTTAAAAAAATAGGTTTACTCTGAGGAAGGTCGATACTTCTTTGTTGCAGAACATTTCTATATTTTTTCTACATTTATTATTATTTCATTTCATTTGTTATTTAAAAAATAATAATAGATTGTAATGTAACACATGATAAACTCATGACCGAAAACGTGAAGTAAATTGATTAACATATCCTATTTTTATCCTTCTTACTTTATTCTTTATCTCTTTTTTAACATATATATATATATATATATATATACTATATATGTTTTGTTTTTTTTCAGTGAATCCCATTAATTTTTGTAAAAATCCTCTGATGAGGCTAGGCTCTTAAAGAATTTTTTTTTTAATTTTTAAAAATTAGAAAAATCTTTTGAGTTTCTGGTCGAAATACAATTTATTAACGGGATATGATGGTTTTAGTTTCCTTCTTTCTTTGACAGTTAAATATTGCTCTGTAATAAATCTATATTTATTGATTATTATCCATTGAGCTCTTCTTTAGGGATTCATAAAATCCTTGTATGAATATATGTTTGCATCTAACGGAGCAATACAGTAATGTTATACAGTGAGAATCTTGAAGACCAATAGAATCTCCTTACAACTAGTATTTGAATTACCTTACATTTATATATATATATATATTATTATTATATATATGTGTGTGTTGTGTGTGGTTGGCAACATTATACTGAGAAGAGTAAGTAATCCAAAGTACCAGTGTTTTAGAAGAGTGCTTCAATATCGTGATAGAGCTTAAAGATAATAAATAATAAATGTTTTGGTTTATTTATTTGCATTGGAAAAACTTTTGCTACCTTTGGTTGGTTGTCTGCGGCAGCTCAGGCAACGAAAGTGTTTTGAAATTATGCAATGATATTTATTATGAATGGGAGAATTGTGTGTTTGTCATCTGTAACGAAACTATATTACTATACAAGTCACAATTCCCTTTGTTATTTACATCACTTATCCATGATTTTATTTTTATTTAAACCTAATTATTAACAAATTGTTTTACATCAAAGCTGTTGCCATATCTCCCTATAAATCAATTTATTTATTATACAACAAAATAGCGGTTACAGTGTGAATGGGAAGCTAATTTGCATAATTAATCTTAAATTTGGATTTTATAAATATATGCTTAGTATTATTAATTTCTATTGTTTTTTGTTTTATCTTGATGAAATATGACCAAAATCTCTTCAAAAAATCTTAAAGAAATCCATTAACAAGATGATAACTGATATTTCTTTACTTCCTATTAAACTAAATAGTTAATTGGAACATTTACCAATGAAGATGGAAGTACGAAAATGATGGAAGAGTAGTTTCAAAATTGTTCATTTTTTAATCATACCCCCTCATGTTCCAATTTTTTTTTCTGCATTCTTATTTAGTTTCAATTAGCTTTCTATTAATATGATATATATCAGATAGATACGATGATAGATAAAAGGCTATGAAAACACACAATGCTGTTAAAATGAAATTTTTATATCATTTCATTTTAACAGCATTGTGGTTTTCATACCTTTTCTATACATATACCTTCGGATTCATTTCCTTACTCTTAACTCATATATAATATATATATATGTTTGTATATAATATCAATAAGTCATCCACAGACAGTGTTTCGGCATATCATGTCTCTTCAGTGTGGCTAGAAACACAACTATACCTTGGGTAGGGTCGCAACTCAGACTGACACATGGTAGTCGATATCTTATCCTCGCACTGACAGCTGAGCGGGGGACTGTGTTTTAAACTATTAAATACTAGGAATGTATGTTTTCGGTCACTGAGAGATCAAATTTCCGGAGAATATCAATTGCTTATTTGCTTAGTGTGGAGAGTTGATTTAAACATTACATTAGAGAGCTCATTAACCAAATTTATGGGAGCATATTTAATAGTCATCCACAGACAGTGTTTCGGCATATCATGCTTCTTCAGTGTGGCTAGACACAATTATCCTTTGGGTAGGGGAACTCAGACTGCGCATGTATATATATATATGTATAGTATATATTATATAAGATAGATAGATAGATAGAAAAAGCTATGAAAACACCAATGCTGTTAAATGAAAAATATTTAATATCATTCATTTTAACAGCATTGGTGGTTCATACCCTTTTATCTATATATAACCGTCGGATTCATTTCCTTAACTCTTAACTATATATATATATATATATATGTATATAATTTATATATGTAATATATAATATACCATGGTGTGGTAGATCCTTGCGGAGAGAAAAACCCAGCAGAAGTTTGATTGTAAAAATACTACTACAATCAACCAGGAAGAAAAAATTTTGAAAAACAAGGACCAAGATATTCTACAACAAAAATAATCTATTGTACAGTATTTGGCCAAAAGAAAAACTTTATATGTATATTATGTTATAGATATATATAGTATTCATATAACCAGCTAGGAGAAGCTAAATATGTAAAAAAGTGCTCGATACCTAAGTAAGAGCAAGTAATAAAGATAATCTAATGAGTCAGACGAACCTACTATTAGTTTGCATAAAGTTTCAGGGCTAAAATCCGAGTCAGATTTTTAGCCCTGAAGAGCTTTATGCAAAACTAATAGTAGGTTCGTCGACTCATTAGATTATTTTATTATATATATATATAATATATATATATAAGAATGGCCATGTAACATCTTACAAGCACCATAAACATTGTCTACAGGGCATGTAAATTTGTAGTGGTTAGAGCCATGCTATAGGACTTAAGTTCTTGAGAGTCACCAAGGCAGACAGGATCCTGGTACCCAGTGGCTTAGGGCACAACCCGGCCAAGGGGCTCTGGCAAAATCCAAGTGGTTTCTCCATCATTGTCCCTGGAATAACGCTTTTGTGTATTGTCTTGCTCTATATAAAATCTGCAAGCAAACAAGGCATCTCGTTCCTCGACCGGGATATGCATGTGGATTTGGGGGACCACTTGTGAATTTTCATATTCCCTTGTTAACTCTTCATGAATTCTGTTGAGAAATTTGGTATATAATGTATATTTTAACCACCCCTCCGCACGAGCAGGATGTGACACAAGGTCAATTTATCTTAAGGAGTTTTATAGGTTTTGATTCAGATTTTCCTTCTCCTAGACGGTTCCTAACTATCGTTAAAGAGCCCCAGTTCTGCCCTACCAATTTCCCATAGCTGGGGGAGAGTAGGATTCATCCTTTCCAACCACACACAGGGATTAGCGCTCAAGTGAATATGCATTACACATCCCGATTTGAACTCGGGGTGTTTGAGTATTTTCCATGACTTTAACCTTTATACCAGGCGAAAATTTGGTATATAAGGTGTGTGCTAGATCCTCGCCTATATTTACAGACTATGGCCAGAATAATGGTGATCTAACTCTACTGGCCAATTCACTGGCTGTACTCTGAGGTTATACATCTTAACCGACCCTACTGGTCATAATTACACTGACATTCTTTGACGACGGACATAGGATTAAAACAGTGGACTTTCCAATACGCAGGGATAAGACTTATACACTTATCAAGGATTCATAACAATAGACTTTTCCTAGCCCTTTTCAACTGAACCAACGATGGCATTAAAAACTTTTAGAATCATTCACCACAAGTCATTCATGGTTGGAGCTGGCCTCAATTGACCCAAGTGAATGCAATATGATAGACAGAGAAACTGGAAGAGAAAGGTATGCTCTCATCAGGCTAATTATGATTGTCCTGGAGGCGCGTGGTTAATGGTAGAGTCGTAAGGAACATGGACCGTCAACGCGAGTTCATATTCCTGGACGAGCTATTGGAATTTCAATGGTGCTAATACCTTGGGAAGGTAATAATCAATGTCTCCCTCCAGCTATGGTAAAATAACCGGGCAGACTGGGACTCCTTTTAACCTGGGCTTTGTAACCAGTCTAAGGAGAAGGAAACTCTGAATTCAAACCTGTTAAACTCCGCTTAAGATATTGGACCTTGGGTTCGCATCCTGCTGTGCGGAGGGGTTGGTAATATATATATGGGCATTGTCCATGATCGTATTGCTCTTATGGAACCTGCAACCCTTTCATCATATATGTTCTAGAAGCGGTGGCTGAGGTCTTAGTGTCGGGAGTAAAAATTTATCTAGTGCTGTAGGTTCTAATTGGAGCTCTGGGGAGTGTGGAGCATGGGAATGGTTCTTATCTATGTATTAATGATGGAGCGTCTATGACTTGCAACACTCCACTTTGGCCCTTAAACTTAGGTACGGATGGTCAGAAGGCCCGCTCTGATCAACTTATGTTGATCACATCAATCTCTAGCACATCTGATTGTCCAACCCTATTGCCGTATGGCAAGCTTCCAGCCCAGTTTCATATACTGTGCTAGAAGGGGAGGTGCAGGTCATGAGTGACACTCGTTGACGTTAAACCTACACTTCCTAGAGGTGAAGTTCTATCTCTGGACGGATCTGGGGAGAGTGGTGTACCACCTTCTTACCATTACTACCCAGGTCCTGACCCAGAGTTGTAGGCTATTAGGGTCCCATCTATGGGTTAATAGATTAAGAAAATAGTTTTATTTAAAAAACTGTTTTAGAAAATGAGTTTTTTTAAAAGTTGTATGCCAACCAAGAAGAATAAAAACAAAAATGTCTTAGCAATAAATACCAACAAGAGGGTTGAAATATGGCATAAAAAAAAATATAAGAA
>CM042139.1:17236557-17316557 GCA_023376005.1 Doryteuthis pealeii
AGAGAGATAATTTATGCATATACATTTTGTTGTATGTTAAAATTTAGTTATTATTATTATTATTAATATTATTATTATTATTATTATTATTCATTTATTCATTAATTTATTTATTTTCACATACTGATTAAATGGAATAAGTCTTTCTTGGATATAAAGTAGCAATGCGTAAATTCCAACAAGCATAAAACAGGAAAGTGACGTCATAATTTTGAATCCGAGTTATCCTGCTCTTTAGTTTCCATTGCGCATGTCTTCCTGGTCAGTCAAAATGGCGAAGGTGGTAGCGAAACTAGGCAAGGTTGTCTCGAAATTGCCAGAGTTTGGCCAAACGTATGTATTTTTACTTTTTCTATTTCATTTATTTGTTTAGAATTCTAAGTTAATAATAGTTCTCGGAAATGTCATTAACGAGAAAGATGTCTCTTCATAACTTTAGTTAGTGTTTACTACTTCTTTTTATTTTTAACTCGCTCGTCACTACCATTTTGTCCTTGGTGATAAAACTTTTAAAACTCTAATATGTATTTGCCTGCATTTGTTAAAATCATCCTGTTGTTCGATTTAGATATATTAAGTTGTCATTTAATATGTTATTACCCTTTTTAAAAATGTTTTATCGGCACTTATTAAATGTGTAATCACAGAGTTCATGTTGACCTCTACCGTTGTACACAAGGACGGAACAGGTTTATTTTTTTAATCAACCCTTTTTTTTTTTCATCTATTAAATTATAATATATATGTAATTTTTATAATTTTAATTTCGGTCGTAACATAGTTTTGCATGTCTGTTCATTTAAGATACAGTAACGCAGTAATTGTACAATGTATACAATGTACAAAAAAAATATATATAATCTCGCAACACGTGAAATCAATGAATATGGTGTGTAATAAATGAACCTTTAATATTTGATATAATTAATACTAAAATTAATTAAAATGAACCTTTTTAATGTAATGTGTAATAAATGAACCTTTCTTAATATTTCCTATAAATTCTTTCATTTTATTTTTTATTTTTTTCATCCATTTTAGTAGTCACTAACAGAATGTAAAAATGCAAATTTAAATTAAGTTTTCTTTTATTTTTAGTGTTAGTATATTTATTTTTTTTAACTCTTTAAGCAGACTTGGAAAACAGAAAAAAACAAAAACAAAATATTGGAGTAAATACCCCCCCCCCAAAAAAAAAGATTTTTTTATTTTTTTATGCTTCCCTGAAGCACAATAATTACTTCAAAATGAGTCCAATTTTTAGAAAGTTCTTAAGGTTGTCCTTTACTAAGTTTGGCACAAGGTCAGACGTATAGGACACTGAAAATTTAACTTCCTAACAAAAATCTGTTAGCCATTCTCGCCTACAATCAAAGGTTAAAATCTCATTATCAACAGCTAACTAATGAATGATAAATTATTGCATTATATGTTGTTTTTTTCAGGGTAGATATTTTTTGAATTTATAGACATTATTTATGTTGTAAATAGTCATTATGTATCAAAATGAAACGTTGACTTTATTTTGACACCAAAAAAAGAATTATTATTCCCAAATCTTAGATGTTTAATCACATTTTAATTTTCTTCTGTGTGCATATAAAGATTTAATAATCAAATATGTTAATTATTTGTATTAAAGGACTAAATGTCATGACGGTTACTAGATATGAAATTTAGGAAAACCAAAGGACAAAATCATGGGGGAGAGGTTTAAAACAATGAATGAAGCATAAATTGAAGCACGATGGAGGTGTTTGTGTAAGGGTTATTGTCCTGGGAGATGGACATGGCGATCAGAGTTCAAATACTAAACAAGGCTGTTTTCATTACACTAATATTCTTGGGAAAGGTATTCATCCAAGTATGTTCCTTCCATCTATAGAAAGGACAAACAGGGTTTTGTAACCTTACTATGGCAACCAGTCTAGGAGAAGGAAAACTGAATTCAGACCTGTTAAACCTCCCACTTAAAAATTGACCTTGAGTTGCATCCTGCTCGTGTTGGGTAAATAGATACTGCAAAATATACCAAGCATTTTTTAACTGAATAAATTACAATTCTATTGATAATTTAATTCCTTAGTGGATTTGTGTCTTAATGTTTATTATTATTGAATATTTACACCTATAAAACATGTTTAATGTCCCGTTAACAAAAATCAATAATGTCACTTTTGTACAACAAGTCTAGATGTTTATTTTTGAAAGCCATTGTTCTGCAGAAAAACACAAGAACTATAAAAAGATTTAGGTGTCTTGCTGTAGACATCTCCATGAAATAAAGGTTATAAGTTCTTCAGGAAATGAGATATTACAATATGCCTAAATGGAATATGTACCGAATTAGAACACTGTTTGGGTATTATTACATAAATGCATCCTGGCCTCCTGCCCTGAAAAAACGCCAAGCTGTTTGAAGGCGTTAAAAGTAAGCTACCACCCAGGTTTTTTATCGACAAGTAAATGTAAATATTTTACTCCTTCCCCATCTTTAAAATCTTTTTTTTCAATATTTTCATTTTATTTTAATTCAAAACAACTATCACGTATTTTTAAATAAATACGACTGAGTTTCAAAAATTAAAAACAATCAATACAATCAAGTACAAATAAAAAATTAGAATATTTAGATATTCTTTCTTATTTTAATTCCAAACAAATGTCCTTCAAACCGCTAAGGAGTTCAATAATAGCGCAGGTTGGTTTTTCAGCAGGCACCACTTAGTGTTTTTTTTTAGGACATGAGGCCAGGATGCATTTATGCGATATGCACCCAATGTTTACTACGGCCGTGCAACTTTTGCGCTAAAATCCATCATAATGCTGGAATAACAATATATACAATAAACTCTTTTTGATAAAACCCATACTGTATAAATGCAGATGTCTTGAAGGAAGATAACTAATGTGACTTTTAATTTGACCTTACACAAATTTGCCATAAATTATGGTGTGAAAATCATTGTTTTGTCCTTTTCATAATTAGAAGTCAATTTAATTTTATGTTGCTGCGGTATTGAAACTGATTATTTCTTTTTCAAAAACACAATCTATTAATAATCGAGATTGGGTGTATTTCTGTCTGTAACAAAAACGAAGTCACAGCTTATGTCACAATATTCTCTATTCACAATAGTCTATTAATGAGTATTTGATTTATAGTCCAAATTGTTAATTCATAGAATTAAAACAACCCTGTGTTATATACACTCAAAATTTGAGTAAGCAATTTTAATAATTGTTTTTTACTCGTTTTTTATTTAAAAAATTTTTTTTATAGTAACAAGTTTACTAAAAAAAAAAGTACTTACGATTTTGTGTAAAATTTATTTGCAAAAATTCAAAATGATTTAATTAATAATAGATGCGTGCAACATTATTTGAGGGAGACAGGACTAAGTTTCCATTTCAAATTTTTATTTTTTTTTATACTCCTTATTACTTACTTACTTATGATAAACACAATGACATTGAATGTTTAACCCCCCTCCCCCTCTGACAATATCTTTCAAAAATTATTTTTTCACCACCCGGAGTGTTTATTGTTGCTAGTAAATTTAATAAATGCTTAATTTAACTTTTTATCTGTTTTAAACAATGGTGGTAGCAGTAAAAATATTAAGATAATTGCAACCATAATTAATAATCAAGATGCTACACTCAAACTCTTTTAAGTTGGTCTCACAATATTTTACTTAATTTTATGTCTTTGCTGAATGAGCCTTTCATCCAAATTTTTGCAACTCCTTTTTCATATGGTTTGGCATGTACAGTTTTAATATTTTGAATAGGGGAAAACATTTTCTTAGATTTTCAAAATTATAATCAAATGTAGATTCTGTACTTTCCTTCTGCTCTGAGAATGGCTAAAAAGTCAAAACATAATTCATTTGAGAGTTTCTAAACAGTATGTTA
Source organism: Doryteuthis pealeii (assembly GCA_023376005.1). Taxonomy (NCBI): domain Eukaryota; kingdom Metazoa; phylum Mollusca; class Cephalopoda; order Myopsida; family Loliginidae; genus Doryteuthis; species Doryteuthis pealeii. Next base: position 17,240,476 of record CM042139.1, read on the forward strand.
GATAAAATGCTATTCCCCATATCATTTAATAACATTAGGGTACTACGAAGAATATGCACCTCTGGGCATAAATATTTAAGTTTAATGTAATGAAATATATTAAATCAGAAAGACTAACAACATTGAATAAGAACGCATATATAAAAAGATTATTTTTAATTTCAATTGGTTTCTATATATAAATCATTCATAGGATTGATTTTAATGTTGTGGAATTAATATTGGGACATGTAGGAAAGTTTTACTGTTAGACTGGGGAACTACTGTCTTAACTAATTAAAAAAAAAAAAAAAAGAAAAAAAAAGTGTTGGGGTTGGCCTAAAGTTGGTATCAGCCAGACAGCGAGGAGTCTATCCCTTTTCCACTAGTGCTAGACCAAGGATATTGTTTTTAGCATCTGAACAGAGCGATCACCTACTATCAGCTCCCCACTTTACCTGTGCTACTCATACGCCGAGTTGGCGAGGGCCGGTATCGAACCTGGATCTTGTGGTTCCTAGTTGGACGCTCCACTGACTGAACTAAACCGGCCAACTAACTATTAGTATATTGATATTTTTATTAGTTTATTTGTGTATACATCAGTGAAGCAATATATAATTGTTAATCTCTTGAAAGAATTTCTATTATACAATGTACTGTATATACTTTTTATATTAGCAACACCAGTTTCGTTGATTGTGGTGGACATTGACAAATTCCAACCTTAATCAGTTTAAAATTGCAATTTCTCACATTACTGGTTTAAACTTAAAAATATTTATGGTTGGAAAGAAAATAAAATAATCTTTCTAAATATGTAATTTGTGTTTTTATCCATTGCGTTATTTTTTTATGGCGAGTTAAAACGTTATTTTGCTTCAAACAGCCAGAAATTCGTAATAAGTTTTTCCCCAGACTAAAATTCACACAATGATTTCTTTTGTAAAATCAAAGTGGCTTATCTTTATCAATATTCTTGAAATTTTACATTTAATTAGCACACACTTTAAAATATAAGCAGGAACTTTTTTTTTTCTTTTCCGACCTTTGGAAGGGAAAATATGATAAGCAAGTTGACAGATTTCTTCAAAAAGTATAAGATCAGCAAAAAAAAGAAGCAAAATATCACTAATAGAAGATAGTCTCAGAATTATTTTCATATATAAAATGTGACATTTTGATGTTGATTAACTGTCAGGGTTTCTTCGTCAAACTTTCAATTTTGGAAAAAAACAACTTAGAATTACGAGAAATGTAAACAAAACTTAGCACACACTGGACCGGCTTTGTGTAAAAACATGCAAATAGGTATTCTATTTCTTGTATGTAATTCAACATAAGCATTTAGAAATGTATTTTTAAGTTCAAAGTGATGTTATATATTTAAATTGATATTATATTTGTGTATACATGAAGTATCAAAATGTTGAATAATCTTGTGGTAAATTTACCCTCCCCCCTGCTATCCGTACCTCTTATTCTCTAAATAATGGCTTACAGCATAAAGATACAATTTTGAGTGCAGAATCAAAAATAACATACAATTTTACATAAGAATGCAAAGTTTCATCAAAATTGCTCCAAAAATAAAGAAATGACTAAATTTCTTGTTTTGAATTGATCCGTGATTTGACATATTTTTTAACAAAATCATGTCCACTTTTGAACCCCCAATATACATGTCTGTCTGTCTAACTATATTATTACTCAAGTCACAATTCCCTTAGTTATCAACATCACATTCTCCATGATCTTATTTAAACCTCAATTATTAATAAAATTGTTTCATATCATTAATACTGTTGACCATATCTACATACTAATAACATGCAATTGCATTTATATATACAACAAAATAGTGGTTTACAGTGTGAAATGGAAGGCTGATTTGCATATTGATATTAAAAATTTGATTTTAATAAATATATGCTTAATATTATTGGTTGTCTGGTTTTATCTTAATGAATATGAGCAAAAATCTCTGATAAATCTTAAAAGAAATCGATTAACAAGGAGAAATAACTGTCATTTTATTCTTTACTTCCTATTTTAAACTAAATAGTTAAATTAGGAAGATTTAGCAATGAAAGACGGGAGGGATTGAAGAGTAAGTTTCAGTTCTATTTTTCAATTATATACCCCCCGGTTTAAAATCTTTTTTTATCTGCATTTTTAGTTTCATTAGCCTTTCTAATTTAATATATTTCATTACATTAAAACTTAAATACTTGTATCCAGAGGAAGGTGCATATATTTGCTAGTTTGATTAATATAAAATTAGTTTCTTCTTTAATGCAACAGTTGTATTCTTTTAGAGAAATCCAGTTGTAGAAAAGAAATTGTACATTCCCATCTCAATAAAAGAAAAATATAATTGAGTAGCAGTTTTATAATTAAAAATGAATAAATCATAATTATTACAATATAGAAAAAAAGGGTTTTTACACATTATATAAGTATTTAGAAAACTGAATGTCAATAAGGATAGGTGAGATTTTATTTTTTTTCCTTTTCACTTTTTAAATTTTTTGTGTATTATTTAATATTCTATTTTGGTTTCAGAGGCCCAACCTGGCTTAAAGACTTTTGGAAGGTATGCAAAAGTTGAACTGACCCCACCAACTTTAGGAGAAATGCCAAAAGTTTCTGAAGGATTTCAAAATATTATCACTGGTGCCAAAACTGGTAAATGGAAGACCTTAACTATCAAAGTGAGTAATATATATATCTATATCTATAGCAATGTGTACCTAATATATCTGTTACAGTCTATACATATCTTTTTTTTTTTTTTTTTTTTTTTTTCTTCTTTTCCCAAGAAGATAATTTCCAGTTATGAAAGGATAATTTTAAAAATATACAAGATTACCAAAATAAAAGTTTAATAAAAAAAAGATTGACTAATTAAAAGTGATTTCTTTTTTTTTATCATAGATATCTTTTAATTGATATCTTTATAAAAATCAAACCTTTTTTCCATAAAACCTAAATCAATTGGTAATTGAAGTGAATTCTTAATTCAATAGATTTATTTGCAGAAATGCTGATAAGTACACATCCTGCGTCACTGACGCATAAAAATCTAAAAGAAGCTATTTTCCATTTTAGCATATTTAACTCTTAACATCCTATACCGCCTCATTCCACCCAGCTGGAAGTCAAATTCATTTTGCTAATCTACCCCAAACGATAGCCTTTGTTTAAATGTAATATTAAACATATTTAGAAGTCTTTGAATTAAGGGAACTAACAGGTGACTTTAAATGAAAATGCAATTTTAAGCCATTTATTCTTATTTATTCCTTATAGAAATGGGGCTCTGGGCTTAGAAAATTCTCAACAGGATGTTAAGAGTTAATTGAAACTACACTATATATTATATATTATATATATATATATATATATATATATATATAAAATGTAGGTAGGTAGGTAGGTACGCATCTTGTTTACTGATGCATAAAAATCTAAAAGGACCCCGTCAAATTGTATCCATGCATCCCAGTTTTTTTTTTTTTTTTTTTCTTCCCCCATCATTTCCAGCTTATTGGAAATGAATTACATGCTATGGGGTACAAGTTAGGGGTTAGACAGCTTTAGTTTTTGATAGATAAAAACTCTACAAATTTATTAAGATACTTTAGTTGGGACCCATGAAATTTCCAGGGACTCATTCAAATCAAATCCAAGAGTCCAGGAATGCAATAAATTAAAAATCTATCGGCCTCACTGATTCGTTTTGATAAGCCATGAAATATTTTGTAGCAAAGAAAAGTCTCTTGAAATATTAACCTTTTTCTCATCCAATATTTTCAATGTCAAGTAATTGATAAGATTTTCATTTCATGTACATCAAAGAAAAAAAAAATCCTCATAAGTAGAAATGTATCAAAATGTCCAGGGGTTAGGTAGATCAAGTCCTCAATAGGCACCCAGCTGCAAGCATTTTTCAAACGAACTGAATTTTGCTTTTCACACTAACTTCCAGTTAGTATACAAAATCAAGACGATTTTTTTGACATTAGAATTTTCATACAAACTAAAGACACATTTTTATACTAAAACTTTTTGATTTAATTAAAAAAAAAAAAAAAATCAATTTAAACTAATATTTGTTAGTTCTTTAATTTTAAAAAAAAATCTTTTTAATAAAACTTTTAACGAAAAGACACCTTTTTTATATTAATGTAGTTTTTATTAATCAGAAGAGAATGCAGATATGCTTATCTTTAGTGCAAAATTAATTTTTTCACATATGGTAACAACAGCAACATGGAAAAAATCATTTTTAAAAATTAAAATCAAAAACTATTTTAAGTATAAAAACGCCTTCTTTGGTTTGTATGAAATTCCAATGTCAAAAAAATATGTTGATTTTATTTACTAACAACTGGAAGTTAGTGGTGAAAGCAAAATTCTGTTCGTATGAAAAAATGCTCACAGCTGGATGTGCCTATTGGTGACTTGATCCAGTTTAGGTCTTAGGATTTAACAGGTTAATACTTTGTATTTTCACCTTTCTTAACTGTAAAAACAGCCTCATTTTTGTTTGCATCAGATTTGAGGATAAATGATTCTTTGAGCCTTTTTTTTTTAACTGATTTAAAAAATTGTCTTGAATTTTTTTTTTTTTTCTTTTTCCCCCTCCATAAACTAATTTTTAATATTTTGTTTCCAGAAACAAACATTTTTTTTTTCTTAATATTTATTTTCTGATGTTGGTTTTTAATTATTTTTTTCTATTTTCTTTCAGGAAGCTTGGGTGAACACATTGGTAACAGCAGAAGTTGTCTGTTGGTTCTTTCTTGGAGAGATTATTGGTCGAGGCAGCCTTGTTGGTTACAACATACCTGGTGCCTTCCATGCTTAACAGGCACAGAACCTTCGAAATGTATTATTTAGAAAGAAATACAACCTAGAGACAATTTAATAAAAAAAAAAAAAGTTTTGCTCCCACAATCCTTTTTTCTCTTTTTTAAAAATTTTTATTAACTATTGCATGTCTTCAGGAAAAGCTTTTTATTTTCAAATGAAATGTTGATCATTCTGTTGTATCACCCTTTTCTTCTCTTTTCACCATCTTATAATACGTATCTTCATGGAGGCGCGTGGTCTAATGGTTAAAGTCATAGGAAATGGACTCCTCAACCCGAGTTCAATTGCTGGACGAAGCTGTTTGAATTTCACATAGCGCTAATACCCTTGGGAAAGATATGAATCCAATTCTCCCTCCAGCTATGGTAAATAGCAGGGCAGACTGGGCTCTTTAACCCTGGCTAGGTAACCAGTCTAGGAGAACTTTGAATTCAAACCTGTTAAACTCCGCTTAAGAAATTGACCTGTGTCACATCCTGCTCGTGCGGAGGGGTTTGGTAAATATATATAATACGTATCTTCTAAGTTTGTTGATTGCAGGTTTGTTATCTGGGCAATTGGGCTGGTGTTATTATAGCCTTTATAAAAACATTGGGTATATAATAGAGAGAGGAGAGACAGATATATTAGATAGGTGGTTTTACTTAGTAACTTCTGCTAACTCATCTAGGTCGACCGCCATGTTCTCTGGTTGGGCTTACAATTAAGGGTGGGTTTTCTTCTTTCGGTTGGGCTTCTTTTAAGGGTTGGTCATTGTCTTTAATATTTAATTAACAAGACTTGTTTGTTTCTTGATCAAGCTTTTATTTTCAACCCTGCCCATAATTCCACCGCTGATGAGTTGTGAAACCCTAAGAGACATCCTCTCTGATAGTGCAGGTTCACATCTGACTAAACTAAAACTTATTCTCACATGCCCAATCTATCGCCAACCTTCTCTATCATTCATCGTGCCACGGAGGTCCTCTCTGCAGCATCCAGTATCCGTGCAGAGTTGGTCAATGTATGTCCTTGCTGGGTGGCCCACTTAGCATGTGCTGGCTTCCCCTGGAGAACATTGCTTATGAGTTCATCCTTGCTCCTCCAGCATGTCTTGTCTGTCTCACTCGGATGGTTTGTGAGATAGGTGACCGTACAGCTGCTTCCTTGTAGGGTGCTGTTTTCTACACTATCATACTTAATTTATAGTCAACTTATGTAATTATTCAATAAACAGTTAAAGATCCTTCTTTTTCTACCATTGTAGTTTTCAGATCATTTGAATTAGGAGTCATTTAATCAGCTGTTGCTTTTAAAAGAATCTTATTTCACTTTCATTTGTTAGCAGAATTATTTATTCTTACACCATCAAATAAATAGATTTACTTACCATATTTACTTTTACTATGTTTTAGTTGTGGAAAAGTCAGTGAAGAGTGGATTAACTGTGAATGGCTTGTGCGATTTGTATTATAATTTATAGTCAACTTATTAATTATGTAATGATTCAATAAACATTTTAGTTTTCAGTTCATTTCAGGTATTCCAAGGGTTGGGTTATAACCAAAATTTTACATGGACAGAATACTTAAAGAAAATTTGTTGACCATAACATTTTAATAATGTTAAGAAATAACAGGAGAAACAAAGACATGTTAATTAGTTGGTTTAATTGAGATTGCTGTGACATTGTCGTGTTAAGTGGGAAGTAGCTGGCTTATTGAGTCTTAATGGGTAATATTTGTGATGATTGTTAGTAGTATAGCATAATTATTGTGGTCTATGGGGAATTTGGGGATTAAAAATAAAACTATTTGGCTTTCTGGAGAAAGAGAGGAAAAAGAAATAAGATTAAAGTTTAGAACTCAATTGACTAATGACACCGGAACTAGTTAAAAATACAAACGGAAGTTCTAGTTTCTACGAAGGAGCGCAAGTGACCCTTCCACCCCTGGGACGGCGAACAGAAGAAGAGGAAAATCTGGCTTTTTCGGCTAGGCTTCGTGGGATGCAGATGGCGGTTTTCCGGTTCCTCGTATGGGTTTCGCATAGTAGTACCGAACATAATTTACGATAGAATAATTTGACCATACCCCCCCTCTCTCTCTCTTTTTCCTTCTCTCTGAAAAAGAACCCACGAGCCTAGAAATAAATAAACAGCCCCCTTTGTGACTATACGACTTGTGTATGTTGTTTCTGAACTAACGACGACAACTTGAACTTGGCCCTATGTTGAGTAACTGGCCGCCATCCTTGGTTCCAGTTGTAAAATAACTTAAAGTAAACAAGTAAGTAAATTAATACGTCCTTGTGGGATAGTGTCCTTTAGGTCCGACGTCCTAGATGATCCAAGTGTCAATGAGCTAAGGTTAAGAATCAGGCTAGTATGAATACAACAACAGCAGCAGCACTGCCAGTGATTGGACAATAGTAATCTTTCCCAGGTCACGTGCTTATAGGCGAGTCTATATATAGAAGTAGCTATCTGGCACACACCTTATATCACCAAAAAATTCCAACACCCTATGCAACAGTAGGAGATAATGTCATACAACAATTGCAACCTAAAATATTCACTTTTTTTTTCAAAAAAATTTTCATTTTAATTCTCTACATTTTTGAAATGAGGCTTGATAATTAGTATTATTTGGATTGAGTGAGGATTGAGAAGTGCCTACTTTGTGTTTGGTCATATTTATTACATAATCATTTGCATTAAAGATCATGTGTTGACCATGTGCCACACTTTGCTCCATGATATAAGGCAGGGATCACCAAACTTTTTTTTATAGTGGGCTGGATAATCAAGAGAATTGCTTTCAAATTTTTATCAGTCAATTTCGTTTGATGTGTTCATATTTACATATTTCAATTTTGAAAAGGCTTGCTCGCTCGCATACATTAGTTGTTCTTTTTAAAAAAACAAACAAATTGAAGTACCGTATCTGTTGTTTGGTTTGGAAGTAATTTATCTTATTCTACTTCCCTTGTTACTAAGGATACCCAACCCCTGTCCATAGCATTATCAAAATAAGAAAAGACTTTCCCAATATTATCTGACTTGTTAAATTTTATGAGAAGTAAAATAAAATGAAATTTTTTTTTTATTTTATTTTATTTTTATTTTAAGTGAATATTTTTAGGTAGCAATATTTTTGAAGTTCTCCAAACTTGTTTATATGCTGTGTTGTGTTATCTTTTGATGATTTTAAAAAAAGAAAAAACTTTCTGCAAATAAAAAAAATTTAGCAATGAAAGGAGGAATGAAGAAAAAAAATGGTATTTTATTTTTATTTTTTTGTATTTTGTGTAATGTTCTTGAAAAAGTCATTAGAAAACACAAATTGGATTTTACTAGAAGCGGCTACCTGGCATTGCCTTGCAGATTCATTATTACTGAATCGCGAGTTGGGTCCTTGCAGGATGCCCCATTAAAATCCCCATGTAAAATAGGCAATTGATCTGACTTGGTGGGGTGTCAGAAAAAGTACACATATACACTGAAAAAGAAAAATTCAAACAGACTTCCCTGTAAATACTTTATGGTGAACTCGCAGATGGCACGTGAAAGACAGGAGCCAGATCCCCCCCCCCCAAGCGTCTCTAAGACCATATTAAGACAATGCTGAAGAAATGCAACATCACACCTTCAAGTGTTGAAGATCTGGCGAGATGCGTGCTGCAAAAGGAGCTGAGTGGTTCAATATCGAGATTAGCAGGGCTGCAGAGCGGTGACGTCTTCGTCGTCATGAATCACTAAATGCAGATGGGGAATTTCCCTTGCAATCTGTGTGACCGCATCTGCAAGTCCAGAATTGGACTAACTAGCCACCATAGGGTCCACAACTGATGAACGACATGGGGTGACATCATCGTTGTCAGCGACGGATTTCTAAAAGGAAATATATTTACTTTGTAAGTATTTTATTTTCGTAGTTTCATCTGGACATACATACACACCAACTGGCATTTATTTATGGATAGATGAAAAAAAAACTGGAGACAATATACATTCGGCCATCTAAGCACCAAGCAATTGCAAAATTTAAAAAATAAAAGTTGACAGAGTGGCCTATTGCCGGTATCAGCCGGACAGTGAGGGAGTCTATCCCCTTTTTGCTAGTGCTAGACTGGGGAAATTGTTTTTGCTGAGGTGGAGTGCCACACCTAACAACATTTTTAAGTAGAATTTCAATGCTATTTCTATGTACATTTTAATTTTCAAATATTTTTGAATATAAATCAAATCTTCATAATTTTTACACAAAAAGCAAGAATGAGTGATATCTAATGTGTGTCTGTGTATATATATAAAAAGATATGAAAACACCACAAAATGCTGTTAAAGTGAAAACATTTTATAACTTAGCTGATATTGAATAATATTTCGATTTTATGAAAATCGCCATCAGAGCTTGTTTATGCTCCGTGTTAAGAGCGGAGACAAAAGTCATTTCCTTTCTTTTATATACATGTATGTATGTATGTATATATGTGTATGTATGTATGTGTATATTTTATTTTCATAGTTTCATCCGTACATACATACATACACACGAACTGCCTTTTATATATAGAGAGATATAAAGTGTAATCAACATGGTTTTGTAAAAGGGATATCAAGTCTAATATTTTGGAAAGTATTTATATACTAAATGAATGCTAGCAGGACCTGTGGATATATCACAGTATGATGATTATTACGTTTTTTTTATGTTTACTTAAGAGCTATTGTAAATTGTTCAATTTGTAAAAGAATATGATAATATTAATTTAAGTCTCCACTGTTTTTTTTTTCTTTCCTTTTTTTTTTTTTTTTTTCTTTAAGTTCAATTGAAACGTTATCACTTCCGCACGCTCACCCTCTATTTATCTCTATCTTTAAAAATGGAATGGTCCATTATCTAGCTGAGGTGACAACTCTCATAAGAAATAAGAATTCGGCAGATAAGCAACACCAGAAAATCAGGATTTATATTTTTGCATTTCATCTTAGATGATTTGGATGGTCTCATTTTAGTTGGCAACCTTCTGTTTGCTAAAGATGAAGACGTAGCGTCCATTATTTAAAAAAATTTTTTTAACTGCATCTGTGCAAGTGGCTGAACAGTCCTATTTTTGAATGGCAATCTCTGGTGCAGTGACTGCAAACAAACAGTGATGCTTGTTGGAGTTGTCTCTCCTTTCTTCTGGCTCTCTTTTCCACTCCTTTTCGTGCCTTGTTTGACTAGGGGGTGCCAGGCTGCTCATTTTCTGCACCAACCTCCTATGTGTTGGTGTTGATGTGACATGTCTTCATGCCCTTCTTGCAGACGTCTTTGAAGCGTAGGCGTGGTTGCCCTACCGGTCGAGAGCCTTTTACTAATTCACCATACAGTAGGTCTTTGGGGATGCGGCCTTTGTCCTTCCTCCTGACATGACCAAGCCAGCACAGGCGCCTCTCACAGGCTTATATGCCGAGTTGTGATGACACACTCATGTACTTCACTTCTTGCTGGGAGGGGGGTAAAATATCACTTTCATATCACATTACTTTTTCGGGAAAAATGCCTTCTAGGGAGTTGAATAGTAGCACGGCTCAATTTTCAGCAGGTTGAATTTTCAGAAGGCACCGCCTAACGTTTTTTAAGGCAGGAGGTCAGGACGCATTTATCTGATAATACCTGAAGATAGAAAAAAATAGACAAACAAATAAACAACTGATATGAAAAATATGGGTTATCCTCCCCTGACTAAGTAAGGGACCCTAGAAATAGTCAGAACAGTAAAAATAGTGGATGATGGCGAATATCCCAACTAGCAGAACAGTAAAGTTATTCAGCGAAGGAGCACGTCCCTCCTGAGAGAACAGAACCTGACAGTAGCCCCCATCACTGACTACTAGAACAAACACAGCCCCCCAACTTTGGGTAAATGAATATAGCAGCAGACACGACACTGAATGATCCCTACAACAGAATTCTTCACCCTAAAAGAACTCAACAAAGATAAGTGGGTTATTTCCTATAACTCCAACATAAAAAAGGGGAACCACTCTTGACTGATAAATTATTTATTTTCCCATTAAACTAACCCTAAACCCTAACCCCATCTTCTTTTTTCCTAGTAGATCAATAAATAAATAAATAATTCATCAGTCAAGTGGTTCCCCTTTGTTTATGTTGGAGTTATAGGAAATAACCGATAAGCGTTCATTACTTGTTACTATATATATATATATATGTGTGACTTAAAGACCACTAAAAGCATTAAGTTTTAGCAAACCTTTGCACTGCACAAATAAACCCCCTTTAAAAACACCATATTTGTCTTGTCTTTATTCCTCTCTTATGACAGAAAATCTGTTACTGACTTTTTTAAAAACTGAATTTTTGGTTAATTGCTTTTTGTCACAACTGCAATTCTTCTATTAATAATGGAGATTTGGTCTCTGTCTGTAACCGAAACTATGTCACTGCTTATATCACATTACCCAAAATTGTCAATACATAGAATAAAGAACAATCTCATATTAAAAACACTCAAAATTTGAGTATGCAAACTTAGAAGGTCCTTATTGTTTTTTAAAAAATTAAAAAAAAAATTTTTTTAAATAAATAAATACATGCCCGATATTATATATTTATATATTGTTTGTTTTATTTTAATATATATTTAAAATTATCTAACATATAGAGTTCTATGAGAAAATTATTTACAAACAAGAAATAGTCATTTTTTTTCAGTATCACGAGGTTAACTAAAAAGTTTACAAATAAACTCTCTCCCTCTTTCTCTCTTTCTCCCACTCTCTCTTTCTTTCTTTTCCTCTTTCCCTCCCTCAGTCTTTCTCTTTCTCTCACTCTGTTTCTGTCTCTCTCTCTCAAAACAGAGTTCATGTGTTTAAATAAGATAGTGCCACCTTCTTATGAAAAGGCCAGCCTCTGAAATTAGTTGACCAATTCACATCTCTCGGTAGCAATATCTCATCTACTGAAAGTGATGTCAGCATATACTTAGGCATTGACTGCTATTAACAAGTTAACTACCGTCCGATCTCCGATAAAATAAAATTAATATTCCTTCAATCTATAGGCATGTTGATACTACTATATGGCTATCTACAAATCTTATTATAATGGAGATTATGTATCTGTCTGTAACCAAAAGTACGTCACAATAGACATCACAATTTGTTTGGATATTTACGTTGTATTCTCAATTACATAGCCATTATGTAATCTTAATTAACATCTTATCTATTAATGATGTCTATTATAGTCTAGCTCAAAACAGCCCATGTTATTAATGAGTTTTAGAATCCTTCAAATTGTGTTATATATCACGAACAATTAAATGTTTACATAGTATAAAATTATATAGTGTGGATAATTTTCATACTGGTTTTAAGAAAACCAGATTTAATAAATTATTACTTGGTGTTATTGATTTCTAATATTAGTGTTAAATTCTCAAATATATTAAAAGCAATCCTATGTATAATTTTAAATAGAAATCAATTAGAATAAAACAAGAATAAGTGTAATCTTTTTATATGCGTTCGTCGTTAAGTTTCGTCAGTCTTTTTCATCTAATCTAATATTCTATCTTATTAAAACTTAAATACTTGCACCTGGAGGGTGAATGTTTTTGCTAGTGTTTATAAATGACCAGGTTATTTCCTATAAATCTAACATAAAAAAGGGGAACCTCTCTTGACTGATAAATTATTTATTGATCTACTATGAAAAAAGAAGACAGATTTAAGGTTAGTTTAATGGGAAAATAAATAAATAATGTATCAGACAAGAGTTGTTCACCTTTGTTTATGTTGGACTTATAGAAAATAACTAATGATCGTTTCCTTTTGTAATTAGTTATGAAATAAATTGATAATATTTTAAATTTACATTTCAATTTTGTCCTTAATTTATGCATTAATTGAATTTAATATTTTAAACGTGTTGCATAGCGCCTTCTTTACCGGCACTAAATAGGTATATGTTATATACTGGTCTTTTCACTAAGCCAAATCAGCATATAACATTATATACCTTTCTTTAAGTCTTACTCTGGTCGTCTATTCTTCCGTCCGGCTTTGCTATTCTGATCGTCTATCATCTATCTTGGTCTGGTATATCTTCTAAGGTCTCGTCTGGTCTTCTATTGAGGATTCCGGGTCTGGTTTCTGTTGGGGTTTCTCTTTATCAGAAGCCTTGTGTCATTGTTAGTTTTTAGTAATAAACACAAGACTTCGATTTATGTTGATGTTACTTTATTCATAAATCCCCAGACCAGACAATGTGCGCAGATCCTTACATCTTGCTAGCTCGGCTTCTAAGTTCTAACTGACTAACTGAGTTGCTTACTCCTAAAACCGGAAGGGGGCTTTCTATGGGGTTTCTGGTTCTCACGGTCTATCCCGCAAGGCAAGGTCAGAGTGAAGTCAAGCATTGTCACTCATTGTCACTCACTCTCAAGGCCATCAGCTGTACTGATCGCCATAATGATTTCTACACTACCTTAAAAATGTATTAGGGATCCAATTATTATGTAACACATGTTTTTCTATAGAGTAAAAAGGTTTTGCATTTTTTTTGACGCTATAAGTTTAAAAAAAAAAATCATCAAGCCTAAATCTTAATTCACTAATCCCCAAGCGAAATATAAAAAAAAATTGTTAATATATAATCAGAAAATATAATTCAAATGAATCTATTGAAAAAAAAAAGTGATAAAAAGATATGTATTGTTTAATTGATTAAAATATATATTTTCTCAATTTGTACATGGTAAAAATCTTGCATTGGGTGTTAAATTGTAAGGGAGATAAGCAAGAAAATAAATTACACGAGTTATCTCCCTTAAGTAACTCGTAAATTTGTATTTAGTAGTTACTTAAGGCAGATTCAGACCTGTTCTCATCATTGCAGTTTTAAACACATTTTGGCCGATAGATTCCTCAGCCTTCTTCACGTTTTCATTGTAATTAATATTTAAAGTTAATAATAAAAACAATAGATGGTTACAATATAATTCGAATGAATCTGTTAAAAAATGTATTAATTGATTAAAAATGTTTAATTGATTAAAACAAATGTTCTCAAAATCTGTACAATTTTTTTTGTAAAAAAAATCGTGCATTATCAAGTTGTAAGGGAGATAAGCAAGAAAGTAAACAACAAGAGTTATCTCCCTTACGTTAATAACTCTTAAAATTGAATTTAGGAGTTATTAAAGGAAGATTCAGATCTATTCTCATCATTGCAGTCATAAATACAACATTTTAGCCGATAAATTTTTTTCGGCCTTCTTCACCGGTTCATTGTAATTGATATTTAAAATCAATAATAATAAGAATAGACACAATATCCCGAATAATAAATAAAATAATAAAAATATTTAATTTTACAGGATCAAGAGGTGTGTATATATTCACAAAGATTTTTAAAAAAGTAGAAATTCCTAGCTTTTTAGGAGTATTGATTTTGCTTTGAGCTTTCGTGTGGTTGTTCAATACTCAAATTCAAGCTTATAACAGAAAAAATATTCTGTAATAATAATAATAATAATAATAATAATTAAATTTATTGTGTACAGTGCTCAGGTGAACCACAACTCATCAAAGTCTCATGTCTAGTAAACAGAATAATGTATTAGTGTCAGGAACATGAACAGTGTACAGTAATAATATACATGTATGTATGCGCCTGCATGCATATGTGGGTGGAGAGGGGTATCAGGTATAGTGTTAGCAGATTACAGGAAGCATGGAGGTTTTGAAAGATGCAGTGTTTCAGCAGCCTACAATGGATGCAGGCAGTTTATTTCATGCCTTGGCATGTGAAAAAATGTTTCTGAAAGTCATGTGAGCAATGCTGTTTTCTGACTTTGTAGGCATACCCACGTGTGTTAGAAACATGGAGATCAAAAAGGTGCTCAAGGTTGCTGTTGGTAAGATGATTAATGACCTTTTGAGCGTTTACCAGATCAGTTGCCAGATGCCAGAGTTTCAACGAATCCATTCCCATGGCAGCAAGACGTTCAGAATATAGCAGATGCCTGATGGAGGGTATTCGTTTGGTTGCATGTCTCTATACAGTTTCTAGGAGGTTAATGTTCTGAGCAAGATAGGGGTTCCAGACTGGTGATGCAAATTCCAAGTGTGGCCGCACCATAGCTTTATACAACTTTAAATAGATAGCCAGTGAGCGGATGACAAAGGTCTTGCTAAGTGACGCCATGACACCCTCGGCCTTCTTAACAACTTTATGAGAAAGGATTGAAGACAAGACTAATATTATGTGTTTAAAAGGGGTTTATTACAGAGCAGTGTGATGGGTTTGCTAAAACTTAAAGCTTTTAGCGGTCTTTGAGTCACATTCATATATATATATAGTAACAAGTAATGCACTTATCTTTGTTGAGTTCTTTTAGGGTGAAGAATTCTATCGTTGGTTTGTTCGTAGTCACATCTGTGTCTGTTCTAGTAGTCAGCACTGGTGGCTGCTGTCAGGTTCTGTTCTCTCAGCTCGGATGTGGTCCGTCTCTTAAAACCTTCACTGTTCTCCCTGGAGAGATATGTTATCTCTCCGACTACTGTTGCTGTTTCGTTGGGATGCCCGGCTTCGTCCACTACAGCAGTGGACGAAGCCGGGCATACTGTTCTAATGATTTTGGGCCCTGCTAGTCCTACTTCCAGTACAAAGTCAGGGGAAGGTAACCCATATTTTCCAAACTTGATTTACTTTTTAATGCCATTTTCTTTGTTATGTTGCTAAACATTCTTTGCAAATGTTGAATGGATAAAAATTGTTTATTGGAGTGCCGACACGTGTTTCTACCGAGAGATTGTCCTTGTACACATTGTATTCTATTTATTATTATTTTAGATACAAAATAAAATAAAATAATAATTATAGAAAAAATATTATAAATTTTTTTTTAAGTATACAGAAGAACGGCTGTCATTAAGGCAAGATATTTGTTATTTGAGAATATATTTCTATTATTATTATTTTATTTTATTTTGTTCCTGTTTTGGTAATTATACTTGTCCTAAACAAAATGACATTACTTTTTGACTCACCCTCGTATATATATATATATATATATATATATATATATATATATATATATGTGAGAGAAAAATGGAAAATATCACATCCATGTTTGATTTGGTTTGGATCTTCTAAAATAAGAAACAACTCTAATTAAATCTTGTGTAATTAACTAAAATCAAATGACAACACAAAATGTCCCAGTATCAGAAGATCCAGCCCAGATTAAAAAAAGCATCTGCCAGCCCAGATTAGAAGGAGATGAGAGAACAGCCATCTAAGACTCAGAAGCTAAGAAGAAGCTAAGTATCCTAGATAAGTATATTTGTATACAACCATGGGTATGCAGGTATACTCTACAATATATGCTGATACATATATATATATATATAAAGGTATGGTTATATAACATGAATTTTATAACACACGCTCTACAAAAAAAATCTTATTATTATGGAGATTCAGTGTTTGTCTGTAGCCAAAACTAAATTACTGCTTATGACACAATACCCTCAGGATTTGCATAAGTTTATCAATTTGTATTTAATTTATTGTCAAAATCATTAATACATAGAATAAACCTTATTCATTAACAATGTCTCTATGAAAAT
Source organism: Doryteuthis pealeii (assembly GCA_023376005.1). Classification (NCBI taxonomy): domain Eukaryota; kingdom Metazoa; phylum Mollusca; class Cephalopoda; order Myopsida; family Loliginidae; genus Doryteuthis; species Doryteuthis pealeii. The sequence goes on from CM042139.1 coordinate 17,256,962, forward strand.
CAGTTATATTTGCCTCAAAACAGCCCATGTTATTAGTGCATTTAAATTCCTGCAATGTGTATTATATATCACTAAGAAATAAAGGTTTATATAATATATGGTGTGGTTACTTTGCATACTGGTTTTAACAAAATCGGGTTTAATAAATGATTACTTGATGTTATTGATCTTTAATATTATTGTTTTATTCTCCAACATATTAAAATCAATCTTATCAACGATTTTATGTAGAAACCAATTTAAATTGAATAAATGTAATCTTTTTATATGTGTTCTTATTTAATTCCTTTAGTCTTTCTAATTTAATATATTTCATTACATTAAAACTTAAATACTTATGTCCGAAGGGCACATATTCTTGCTAGTACAGATAATATAGTAGTTTATATATTTACCAAACCCCTCCACATGAGCAGGATGTGATACAAGGTCAATTTCTTAAGTGGAGTTTAACAGGTTTAAATTCAGAGTTTTCCTTCTCCTAGACTGGTTACCTAACCAAGGTTAAAGAGCCCAGTTTCACCCTATTTTACCCATAGCTGAAGAGAGAATAGTTGGATTCTTACCTTTCCCAAGGGTATTAGCGCTATGTGAAATGCAACCAGCCTCGTCTAGGATTTGAACTCCTATTGTCGTGTCTATTATGGTAGCCATTACACCACCATGCATAGTTTATATATTGCTGTATCTTTATGTTACTTGTGAGAAGATATTAATTTTGGAAACAGAAGCTTTTAAATAATTCTACTGAGTAGACATTGTTCAGCTACAAACTCATTTTCTCTAACAAAATCAGAAATAATACAAAATATCACATGATCAAATCCATTTTATTTTCTATTATATCCTCTTCTGATAAGTCTTCTTTTTTTTCTCTTTCTTCTCTTATATATTCCTTTTTCTTTCTTTCTTTCTTTCTTTCTTTCTTCTAATTTTTCAAAAATAATAATCTACTAAGACTACCAGCAATTTTTCACGCTCAGAATTGCGGAGACATGGAATAAACTGCCTGCATCTGTTGTAGGCTGCTGGAGCACTGAATCTTTCAAAGCCTCCATGCTTCCTGTAGTCTGCCAACACTATACCTGATGCCACTCTCCACATACACATGCACACACATACATGCATATTACTACTGTGAACTGTTCATGTTACTGACACAATATTATTCTGTGTACTTGACATGAGACTTTGATGAGTTGTGGTGCAACTGAGCACTGTACACAATAAATTTCATTATTATTATTTTAAATTGCTGACTTTTGTTTATGAATCCATTAACAAAATATCACCGACTTGTTTTCACAATTTCTTTTCTCTCAGTTCTTCTGTTCATCAATATCAAACTCGGCAATCATCTGGTGGATGTTTATTTTTGCTTCAATGGAATAGTCAGCTTTATGGAATAAAATCAATTCGCTATCATGGTGCAAAACTATGGAATACATTACCCATGGACATTAAAAATTCTCCAACTAAATACTCATTTAAAAAGAAACTAATAAAACACTTAATAATTTCAAATAACATTATGTAGAGATCGTCTTCCGTGTTTAAAGTAATTATTATTACAGTATTTGCTGCTATCTCTTTTTTTTGTGATTTGAAATATTACACATGTTAAATTGATATTTAAGTTAATTTGATTATCATTAGAAATGTTTTTATTTTTATTTTTGAACTTTAAGGGGCTCTCTTCTCATTAGTTAAACTACTTAGAGAGCTCCACCTAGCAAATGTAATATACTAATTTTCGTGAATGTAATTACACTACCTTTTCGTGAATGTAATATACAAATTTTTCATGAATGTAATACTAATTTTTATGGATGTAATATACTAATATTCATGAATTTGGTTGTAATTCTATCTATCTGTAAATAAAAAATATTTCTTCTTCTTCTTCTTCTTCTTCTTCTTCAATTTTTTTTCATTCTTTTTTCTTTCTTCTTCCTTGAACATTTTCCTCTTCAACTCTTTCATTCTTAAATGTTCATCTTTCTTCTTTTTTCTTTAGTCTATTTTTTTTCTTTTCATTTTTTTCTTTTTTATTTCATTCATTATTCGTTTTTTCTTCTTATATTCTTTAAAACTCTTAACATCCTATACTGCCTCATTCCACTTGGCCAGAAGTCACATTTCCTGATCTACCCTAAATGATAGCCTTTGTTTAAATGTAATATTAAACATATTTAGAAGTCTTTGATTTAAGGGAAATATCTCAGGTAACTTTAAATGAAAAGCCATTTTTTTTATAAATCCTTATAGGAATGGGGCTCTGTACTTGGAAAATTCTGAACAGGATGTTAAGAGTTAATCATTTCTTTTTTGCTTTTTCGCTCTTTCTTTCTACTCTCTTCTTTCAATTTATTTCAGCTTCCTTTCTTTCTTTCATTCTTTTCTTTTTTAGGCTTATAAAAAACAAAACATTGTATATAAATTCTTTTAAAAACTTTGTAAAAAAATCCTGATCATGACAAAAAGAAAAGAAAGATTGAAAGACAAAGTTGGTGAAAAAATATCGCAATTCAAAGAATAAATTAGGATGTTTTAAATTTTAAGAAATTGAATACTAAAGATGCGTTAAACAAAAAAAAAAGAAGAAAATGGGACGAGAGAGAAAGAGTAGATAGATTGATAGATAGATAGATATGAGCATGAAATAGATAGATAGAAAGATATTAAGAACCATTTAAAAAGGAATAACACAAAAGAAATATTCATATTTTCATCACTTATGTTTATCCCCCCCTCTCTCTCTATCTATCTATCTATCTCTCTCTCTTCTCTCTCTCTCTCTCTCTCTCTATATATATATATATATATATATATATATATATATATATATATATATATATCAGTAAAAAATAACAGATTTAGATTTTTAGCATTATAGACTATTTCAGGGAACCAAGAGAAATTGTCTAATATCTCCCATCATCAAATGCAAAAATTTTTTTGCATCTGATGATGGGAGATAGACAATTTCTCTTGGTTCCCTGAAATAGTCTATAATGCTAAAAATCTAAATCGTCTGTTATTTTTTACTTATATATATATATATATATAGAGAGAGAGAGAGAGAGATTAAATTTCAGGAAGAATTAAAGAAATATCAGTCTAGCTATATAAAGTAACCGAAAACATCCACTCAATCCCCTGATGAAGGTGTTAGAGTAACACCGAAACCGTGGTCGGGAAATAACTTCTTCTACGACTATATACATATATATATATATGTGTGTGTGTATGTGTTGGCATGGATAGAGCAATGTAGTGAATAAATAAAGGAAAAAACTTTAAATTCTCTTCATGTAAAAATTTATTTCAACTGCAGAAATGCATCACCATCAGACATTTGCAAAACTGCTGTTGGAATAGATAATTACATGAAGAGAATTTAAAGTTTTTTCTTCATTTATTCAATATATATATATATATATATATATATATATATATATTTCATTACATTAATATATTACATTCATAAATAATTTTTCTATTTTTTCATAAATAATTTTTATGATTTTTAATAATTATAATCTTTATAATAATTTATAATTAATTATTATTATCTTATTTTATTTTGTATTTTAAAATAATAATAAAGAGAATACAATGTGTACAAGGAAAAACTCTTGGTCGAAACATGTGTTGGCACCACAGTAGATAATTTTTATCCATTCAACATTTTCTTTCCTTTATTTATTTTTTCAACATAATTGTTGGATTCACTTCCATTTTTTCCACTTACACACACACACACACACACACACACACATATATATATCTCACACACACACACACACACACACATATATATATATATATATAAAACACACACACACACACACATATATATATATATAAAACATACACACGCACACACACACACACACACACACACATATATATATATATATATCTGCACACACACACACATATATATATATATATAAAACACACACACACACACACATATATAAAACATACATACACACACACACACACATATATATATGCACACACACACACACACACACACACATATATATATATAAAACATACACACACACACACACACACAGACACACACACACATACATATATATATAAAACATACACATACACACACACACACTCACATATACATATATATGCACACACACACATATATATATATCTGCACATACATACACACACATATATATATAAAACACACACACACACACACATATATATATGATGACTCCATCTATTTAATTAGACTGTGGGTCCACCCATGAGAACTGATTTGAATGTGGAACAATGTCTGTTGTGACTGAACCAGCCAATTTCCAAGTGGTAGTCCCTGGGACAGCTGCTCTATTTGAAAACTAATGACGACAGCTGGATGGCCGTTGCAGTAGCTTTTCGTCTTTCCTTTCTATCTGACCACAAATAAATACTTTTCCTCCGCTGATGATACCCACATGTACACACGCCAGTGCCATTTCTTTCCAAGTGTCAATTCTGATATCAGCTGACTTCAAGTTACATCTACAGATATCTATACAGTAAGATTGGGACCCCACAGAAATCTCCTTAAACAAGAATCTTTGGGGATGTGGCCATTCTGTGTGGGGTAAACATGACCAAGTCAGCACAGTCATTGCTGCGTGATGGGGGCCTACATGACTGGCATGTTGTAACTTTATGGCTCTCATTTTGGAATAGAGTGATGATGTGTCATATCTTCTATTAATAATGGAGATTCGGTCTCTATTTGTCTGTAACCAAAGCTACATCACTCAGGGCTGGACATTAATGCTGTCCCGTCATCCCGGGGATGATAAAAATTACATCCGGGACGATCAATTCGTCATCCAGGATAGTTTGCCAGGGACGGTAAGAATTTTTCCTAAAAGTTTGTACTACATTCCAATATTGGCCGTCCAGTGATTGCCCGAATGCTGACCTCAAAATGAGGCTACGGCACCGCAGGTCTATTCTCAAAGCCATGTAATGAATAATGGTGGAGGGAGATAGTTTAAAAGGACCGAATTATGTACTACTAACCCTACTCAGGGTAACTTAAAGTAAAAAAGTATTTTTTAAAACTCAAAACACACTAGAAAATGGATTTTTTGTCCAAATATCCAGAATTATCACTGCTTCAGCTTTTCTTAATGTTTTATTACATGTTATTATGCTACTGATGACTGACAAGTATAGATGATGCTAATGAATTAAACAAAAATATTTTAATTTCGGGATGGTCGGAACCCCATTCGGGACAGTTGATAATTTTTGTTCGGGACGGTCATGAAAAAAGTTAGTGTCGGGGCCTGACATCACTGCTTACATCACAATCACCGAAGTCGTCAATACACAGAATAAAGAACAATTATTACTAATAAAATAAATAAAAGCTATTCCTTATAGTATTATCTGCATTATTCGGACTATTGTCCTCATCTTCATTGTTATCTGTACAACGTTTCGGCCGATGTGCCCTCCGACCTTCTTCAGGTATGGTTGGATTTTATGCCATATCAACCCTTGTTGGGTTATTTTATCCTAAGACATTTTTGTTTCATTCATTCTTGTTGGGTATTCAGTTTTTTTAAAGACTTATTTTCTAAAACACGTTTTTTAAAAAAACTATTTTCTTAATCTATTTAACCCATAGATGGGACCCTAATAGGCACTACCACTCTGGGTCAGGGTGGACCTGGGAATAATGGTAAGGAAGGGGTACACCACTCTCCCCAGAGCTCCAGAGATAGAACTTCACCTCTAGATGTAGTTTAACGTCATACTGAGGTCACTAGGACCTGCAGCCTCCACCTTCTAGCACATATATGTTAAATAAGGTTGGGGCTTGCCATAAGGGCAATAGGGTTGGGACAATCATATGGGTGCTAGAGATTGATGTGATCAACTAATTGATCAGAGCGGGCCTTTCTGACCATCCGTGTAGCCTAAGTAAGGGCCAAAGTGGAGTGTTGCATGTCATGGACTGCTCATCAGAGATAGATAGATAAGAATATTCCCACACTCCATACGCCCCAGAGCTCCAGAATTAGAACCTCACCACTAGATAAATTTTTACTCCCGACACTAAGACCCTCAGCCACCGCCTTCTAGAACATATATGATAAAATGGGTTGCAGGTTTGCCATAAGAGCAATACAATCAGGACAATCATATATATATATACCAACTCCTCCGCACGAGCAGGATGCGACACAAGGTCAATTTCTTAAGCGGAGTTTAACAGGTTTGAATTCAGAGTTTTCCTTCTCCTAGACTGGTTACCAAGCCATGGTTAAAGAGTCCAGTCTGCCCTGTTATTTACCCATAGCTGGAGGGAGAATTGGATTCATACCTTTCCCAAGGGTATTAGCACCATGTGAAATTCCAATAGCTTCGTCCAGGAATTGAACTCGCGTTGACGAGTCCATTTCCTACGACTCTAACCATTAGACCACGCGCCTCCAGGACAATCATATAGCCTTGATGAGAGTCATACCTTTCTTCTTCCAGTTTCTTCTGTTCTATTCAGTTATGGCATTCACCTTGGGTCAATTGAGCCAGCTCCAACCAATGAATTGACTTGTGGTGAATTTCTAAAGTTTTTAAATGCCATCGTTGGTCAGTTGAAAAGGGCTTAGAGAAAGTTCTATGTTATGGAATCCTTTGATAAGTGTATAAGTCTTATCCTGCGTATTGGTAAAGGTCCACTGATTTAATCCTATGTCCGTCGTCAAAGAATGTCAGTGTAATTATGACCAGTAGGGTCGGTTAAGTATTGTATTAACCTCAGAGTACAGCCAGTGATTGGCCAAGAGTTAGATCACATTATTCTGGCCTAGTCTGTAAATATAGGCGAGGATCTAGCACACACCTTATATACCAAATTTTCGCGTGGTATAAAGGTTAAAGTCATGGGAAATGGACTCAACACCCTGAGTTCAAATCCTGGATGTGGTAATTGCATTTCACTTAGCGCTAATACCCTTGGGAAAGGTATGAATCCTACTCTCCCTCCAGCTATGGGTAAATTGTAGGGCAGACTGGGCTCTTTAACGATAGTTAGGCAACCTGTCTAGGAGAAGGAAAACTCTGAATTCAAACCTGATAAACTCCGCTTAAGAAATTGACCTTGTGTCACATCCTGCTCATGTGGAGGGGTTGGTAAATATACATATATACCAAATTTTCTCAACAGAATTCATGGAAGGAGTAACAAGGGAATATGAAATTCACAAGTGGTCCCCAAAATCCACATGCATATCCTGGTCTGAGGAACGAGATGCCCTTGTTTGCTGCAGATTTTATATAGATGCAATGACAAGTACACCAAAAGCTGTTGATTCCAGACAATGATGGAGAAACCCTTTGGATTTTTGCCAGAGCCCCTTTGGCTGGGTTGTGGCCCTAATGCTACTGGGTACCAGACCTGTCTGCCTTGGGTGACTCTCCCAGGAACTTAAGTTCCTGATAGCATAGCTCTGACACTACCAAGTTTACATGGCCCTGTTAGACAATGTTTATGGTGCTTGTAGATTGTTACATGCCCATTGCTATATATATATATATATATATATATATATATATATATATACATATATATATATATATATATATATATGAGTTAAGAGTAAGGAAATGAATCCGACGGTATATGTATAGATAAAAGGGTATGAAAACACACAATGCTGTTAAAATGAAATGATATAAAATATTTTCATTTTAACAGCATTGTGTGTTTTCATAGCCTTTTATCTATCTATCTATCTATATATACATACATATATATATATACATGCGGTCAGTCTGAGTTCGACCCTACCCAAGGATAGTTGTGTCTAGCCACACTGAAGAGGCATGATATGCCGAAACACGTGTCTGTGGATGACTTATTAATATATGCTCCCATAAATTTGGTAATGAGCTCTCTAATTGGTAATTTAAATTAACTCTCACTACTAAGCAAATAAGCAATGATCATTTCTCCATTAAATTTGATCTCTCAGTGACCGAAAGATACATACATTCCTATGTATTTAATAGTTTAAAAACACCAGTCCCCGCATCAGCTGTCAGTGGGCGAGGGGATAAGATATCGGACTAACATGCGGTCAGTCTGAGTTCGACCCTACCCAAGGATAGTTGTGTCTAGCCACACTGAAGAGGCATGATATGCCGAAACACATGTCTGTGGATGACTTATTAATATATATATATACATATATATATATATATATATATATATATATATGTATGAGTTAAGAGTAAGGAAATGAATCCGACGGTATATGTATAGATAAAAGGGTATGAAAACACACAATGCTGTTAAAATGAAATGATATAAAATATTTTCATTTTAACAGCATTGTGTGTTTTCATACCCTTTTATCTATCTATCTATCTATCTATATATATATATATATATATATATATATTCGCTCCTGGCTAGAAGTAGTTGCTAAGTCTAGCCACACTGATGAGACGTAAATGTTGAAAGACGGTGTCTGTGGATGACTATTATATGCTCCCAAAACCTGGTAGAGCTCTCTGGAGTGGACTTTAATTGAACTTTCACCGTTAGCGCAAAGCAATACTTGTCTGTTGTTCACAGATTTGAGTTCTTTGGTGATTGTCATATATATATATACCAATGTATGTATTTATCAGTTAAGTGTTTGCCTCTTACTGGCAGGTGCTGACGGTAGAGGGGTAAGGAGTCAGACTGATGAAAAGTAAGTCAGGTTTTGCTAGTAGTTGCTAAGTCTAGCCACACCGATGAGACATAAACATCAAAACAAGGTGTCTTTGGATGACTATATATATATATATATATGTTAATAAATAAATAAATGTTTTAGTTTAAATTCATTTTCATTGAAACAATTTTGCTACCATTGGTTTCTTGCTGTGTAGCAGTCATCAGGCAACGAAAGTGTTTTGAAAATGATATAAATGATATAAATATGGTCAAATGTGAGCATTTGGTTAACTGTATTATATTTAAATATATTAGCAAATATATGCACCCTCCGGGTGCAAGTATTTAAGTTTTAATATAATAAAATATCATATTAAATTAGAAAGGCTAATGAAACTAAATAAGAATGCAGAAAAAAAAATTGGAACAGAGGGGGTATGATTAAAAAATAGAACAACTTTGAAACTAACTCTTCCATCATTTTCTGTTACTCCCGTCTTTCATTGGTAAATTTTCCTAATTTAACTATTTAGTTTAAATAGGAAGTAAAGAATAATATTACAGTTATTTCATCTTGTTAATGGATTTCTTTTAAGATTTATTGAAGAGATTTTTGGTCATATTCATCAAGATAAAACCAAACAATTAAAAATTAATAATACTAAGCATATATTTATTAAAATCAAATTTTTAAGATCAATATGCAAATTAGCCTTCCCATTCACACTGTAAACCGCTATTTTGTTGTATATATAAATACAATTGCATGTTATTAGCGTGTAGATATGGTCAACAGCCTTAATGATGTAAAACAATTTTGTTAATAATTGAGGTTTAGATAAAAATAAAATCATGGAGAATGTGATGTAAATAACAAAGGGAATTGTGACTTGTATAGTAATATAGTTTCGGTTACAGACGAACAAACACACAATCTCCATTATAATAAGATATCATTTGCATAATTTTCAAAACACATCCGTTGCCTGATGACTGCCACAGAGCAAGAAACCAATGGTAGCAAAATTGTTTCAATGCAAATAAATATAAACCAAAACATTTATTTATTTATTTATCTATTAATGCTCTATCACAGATATTGAGCATTCTTCTAATAACACTGTACGTTGGATTACTACTGCTTCTTCAAGTATAATAGTGCCAACCACACACACACACACACATATATATATATATATATATATATATATATATATAAATGTAAGGTAATTCAAATGACTAGTTGTAAGGGAAGATTCTATTTGGGGTCTTCAAGATCTCACTGTATAACCATACTGTATGCTCCTGTAGATGCAAACATATATTCATACAAGGATTTTTATGAATCCCTAAAGAGAGCTCAATGTATAATAATCAATAAATTAGATTATATACAGAGCAATATTTAACTTTCAAAGAAAGAAGAACTTAACAAACCATCATTCCGTAATAAATTTATTTCGACCAGAAACTCAAAAGATTTTTCTAAATTTTTATAAAATTAAAAAAAAAATTCTTAAGAGCCTAGCCTCATCAGACGGATTTTACAAAAATAATGGGATTCACTGAAAAAAACAACATATATATATATATATATATATATATATATATATATGTTGAAAAAAGAGATAAAGGAAAGAAAGTATAGAATGGATAAAATAGGATATTTTAATCAATTTTACTTACACGTGTTTCGGTCAGGAGTTTATCCATGTGTACATTATTCAATCTATTATTATTTTTAAATAACCAAATGAAATGAAATAATAATAATAGAAAAAATATAGAAATGTTCTGCACACAAAGAAGTATCGACCTTCCTCAGAGTAAATCCTTATTTTTTTAAATGAAATTCGTTGGAAAGCGGAGAATTTTTGAAATGTTGAACATTACAGAAATTCTCCGAAGGTCGAATCTTCTTTGTCTGCGGAACATTTCTACATTTTTTCTATTATTATTATTTCATTTCATTTGGTTATTTAAAAATAATAATAGTTTGAATAATGTACACATGGATAAACTTCTGACCGAAACACATGTAAGTAAAATTGATTAAAATATCCTATTTTATCCATTCAATACTTTCTTTCTTTTATTTATTTTTTCAACATATTGTTGGATTCACTTCCATTTTCATTTTACACACACACACACACACACACACACACACATACACACACACACATGTATATATATATATATAGCGTTCCTCAACTTCTTAAACAACAGATGATTACAATATCGCCGTGGGATAAGTACTATAAAAAAACACCTAGTACTTTCAATAACTCTGAAGATGGAATTTTACTTCCGAAAATATTTAGTTTTGAAAAAAAAAAAAAAGTTAAATAAATTCAACACATATTGCATTGTAAATTGCCTTCAAAATCTTTATATTACATATATATATTGCTGAATATATAAGCCCTGTATACTCTAATCTTGATGGCTGTGATAGACATGTTGTTATTAGAGAATATCCACATGACAATGTGCCTTTACGCAACCAGATATTCTTTGTTTTGGAACCAGTTATATAATAACAAAATGTGAGAACAAGGGAAGGGGTTTATCACAAGAAAGTGTTTTTAAAGGTACAGTAATATTAGAATATACAAATAACCTTCTGCCTGGCAATCCAGACAGGGGGTCCCATGGTGATCCCTACACCTGAAAAGGAGTGGCTCTATCATAAGAGTCACTTTTTTGGGGGGCGGGTGTGACTTCTACTAACACCTATTACACATAAGGTGAAGTGCTCAAAAATTACCTAATAACCTGCAGCTCCTCCCTTTCACCTAAATAACAGTGGCAATGTGATATCCCAAGGAGTCTATGAAGTATTGGAGCTGTTGCATTGATAGAACAGTTATTTTCTATAAGTCTAACATAAACAAAGGAGAACCACTCTTGACTGATAAATTATTTATTTTCCCATTAAACTAAACTTAAACCCTAAACCCTAAACCTAAGCCTAACCCTAAACCTTAACCCTAACCCTAACCCTGTCTTCTTTTTTCCTAGTAGATCAATAAATAAATAAATAATTTATCATTTAAGAGTGGTTCCCCTTTATTTATATTAGACTTATAGGAAATAACCGCTAGAACTATTGAGGAATATTCCAGGACTGTTCATAATTTAATTTGTTTTTCTTGGGTGTGGCTGCAGAGAATTTATTGAAGGTTGGTGGGTTGGATTTTACGGCATGTCAACCCTTGTTGGGTTATTTTATGCCAAAAACGTTTTGTTTTAGCAATTCTTGATGGGTATTCAAATTTTTTTGATTCAAACTCAATTTTTTTAAAGCAATTTTCAAACTCATTTTTTTTTCTCTTTAACCCATAGATAGGACCCTAACATGTATTACCACTCCGGGTCAGAGTGGACCTAGAAGTAATGGCAATGAAGGGGTACTCCACACTCTCCAGGGTGGAGCCTCACCACTAGATGCAGTTTAACGTCGTACCCAGGACACTATAAGACCCTCAGACACTGCTTTCTAGCACATATATGATAAAAATAACTTTGCGCTAATACCCTTGGGAAAGGTATGAATACTCTCCCTCCTGCTATGGATAAATAGTAGGGCAGACTGGACTCTTTAACGTTTGTTAGGCAACCAGTCTACGAGAAGGAAAACTCTGAATTTAAACCTGTTAAACTCCGCTTAAGAAATTGAACTTGTGTCACATCCTGCTCGTGCGGAGGGGTTGGTATATATATATATATATATATATATATATATACGCCAACTGTCCTTTATATATGTATAGATTAGTTAATTTAGGTAATATATATATGATAAAAAGGATTGAGAGTTGCCATGAGGCAATAGGGTTGGGACAATCATATAGGTGCTAGGGCTTGGGGTGACCAGCTGGCTGTTTAACAAAAAAAAAAAAAAAAAAAAAAAATAATGAAAAAAAGGCCAACAATATTTATTTAATTTGCTGTTTAAATCAAGGGGGACAACTTCTCGTGATCTTGTTACACAACCAACCAAACAAATCATAACTGCCACAGCTACACTGCCACAGCTACACTACCTCTTTATGTACGTCCCTCAACTAAGTCGGGGGATGGCAAAGTCATTCAGTCTATAACTGTCTCTAATTCTTTGACACTTCTGTATATATATATATATATATATATATATATATATATATATATATGAGCGCTTAAGTTGTTTAGTCTATAAGAAATGTGAAAGAAATGCACATAAAAGTAAATCCCAAGAATTTTAAGAAAGGAAAATAACAAAAACAGATGCAAATACTTCTTAAGTAAAAAGCAAATCTTAAATCAATGTTTAGTGACAGAATTCACGAAATAAACGTCGAGTTTGGCTAATTATTCTTACCAAATTACAGCTCAGTTGGGAAATGGTCTTGTAAACATGTGGGCCAAATGCAGTTTATGCACATAGCATATACAGTTCACTAATATATATATATATATATATATATATATATATATATATATATATATATATATATATATATATATATATATATATATATATATATATATATATATGTGAACATATATATATATATATATATGTGTGAACATATATATATATATATAACATATATATATATGTGCACATATATATATATGTGCACATATATATGCATATACACATATATGTGCACATATATATATATACATATATATATATATATATATGTGCACACATATATATATATATACATATATATGTACATATATATATGTACATACACACACATACATATATATATATATATATGCGCACATATATATATATATATATATATACATATATATACATATATATATATATATATATATATATATATATATATATATAGGATTGTGAGGGATGGCAGCGATCTGTAAAGATTATGCTATTGCTATATGTACATATATATATGTATGTATATATATATGTGTGTGTGTATGTATGTATATATATGTATATATATATATAAATGTATATATATATATTTATATATGCATATATATATGTATATACATATACATATGTATATATATATATTCATATATGTATATACATATACATATGTATATATATATTCATATATATATATGTACATATATATATGCATATATATATATATATATATATACGTACATATATATATATATATATATATATGCACATATATATGTACATATATATATATATATATATATATATATATATATATATATATATATATATATATATATATATATATATATAAGTAGTTGGTGCATTGCCAGTCTCTTTTGATTTGTGAATTTGTACTTGTAATTTGAAATGGATAAACAAATAGTCATCTATAAATTATCTTTTTTCTTCTTCCCTTTTCTAATGTCAGAATAATTGTTAGTTTTGCTTTCGTTTAATTTGGTTTCTTTGTTTAATGCTATATCAAGCTTCATGGCACGTGGTATAATGGTTAGACTCATAGAAAATGGATTCGTCGATCTGAGTTCAAATCAAAGGATGAGGCTGTTTGCATTTCACATAGCACTAATACCCTTGGAAAAGGTATGCATTCAACTACTCACCCTCCACCTATGGGTAAATAGTAAGGCAGATTGGGCTCTTTAACGTTGGTGAGGTAACTAGTCTGGCAGGAGGAAAACTCTGAATTAAAACCTGTTAAACTCTGCTTAAGAAATTGACCTTTTGTCACATCCTGCTTGTGCGGAGGGCTTGGTAAATATACAAGGCGTGTCAAAAAAGTATCGAGATTGAAGCTGTATTTACCAAGATAGGAATGAACAATAAATGTAACGTTAATTTTTTTCAGAATACAAAATGTATCAAAAAAGTACCAAGTTTAAAGCTGTATTTACCAAGATAGAAATGAAGAATGAATTGAATATTAATTTTTCAGAATACTTGAGTATAGATTAGGAGGAAACAGCACATTGGACTTAAGGACTATCCGAGGATTGATGGCATTAAAGCAACGATGGACAGACTTTTTGATTTTGTCTAACAGAGGAATGGAAGATTTGCCCAGCCAAGGAAGTCTTGAACAGCGTCTATTTTTTTACATAGGGATTTAAATGGGGCATCCCACGAGGATTCAAATCACGATTCAGTAATAATTGACCTGCAGGACTAACTTAAAAAATCCCCCCTACCCAGGCGACGCCGGGTAGCCGCTGCTAGTATATATATAAAGGGCAGTTGTGTGTGTGTGTATGTCCGGAGGAAACTTTGAAAATAAAACAATTAACGACAAAGTAAATATATATCACCAGAGCTTGGTTTTTGAGTCTCACAGATCCATTATGACTGAATAGCGAGTTTCATCCTTGCTGGATGCCCCATGCTCATAACCTTGTTTCACATCCTCCCCGTGGTGAACAGGTTGAATAAAAAGGGTGACCCATTGTGGTGCAATGGTTAGCAAACTAGTCTCGCAGATCCATTTCTACTGAATAGCAAATTTGTTTTTTGTTGGATGCCCCATACTTGCAACCTTGTGTCAGATCCTATAGTAGTGAATGGGTTCGGTAAATGCCTATCAACCTTCACTGATGCCAAAGCCATCCTTGTAGAAGAACAGCAGTGGTATTATTTAACCCACTGCTAAAGGTGAGGGGGTTCATACCTTTCCCAAGGGTATTAGTCCAAAAGTGAATGTAATTGTGCGACTGGAGTTTGAATTCGCTAATTACAATGCTGCAGTTCAGCATGTTAACCACTAAGCAACATGGACTCCAATTGAAATAACAGTATCATATATTTCCCTTTTTACAGGACTGTATTAGTTAGTGACAACATCTATCTATCTATCTATCTATCGATCTATCTATCTATCTATAAAGGACGTCTATCTATACATATATAAAAGGGCAGTTGTGTGTATATGAATGTCCGGGGGAAACTTTGAAAATATAACAATTAACAACAAAGTAAATATATATACACATTAAATATCACCAGGGCTTGGTTTTTGAGCAAAAATAATAGATTCAATTTATATTCGGGAGGATGATTAAAAAATAAAATTCAAATGATAATAGCATGGATTTTTTTTTTCATTTAATATTTTAGATAGTAGACATTAACATTTCTTTTCAGAGTAGCTAGATCAATACAAGGTCTATTTTTTTACATAAGGATTTAAATGGGGCATCCCACGAGGATTCAGCTCACGATTCACTAATAATGGATATGCGGGACTAACTTAAAAAATCCCCCCTACCCAGGCAACGCCGGATGGCCGCTGCTAGTATATATATAAAGGGCAGTTGTCTGAATCTGTATGTCCGGAGGAAACTTTGAAAATAAAAACAATTAACGACAAAAATAAAACAATTAACGACAAAATAAATATATATACACATTAAATATCACCAAGCCTCGGTTTTTGAGCAAAAATAATGAAGATTTTATTTATATTCGTGATTTTTTTATGCATTGAACATTTTAAATAGGAGACATTAATTTTTCTTTCAGATTGGCTGGATTAACGCAACGTCATTTTACTTAAGGATTTTAATGGGGCATCCTGTGAGGATTCAACTCGCAATTCAATAATAATTGATCTGCGAGACCCTCTTTTTACCCCCTTCTACCTAGGCGATGCCGGGCAGCCGCTTCTAGTTTAACATAAAGTGTTGGGAAGTATCAAGTCTACAAAAAGGTTGTGATTAAATTTAGTAGCTAAATTATTCATTCAGAAAGCCAGTAAATATACCAAGCAAAGCAACTATTCTGGTTGTTAAGTGAACATCTTGATTGATTAAGTGTGAAATTTCAATTTTGGAACTCTAGGAGAGTGTGGATATCCCTTCATCACCATTACTCTCTGGTACACTCTGACCCGGAGTGGTTGTACCTGTTAGGGTCCCATCTATGGGTTAAATAAATAAAAATGAGCTTAAAATTGAAATACCCAACAAGAATGAATAAAACAAAAACGTCCTCAGCATAAAATAACCCAAACAGGGTTGACATGCCGTAAGATCTAACCAACCAACCAACATACCAACCAACCACCCCTGACATGCACAGTTGTTAAGCCCTAGCACCTATGTGATTGTCCCAACCCTATTGTCCTTATGACAAGCCCAAACCCTTTTTGGTTAGGGAGATATTTCATTACATAAGCAATATTTTGATCTCAAGAGAAAGAATCGGCTGGTCATGTCAAGCCCTAGTACCTATATGATTGTCCCAACCCTATTGCCCTTATGATTTTAATTTAGAAAAGGTTTTAAAAAGAATTATTTAAAAAACAAAACAAAAAACGTATACCCAAAAAGAATAAATAAAACAAAAACGCCGTCAGCATAAAATAGCCCAACAGGGTTTGACATGCCATAGAATCTAACCAACCAACCAACCAACCAACCAACCATCAACGATCCAACCAACCCTGACATGCACAGTTGTTGCAAGACAGTAGTTGTCATTCTTGCCACATATCACTGGCCACAATGTTTTGGCTCAACAATGTATATGAATAGATTCCATTGAATAACCATAAAATGAGGCTTGAACAATTTTTTTTGGTAAGTGATAAGTCAAAAATGAGAAAGAAATATTGAAGGAAAAGGAAAGAAAAATCTTTTGGTGAGGAAATCTACTTAAAGAATAATAGCAAAAGGAAATGACTTATTTTAGTCTGTCAAATTATAACTGACTATTTAGTCTTCAGACAATTCAGGAAGGAAATACAAAAAGGAAAACCACCCCCCAACCCCCCATACCATTATTTTATGCTGACTTCAATTAAATTCAAAGGAAGCTGATGAAAGAAATGATATTTTACATTTTTTACAGTGTAAGTATTTTTTTTTCAGTATTTATTATTATCTCATCTTACATTTATGTGATACTAGAAGCAGCTACCCAGCATCGCCTGGGTAGAAGGGGATTTAAAAAAAAATCTAGTCCTGCAGATCCATTATTACTGAATCGTGAGTTGGATCCTTGTAGGATGCCCCATTAAAATCCCCAATGTAAATTGACGTTGCGTTGATCCAGCCAATCTGAAAGAAAGATTAATGTCTCCTATTTAAAATGTTAAATGCAAAAGAAAAAAAAATTCAGCAGTCTCCGGCATGTTCGTCTTACTCGGATCGTTTGTTTAACAGGGGGCAGGTAGTCGTATAGTTGCTTTCTTGTGGGATGTTGCTTCCACGATTTGTTGAAGATCGCACGCAGCATCCTTGTGCAGCTCCCACCCAGTGTATTTTTCAGTTGCCTCGTCAATGTCCAAGTGGTGCAGCCATACAATAGCACCGAAGGTTTGAATTCAGAATACCTTCTCCTAGACAAGTTGCCGTATCAATGTTAAAGAGGTCAGTCTGCCCTACTATTTACCCATAGCTGGGTGGAGGGAGAATAGTTGGATTCATACTATAACACTGTGGTAGTGTTATGGAGTGACTGGCGATATCTCATTAGATAGTTGAAAAAACAAAAACAATTTTAGATATAAAGATAACAATTGTTTTTAGAGTCGTACAAGCGACTTAGATCAGAGTACAAGTCAGTGGTGGGGTAAAGTCAACACTAGATAAGAAAACAATTTACCTCAACAAAAGAAATTCTAATGGCTAAAATCGGTTAATAAAAAAAGAATGGCTGTTTTATACACATGTTGTCATATTGCCATTTACGTGAAGACTGTACAAGATAAGAAAATTTATTACTCGAACAAAAGAAATTTTAAAGGCTAAAAATTCGGTTGATATAAAGCAAATGACTGTTTCATACAACTGCTGTCATATAAATATCTATTTTTGTTCTTGTGGGGACTGCATAGGATAAGAAAATTTATTTAACAAATACAATTTAAAGATTAGATCTTAAAAATATAGGTTCAGTAAGAATGACATTCAGTACCCCTGACCAATTTCTGGGAATTATCATAGCAACTGATAGATAAGTATGGCACAAGACCATTTGTACAATAACAAAAATATTATCAGGTGCCTCACCAATCAGGAAACTGGGGCGGAGACTTGTTGCCCCCCCTCAAAGATGTGTAACCCAGGGCCATAATTTCGATTGGCCGTCCAATCAAATGCAACCGCGTGGGTGGGTTTTTGTACACCCCCTGATGTTTACACTGTAGGGCCATTGGTCCGGCGTTTCTATTGGCTGGCCAATCAGAGCCCTGGATTCAGGGGTTTTGAACCCATAAAAGAGGTCCCAAAAGGGTTCCAGGCAGATTGGAAAGCTGGTTCTTGACCAGATCGGACCGCTGGTTCTTGACCAGATTGGACAACTGCTTCCATAGCAGATTGATATCTCAAAGTCCTGAATTTGAATCAGAACTCAACATATATCGCCAGTCAGTCCACAAAATTCCGACTCAATTTCAACTTCGACACCCCTTTGTGGTTGTACATGATTTTTATCACTGTATAATTAATAAAGGTCGTTTTATTGTTAAAAACGCGTTCGTATTAATTGTGGAACAACATTGGTGAATTTAGTCACTTTCAGGTACAGCTCGGAACAAGCACTTCAACTTTCCTGTGGGTCAAATAACACCCATCGTGTTAGATTCGGCGCCGCGACAGCATATTATTACATTTGGTCCCGTGACCAGATCATAGTATTACATTTGGCACCTGAAATAAGAAAATTGCCACTAGAAGAAATAGACTTTGCCGCTAAGAATAATTCCATAAGGAACTAAATCCACATAAAACAAAACGCCAGGCAAAGCTCCTCATCGTGTCTTTTCTCTCCGACCTAGTGTGCAAAACGTAATCATTCAATATACATGAATAGAACTGTTATTGTTGTTAACGGTGTGTTATCTTATTTGCACTAATTACTCGACCCGTCACAAAGACACTCCGACCAAGTTGCTTCGATCCCAGTTCTACGGGTCAAAGAAACATAGTGTGAGCGCAGAGGGCATCGAAAGAGCACACATGTGGTAGACATGGAAATAATTCATACCGTGACGGCATAGGACCACAACGGGGAGTTAGTATGTGTATGAATTTCTGATTGAATAAATATACTATTACCAAGTATTTGACTTTGCCTCTTATTCACTACTAGAAGCGGCTACCCGGCATTGCCTGAGTACAAGGGGTGGGGGTTTAAAATGGTAGTCTCTCAGATCCATTATTGTTGAATTGATTTCCATCCTCGCAGGATGCCCCCATTAAAATCCCTATCTAAAAAAGATCTTGCGTTGATCTAGACACTCTGAAAAGGAAAATTTTATGTCTCCCATTTAAAATACTAAATGCAAAAGAAATTCCATGATGTTAACCATTTAAATTTTATTTTTTAAAATTATCTTCACAAATATAAATCAAATCATCATTATTTTTGTTCAGAAAGCAAGATCTGGTGATAGTGAATGTGTGTGTATATTGTTGGGATATTTCTGTATATATATATATATATATATATATGCTTAATTGGAGTCGTACCTAATTTAGAAATTAATTAATTAATTTAAAATACGAAATGTACATACAGAGATTGATTTTTCTCGATTTGTTTAGCCATACATTTAATAGGTATTCCCGCCTAATTCATTATTAATTAATTAATTTCTAAATTAGGTACGACTCCAATTAAGCACTTATTCTCCAAAAAATTATCGGTAAAAAGCCATTCTAAACAAACCTTGTTTACAACTTATCATATCGTCGTGTCATAAAAGTCACTATAAGTGGAATGTTAACCTACTCTAAACAAATCATAAAAATCTAAGAAGTTCGTTTAGTGTTGGAGTTATGGATCGGCCTGTCAGCTTGGCAGTCCGGTTTCAAATCACGCACGGGCGGTCTTCCGATCTATAGCTCTGCTGATGAGGCCTAATAGGCCGAAATGTACATACAGAGATTGATTTTTCTCGATTTGTTTAGCCATACATTTAATAGGTATTCCCGCCTAATTCATTATTAATTAATTAATTTCTAAATTAGGTACGACTCCAATTAAGCACTTATTCTCCAAAAAATTATCGGTAAAAAGCCATTCTAAACAAACCTTGTTTACAACTTATCATATCGTCGTGTCATAAAAGTCACTATAAGTGGAATGTTAACCTACTCTAAACAAATCATAAAAATCTAAGAAGTTCGTTTAGTGTTGGAGTTATGGGATCGGCCTGTCAGCTTGGCAGTCCGGTTTCAAATCACGCACGGGGCGGTCTTCCGATCTATAGCTCTGCTGATGAGGCCTAATAGGCCGAAATGTACATACAGAGATTGATTTTTCTCGATTTGTTCAGCCATACATTTAATAGGTATTCCCGCCTAATTCATTATTAATTAATTAATTTCTAAATTAGGTACGACTCCAATTAAGCACTTATTCTCCAAAAAATTATCGGTAAAAAGCCATTCTAAACAAACCTTGTTTACAACTTATCATATCGTCGTGTCATAAAAGTCACTATAAGTGGAATGTTAACCTACTCTAAACAAATCATAAAAATCTAAGAAGTTCGTTTAGTGTTGGAGTTATGGGATCGGCCTGTCAGCTTGGCAGTCCGGTTTCAAATCACGCACGGGGCGGTCTTCCGATCTATAGCTCTGCTGATGAGGCCTAATAGGCCGAAATGTACATACAGAGATTGATTTTTCTCGATTTGTTTAGCCATACATTTAATAGGTATTCCCGCCTAATTCATTATTAATTAATTAATTTCTAAATTAGGTACGACTCCAATTAAGCACTTATTCTCCAAAAAATTATCGGTAAAAAGCCATTCTAAACAAACCTTGTTTACAACTCATTATATATATATATATATATATATATATATATATATATATTTACCAACCCCTCCGCAAGAGCTGGATGTGACACAATGTCAATTTCTTAAGCGGAGTTCAACAGGTTTGAATTCAGATATTTCTGTATATAAAGTGTGCTCCAATTCCCCACCTGTATTTATAGACTATCCATGGTCACGTGGTTTATTCCTCCGGCCAATCAACAACCATAATGCGTGGCTGATTCACTACTTAAACACTGATACTTGCCACAGTTCACTTGCAATCATTGAAGAGGAACTTACGACCATTGACGAAGGAACTGAGGACTATTTACCAGAAGAACCAAAGGATTCATTATCAGAGGACTCTTTACCAAGGATCCAATTCCACTGGACAAGCGCTCTTGTTTAAGGCCTACAGGATGGCCCATAAGATTGTAACATATATATATTTACTTGTCATTAATTGTTATATTTCCATAGTTTCCTCCGGACATACATACACACAAACTGCCCTTTATATATGTATAGATTATTACATATCTCCTACTTCTCTTTGTGTGTGAGTAATTAGCCGCCTTTAAGCATGACACAAAAATGATGATGATGATGATGATGATGATGATGATTATGAACAAGGAACCTGAATGATACTCTTGATTTGATTTTAAATGTTTTATTATAAGTAGCCTCAACAAGAAATAGAATTGGGCTAGCCATATTACATTACTCGTTACAAAGTTATGATGAACTTGATACTTCAAAACAACTGTCATTTTCTATCTGCTCTAAATATTTTTTATTTAGTTATGCATAAGAACTTTTTCAGAAAGGTTTAGTATTACACAGGATACTTTTTTCTTCTTCTTCAAGTGATCATTCAATGACAGCAAAAAGGTTTCTGTTTAAAACTATGACTGACATTCTTTAAAATCTTTTTTTCAAAAGGCAGCCTGAATGTAATCTATCTATACATATATAAAGGAAACTTGTGTGTATATGTATGTCCGGAGGAAACTTCGAAAAATAATACAATTAACGACAAAGTAAATATATATATACACATTAAATATCACCAGGGCTTGGTTTTTGAGCAAAAATAATGAAGGTTTGATTTATATTAGTGAAGATACTTAAAAAAATAAAATTTAAATGATAATAGCATAGATTTTTTTTTTGCGTTTAATATTTTTAATTAGTAGACATTAATTTTATTTCCAGAGTGGCTGGATCAACGCAACGTCTTTTGTTTTTACATAGGATTTTAATGGGGCTTACTACAAGGATCGAACTCGCGATTCAATAATAATGGATTTGTGAAAGTAATTTTTTTTTACCTCCCTCACTACCCAGGCAACGGCCGATAGCCGCTTCTAGTACATATATAAAGGGCAGTTATGTGTATGTATGTATGTATGTATGTATGAAACTCCGAAAATAAAACAATTAACAACAAAGTAAATATATATACACATTCACTATCACCAGATTTTGCTTTTTGAGCAAAAATAAAGAACATTTGATTTATATTCGTGAAAATAATTAAAAAATAAAATTTAGATAGTAACAGCATGGATTTTTTTTTGCATTTAATATTTTAAATAGGAGACATTAATCTTTTTTTCATGGCACAAGGTCATTTATACATAGATATTTTAATGTGGCTTACTATGAGGATCCAACTCCTGATTCACTAATGATGGATCTGCAAGACTAACGTTTTGACCCACTCCCTCTACCCAGGCGATGCTGGGTAGCTGCTTCTAGTTCATCTATATATTAATACTCATGTTCATTGATTGTACGACCATTATCTTTTAGCAATACCCTCTGGTTAAAAATGAGACTGTCCAAATTATCCAAGAGAAATGCAAAAATGTAAATCCTTATTATCTGGTGTTGCTTACCAGCCGAATTTTTGTTTCTCATGAGTGTTGTCACCTCAGCTAAATAAGGTTATTTAATGCCAAATCTATCCTTCTAGAAGAACAGTAGTGGTACGGAGGTGTTGGCATATATATATATATATATATATATATATATATATATATATATATAGAGAGAGAGAGAGAGAGAGATATGTATATAATATTTTTGGATGTTTCTTTTATTTTTTAGAAGCATTGTTGAATAAAGTATATATTATTATTTATATTTTAGCTTGAAGGCAATTACAATGCGTATATCGCATAAAATTCGATAATTATAGAAAATAATCATGACAAGTGAATCTCGGCAAAGAATTGCTCGGTGTGTAGAACATCGTACAGACTGTTTCGACTTTATTAAGTCTCATCAGCAATGTATACTAACGATTTCGAAAACAGTCTGTACGATGTTCTACACACCGAGCAATGCTTTGCCGAGATTCACTTGTCATGATTATTTTCTATAATTATCGAATTTTATGCGATATACGCATTGTAATCGCCTTCAAGCAAAAATATAAATATATTCATATATTTACCAACGCCTCCACACAGAATGCGACACAAGGTCAATTTGCTAAGCAGACTTTAACAGGTATGAATTCAGTGTTTTCCTTCTCCTAGACTGATTACCTCGCAAAGGTTAAAGAGCCCAGTCTATCCTACTATTTACACATGGCTGGAGGCAGAGTAGTCTGATGTATACCTTCCCCAATGGTATTAGCGCTATGTGAAATGCAAACAGCCTTGTCTAGGATTTGAACTCAGGTCGACGAGTTCATTTCCAACGACTCTAACCATTACACCACGCGTCTCCATTAAATTTTCTATATAACATATTCATCTAGTCCATTCATTATTATTGAAGTTGTATTTTTACAATCTGTGAGGAAAATCAGTGTCAATTCTATTTGTCATTTAATAAGTGATGTCAGATTATGTCACATAATAATGTGATTTAAAAACATTGTATATAATCAGATAGTAAAATATATTGACTGTGGAAAAAAAAAGCAAACTAGTCTGTGATATTTATTACAAAAAAAGATGAATGTCTAATGACTATGTGTACATATAGAAAGATTAAATACTGGAGAACAAAATACTCTTTAGGATATATGTCAACCGAGGCACTCGTCGTGTTATGGTTATTGTCATAGAAAATGGACACGGTGCTTGTTTTTTAAAAGTATTCTACAACTATAATGATTATGCAAGAAACCTCACCAAGTGTCGTTGAATTTATATCTTCACTACACTAACTTACATAGATAGACAGACACAGACAGATACATACAGACAGACAGACACACGCACACACACACACACACCACACACACACATATATATATATATTTGAGTGTGTGTTTGTGTGTGTGGTGATAAGTGATGCTTAAGTATGTCTTTGGTCTTTGAGTTATTAAAGCAAATGTCCTTATAAAGTGCTTATACTCTTATACTCAGATTAGATATAACCTGAAGGCGATTAGGTCAATCGCCATAAGTGGTGCAACGATTCATGCTAATGTCTTTCTTTCTTTCAGATAATTACAAACTATTGGCCATAATTATTCTCTAATTACTCAAATTGTCAATAGAGATTAATTTCTTTCAAAACTTCAAAATTCTTTAGTGACAAACACTAAACAATTATTATTGACTCGTGAGTTTCATAGTTTTATATTCTATAGCAACGTTTTTCAAACTTAAATTTTTTTTTACTGCGACCCACAGCAAGAACCACAGTTTGCATCGCGACCCATAATATTTACCGTATTTGACGGCATATAGGACGCACATTTTTACCAAAATTTTGGCTCAAAAAATTGCCCTGCGTCTTATATATCGTAGGTGAAGTTTGAGACCTCCCGTAGGCCTAGGCTAATCTTCTTTATGATGCTCACTAACCCAGCTTACGCTCGGTACTTTGAGATGTCTTGTGTATGCTTATTGCTTGCTTGTACTGCCAAATTGCTTTTATACTGCTATGTTTCTGCTTGTGTAATGCTCAGCTAGACTGTTTTCAACAATATATGCTTAAATACACTAAAACCTTTCTTCCTGAATCTGATCTGCTGAAATGGGGGTGCGTCTTATATGCCCGTGCGTCTTATATGCCGTCAAATACGGTAGGTGAAATGAGACAAACTCTGTTCACTAGGTTCATTTATTCAGGATTGATAATTTATATACACTAGCAAACATATGCACCCTCCGGGTACAAGTATTTAAGTTTTAATGTAATAAAATATTTTATTAAATTATAAAGGCTAATGAAACTAAATAAGAATACAGATAAAAAGATTTGAAACAGAGGGACTATAATAAAAGATTTGAAACAGAGGGAGTATAATAAAAAATGGAACAACTGAAACTTCTCTTCCATCACTCTCGTCTTTCATTGTTATTTTTTCTAATTTAAGTATTTAGTTAAAAGAGGAAGTAAAGAATAAAATGACAGTTATTTTTTCTTGTTAATGGATTTCATTTAAGATTCATTGAAGAGATTTTTGCTTATATTCATTAAAATAAAACCAAACAGTTAGAAATCAATAATACTAAGCACATATTTATTAAATTCGATTTTTTAATATTAATATGCAAATTAGCCTCCCCGTTCACACTGTAAACCGCTATTTTGTTGTATATATAAATATAATTGCATGTTGTCAATATGTAGACATAGTTAACAGTATTAATAATGTAAGACAATTTTATTAATAATTGAGATTTAAATAAAATTAATATCGTGGAGAATGTGATGTCAATAACTAAGAGAATTGTGACTTGAGTAGGAATATAGTTTCGGTTACAGACAGAAAAACACACAATCTCCATTATAGTATGATATCAACATATATACATGTCGACAATTAGTTATTCAATTGTTACGCATCAAATAAGGTTATTCAATATTTGAACAACCTTAATTATGATTCAAGACGAGAGAGAGAGAGAGAGAGAGAGAGAGAGAGAGAGAGAGAGAGAGATTGTCCATAGTCTGTGACAAAACCTTGAAATTATTTGGACTGCGATATCACCTATATGATTTGCCCTTCTGGCAAACCCCCAACACTTTTTATCATATATGTGCTAGAAGGTGGTGGTTGAGGGTCATAACGTCCTGGGTATGACGTTAAACTTTATCTGATGATGAGGTTCCAATTCTGGAGGTATGGGGAATGTGGATTGACCCTTTATCAAAGTTTTACAAATGTGTTTAAAAATGGGGCATTCACTATTGATGATGGTAGTTTATTCCATGTATTCACCACTCTATTATTAAAATAATTTTGTCTTGTATTTGCTTTTCAAAATGTTTTAAGAGTTTTAATTTATGACCCCTGGTATTGATATTTTAAGCAGTTTAGTAAGTCAAAGTTCGTTGAATAAAAATCATGTGTATATTTGTAGACTTCTATCATATCCCCCGCCGTGTACGTCGATAAACCAAACTTGGTAAGTCAATGTTCCTAAGTCTTTCTTCATACGAAAGGGTTTTTAAATCATTCACAAGCTTAGTAGCTCTCCTCTGAACTCCCCCAATGAGTTTTATGTCCTTGATTAGTCTTGGACTCCAAACTACATTAGCAAATTCCAAATGAGGTCTTACCAATGCAATGAATACATTTTTCAGCATTTCTTTATCCATGTATTCATATGACCTTCGTATTAATTCTAATATCTTGTTTGCTTTATTTACTTGTATTTCTCTGTGTTTGGAAAATGTTAATTCATGGTCAGCAAAAACTTTAGTTCAGAGAGATTTCAAATTAATAGTGTGGTTTGTTGGATTTCATGGTACGTCAACCTCTGTTGGGTTATTTTACGCTCTTTTCATTATGAATTTTTATAGATGTGTACAATAGGGTAGATTGATTTTTAACTTTTTTTTTTCAAAATATCAAATAAGAAATAATCTTTTTGTAGAGAGTCTCGAGGCTGCTGGTTAAAAGAGGAAAGTATAAACACGTACATTTTGAACATGTGACACAAAAATGCTGGGGGAACAAAGTCCCCTCGTCCATAGGCAGGACACGCAACTGGTGCGTGTTACCTCTGTCAAGGCTGGAGGATAAAAGAGATTTTTTTTACTTTCCTGCTTCCACTTTTATAATGCTGCTTGCTATGCCACCCAGCGCCTACTGGTAGACACGGAAAGTAATTACCTCTCATGTTCTCAGTTAGTCGAAAGATTTTGCAATGAAACTCACCAATTCAGCGTTTCTCGTCGACGCTGCTAACCAGCCCTTTTAT
This sequence comes from Doryteuthis pealeii, assembly GCA_023376005.1. Classification (NCBI taxonomy): domain Eukaryota; kingdom Metazoa; phylum Mollusca; class Cephalopoda; order Myopsida; family Loliginidae; genus Doryteuthis; species Doryteuthis pealeii. The sequence continues at coordinate 17,284,582 of CM042139.1, forward strand.
CAATAGACAAACCTATGAAATGGAAAGGCATTCTTTTTGTAGGTTTTCAATTCTATGTCGCCATTGCTTTTGTGCTCCAATCTTAGTTTGACCCGCCCTGTCGGCTGGGGTGTTAGTATGCACTGACTGCAGCTCTGCAGAGGGGTAAAACTCCTGTTGGCCGTGAGTGGCGACCCGTAATGCTTAAGGATAAGACCCGGTGGTTGAGTAGTCCATGGCATGCAATATTCCACTTTGGTTTTTACTTGGGCTAGACGGGCGGTCGGAGAGGCCCTCTCCGGTCAATCGGGTGGTCACGTCAAGCCCTAGCACCTATATGATTGCCCCAACCCAATTGCCCTTATGGCAAGCCCCAACCCAATGTGGTGACTGAGGGTCTACATGTCCTGGGAATGACGTTAAATTCTATCTGTTGGTGAGGTTTCAGTTTTGGAAGATTGGGGAATGTGGAGCACCCCTTCATCACCATTGCTCCCTGGTCCACTCTGACCCGGGGTGGTGGTACCTGTTAGGGTTAAATCTATGGGTTAAATAGAAAAATGTGTTTATTCAAAAAATTGAGTATCCATTATGAATTACTTTATTTCAAAACTTTATTGGCATTAAATGACCCACTGAGGTTGAACAAACAACGGCTATATTGTGGAGAGTTAAAAGAGAAAAAAATCGTAAGAAAAATTGTGGAAACAAAAATTTAAAAGTTAATCAACTCCCTTTTATTAAGTTTCATGAAATATTCAAATGCTAAAAATATAGGAGCTGCACAAGAATACTGCAGGAGGTCTTAAACAAATCGTAGAAACAACATGCTACAAGAAAGCAACTGTACGGCCACTTGACACCTATCACACAAACCATCCGAGTAAAATGAACAAGACATGCTGTACACTGCTGGAGAAACAAGGACGAGCTCATAAGTGACGTTCTCCGATGGAAACTAGCATACGGACACATCAGTGCGGGGCGTCCAGCAAAGATCTACATTGTCCAGCTCTACGTAGATAATTGATGCTGCGCAGAGGACCTCCCGAGGACAATGAATGATAGGGACGGTTGGTGAGAGATTGTTATGGATATCTATGCGACTAGCGCGACATGGTGATGATAATTATGATGATGATGATGATTGGGTTCAGTGGCAAACTGTTGGATCATAAGCAGCATGTGACAATAACCACGATTATATATATGTAAATACAGCTTCAATCTCAATACTTTTATGACACACCTTGTATACTTACTAACCCCTCCGCACAAGCAGGATGCGACACAAGGTCAATTTCTTAAGCGAAGTTTAACAGGTTTGAATTCAGAGTATTTCTTCACCTAGACTGGTTACCTAGACATGGTTAAAGAGCCCAGTCTGTCCTGCTATTTACCCATAGCTGGAGTGAGAATTGGATTCATACCTTACCCAAGGGTATTAGCGCCATGTGAAATGCAAATCTAGCTTGCTAACCATTACACCATGTGAGGTGCCCACACAATGTGACAATAACCACAATGATAGGCCAGTGAAAATGTAGATCCCCAAAGAGATGATTACGAAATACTTATACCTGAGTATTATGTGGAATTATCGTATACTGGATCATACAATATTCAGTATACTAGTACATTCAACTACAGTTTGCGCCAGACATAGAGTAACTCGCAACAGAGTGCTAAAACATCGAGGTAGACGGTTCGCGTAAGGGTTCCATAATCTTCATAGTCTCAGTAATCACCAGATGTGCTAAAACAGCAGTGTACATATAGTCTTGGACCAGCTCATTTACTCGCTACGAAAGGTAAGCCAGGCTAGTCCACAACAGGAATACAGTAGTATTGGGCTGAATACAGCAGCACACCATGTGACAATAACCACAACGATAGGCCAGTTAAAAGATCTAAATCACTAATCAAGTGTAATTACTCGTAATTGGATAATGGAATGAACTTATGTCAGCGATAAATATATAAAACTAAAAATAATCCTTGTGACATTTATATGTTAGTCTAGTTTTCAACAAGATTGATTTGAGAAGGGAAAAAAAAGATTTATTTGTTAGGTTAGCTTAGCTCAGTCGGTAGAGCATCCGGCTCAGGAATCACAAGGTTCCGGGTTCAATACCTACCCTCGCCAAATCATGAATAGCACGGCTTGGATCTGTGCGTAACTGAGGAACTGATGGTAGGTGTAGCGCTCTAAAACAGCAGTGTACATATAGTCTTGGACCAGCTCATTTACTCGCTACGAAAGGTAAGCTAGGCTAGTCCACAACAGGAACACAGTAGCATACCGTGTGACAATAAACACCATGTGACAATAAGCACAACGATAGGCCAGTGAAAAGATCTAAATTTCTAGATAGATGTATGTGTAATAGTTATACCAGAGTATTGGGTTGACTACAGCATGTGACAATAAATGTCGGTAGAGCATCCGGCTCAGAAAACATAAAGTTCCGGGTTCAAAACCAGCCCTCGCCAAATCATGAATAGCACGGCTTGGATCTGTGCGGTAAACTGAGGAACTGATGGTAGGTGTAGCGCTTACCCTGGGGTAGCGCCAGGGGATCGACTTCCTGGCTGTCCTGTTGATACCTACAATAGCCACTTCGTCTACTTTACTTACATATATACAGTCCTGATCAGTATTTAACCCTTCTGCAGAGGTGCAGTCGGTATATTCTACAGCCCCAAACCGGCAGGTATTTGTGTGACAAAAGATAAATCATTGGCTTTTCTTGATTATCCAACTGAAGAGCACGAGCACGTCAGTGTGGGCCGTCCAACAAAGAACTATATTGACCAGCTCTACGCGGATAATGGATGCTGTGCAGAGGACCTCCCGAGGATAATGAATGACGGTTGGCGAGAGATTGTCAGGGATATCCGGGCTACTAACGGGACATGATGATGATGATGATGATTGGGTTCAATGACATCACTGTGTAACAACAAGCACCATGTGACGATAACCACAACTATAGGCATGTGAAAAGATCTAAATCCCTAAATATATGTTTGTGTAATACTTATACCAAGTGTCTTGATTATCTAAAAAGAGAAGATTTTATTATTAAAAAAAAACAACAACAACAAAAGAGAATGCCAAATAGAAGAAAGAAAGAATTAGAGAAATATGTTTATTTTCACACATTACATTTTTTTTTACAAAAACAACCCCACAACAAATGCTTAATGTGTGGAGGATGGTCACTAATTAGGACTGAGCCTATTCTAGTAGTGACTGCCACTGTTATTTCATAGGTTTTTAGATTTAAATAGGTTTAAAATATTTTAACGGATATAAGTCATTTTTAAAAGAAGAACAAAGGTTATTAATCTTGAATATACTGTAGAGACTGGGTCTCTTTTTTGTTCATATTTGATTACTTCTCTATCTTTTAAACCAACCAATAGTAATTCTTCCATTAAAGTGAGTCGAGTTCCTTTCTTGTCGTGGTCGATTTCGTCTTCTTCTATGTGACGATGGTAAGATGAATAACAGGGTAATAGGGAGTTCTTAAATCTCCTAGTGCCAAGCAAATAATTCGGATGAAAGAAGACAAAACAACAGTTGAAAATTAACACAACATATATTAAAAAAATACAAAGGTGTTGCAAATTTAGTGGCATTTGCGACAAGACTTATCTTGCTGAGGTAAGGTGAATTTGTGCTGGATGTACCACTCGCTGTTTGGTGGTGAAGGTGCGCTAGAATACAATTCTATCCGCAGTTGATAGGGAGCGTCTCGTCTGGTGTAAGTTCATACGATAAATGAAGAGAGCGCTTGAAGGCGACTCGACTGGTGAAAGGCCCCTTGATAAGAGCCTGGGTCTCTTTTTTGTTGGTATTTGATTACTTCTCTATCTATTTTAAACCAACCAATTAAAAGTTTGCAAATTGATGTTTATTTGAATGGAAACCTTTAACTGAATTTGGGACAAGAAAAGAAATTGTATTGAATAAGGAATGGGAATTTAACTGATGGAATTATAATCATATGATAAAAAGGGTTGGGGTTTGCCATAAGGGCTAGGGGGCCTCTCCGACCGCCTGTCTGGTATATAAGTAAGTAAAGTCGTCGGGGTGGCCTAAAGTCGGTATCAACCAGACAGCGAGGGAGTCTATCCCCTTTTCACTAGCGCTAGACCGAGTACATTGTTTTTAAGCGTCTCCCCACTTTACCGCGCAGATCCCTGTGCAACTCATACGCTGAGTTGGCGAGGGCCGGTATCGAACCAGGAACTTTCAGGTCCCCAGCCGAACACTCTACCGACTGAGCTAAACCGGCCCTAAAGTGGAGTGTTGCATGTCAGTGACTGCACAGCCACCAGGGTTCTATCCTTAGGCATCACGGGTCGCCACACAAGGCCAAACAGGCGACCCGATTGGGTTGGGGGTCTTACCCCTCTGCAGGGATACTGTCGGCGTACTGCCCCAGCCGACAGGGTTAACTGAATTTGGAGCATGAAAAGAAAACGTATTGAATAAAGAATGGGAATTAAACTGTAATTATAGCAAAAATTGGGTTTTTCGCTTCCTTCTCGCCAGTCACCATTTTTAGGGCAAACTTTTCTTCTTCTTTCTCTCTCTGCACCAAAGAACCAGAAATTTCATTACGAAAGGAATTTCCAATTTTGGAATTAATTCCTTAAACAAGATTTTGGGTTGATGCAAACACGCACGTACACAAGCGTACACACGTACGCACACACACAAGCGTACACATGGACACACACACATACATACATACACATGGACACACACACACACACATATATTTCTATAAATACGCATATATCATGGTTTTTGACATTGACATGATTAGATTAGGTTAAGAAAAAAAAAGTAATTTGAAAATATTTGCTAAATGGTTGATAACATAAAAAAATATGAGTAATTTGATCGGTATTAGAAATTCATTCATTTCTTAGGTTCTCTTTCTCTCTATCTCTTTCTACCCCCCCATCTCCCCCTCCTCTCTCTCTCTCTCTCTCCTCTCTCTATATATATATATATATATATATATATCCCAATCTCTCTCTCTCTCTCTCTCCTCCTCTCTCTCTCACAATATATATATATATTATATATATATATATATATATATATATATCCCAATCTCTCTCTCGTTTCTCTCTCCTCCTCTCTCTCTCTCACAATAATATGTGTATATATATATATATATATATATATATATATATATATCCCAATCTCTCTCTCTCAATCTCCCTATCTTTCTCTGTCTCTCTTTCTCTCTCTTTCTCTCTCTCTCAATCTTTCTCTCTCTCTCTCTCTCTCTCTCTCTCTCTCTCTCTCTCTCTCTGACACCATTATATACATCATTTGTTTTTTTATCATTTCAGAAGTTTTTATACTTTTCAACTTTGGGTCGCAAAACTCTTTAGTTTTTTTAACTTGACTCATCTAGGAGATCTGCATTCTACACACAAACTTGATAAGTAGTAAATAAAAGTAAAGTCGTCGGGGAGGCCTAATGTCGGTATGTGCCATAAAACGAGGGAGTCTATCCCCTTTTCACTAGCGCTAGACCAAGGAGATTATTTTTAGCATCTGAGGTGGAGCGCCACACCTACCATCAGCTCCTTACTTTACCGCACAGATCCCTGTGCTACTCATACGCTGAGTTGGCGAGGATCGGTATCGAACTAAGAACCTTATGGTTTCTAGCCGAACGCTCTACCGACTGAACTAACCCGGCCCTCACTAATAAGTGGAGTCTATACCCATTTCGCTAACGCTAAGCCATTGATCGGTATTGGGAGTTTATTCATTTCTCAGGTTCTCTTTCTCTCTATCTCTTTCATCCCCCTCTCTCTCTCCCCCTCTCTCTGCCCCCTCTCTCTCTGACTTGATTATATACATCATTTGTTTCAGAGACGTTTTTATCCTTTTCAACTTTGGGTCGAAAAACTCTTAATTCTTTAACTTAATTAATCTAGGAGGACAACACCCAAACTTAGTAAGTAATAAAGTCGGCATAGTGGCCAATTGTCGGTATTGGAGTCTATACCCTTTTCGCTAACGCTAAGCCATTGATCAGTATTAGGAGTTCATTAATTTCTCAAGGTCTCTTACCCTCTATCTCTTCCCCCTCTCTCTCTGACTTGATTATATACATCATTTGTTTCAAAGAAGTTTTTATTCTTTTCAACTTTGGGTCGCAAACATCTTTATTCTTTACCTTAACTCATCTAAGAGAACTGCACAAAAGAACGACTGGATTTTGCACACGGACTTAGTAACTACCATGTTTCCCGAAAATAAGACATGGACTTATATTGATTTTCACTAGGGTTTATTTGTTACAAAAATTTTCACTGGGAAATTTGTTCCAAAAATATAGCTTACGGCCAAGTCCCGTTGAAAACACCGGTTCCCGCTTAATCACCGAAGTTAAGCAGCGGTCTTAACAATTCATCCGATCTCCCAAAATGCCCTTTTAAATTATTTTTCTTACCATTATTTCTGAAATCACCCAATTTAATTTTTGTTGTTGACATCCTTCCATCTACGAGAGACGATGGAGTAGTGTCCAATAAATTTTTTTCGGAACTACGTAGCCTGGGCGGGTTCATATGGAGGATGAGCTGTTGCCCAAGCAGCAAATCACCCATACCCACACTGCCTCTGTGATCCAAAGGATAGGTAAGAAATTTAATTATTTCTTTTAATAATATTGTTTTTGACCTAATTAGGCAATTTATTCCAAAAATATACGAGTGTGAGTCAAAAAGTAATGCCATTTTGTTTAGGACTGTTATAATTACCAACACAGGAACATGTATCATACATCAAAGTGAAGCTGGTTCTCTGTGGATCACATCCCTACTTCTCCACATATTCACTGTTTCTCTCAATAAAAATGTTTCACCTTCGAATAAGAGCATGAATCCCGGCCCCGTAAAATTATGTTGACTGTTCTTTGAGCCACTTCTTCACTACAGATTTCACTTCCTCACTTTTTCACTCCAGATTTCATTTTCTCGGTCCCATGAAAGATGGTTTGAGAGGCAAACATTATTCCAGTCACGAGGAAGGGAAATCTGTAGTGAAGTGGCTCAAAGAACAGTCAACAGAATTTTACGGGGCAGGGACACATGCTCTCATTCGAAGGTGGAACATTGCTATTGAGAGAAACGGCGACTATATGGAGAAGTAGGGATGTGATTCGCAGATGACCAGCTTCATTTTGATGTATGATACATGTTTCTGTTTTGGTAATTATACCTGTCCTAATCAAAATAGCATTACTTTTTGACTAACCATAGTATTACACAATTGCTCCACCCCTAAAAAAACAAAAACAAAAACAAAACAAAACAAAAAACAACAAAAGCAAACCCCTAGAAAAATACAATTGGGGGGTATTTCCCATAAGTCTAACATAAACAAAGGGGAACCACTCTTGACTGATAAATTATTTATTTATTTATTGATCTACTAGGAAGAAGAAGACGGGTTAGGTTAGGGTTTAGGGTTGGGATTTAGGTTTAGGGTTTAGGGTTAGTTTAATGGGAAAATAAATAATTTATCAGTCAAGAGTGGTTCCTTTGTTTATTTTAGACTTATAGGAAGTAACCCAATGGTTAACAGACTATGGTTGAAATCTGCATTGACAGTAAATGTGTCTTTGTCTAAGTGAGAAAAATGAAAAGTATTGAACTGGTTACGACAATAGAATTCATTAGTAATAAGAACAATTTATTTCACGCGCCCTTCGTTAAGTCATTGAATGACAATTGAATTATTTTCGTAGTAAAAAGAATTCATGAATGAAGGTCAATGTTGTTCTCATGTTTTCCGAGTAGAATAAAAAAAAAAAAACAGCATTAAAGCTATTATCACACACCTGCGTTCTACAGGCGTACAAACAAACAAACACACACACACACACGCACGCACGCACGCACGCACGCAAACACGCGTGTTTATATATACGCATACAGACAGAGACACACATGCGTACGCACATAGCTTACGGTCAAGTCACTGTGAAAGCACTGGTTCTCGCTCGACCACCGAAGTTAAGCAGTGATTTGCCTGTTCAATACTCAGGTATTAGGTACTGTAAGTAACCCGATATCTAAATGGCTTGATTCGTCCTTAAATGACCCGGTTGATTTGACGTAAAACAAAATACCTATACTCACACACACACATGTATGTGAGGAAAAAGTGGAAGTGAATCCGACAGTATGTAATATTATGAAAAATTGAAAAACACAAGTTCATAAATGTGTAATGTTTATTTTGCCTACGCTGCAGTGTTTCGATCTGTTTCAATAGATCTTCATCAGGGCTTTCGTTAGTTTGAGGGAAAAATATTAAAATATCACAGAAAAATAAGAAATCTTCGAGACCCTTTTGTTTGGTGGTCGGTCGGTCTATTTGAAATTGTTGATGAAAACGCTTTTTTAAAATGTATACAGAGACGCCGAAACGGAAACGCGACACACGTTCATTTACATACGTATATACAATTAACTCTTTGCATACTATAAGCAGACTTCAGCGATTCTCCCACCATACGAATGGAACACCCAAGCAAAGTACAAAAACCGATGATTAGTTTATTATAATTGAGCAGGACTCAGGTTACAGTAATACTAGGATTTTATTTGAACATAATGAGTTCTAAGGTGAATAGATAGTGAACTTTGAAATATCCTATCGTACAGGTAAAAAAAAAAAAACCCAAAAAACAAAACAAAAACAAAACAAAATAAAACCAAGAAAATTTGATACAGCCGTGTACGAAATTTAGTAGGCAAAGAGTTAATGTTTAATCAATGTGATGTGATGCTTATCGTAGTAGGAAATGGACACGGCGATCCGAGTTCAAACCCTAGTCAAGGCTGTTTGTATTTCACATAGTGCTAATACCATTGGAAAAGGGGTGAATGCAACTATTTTTCCTCCAGCTGTGGGCAAATAATAGGACAGACTAAGCTCTTTAAAGTTGTTATGGCAACCGGTCTAGGAGAAGGAAAATTCTGAATTCAAACCTGAAGAATTCCACTTAAAAATTGACCTTGTGTCACATCCTGCTCGTGCAGAGGGATAATGTAAATACATACTCATTATATACATACACACATACATACGCGCACGCATCTATACATATATAAAGGGTAGTTGGAGTGTATGAATGTATGTATATATGTCCGGATGAAACTATGAAAATGAAACAATTAACGACAAAGTAAATATATATACACATTATATATCACCGGTTTTTGCTTTTTGAGAAAAAATCATGAAGATTTGATTTATATTTGAAGATATTTAAAAATCAAAATATACATAGAAATAGCATTGAAATTCTGCTTAAAAAAGGTCCAGCATTTGTAAATCTCAAAAGTAAACAAACGAATACACCAGGGTCACTCCCTCTACCCAGGCGTCGCTGAGTAGCCGCGCCTAGTTCATTATAAACCACTTCTCGCATTCGACTACGTATATGTAAATAATTTTATATGCGCATCTGTTTTATCGGCATTTGAAAATGGCTGAATTAATTTTCATAAAAATATGAGCAAATACCAAAAGATCTTGAAAAACAAGTTCCATTTTTAGATTAATGGTTAATTTTTATTTGTATTTAATAATACTTTAGAATACACCGACTGTACCTCCAGCCAATGGGGCCACCTGTAGGGTGACGACCTGTGATGCTTAAGGATGGAATCTTGGTGGTTGAGTAGTTTATTACATGCAATGGTCCAGTTTGCACCTTACTTAGGCTAGACGGTCGGTCGAAGAGGCTCCTCCAATCAATCGGTCGGTCATGTCAAGCCCTAGCACCTATATGATTGTCTGAGGGTCTGTTTCAATCGAACATTATGAAAAGATGAAAAGAAGTAAAGAAAGAAAAAAGTGAGTGAGAGAGATTTAAATGAAGATTATTATACTTTTCATATATTGAACTATTTGGCAATAGCTCTTAAGTAAACGTATCAAACGTTGTAATAGTTAAATTATTATACTGTGGTATATTCACAGGTCCTACTAGTAATAATAAATGCGGATGTCAGTGTGTCAAATTATTTCGACTTTACTCCTAGAGGCCGTAGCCCAATATATCATGCAATTTTTGAATCAGTCCGACTCCGGGTGCAAACCAAAAACATTTCGGGCTGAATCCGGATCCGTGATCCAGACAATCTGGATTCCAAAGTTTTAATTACTGCAATTGTTTACGGTTTAGTTTGGATGTTTGGTTGGTTGGATTTTACGGCATGTCAACTTTTGTTGGGTTATTTTATGCGGAAGATGTTTTGTTTTATTCATTCTTGTCGGATGTTCAATTTAAAAAAAATACATTTTTAAAAACTCGTTTTTTGATATATTTAACACATAGATGGAACCCTAACAGGTAATACCACTCCGGGTCAGAGTGGACCTGGGAGTAATGGTGCTAAAAAGGTACTCCACACTCCCCAGAGCTCCAGAATTGGAACTTGACTACTAGATGCAGTTTAACGTCATACTCAAGACATTAAGACCCTCAGTCACAGCCTTCTAGCACATATATGATACAAAGGGTTAGGGGTTTGCCATAAGGGTAATAGGGTTGGGACAATCATGTAGGTGATAGGGCTTGATGTCAACAACCGGTTGATCGGAAGGGGCTTCTTCGACTACCTGTCTAGTCCGAGTAAGAGTCAGTGTTGCATGTTATGGAATGCTCAGCCACCATGTTTAAGCATCACGGGTCGCCACCCACTGCCAACAGGTGACCCCATTGGGGGGGGGGTGTTTTTCTGCAGAGGTGCAGTTGGTGTGTTCTACTGCCCCAGCCGACTGGGCAGAATTGTTTTCGGTGATTTTTCTTATGTGATTTTTTGCTACAAATATAACTTTTGAGAAGAAGAAGAAGAAGAAGAAGAAGAAGGAGGAGGAGTAGGAGTAGGAGTAGGAGGATGAGGGAAAGGCCACACAGTAGAAGAAGAAGAAGAAGAAGGGAAAAGCCACAGAAGAAGAAGAAGAAGAAGAATGAAGAAGAAGAAGAAGAAGAAGAAGAAGAAGAAGAAGAAGAAGAAGAAGAAGAAGAGAAGAAGAAGAAGAAAAAGCCACAAAGAAGAAGAAGAAGAAGAATGAAGAAGAAGAAGAAGAAGAAGAAGAAGAAGAAGAAGAAGAACGGAGAAGAAGAATACAATGGTTTATTTTCACACATTACAAAATATAAACAATGTCACATAAAACAAAAAACATGATGTTGGTTGTTGTATTAATGTGTGGATGATGATCACTAATTAGGACTGAGCCTATTCTAGTAGTGACCACCCCAATTGTTTTTAGTTGTTTTTTTTTACATAGTTTGAAAGCTGATTATTGTGATATTTAAAAAAAAGTTGTTCAAGTTTAATAAAATTTGATATGTACTCAATTCATGAAATAATAGTGATGGGCAGATTGGGTGACTTTTAAGCTCGTTCATGATATTTGATTTTGCGAATCTAAGCATTGTATAAAAACAATTCATTCACTTGAAAATATATTACTGTAATAAGTAATTGAGAGTTACCTACCCTATTTTATGATTACCCCTCCTTTGGAGAACTCTATAGTGAATACTAGAATATATAAACTCTCAGTAAGTGTACCAATTATTCTAAGTAGAATTAAGCTTTCCAAAGTCTATCGGTGTTATCTTTTGTCATTACAATTACTTTTATCGAAAATGATTTTATGCAGTGTTGAAAGTGGTTTTCCCCGAAATTTCTTTGGCGGAAGTAAATCAAGTAGATACAATCCAAAATTAAAATATACATAGAAATAGCATTGAAATTCTACTTAAAAATGTCCAGCATTTGTAAATCTCAAAAGTAGACAAATGAATACACCAGCATTATCTGCGTCATTCGGACTATTGTCCCCATCTTCATTGTTATCTGTACAACGTTTAGGCCTTCTTCAGGTATTTCTTGTCGGACTCGGGAACCTTCTTTTCGAACTCGGGAACTTTCTTGTCGTAGTCGGGAACCTTCTTGTCGTAATTGGGAGCCATTACGGAACTTTGAACCTAACCCTTTATTTAGTCCACGGGGGTATCCTGTTCTCATTCCGCTGACCATAGCTGGGGTAGGAGCTTTGTTAATTATTTTTCTATGTAACGGCCGAAACGTTGTACAGATAACAATGAAGATGAGGACACTAGTCCAGATAATGCAGATAATACTAAACATCAAGCCTCATCTCAAACATTTAGAGAAATAGAATACAGCAGTGTTTATTGCCCCTCTCTACCCAGTGATGCTGAGTATATATATACACATTAAATATCACCAGTTCTTGCATTTTGTGCAAAAATTATGAAGATTTGATTCATATTCGAAGATATTTAAAAATGAAAATATACATAGAAATAGCATTGAAATTCTACTTAAAAATGTCCAGCATTTGTAAATCTCAAACAAATCAATATACCTCCACCCAAACGATGCTGGGTAGCCGCTTTTAATTCTTAATAAGAATTTTAATACACTCTACATCGGCTTGTTTCAAAGACCTATTGTGGTGAAGTTGTTGGTATTTACCCAACCCGTTCGCCACGTGTAGGATGTGACACTTGGGGCATCCAGCGAGGATCGAACTTGATATTTAGTAGAAATAGATCTGCAAGACTAGCTTGCTAACCATTACACCACAATGGGATGTCCACCAATTATATATATTTACCAACCCCTCCGCACGAGCTGGATATGACACAAGGTCAATTTCTTAAGCGGAGTTCAGCAGGTTTGAATTCAGAGTTTTCCTTCTCCTAGACCGGTTGCCTAACCAAGCCCAGTCTGCCCTACTATTTACCCATAGCTGGAGGGAGAGTAGGATTCATACCTTTCCCAAGGGTATTAGTGCTAAGTGAAATGCAATTATCACGTCCAGGATTTGAACTCGCGGCGACGAGTCCATTTCCCATGACATTAACCATTACACCACGCGCTGTCCATATTATGGTGACTAAGATTATAGTAAACCGAGTAGATACAATGCAAGTGAGGCACATGGTGTAATGGTTAGAGTCGTAGGAAATGGACTCGTCAACCCGAGTTCAATCCTGGACGAAGCTGTTTGCATTTCACATGGCGCTAATCCCTTGGGAAAGGTATGAATCCAATTCTCCCTCCAGCTATGGGAAAATAGCAGAGTAGACTGAGCTCTTTAACCATGGCTAGGTGATCAGTCTAGAAGAAGGAGAACTCTAAATTCAAACCTGTTAAACTCTGCTTAAGAAATTGACCTTGTGTCACATCCTGCCCGTGCAGAGGGGTTGGTAAATATATACAATGCAAGTGAACAAGGATTGTTAAATTGAGTGGAAGAAATGACATTGCCATGAAATATACCTTATTTTCTTAAGTAAATCGTACGTAATCTAACGTATATATATATATATATATATATATATATATATATATATATATGAGGAAGTTTTTTAGAAGTTGTGCGTATATCCATATATATATATATATATATATCTATCCATATTTTATACACATACATATGTGTGTATATGTCACACACACACACACACACTATATACATATATATATATATATATATTATAAGTAGAGAGAACGAGCTTCTTATTACTGTGAAAGAATAAAAATAAAAAATAAATAAAGAAGGAACTCTTGTAGACGGTGGCAACTCAACCAATAGAACGGCCACTGCTGTCATCTCTGTTTTGTTCGAGTGCTATTCTGTCAAGCAAGTTAACTTATTTTGCCGTCGGTTTGAAGAAGGGAAAAAAAACTTCTGCAATTGGATCCGTTTTTACAAACTGTTGCGACACCATTTTGTGAGGGTCAGGAATGTGGTAGACGGACGAGAAGAGCGGACGGAAGCGTAAGCTGAGAAGCGGACTCTCCTCCTCCTCTTCTTCCTCCTCCTTCTCTTACACTTCTACCGCCGCCATCTTGGGACTCCTCGTTTCGCGCTTCGGCTCGAGACATTGAGAGGTTGATTCGAAACTGTTGAACTGAAAACTGATGACACTTCCAGGCAAAAAAAGTAATGATATCTTCAAATTTCGTTAGCAAAATAAAAAAGGGGACCCCCTGTTTCTCTCTCTCTCTCTCTCTCTCTTTCTTTCTCTCACATACACATGTGTATACATACATACACACACACACACACATATATATATATATAGCCATCCACAGAAACGTGTTTCGACTTATCAAGTCTCTTCAGTGTGGCTAGACATTTTGTGAGCTACCTACAGCCGGGATAGAACTCCGGTCGATTCAACAGCAGTCAGACAGCCTAACCGTTCGGCCATATCGTCATCCACAGAATGCGAAGGGGATTTTAACTGTTTTTAATACACATCTGTATGTATGTAAAGGCCGCCATAGAGTGCTCCATCCCTTTTATAGGAGAGCGTTGCGTTTACGCTTTAGTTGGCGGTCATCAGCGAAATCCCCCCAAAGTGCTCATATATATATATATATATATATATACCAGTCATCCACAGACACGAGTTTCGAAGTTTACTTCTCATCAATGCGGCTCGACTTTTTAACATCTACCTCTAGCCGGGTGCGAAACCCGACAGAATTTTCGTCCATCAAGCTCCTTATCCTCACGTCTATCGGGAACTGTCACCCAGGAGCGAACAATTATTTGATACAAACAAACTTACAGGGTGTATGTTTTTACAGTCACCAGAGACCTCCAGTCTGTAAACAACAGGCGAGTATTTGCTTTTTACGCTAAACGGTGAAAGGTCAACTAATGTCTCCCCTACGATATACATAAGATGAACAAAAAGTGATAAGACAAACAGAAATATTTCTTTTATGTTGTTTATTTCTCTCAACTAGTTTTGACCTTAGGTCATCGTCAGGAAAAAAATTCTTGTTAAAGAAATTGTTCTTAGAAAGGTTTAAAAATTATTAAAAGATTTTTTTCGGTGTTTGACAAGCCATTATAATCCGGGCAGAGAAGTGTGTTAGATGTGGCGAGTCCATCTGTTCAGTGAAAAAGACTTCTTTGAGTTGAATAACGTTTGAAATGTTCTTATATATATATTTGAGGAAGGTTTTTTAAGAAGTAGTGCGTATATCCATATATATACACACACACACACACACACACACACATATATATATATATATACACATATTTGTATACACATACATATGTGTGTGTATGTCACACACACACACACACACACATATATATATATATATACATATTTG
Source organism: Doryteuthis pealeii (assembly GCA_023376005.1). Lineage (NCBI taxonomy): Eukaryota > Metazoa > Mollusca > Cephalopoda > Myopsida > Loliginidae > Doryteuthis > Doryteuthis pealeii. The sequence continues at coordinate 17,299,807 of CM042139.1, forward strand.
TATACACATACATATGTGTGTGTATGTTACACACACACACACACATCATATATATATATACATACATACATATATATATATATATATATATATACGAAGGTGGGCGGAAAAGTTTATATGGTGATGTCATATTTGCTGTTGATGACTTTTTTCCCAATGGGATCCAATCACTGCAACATCGATGTAATAAATATGTGCAGTGCAAGGGGGACTATGTTGAAGAATAAACCTCATTTGCTTTTGGTTATATTCCATTAGAGTATCTTGATCAACTTATGAACTTTGGTAGGTTCTCTAAACAGCACTCAGCGTCCTCAAGAGATGATAAATATACGTTTTTGTTGGTCGGCAAACACTAGTGTGTCCATACGCAGGAGCCCACAGATGAAGGTCGCTAATGAGTTCGTCCTTACTTCTCCAGCAGTGCTCGGAAAGACTGCTGCATGCACCCGAAAAAAAAAAACAGCAGCTGTGCGGCTACTTATCTCTTATCTCACAAATCATCCAAGCAACATGTCTCGAATGATTTGTAAGATAAGAGGTAAGTGTCCGTACAGCCGCTGTTTTTCAGGGTGCATTCTTGCAGCATTCTTGTGTAGTTTCCATATAGCATTTTTTATGATTTGTAAACAGGGTGGCTGGTTGGTTGGATTTTACAGCATGTCAACCCTTGTTGGGTTATTTTATGCCAAAGACGTTTTGTTTCATTCATTCTTGACAAGTACTCAATATTCTTTTTGAACTCAATATTTAAACTCATTTTTTAAACACATCTGAATGAGTACTCTACATTCCCCAGAGCTCCAGAATTGGAACTTCCCAATCAGAAAGATTTTAACGTCATACCCAGGACATTAAGACCCCCCATCCACCGCCTTCTAGCACATATATGATAAAAGGGTTGGGGGTTGCCATAGGGGCAATAAAGATGGGACGATCATATAGGTGCTAGGGCTTGACGTGATCAGCCAATTGACTAGAGGAGGCTATTGAACTATTAAAGCTCTTAAGTAAACATATCAAACGTTATGATGATTAAATTATCATATTGTGGTTTACCTACAGGTCATGCTTGTTAGAAATCTTATAATAGAGATCATGTGTTTGTCTGTTTGTAACCGAAACTATATCACTAAAGCCACAATTCCCTTTATTATTTACTTCACATTCTCCATAATCTTATTTTTATTTGAACCTCAATTACTGATAAAATTGTTTTACATTATTAATTCTGCTGACCATATCTACATATCTAGATATTTACCACGTACTCCACGTGTACGGGTTAGACACAGGCCCTATTAATGTGGAACCACCCACAAGTCGAGATTCATGGGTGTCGGGTGCAAAAAATGCGTTGATCCCGTCGGCATTCCCCCTCAAGGGGGCGCCTCAGGCACTAGGCAATAAACCCAGCCCTGTCCCTTTAAATCGAGGGGGCAGGTGTTGCCTGGGGGGGGGGATGGCCCCTGGAATCAACGATCTTAACTTGTTACTGGACCCCCACTGGAGTTAGAGGTGTTTGCCTTTCATCCCACTTATGAGGGCGGGACACAAGGACATTTTTATGTGGGCCCAACCACAAGCCGAAGCTCATGGGTGGTAGGCACAAAAAATGCGTTGATCCCGTCGGCATTCCCCCTCAAGGGGGATGCCTCAGGCACTGGGCAATAAACCCAGCTCTGCCCCTTTAGATCGAGGTGGCAGGTGTTGCCTGGGGGTAGCCCCCTGGGATCAACGCTATTAACTTGTGAGGTCCAGCGGCCGAAGGTCACTGGATCCGTTAGAAGTATTTGCTTCATACCCCACTTGTATGGGCTGGGCACAAGACCTCGTTTTAATGTGGGCCCACCCACAAGCCGAAGCTCATGGGTGGGAAAGAACAAAAATTGCGTCGATCCCTTCGGCATTCCCCAAGTGGGGCGCCTCAGACGCTGGGCAATAAACCCAGCCCTGCCCCCAAGGGGGCAGGTATTGCCTGGGGGGATAGCCCCCTGGGATCGACGCTATTAACTTGTAAGGTCCAGCGGCCGAAGCTCACTGGACCTCCGGTCGAAACCGAAATTTGATATGTTGGACATATCTACATACTGATAACATGCAATTGCATTTATATATACAACAAAATAGCGGTTTACTGTGTGAACGGGAAGGATAATTTGCATATTGATATTAAAAATTTGATTTTGATAAATATGTGCTTAGTATTATTAATTTCTAATTGTTTGGTTTTATCTTAATGAATATGAGCAAAAATCTTGGGGATAAATCTTAAAAGAAATCCATTAACAAGAAGAAATAACTGTCATTCTTTTCTTTACTTCCTAATTTAACTAAATAGTTAAATTAGGACAATTTAGTATTACGTTAAATACCCTCAGAAATTGCGTACGTTTATCAATGAGTCTTTAATTTATAGTAAAAATCATTGTTACATACAATAGATCTTATATATTAACGATATCTTTATGAAAATCTGAGTTAGATTTGCCTAAAAAAATGTTATTAGTGCGTTTAAAATCTTGTATCTTATATATCACTAGGAAATAAAGGTTTACATAATATATGGAGTGGTAAATTTGCATACTGGTTTAAAAAAACCGACTTTAATAAATAATTACTTGGTGTTATTAATCTCTAATATTATTGTTTTATTCTCCAACGTATTGAAATCAATTCAATCAATGATTTTATATAGAAACCAATTAAACTAAAATCAAGATAAGTGTAATCTTTTTATATGCGTTGTTATTTCGTTAGTCTTTCTAATTTGATATATTTAATTACATTTAAACTTAAATACTTACGCCCGGAAAGGCGAGTATTCTTGCTAGTTAATTCAATTTTTTTTCATATACAATGTTAGGCGTACAAAATAAACAGGAAAAAATAATATAAGAAATGCAAACGGAAACACTAAATGTGTAATATTACCAACAAACACCATAAACGACTATCTCGAAAGAAATCTAATCCACATTAACATAGATATAGTAACATATACCCTCATATCAATATCAAATATATTCAACACTAAACAAAAAAACAAACAAAAAAAACAAAAAACGGATACCACATGCGAAGCAGAAATTTATGAAATAGCCTGTAAGCAATTCCCGAAAAAACAAACAAAACAAAAAAAAAAACATATATCGGCGAAACTTCCAGAAGATTAAGAAGAAAGAAATAGATGAACATATCGGAGACCTGAAAATTAACAACACCCTTAATGCTATAATACTTACCTTATGCCCGTCCTTCGGGGCGGGGGTCCAGTGTGCTTCGGCCACTGGACCGGTAAAGTAAAATTAATAGCGTCGATCACAGGGAGCTTTCTCCCAGGCAATACCTGCCCCCTTGATTTAAAGGGACAGGGCTGGGTTTATTGCCCAGCGCCTGAGGCGCCCCCTTGAGGGCGAATGCCAACGGGATCGACGCAATTTTTATTCGCCCACATAAAAATGAGACCTTGTGGCCAGCCCTCATAAGTGGGATGAGCAGCAAATACCCTTAATGCTATTATACACCACCGGAACATCTTTCATCATAACTTTTACATTAAAGAAATGGATAGACTGTTAATTATGTACAGTAGCGTAGATTTTAAAATAACGGTTAGTGAAAAACACGGGAGGGCTGATTGACATCCTTTGACCCAGTGTTGACCTACACTTCCATCGGAAGTTAGCTTCGAGAAAATCAGTCTTTGGGTAATCGTTGAGCGAGATGGGCTGGAATGGCGGCTCTCGTTCAGTTGGCCAAATTCTCGCGCGCTTATTTGGGATCTGAAGAAAAGAAAATATATATGTGCTCAAAACAAAGCAATATCGGTTAAATCGAACTTAATGGAGCTAAATTCCACCATCCAAGATATATTTTTTCAGGACAGTTAACTTTGAACCACGTATCTTTGAGAATCTGTGTTACGTCTCAAAGATACGCGGTTCAAAGTTAACTGACCTGAAAACATGTAAAAAGTTTTTAGAGAAAATAACTGCTGCATTATACATTTTATTCATTAATGTATCAACACTGAAAATTTCATTAAATCCAGTTAATTCCCTGATTTTTGGCATTTTTTTCTTTCGCCAGGTGACATACGAGGGTGGAATTTAGGTCCATTAAGTTCGATTTAACCGCAATATCTTGTGTTGTTACTAAGAGCAAACAAACAACACAAGTAAGAAGATCCAACCCAGGGGAAGAAACATCTACCAGAATAAAAGAAGATCCAGCTAAAGCCCAGAACACCTAGAGATAGACAGACCAGCCCAAGTTAAGATAGAAGAAATACAAGATAAGTATCTAAGTAAAGAAGACAAGTACACCTGTGTACAACCACAGGTATGTAGGTGTAGTCTACTATGCTGCACTGTGCGTAAGATGTGCCGTAAGATGAATATGCTATACAACACCATCAACTGGCATCAATTCCAACTGTTGAGCGAGACAGACTAAAATGATTTGGATCTAGATCTTATATATATATATATATATGAACTCAAAAACAAAGTATTGTTTTGTGTTGTTACTAAGAACAAACAAACAACACAGAACATCTCACACAGATCCTGAATAACAGAAGATCCAGCAAAAGCCACCAGCTAAGATACCAGTGTAATATAAGCAAGTTAAAGTTTAAAAGAATAATATTATGACATTTATTTAGCAGAATTCAGAATTCGTGTTTTTTTTACTAAAATAAATCACTTATAGAAATTTATAAAATCTTCTTTGGTCATTGAATTGACCAATTTCTTGTACGTGTGTTTGGGATCTGGATCTTAAGAAAATATAATACATATATGAACTCAAAAACAAAGTAATGTTTTGTGTTGTTACTAAGAACAAACAAACAACACAGGACATCTCAGACAGATCCTGAATAACAGAAGATCCAGCAAAAGCCACCAGCTAAGATACCAGTGTAATATAAGCAAGTTAAAGTTTAAAAGAATAATATTATGACATTTTTTTAGCAGAATTGAGAATTCGTGTTTTTTTTACTAAAATAAATCACTTATAGAAATTTATAAAATCTTCTTTGGTCATTCAATTGACCAAATTCTTGTACGTGTGTTTGGGATCTGGATCTTAAGAAAATATAATACATATATAACCTCAAAAACAAAGTAATGTCTTCTGTTGTTATTAAGAACAAACAAACAACACAGGACATCTCAGACAGACCCTGAATAACAGAAGATCCAGCAAAAGCCACCAGCTAAGATACCAGTGTAATATAAGCAAGTTAAAGTTTAAAAGAATAATATTATGACATTTTTTTAGCAGAATTCAGAATTCGTGTTTTTTTTACTAAAATAAATCACTTATAGAAATTTATAAAATCTTCTTTGGTCATTCAATTGACCAAATTCTTGTACGTGTGTTTGGGATCTGGATCTTAAGAAAATATAATACATATATAACCTCAAAAACAAAGTAATGTCTTCTGTTGTTATTAAGAACAAACAAACAACACAGGACATCTCAGACAGATCCTGAATAACAGAAGACACAGCTAAAGCCCAAACCACCCATAGATAGACAGATCAGCTAGATAGCAGAGGATTGGCTAATAGACAGACCAACCCAAGTTCAAATAGAAGAAATGCAACATAAGTATCTAAGTAAGATGAATATGATATACAACATCATCAACTGGCATCAATTCCAACTGTTGAGTGAGATAGACTAAAATGATTTGGATCTAGATCTTAAAAAAATAAAATGTATATGAGTTCAAAAACAAAGTAATGTCTTGTGTTGTTACTAAGAACAAACAAACAACACAGGACATCTCAGACAGATCCTGAATTACAGAAGATAAAAAAAACAAAACAACAAAAACGACAAGTAATTAACGGCTATGATGATCTGATGTATGCGGTCGATCGTAAGAGTACGACACAACATCTATATGTTAATACCTGGAGGCGCGTGGCATAATGGTTAGAGTCATAGGAAATGGACTCGTCCATCCGAGTTAAAATCATGGACAAGGCTGTTTGAATTTAACATAGCTCTAATAATCCAACTATAATTCCTCCAGTTATGGGTAAATAGTAGGGCGGACTGAGCTCTTCAATCTTGATTCTAGGAGAAGGAAAACTCTGAATTCAAATCTGTTAAACTCCGCTTTAGAAATTGACCTTGTGTCGAATCCTGCTCGTGCAGAGGGGTTGGTAAATATATAAATATATATTAATACTAGTGTTCTATAAAAGTATGACCGTTATCATCTTGCAACACACTCTGGTTAAAAATGAAACCGTCCATATTGTCCAAGATGAAATGCACAAGTGTAAATCTTGATTATCTGGTGTTGCTTATCCGTCGAATTCTTATTTCTTATGAGTGTCGTCACCTCAGCTAAATAATGGACCATTCCATTTTATTTTTTATTATAAAAAAGAAAGGGAAGAAAAAGGACACGATACACAGAAAAGATATAATAAGAAAGAAAGAAATAAAGAAACAGAGTAGGGGAAAGATGTGGAGAGTGGGTGAGCGTGCGGAAGCGACAACATTAATCTTTTTCATTCGAACATAATGAAAAGAAGAGAGAGAGAGAGAGAGAGAGAGAGAGAGAGAGAGAGAGAGAGAGAGATTTATTAAATAAACTCTTATGTAAACATATCAAACGTTGTAATAATTAAATCATCATACTCTGGTTTATCCACGGGTCCTGCTAGTAGAGAGTGTTAAATCAAGATTATCATACTTTTTTACCCATTGATGGAAAGAAAGAAAAGAATAATGAAAGAGAGTTAAATTAAGATTATTATAATTTTGACGTATTGAACTATTTGGTAATAGCTCTTAAGTAAACATATCAAACGTTGTAATAATTAGATTATCATACTGTGGTATATTCACAGGTCCTGCTAGTGAATATAAATAAGAGTAAGGGAGTATCTACTTTCTGCCCCCCCCCCCCAACCATGGCAAGGACTAATGCAACATTTGTCACAATCATTGAATTAGTCCTTTTATTATATTTGCTTTTATTCGAACTTAAAACCGACCACCCTGTCATCTGTAGAATACACAGAGGGTTAAGACCCACCATTCTCAGTGGGGTTACCTGTCGACTGTGGGTGGCGGCCTGTAATGACTGAATACATGATTGTGGTGGCTGAACGGTGTGTGACCCGGGTACTAAGTGGTGCTGTGGTATGTAACACTCCACTTCCTCCATTACTTGGACTAGACAGACGGTCGTAGAGGCCCCATCCAATCAATAAGCTGGTCATGTCAAGCCTTAGCATCTATATGATTGCCCTGACAGTATTCTTCAAATTGCTCTAAACACCCACCTCTTTTTATTGTATATGTGCTAGGAGGCGGTGGCTGAAGGTCAACTACCAGTATTTATTTATACACATGAAGTTAATGAAATTTATTTCTACCAATTTATTAATACACATGAAGTAAATAAAAATTATTTCTACCAATTTATTAATACATATGAAGTTAATTAGAATTATTTCTACCAATTTATTAATATACATGAAGTTAATAAAAATTATTTCTACCAATTTATTAATACACAAGAAGTTAATAAAAATTATTTCTACCAATTTATTAATACATATGAAATTAATGAAGATTATTTCTACCAATTTATTAATACACATGAAGTTAATGAAAATTATTCTACCAATTTATTAATACACAAGAAGTTAATAAAAATTATTTCTACCAATTTATTAATACACGAAGTTTATGAAAATTATTTCTACCAATTCATCAATACACATAAAGTTAATGAAAATCATTTCTACCAATTTATCAATACACATGAAGCTAATGAAAATTATTTCTACCAATTTATCAATACACGAAGTTTATGAAAATTATTTCTACCAATTTATCAATACGCATGAAGTTAATGAAAATTATTTCTTAAACAAATCATATACACAAAAAAGATTTGGCTTAAATAACCCCCAAAAAGTTGATATGTTATTAAACCAAGTACTTGAAACAGGAACTTATCATATGGGAAAAAACAAATATTTTTCTTTTAACTCATAAAATCAGAAATGTTGGTTTTAGGTGGAAAAACGTTTACTTTTTCTCGGAAGCCGTTCCTCGTTTTGGTTTTGTTTGTTTTACGGCATATCAACCTCGGTGGGTCATTTAATGCCGGCAAAGTTTTCAAAATAAATTCATTCTTAATGGATGCTCATTTTTTTCATAAACACATTTTATTATTTAACCCATAGATGGGAGCCTAACAGGTACTACCACTCCGGGTCAGAGTGGACCTGGGAGCAATGGTGATGAAGGGATACTCCACATTCTCCAGACCTCCAGAACTGGAACCTCACCATCAGATTGAGTTTGACGTAATACCCAGGACATTAAAACCCTCAGCCACCGCCTTCTAGCATTTATATGATAAAAAGGTTTGGGGCTTTCCATAAGGGCAATAGGGTTGGGGCAATCATATAGGTGCTAGGGCTTGACATGACCAGCCGATTGATCGCCACTCACAACCAACAGGTTGACCCATTGAGGGAGTCTTATCTCTCTGCAGGAGAGATATGTGCTAGAATGTGGTGACAGAGGGTCCTAATGTTCTGGGTATGACGTTAAAATCTATCTGATGGTGAAGTTCCAATTCTGGAACTCTAGGGAAAGCGGAGTATCCCTTTATCGCCATTACTCCCAGGTCCACTCTGACCACCCGGGGTATTAGTAATTATTAGGTTGCAATTCATGGGTTAAATAAAAAAATGAGTTTCAAAAACTTGAGTACATATGAAGTATAAATAAAACAAAACATCTTCGGCATAAAATAATCCAAGAGTTGACCTGTCGTAAAATCCAACCAACCAACCAACCAACCAACCAACCAACCAAACCAGGCCTTTGGGGACCGTTCCAAGGGATCCAACTACAATTGGTATTACCGTCACTTATATGTTCCACAGCTTTAAATATCATATTAAGCTTACTAAATCTTCATGAACTTGACTACGGAATCAACCCATCGAAAGAAATTGACTGATAAAAATTTGAAAGCAATTCTCTTGGTTGGATATAGCAATTCCAAACCAAACATTGACGATATCTTGAAAGGCAAACTTCAGTTTCACAAATCTCGCTAAACCTTTCTGCTAATGTTGCGTTCTTTGATAATGTTTTGAAAATAAATATTTTGGTTAAATTGTTTTTGTGCATCTTACGCCACTCATCCATGAATCTAACATGGAAAGATACATTTTGTTTTACATCTTTTTCTTCGAGCTTTTGTTCTGGCTAGCAAGTATTGAACACAATAATAATGTGGCCCGCGCTCGTTATTTTTTCAATTATCCGGCCTACCACGAAAATGGTTTGGTGTTCCCTGGTGTACAGGAACGGCAAGATCAACTACTTGACATGTTCTTTTCTTCTTTTTAATTAACACTGGTCTTCCAGCTGGGACTGGTTGACCCGGTTGCATAACAAGTTTATGTTTGAGCGCCCTCTGTCTGCAAAGGCTAGAACAGGCAACACTCCTCTTTGGCTCTTATTCAGGCTAGACAGGCGGTCGGATAGACTCCCCTAATCAATCGGCTGGTCTCATCAAGCCCTAGCACCTATATAATTGTCCCGAACCTATTGCCCTCATGGCAAACCCCCAACCCATTTTATCATTTATGTGCTAGAAGGCGGTGGCTGAAGGTCTTTAGTGTCCTATAATAGATTAGATTTATTTTATGTATTAATGATTTTGACTATAAATTAAATACTCATTGATAGACCTACGCAGTTCCTGGGGGTGTTGTTATAAAAGCAGTGATGTAGTTTCGGTTACCGACAGAAAGTCATCGAATCTCTATAATAATAAAATGTGAAACGCGAGGGATCGTTGTATCAGTGGATTGAATCACCAATACCCGTCCGGAAGACGTTGTTAGTTTATTTGTATTTAAAATTCTAGAAAAATTATCCAAAAAACGCCAGAAAATGAAAAGAACCAAAGAAAATGGCGAAATACGAAACGAATAAAACAGGAATTTTTGTAAGTAGATATTTTCCGACCTCCCACCACGTCAGATTGGGGAGCCACGTAGGGAGTCACGCACAGACCGAAGCTCGTGCAGTGGCCAGTGTAAAAAATGCATGGTGCCTTCGACATTCCTCTTTTTGAAGCGCCCCCGGCACCGGGTAATAAACCCTACCGTGTCCTTTTTAGACGAGGGGGCAGGTGTTGCCCTTCCCTCTGGGATTCACTCTGATTTATTTTTATTTACCTGTCCAGACGTTAAAGACCCCGGACCTCGGGTAAGAAATTTTGAAAAGAATTGAAAAAATTATATTGATAATTATTGTGTGGGTGGAAACGCTGCAATATATGGTATATATATATATATATATTATATAATATATATATATATATATATATGTGTGTATGTGTGTGTATATATATATATATATATATATGTGTGTGTGTGTGTGTGTATATATATATATATATATATATATATATATATATATATATATATATATACGGGTATGTATAGGGAAGATATGTATATGACGTGTGTGTGCTTGGCGTGTAAGTGTGTATGTTGGTATGCATGTACGTGTCTATGTGTGGCATGAGAGAGAGAGAGAGAGAGAGAGAGAGAGAGAGAGAAATAGAAAGAGGGAGAGAGAGAGAGAGAGGGGAGGGGAGGAGAGAAGAGGGGGCGTGCCGGCAGCTGTTTCGCTATTCCTTTCTCTCTTCTTTCTTCCTTTCACCCATGATCCCCTCCCTCCCTCCCTCCGAAGGCTTCTGATACTTAATGCCAAATAATGCCAGACCCCCTTAACCACGAAGTTCTCCATCTGTTCGCAAAATACGATATTATTTTCTGGGTAGCGGGGTGGTGGGTGGGTTTAAGCTAACTATTTTCTGGGTAGCGACGCGGGGGGTGTTGGGGGAAGCTAACTGTGAAGTTAGCAATAAATTATTGTGACCAACTTCAACATTCTCAAAATGTTTACTTTCGTTGACTTTTAAATCGTTACTTCCTATAAAATTCAGATCCATTAAGTTCAGAAATTAATGGGGAACCTTCACTGGCTCACGGTCAGAGTCATTGTTCATCAGGAAATATTTTTTCCTCTGAACTTTTGAGATGAGGATTGATAATTTGAATTATTAGGATTATACGCAATATTGTCCTCATCTTCATTGTTATATACACAACGTTTCGGCCGATGTGCCCTCCGGCCCCCTTTAGGTGTTTATTGTCGGACTCGAGAACCTTCTTGAATCCGATAAGTAATACCCGAATTAATGGAGAAACCCCACTGGCTCACGATCAGAGTCATTGTTCACCAGGAAAATATTTTATGGATTTTATTCATTTTTTTTTTACCAACTCAAACAAAAATATATCACTCATTTTTCGAATTATGTTCATCAGGAAATATTTTATTCTCTTTTAGTATTATTAGGATTATTCGGGCTATTGTCCTCATCTTCATAGTTATATCCACAACGTTTCGACCGATGTGGCCACAGGTCTTCTTCAGGTGTTTCTTGTCGGACTTGGGAACCTTCCCGAGTCCGACAAGAAATACCCGAAGAAAGCCGAAACGTTGTGTAGATAAAAATGAAGATGAGGACAATAGTCCGAATAATCCGAATGATACAAAAAGAAAAAAAAAAAGAAAAAGAAAAAGAAAAAGAAAAAAAGGAAACATTTCATTTTATTTTTGCCAATTCAAACAAAAATATATCACTCGTTTTTTGTATTATACCAAATTCTTAATGCTAATCTACATATTAATACTCGTGTTACTTAATTGTACGAATGTTATCATCTTGCAACCCTCTGGTTAAAAATGGGACCTTCCAAATCGTCCAAGATGAAATGCAAAAATGTAAATCCTGATTATCTGGTGTTGCCTATCTGCTGAATTCTTATTTCCCATGAGTGTTTATTTATATGAGTCTTTATTCATATACGTATATATCGCTTCAAGAATATATATATATATCGTCGAGGTGGCCTACGATCCAAATCAACCAGACCGCGAGGGAGTCTATACCATTTTTACTAGCGCTAGACCTAGGAGATTGTTTTTGCATCTGAGGTGGAGCACCACACTACCACCAGCTCCTTACTTTACCGCACTGATTCCTGTGCTACTCAATTGGCGAGGGTCGGTATCGAACCAGAAACCTTTCGGTTTCCAGGCAGACGCTCTACCGACTGAGCTAAACTGTCCCTCAAATGTTCTTTGTGGGGTCTAGATCCAGGGAACATGCCAGTCAGCTACACTGTCGTTTTAAAAATCCCAATTTACCGGTGTATTCAATAGTCGTGCACGAAAATGACTTTTTCGTTTTGAATGTCGCTGTCTTCTTAAGCCGTGTATGAACTTTGACCTTTGGGAATTTAATTTCGGCAGAAGAGGTCATTCTAACATCGTCATCCACTTTCCAGGTGCCAAAGAAGTAATTACGGATGATTCCTGCCCAAAGCATTATCCCCCCACCACCTCTTGGCTGACGTCTCAACCGAACAGGCTTAGGTTCCTCTTTCAGGCATCACCCATTAGGCCAACCATCCAGGCCATCCAGTGTCGCCATACACTCGTCCGTGAATGGTAATTTCTGGAAATCCTGTTTTCATATATACTGTTCGGCTAAGCTGACACGCTTAACAATGTAATTCGATCTCAAAATACCGCGAACAACTAGTTAGGGGTTCCTCAGCGTTTTAGTGTATCGTTCGTTTTAGGTTCATTTGGTAATCCGATGGCATCGAATAACGCTTTCCTAGCAGGACTTGTGGATATACCACAGTATGACAATTTAATTATTACAACATTTGATATGTTTACTAAAGAGCTATTTCATCGAATAACTCTTTATTACACTTTACTAGCAGGACCTGTAGATATACCACAGTATGACAATTTAATTATTACAACATTTGATATGTTTACTAAGAGCTATTTCATCGAATAACTCTTTATTACACTTTACTAACAGGACCTGTAGATACCACAGTATGACAATTTAATTATTACAACATTTGATATGTTTACTAAAGAGCTATTTCATCGAATAACTCTTTATTACACTTTACTAACAGGACCTGTAGATATACCACAGTATGACAATTTAATTATTACAACATTTGATATGTTTACTAAAGAGCTATTTTATCGAATAACTCTTTATTACACTTTACTAGCAGGACCTGTAGATATACCACAGTATGACAATTTAATTATTACAACGTTTGATATGTTTACTAAAGAGCTATTTCATCGAATAACTCTTTATTACACTTTACTAGCAGGACCTGTAGATATACCACAGTATGACAATTTAATTATTACAACGTTTGATATGTTTACTAAAAAGCTATTTCATCGAATAACTCTTTATTACACTTTTCTAGCAGGACCTGTAGATATACCACAGTATGATATGTTTACTAAAAAGCTATTTCATCGAATAACTCTTTATTACACTTTTCTAGCAGGACCTGTGGATATACCACAGTATGACAATTTAATTATTACAACGTTTAATATGTTTACTAAAAAGCTATTTCATCGAATAACTCTTTATTACACTTTACTAGCAGGACCTGTAGATATACCACAGTATGACAATTTAATTATTACAACATTTGATATGTTTACTAAAGAGCTATTTCATCGAATAACTCTTTATTACACTTTACTAGCAGGACCTGTAGATATACCACAGTATGACAATTTAATTATTACAACGTTTGATATGTTTACTAAAGAGCCATTTCATCGAATAACTCTTTATTACACTTTTCTAGCAGGACCTGTGGATATACCACAGTATGACAATTTAATTATTACAACGTTTGATATGTTTACTAAAGAGCTATTTCATCGAATAACTCTTTATTACACTTTTCTAGCAGGACCTGTGGATATACCACAGTATGACAATTTAATTATTACAACGTTTGATATGTTTACTAAAGAGCTTTTCATCGAATAACTCTTTATTACACTTTTCTAGCAGGACCTGTGGATTACCACAGTATGACAATTTAATTATTACAACGTTTGATATGTTTACTAAAGAGCCATTTCATCGAATAATTCTTTATTACACTTTACTAGCAGGACCTGTGGATATACCACAGTATGACAATTTAATTATTACAACGTTTGATATGTTTACTAAAAAGCTATTTCATCGAATAACTCTTTATTACACTTTTCTAGCAGGACCTGTGGATATACCACAGTATGACAATTTAATTATTACAACGTTTGACATGTTTGCTTAAGAGTTATTGCGAAATAGTTCAATATATAAAATGTTTAATAATCTTATAGGGCCGGTTCAGCTCAGTCGGTAGAGCACTCGCCTAGGAATCGCAAGGTTCTTGTTTAGATACCGGCCCTCGCCAACTCAGCGAATGAGTAGCACAGGGATCTGTGCGGTAAACTAAGGAGCTGATGGTAGTTGTGGCGCTCCACCTCAGATGCAAAAAACAATCTCCTTAGTCTAGCGCTAGTGAAAAGAGGATAGACGTCCTCACTGTCTGGCTGATACCGACTTTAGGCCACTCCGACGACTTTACTTTTATAATAATCTTAATTTAACTCTCTCTCTCTCTCCCTCTCTCACTCATTTTCTTTCTTATCAATATTAATATATTGTTACTCATATACTTGATGTAAAGCTAAACAGAATATATGAATACTTGCAGGACGTGTGGATATACCACAGTATGACAATTTAATTATTACAACGTTTGATATGTTTACTTAAGAGCTATTGGAAATAGTTCAATGTGTAAAAAGTAAAATAATTTTGATTTAACCCTTTCTCACACTTTTTTCTTTCTTTCCTTCTTTTCATATTTTCATTATGTTCAATTGAAACAGATTAGCGTTATCAATTCCGCTCACTCACCTCCTCTCTCTGTCTTTCTTCTACTCTCTTTACTTCTTTTTATTTGTTTATTATATTCATCTTGGACGATTTGGACAGGCTCATTTTTAACCAGAGGGTCTTGCAAGATGATACAATTAGGAAGATTAAGGAACAACAGTATATATATATATATATATATATATATATATATATATATATATATATATATATATATATATAAAAGGAAATAAAGGTTTACATAGTATATGGTGTTGATAATTTGCATACTGGTTTTAACAAAACTGTGTTTAATAAATAATTGCTTTGTGTCATTGATTTCTAATATTATTTCTTTAATCTCAAATTATCAAAATCAAGTATATGTATAATTTTATATAGAAATCAATTGAAATAAAATTAAAATAAGTGTAATCTTTTTCATATATATTTCTTTAGTCTTTCTAATTTGATATAATGTTGTTTCTTTTTTAAATTAAAACTTAAATTCTTGCGCCTGAAGGTCGCATATCTTTGATAGTTTTTTTTAAAATTAATTATTTCTTTCATTCTCATTTTACGGTAAATTTTCCCACGTCTTTTTTTCAAAATTTGTATTTCACAATATAGAAAAAGATAAATAATTACATTTTAAGACAATAAATAGACCACACCGATTGTACCTCTGTAGAGGGGTAAGATCCCCCCAATGAAGCCACCTGTTGGCCGTAGTAACCCTTGATGCTTAAGGGCGGAATCCTGGTGGCTGAGTAGTCCATGACATGCAACGCTCCGCTTTGGCCCTTACTTAGGCTAGACGACTGGTAACATCAATCCCTAGCACCTATATGATTGTCCCAACCTTATTGCCCTTACGGCAAGCCCCAACACTTTTAATCATATATGCGCTAGAAGGCGGTGGTTAAGAGTCTTATTGTCCTGGGTATCACATTAAAATCTATCTGATGGTGAAGTTCCAATTTTGGGGCTCTGGGGAATGTGGAGTACCCTTTCATAACCATTACTTCCAGGTCCACTCTGACCCGGAGTGGTTGTACCTGTTAGGGTCCCATCTATGGGTTAAATAGAAGAAAAGAATGAGGTTAAAAAGTGTTTAAAAAATTGAGTACCCATCAAGAATGAATAGAACAAAACGTATTCAGCATAAAATAACCCAACAAAGGTTGACATGCCGTAAAATCCAACCAACCAACAATAAATAGATTTTATGCACCAGTTCTGCAACAGGGATCGTTGATTTTTCTTTTATTCAAGTTTAGTGGCGACAACGTGCTGCCACCACAATAAACCTTGGTCACTAGACCCTTCTCTGCTTCCTTTTTATATTTCTCACAAACCACCCCCCACTTCCTATTAGCTTACAGGAAGTCAGCTATACGTCAGAATTGAGCTAGTAACATATATTCTTTTTAACCTGGCATGTAATCTCAATCCATACATTTAAATTCGTTACTTCATTAACCTTTGCATCTAACTGTGCAATGCTTATATTTTCTATTATTATTATTATTATTATTATTATTATTATTAATACTGGTGTTCCTTAATCTTCAGCCCGTTATCATCTTTCAAAAAAAAAAAAAAAAAAAAAAAAATGAGACCGTCCAAATTGTACCAGAGGAAAGGCAAAAATGTAAATACTGATTATCTGATGTCGCTCATTTCTTATTTCTTATGAGTGTCGTCACCTCAGCTAAATAATGGACCATTCCGTTTTTATTATAAAGAAAGAAAGGACATGCTACACAGAAAAATATAATAAGAAAGAAAGAAAGAAAGAGAGTGGGAGAAAGATAGAGAGAGGGGTCGAGAATGCGAAAACAATAACGCTAATCTGTTTCAATCGATGATGAAAAGA
>CM042139.1:17321557-17329286 GCA_023376005.1 Doryteuthis pealeii
ATAACAGTGGAGGGGAAGGGGTTAAAGTAAACTAAAAAAAAAAAAAAAAAAAGAAAAGAAAAAAAAAAAAAAAAAACAAAAAATAGAAAATTCTCGTCTTGTTTTGCGACCACCAGAGAGAAATATGCAATTAACCCAGCCACAAGAAAAAAAAAATCTCAAATTAATACCGGCTTATCTTGATTATCCTCAGTATTACCATTATCAGACAATAATGCTTTATTATTATATTACAGGCAATTTTCACACTCCTATAAATAACTTTCCAATTGTTCTCAGTATTTCAATTATAGAGACGCTAGTTGTGTAATGGTTATCGTAAGGTACCACCAATTTTACCCTGTGAAATTATTTTATTTAACTTTTTCGACCAATTAGAATAAAAAGTAAGTATATATTGATTATTTTATCAGTTTTTCTCTTAGAAAAAATATTCAAATTTTCATTTCATTTTTGATTTAAAAAATTAATACCAAAACCGAAGACATTTTTTTTAACGTCAATTTCACAGTGAAATTTTAATATTAAAATTTTTCAAGTTTTTATTCATTTTAATAGTAAATTTTGATCTTTGAATGAACTGTTTTTCTTTGTAACAACCCTGTACGATCTTTAATTGTATTTACGTGATTTTTGATAAACAAAGTTCGGAAATATTTAATTCCTTTTTATTCAAGATGGCCTAAACTGATCACGTGACCCTAGTTATCGTTATAAGGAATGGACATGGTGACCCGAGTTCAAATTCTGGACGTGGCTGTTTGCATTTCACATAGCGCTAATACCCCAGAGAAAGGTATGAATCCAACTATTCTCCATCCAGCAATACATAAATAGTAGGGCAGACTGGACTCTTAAACCTTGTTATGGCAACCGGTCTAAGAGAAGGAAAACTCTGTTGGCTGGTTGGTTGGATGGGTTTTACGGCATGTCAACCCATTGGGTCATTTCATACCGAAGATGTTTTTGTTTTATTCATTCTTGATGGGTACTCAATTAGTTTTAAACACATTTTTCTATTTAACCCATAGATGGGACACTAACAGATACTACCACTCCAGATCAGAGTGGACCTGGGAGCAATGGTGATGAAGGGGTGCTCCACATTCCCCAAACCTCCAAAACTGGAACCTCACCATCAGATAGTTTAACGTCATTCACATGACATGAGGACCTACATCCACCGCCTTCTAGTATCCGTATGATAAAAAGGGTTGGGTCTTGCCATCAAGGTAATAGGGTTGGGGCAATCATATATGTGCTAGGGCTTGACATGGCCAGCCGGGGAGACCCCTCCGAACCGCCGTCTAGCCTAAGCAAGGGCCAAAGTGGAGTGTTGCATGTCATGGACTGCTTATCCATCAGGATTCCGTCGTTAAGCATCACGGGTCGCTACCCACGACCAACAGGTGGCCCCATGGGGGTCTTACCCCCTGAAGAGGTTCAGTCGGTGTATTCTAAAGCCCCAGCCGACAGGGTTGGGAAAACTCTGTTAAACTCCGCTTAAAATTGACCTTGTGTCGCACCCTGCTCAACTATTTCAAACAATTTTTTTCTATTCCAATTTTGCTTCCTCCATTTTTAACCATCTCCAGACTCTTTTCTTATTTTCTATTTTTCAAATTTATTTAGAGAAAAAGCATCATATATTTACCAACCCCTCCGCACGAGCAGGATGTGACACAAGGTCAATTTCTTAAGCGGCGTTCAACAGGTCTGAATTCAGAGTCTTCCTTCTCCTAGACCGGCTGCCTAACCACGGTTAAAGAGCCCAGTATGCCCTACTATTTATCCTTAGCTGGAGAGAGAGTAGGATTGATACCTTTCCCAAGGGTATTAGCGTTAAGTGAAATGCAATTACCACATCCAGGATTTGAACTCGGGGCGACGAGTTCATTTCCCATGACTTTAACCATTACACCACACTCTTCCCATTGAGCAATTGACGTATTCAAAGAAATGAGAAAGAAGAAGCAGAAGAAAACAAAATCAAAACAAAAACATTAAAATATCAATTTATATAATACGAACTCATAAGTGACGTTCTCCTTCGAAAACTCTTAATTCGTGCAGAGGGGTTGGTATATATATATATATATATATATATATATATATATATATGGCTGAACTTGCAAAAAGATATCAAAATTAGGGTGACCCAGAAAAAATAGAACCAAAATTATTTATTCATTTTCCAATTGAACTAACCACAAACCCCAATCCTAACCCTACACCCTAACCCTAACCCTCAACCCTAACCCTAGACCCCCATAGTTAAAATTAACAGTTTTATTACAAAATTTGTGGGTTCTGTTTTTTCTCGGTCACCCTAATTTTGACACCTTTGTGCAAGTTCAGCCATATATATATATATATATATATATATATATATATATATATATATATATATATATTATATATATATATATATGAGAAGTAAATACACAAGCGATGTGTTTTGATATGGCTTTTTTTTTAGCCGACAATTTTTGGAAGAATATGTGCTTAATTGAAGTCGTACCTAATTTTGAAAGTTAATTAATTAATAATTAATTAATTAGGCGAGCATACCTATTTAAATGTAAGGCTAAGCAAATCCAGAAAAATCAATCTCTGTATGTACATTTCGGCCTATTATTCAAAATTAGGTACGACTTCAATTAAGCACATATTCTCCCCCCCCCACATATATATAATATATATATATATATATATATATATATATATATATATATATATATATATTACATCTCTCTCCTTCTGTGTTATCCTTTCTATTTCTTGTTCGTAACGTTATTTATACACGTCCTCTTTTCTCTCCCAGTGCCCACTTTGCACCTTTTTTCTCTCTTCGTCTGACTTCCTATTTTTCCAATAAACTTCTCTTTCTATTTTTGTTGTTTCATTTTCACACATTTTCTACAAATCTTTTTTCTTCATTTTTTTATAACTCCCCCCTCATCTTTTTTTCATCTCTCGCTTTATTTTCTCACTTTATTTTATTTCGTTTTTATTTCTTCATTTTCAATGACTTCGGCCCCCATTCCTATTTCCTTAAATATATTCCATCTCTCTTACCCTTTTTTTGTTGTTACCCTTCCTTTTCTTGCTCGTAACGTTATTTACCTACGTTCTCTCTCTCTCTCTCTCTCTCTCTCTCTCTCTCTCTCTCTCTCTCTCTCTCTTATTATCTTCCAGATTCCTTCTGCACTTTTCTCTCTTTCCCTCACCTCACCCCCCCCATTACCAATCAACAATAAAACAGCTAAACGTTCAGTGCATTTTCAAACGCGGCTTTTTTTAATGTTTTTAAAAAGAATTCAACACGGAAAATGACTAATGTTATTAGAATTCTTAATATTTTTGCTTCCAGACAGAAATTAAAAAAACAAAAAACAAAACAAAAACAAAAAACAAAAAAAGAAACTGTCAGGAAAACAGATGGTTCTAATAAATACCTTGGTGAAATTTTGAACTCTGAAAAAAAAAAAAAAAAAGAAAAAAAAGAAGTCTTTAAAAAAAAAAAAAAAAATTGAAAAAAAAAAAAAGAAAGAGAATATTTCGATGATTCAAGAAAATTCTAAAAATAACAAGTTCTGCTAATTTTTTTAGCAGGTTTTTAGTTTTAGGAAAGTAGTTTAAAAAAAAATCTATTTGAAAATTAATCTGTATAAATAAACATATTTCCTATCTGTTAGTGTTATAATAACAACATATATTATAATTATTGAGGAAAGTAGTTTTTTTAACGGTTTTCTAGAGATAAGAAGCTAAAAACATATTGGAATTTATCTGACGCATGTGGTACGGTCAAATAGTCCAGTCATGGCTGTTAAAATTCTGGTCGGCATTTTAAGCGTTTAGTTCTTCTGTTGGTAAATCCAAATCGCTATTGAGTTTCGGTTCAGATGGTTAATCCTTGTAATTATAGTCTTGTAGTGTTCCTTGAAGTTCTAGGTAGAAAAGAGTGAACTATCAGTAGATACTCCTTGTAATCCTAGTCCGTAGTGTTGTCTGGTAGAAAAGAGTGTAGTATCAGTAGATATTGTAATCCTAGTCCGTAGTGTTGCTTGGTAGAAAAGAGTGTAGTATCAGTAGATATCCTTTTGGCAGAAAGTCCAATTAGCAATTGATTTAGAGACAGCTGACTACGATCTTTAATCCGTTCTGTATACGTTCCTCATTGGCTAATTCTAACTGGAAGTGCCTGCTGCTGATGTTGGGAAAGTTCATAAATCGGAGTGGCAATTTGGCGTACATCTTTATACATACAGATAGGCCAATCACGTCCATTCTAGATGTCACGTGAAACCCTCTATAAAACGGAAGGATCCCCGAAATTCTTCCACTTTTTGCCTCTTTTTTGGTAGTACTTCGTTCATCACCACGTGACACGACAAAATGTGTGCATATGTAAATATGGCATTAGGAAAAACCTTGATGAATATTCAATATGTGTCTGTATATGTGCATGTATATGCATATGTATGTATATGTGCGTGTATATGTATATGTGGTCAGATTCTGTTTTCTAAGGCTGGATATGTCAATCATAGGAAATCTCATCAGGGACAATTCATGCACATTCCAGGCTGTAACAAAGTCTGTAAGTCAGCTTCTGGTCTTAAGAGACATATGGTGGTGCATACGCATCAAATCTTATCATTTGATCTATCCGATACAATGGGAAGGACGTCCTTCCTATGTCATATTTGCATCAAACTTTGTGGATCTGCAGCGGGATTGATGAGTCCTTTGAGAGCTCATGAGAGGAAAGGTTCTGGTGGTGGGGTTATAGGATTGTGAGGGACGACAGTGAGCTGTGAAGATTATGCTATTGCTATACGTATATGTATGTATATATGCGTGTGTATGTATATGTATATGGCACAAAGACATGTCGAAAGCGCTCGTTAAGAAACCTTTGGTGGATTGCTACACCAGTTCCACCCTGACATTAAAAAGATGGCCATACAGTTAGAAAGGATTGAACAAAAACTCGCCCGACAAGAATCGTCAATAGAGTTTAACAACACACACACACACCACACACACACACACACACACACACACTATATATATATATATATATATATATATATATATATATAAAATTCAAAATACGTCGGAACTAAATATATTATCAGTCGGTCTAAGCAATCATTTATTTTCCTATTTGATTTCTTAACTGAATAACAAAACCATCTAAGTAAGGGAAAAGTACGACACAAAACCTCCGCTGCCTAGCGGCTTTGCCCATCCCAAGTAAGGGCTAGGGGAGTAAACCCCCAAAATAAATCAGGAGCTGGAGTCCCTAAGGTGGTGTGATGCTGAACTCCAGTACTACCCATCAACTCCTGCGACACTGCCACTGCCAAACTGCATTGGCTTCTTACCTTTCCTTTGGATCACAGCGGCAGTATGGAGAGGGAGGATTTGCTGTTTAGGCAACAGCTCATCCTCCATATGAACCCACCCAGGCCCTGTAGTTAAAAAAAAAATTGGACACTACTCCATCGTCTCTCGTAGACAGGAGGATGCCAACCATGTATGTGTGCGTGTGTATATACATGTAGGGGCTGTAATCTTAGTGCTGCGCAGTTTAAAGTTTTGGATAGCCATGAAACCGAGTCGGCTAAACTAGAAATGGGCTGGGTTTTGATATCTCTTATCTTAGAGACTTGGAGACAAGCTGCACAGGAATAATTTTTATGTTCACATTTTTTAAGAGAAATCAGTTCACAAATCTGTAGACTAAGAGTCTTATGGTTTAATTGGTGGGTGGTCTGTTCTGGAGGTAAAGAGGAGGGGTAACGATTGCATATATCGGCTTGTTGCGGACTGTCGGTTAAGTTAGTCAGTCAGTGGTAATTAGAGAATTGTGTTGCATAGGGTCAAGTTCGAGATGTAGAAGTAGTCGTTTAGTAGTAGTCGTCGTCGTTAGTTCAGAAACAACATACTCAAGTTGTATAGTCACAAGGGTCTGTTTATTTATTTCTAGGCTCATGGGTTCTTTTCAGAGAGAGAGAGAGAGAGAGAGAGAGAGAGAGAGAGAGAGAGAGAGAGAGAGAGAGAGAGAGAGAGAGAGAGAGAGAGAGAGAGAAAAGCCGTTTTATTTTTAATCCCGAATTCCCCGTAGACCAGAATAATTACGCTACAGTTGTAGTTGGACGTAGAGTGTCAGTTACGGACAGGACAGTTCGAGTCAGTGCTAGTCGGGTGTAGAGTAGAGAGTTTAGCCAAGCAGATAGTAGTTCTGGGAGATGGAATAGACGGACACGAGACAGCGGATTGACTGGATGAAAGAGAAAGGCCCCGATGTGAGCTTCCATTCGGGTCTCTCGTGCACTGTAGTTTAGAGTCCAAGAGCTGAGAGTGAAACAAAATCGGGAATACTCTTAAACGCCCATAAATAAAGAGAAGCAGTTCCGCTGTGTCATCCACCTCCCCAGTGTCTAAAAAGTTAACCCCCCGTGTTTTTTGTTCATTCTATTTTCCCCGTGTGACTCCGTCTCCAGCCGGGCGCAACTTCTACCAGACACAACATTGGGATCTGACGATGACGACGGCACGGCTGGCGTACGATATGGCGAAATGAACGAGTCGAGTGGGCACATTCTCACACTGGCGCCGTTACCAGGATACGGTAATAACTGGCGCAGCAACAAAAGGTGTATAAAAACACGAGACAGTGGGAGATAGCTTTTGTGACAACCAGTGCTAAACAGTACACCCTACTTCCACTTTGTTACGATGCTTCCACAAAGTTTCTGAGCTAACAGCCTAGAACTGCTACTACCATTTGAGCCATGACAAATGCGGACCATTTACCTGGATAAGCATCTCAAGATAAATCCGCAGAGCATATAATCTATAAATCTTTCAAAATCTAATTGCATCTTTTGCTACGATCCTTGACGACCCATTTAAAGTGTTTTAGTTCCGCTGTCGTATTGATAGCATGTTTGAATTTCATAGGCAAAAATGCTTTTATAAACCAATTTTTAGTAGTAGGGAAGCTCTAGAACTCATTTTACAGACAAAGATAGATTACAAAAAGTCACCATTTTTCGCCAACACCACCAAATTTGGAGAGCTAAAAATCGACATAACTCCGCCAATTTTTGGAATTGGAAGCTCAAATTTTGGGGATTGTCTAACGTTAACATAGTCGAAACCTGGAAAAAATTTCAGAAAAATTGAAGGGGGTGGGTGACAACTTTACTTTTTTGTGGATGATTTGATATGGAATTAACCCACTGACAATACTTTTTCATTTCCCGGATACTTTGGCTCTGAGTACAAAGTGTAAAACACTTATTGCCAATACGACAAAACCTGAGTGGAAACAATGGCACATTTATATCACGTGACCAGCGCGCAGATATCCTTTCTCTCGAGTGTTTAGAGCGAAATGGGTGTTCAGTCTAAACAGGAAATGGATAGAGCGATCCAATAAATTTATCCATGTGAGTTAAAAATCAACAAAGGAAAAAGGAACGTTTAGTGGTTTAACTTATGATCTTTCTGTTTTTAAGTCGTAAAAAGTAAATCGAAAATTATTTTGTCTAAATGATAGAATGACATTAATGAAAACTAGAAAGACATATTTTACGAGTGTATGTGTTTTTGAGAGAGAGGAGAGAGAGAGAAAGAGAGATATGACAAAAAAACATAGAAATAGAAGGAGAAGAGAGAGAATCGAGATGTACCGGTGCTCTCTCTCCTC
>CM042139.1:17329386-17349386 GCA_023376005.1 Doryteuthis pealeii
GACTCCAACATTCTCGGTACTTCCGACTCTCTTTATGTAAAATAAGCTGATTTGGCCTACAAATAAATAAAAACCATCATTATTTTTTTATAATCTATTATTAAGGAGTGTTGTAAGTTTAATATTACAGTAAATTCCAGGGATTTTATGCAGGTGCTTCATTCAGTTTATGATAGGGGGGATATTTTGGACCAAAACGGCTGACTATGTAGTTGTGTCACACTTGTTGTTAATGGAAATTGTTGTACATCTTTACAGACTTAGTTTGAGATTTGGGCACTTTTGGCCATTGGTGGTTTGGTGATAATTCTCAATGTTGGTGGTGGCAATTGCATCAAGATTATCTATAGCTGCCCCTTTGGAAAAGCCCAGCATTTTGCTAATTGTAACATCAAGCCGACATGTTGCTTCCTGTAGGATTTCATAATGATTAAACAATAAAGGTACCATTATTGACATCAGTTCTTCACCGTGGAATTAGCAATCATCAATCAACATTAGCCACCCAACGACTTACTTTACTTACTTGATAACTCTACAAACATAAATTAAGGCCATATGAAAGTGTATAAATTCAACTGAAAATCGGTCGGTCTTATAGTTTTAATGACTCCCCCCGACTCCAGAGACACATAATGCTTTCGACTGACTCCACAGTCTGGTCAGCAATTTGGTGGGGCAGTGGCTTTGAGTGTGGGTTTGTGCTCTGTTGGACCATGGAAGACTGGCTTCATCGTCAGCATTGGACCATAGAAGACTGGCTTCATCGTCATCATCATTACCTTTCAAATGGTCACATCTTCCAGCCCCTTTCAAACAAATAGCAGAGTTCTCATTTTACTAAGGACACTTCAAAGGCTATGATCCAGCCAGTCAGCATCAGGACTTTGGCGTCAAAACACAAAACCTTGACTCTAACTATTTCTTGGGTACCTCCGACTTTCTCTTTATGTAAATTAAGTGATTCTGGCCTAAAATAAATATAAACCTTTATTTTTTATAATCTATTTATTAAGGAGTGTGTAAAATGTATAACTCAGCGCATGAGTAGCACAGGGAGCGTGTTGGTAAAGTGAGGAGTGAGGTAGGTGTGGCACTCCACCTCGACGCCATAACAATCTCTTTGGTCTATCGGCTAGTGAACAAGGGAATGCTCCCTCACTGTCTGGCTGAACTTGATTTAGGCCACCCCATGACTTACTTACTTACTGATATAACTCTACAAACATAAACTAGGCCATATAAAGTGTCAAAATTCAACTGAAATCGGTCAGTAATAGTTTTTAGATGCACCTCCCCCGACTCCAGAGGACACCTGTTTACATTGCTTCCGACTTGAACCAAAGTCCTGGTCAGCAAATTGGTGTGGCAGTGGCTTTGTGTTATGTGGTGTGTTCCTGTTAGAGTTGTAATGACCACTAGTGAAACCTAAATCGCGTCTTGATATTGTGGAAGATACAGCAGATTTTGTGTTGCCAGACCATTTACACCTATTTATGTTTTCAATATGTTTCCTGGTGGTGATGCTTTGTTGTAATAATATAACCCACCCTCCCCCCCCAATCATGTGTGGTGACACAAAACTGCTTTGAGAATACTTGGCTGTTCTTTCCAAGTAGTTCATTGGCTTCCATGGCCACCAGATTGAAACCTCATGAGACATGTTGTATGTAGACTTCAGTTGGTTGAATTTTATGGCATTACAACCCTGGTTGGGTTTATTTTATGCTGAAGATGCTTTGTTTTATTCATGTCTGGATGTATTCAACATTTTTTTTTTAACAAATTTTTTTTAAAACTCACTTTTTTCTAATCTAACCCATGCGATGGAACCCTAAGGGACTACCACTTCCGGCGTCAGAGTGAATGGGGTAATGGCAATGAAGGGGTACCACATCACCAAAGCTCTAGAATGAACTTTCACCATTAGAGCAGACATAGTAAATTTCCTGTAAGCACATCCAATAGACGCTTACAGCAAAGTCACATTGAAAGCACCGGTTCCGGCTAGATAACCGAAAGTTAAGCAGAAATAGCCTGTTCATACTTAGAATGGCTGACCATTTAAGCAACAGCAGGGTACTGTAAGTTAACCGAATTATGAAATGACTATGATTCAGCATTCAAATGACCCAAAAAAGGTTGATATGCCATAAAACAACAATTGAATCAACCAACCAACGAATCCAATAGACAACTCTATGGAAATGTACTGGAGCTTATATATATATGCATGCAACATAGACAAGTCCATTTATGTTTCACTTTGCAAGTAATACTCTTGCGGAAGCGATGGATCAATTGGTTCTTCTCTAAGTTATGAGAAATAATAGGGTTAGACTGGGGTCTTAGACTGTGGACAGCAACTAGTCTAGAAGGAAAACTGAATTATAAACCCAGCTAAACATTGACCTTGGTTTGCATCTTGTCTGTAGCAGAGGGGTTGCGGTAATACAAACTTGTAGATTCACATGCCAACATTGAATAGCTGCCATTATTTAGACAAAGAAAGGAGCTAACATTATTTAGGTAGCGTCTCTAATTTTTTGACACTTTAGTTATCAAGTATGTAACAAAACGGAATATAAAAATGTACAAATCAGAAAAGCCAAACTTTTCTATATTACTTTAACTGATTATGTGCAGAGGAACTTCCAATGGGCAATGAACAATAGGGGTGGTTGGAGAGAGGACAGTTCTGGATATCCGCTGTCAACGCGACCTGATGATGATAATGCTACCATAGAAATTCTTAAAGTTTTAGTGTTGGTTTTTTTTTATCATATCTTATAGGCGGTTCAGCTCAGTCGGTAGAGCACTCGCCTAGGAATCGCAAGGTTCTTGTTTAGATACCGGCCCTCGCCAACTCAGCGAATGAGTAGCACAGGATCTGTGCGGTAAACTAAGGAGCTGATGTAGTTGTGGCGCTCCACCTCAGATGCAAAAAACAATCTCCTTAGTCTCTAGCGCTAGTGAAAAGAGATAGACGTCCTCACTGTCTGGCTGATACCGACTTTAGGCCACTCCGACGACTTTACTTTTATAATAATCTTAATTTAACTCTCTCTCTCTCTCCCTCTCTCACTCATTTCTTTCTTATCAATATTAATATATTGTTACTCATATACTTGATGTAAAGCTAAACAGAATATATGAATACTTGCAGGACCTGTGGATATACCACAGTATGACAATTTAATTATTACAACGTTTGATAGTTTACTTAAGAGCTATGATTTGTTCAATGTGTAAAAAGTAAAATAATTTTGATTTAACCCTTCTCACACTTTTTTTCTTTCTTTCCTTCTTTTCATTATTTTCATTTGTTCAATTGAAACAGATAGCGTTATCAATTCCGCTCACTCACCTCCTCTCTCTGTCTTTCTTCTACTCTCTTTACTTCTTTTTATTTGTTTATTATATTCATCTTGGACGATTTGGACAGGCTCATTTTTAACCAGAGGGTCTTGCAAGATGATACAATTAGGAAGATTAAGGAACAACAGTATATATATATATATATATATATATATATATAATATATATATATATATATATATATAAAAGGAATAAAGTTTACATAGTATATGTGTTGATAATTGCATACTGGTTTTAACAAAACTGTGTTTAATAAATAATTGCTTTGTGTCATTGATTTCTAATATTATTTCTTTAATCTCAAATTATCAAAATCAAGTATATGTATAATTTTATATAGAAATCAATTGAAATAAAATTAAAATAAGTGTAATCTTTTTCATATATATTTCTTTAGTCTTTCTAATTTGATATAATGTTGTTTCTTTTTTAAATTAAAACTTAAATTCTTGCGCCTGAAGGTCGCATATCTTTGATAGTTTTTAAAAAAATTAATTATTTCTTTCATTCTCATTTTACGGTAAATTTTCCCACGTCTTTTTTTCAAAATTTGTATTTCACAATATAGAAAAAGATAAATAATTACATTTTAAGACAATAAATAGACCACACCGATTGTACCTCTGTAGAGGGGTAAGATCCCCCCAAAAGCCACCTGTTGGCCGTAGTAACCCTTGATGCTTAAGGACGGAATCCTGGTGGCTGAGTAGTCCATGACATGCAACGCTCCGCTTTGGCCCTTACTTAGGCTAGACGACTGGTAACATCAATCCCTAGCACCTATATGATTGTCCCAACCTTATTGCCCTTACGGCAAGCCCCAACCCTTTTAATCATATATGTGCTAGAAGGCGGTGGTTAAGAGTCTTATTGTCCTGGGTATCACATTAACATCTATCTGATGGTGAAGTTCCAATTTTGGGGCTCTGGGGAATGTGGAGTACCCTTTCATAACCATTACTTCCAGGTCCACTCTGACCCGGAGTGGTTGTACCTGTTAGGGTCCCATCTATGGGTTAAATAGAAGAAAAGAATGAGGTTAAAAAGTGTTTAAAAAATTGAGTACCCATCAAGAATGAATAGAACAAAACGTATTCAGCATAAAATAACCCAAAAAGGTTGACATGCCGTAAAATCTAACCAACAACAATAAATAGATTTTATGCACCAGTTCTGCAACAGGATCGTTGATTTTTCTTTATTCAAGTTTAGTGGCGACAACGTGCTGCCACCACAATAAACTTTGGTCACTAGACCCTTCTCTGCTTCCTTTTATATTTCTCACAAACCATCCCCCACTTCCTATTAGCTTACAGGAAGTCAGCTATACGTCAGAATTGAGCTAGTAACACATATTCTTTTTAACCTGGCATGTAATCCCAATCCATACATTTAAATTCGTTACTTCATTAACCTTTGCATCTAACTGTGCAATGCTTATATTATTATATTAATTATTATTATTATTATTATATTATTATTAATTAATTAATACTTGTGTTTCTTAATCTTCCGCCCGTTATCATATTGCAAAAAAAAAAAAATGAGACTGTCCAAATCGTACAAGAGGAAAGGCAAAAATGTAAATACTGACTATCTGATGTCGCTCATTCACCGAATTCTTATTTCTTATGAGTGTCGTCATCTCACCTAAATAATGGACCATTCCGTTTTTATTATAAAGAAAGAAAGGACATGCTACACATAAAAATATAATAAGAAAGAAAAAAAGAAAGAAAGAGAGAAAGAAAGAAAGAGAGTAGGAGAAAGATAGAGAGAGGGGGTGAGAATGCGAAAACAATAACGCTAATCTGTTTCAATCGATGATGAAAAGAAGGAAAGAAAAAAGAAAGAGTGAGAGAGTGAGTTAAATCAAGATTATTATACATTTTATACATTGAACTATTTAGCAATAGCTCTGAGGTAAACATCAAACGTTGTAATAATTGAATTATCATACTGTGGTATATCCACAGGTCATGCTAATTTTTTAGTTGAGTGAATCAATAATTATTTCCTATTTAGTTTAATGACACAAAATAAATGCCAAAATATTCCTTAGTTCTGGGATTGTGTGTGTGTGTGTGAGAGAGAGAGAGAGAGAGAGAGAGAGAGAGAAGAGAGAGAGAGAGAGAGAGAGAGAGGAGAGAGAGAGGTTTTAGATTTTGTTTTCCATTTTAGCATATTGTCTTCTCCATTGTATTTTGGCTATCTGACGAGACAGGACTCGTTAATGGAATTATCGGCTGAAATAAATTTATTAATAGCCAATGACAGTATGTTGATTTTTTTACTATTATTATATATATATATATATATATATATATATATATATATATATATATATATATATATATATAAGTTAAGAGAAAGGAAATGAATCCGACGGTATGAGTATAGATAAAAGGATATGAAAATAACACAATATGCTGTTAAGTGAATATGATATAAAATCTTTCACTTTAATGGCATATTGTTGTTTTCATATCCTTTTATCTATACTCATATATATATATATATATATATATATATATATATATATATATATATATATATTTTTTAACAACAAAGTGTGTTTTTATACCCTTTTATCTATACATATACCGTCGGATTCTTTTCCTTACTCTTAACTCATATATATATATATATATATATATATATATATATATATATATATATATATATATATATATATCAGCGCACAGACTATTGTGTCTGTCAGGTTACCCCAGGAGCTCTCCCTTTCCTTCATCTCACTTCCTGTTAACATAAGACGTAAACTTCTTTCCACAACAACAAATCCACATTTTCATCATATTGTTTAAAAGCCTTCTGTAAACGATACTTACACTAAGTGGCCAAAACGTTTTCAACTGAACAAGACGAAAGCAAACCCAAGCACCTGTCAATAAAGGAGACAGAAAACTTTTTTTTTTCAGGAGGTTCTCGTCTGGAAATAACGTCAAGAGTTTAGGTACTTGTTTTGGTAATTTTCACCTTTAGTTGTTAAAATTCCTAGCAAATAAGGCAATTAGAGTAACCTCCTTGACTTTCACTTTGAAACAAGCCGGTAGCTATTTTGAAAGTCTCCGTGCGAAATAAACAAACCTTAGAAACTTTTTCGAAAACAATACAACTGCATGCTTTAACACAAAAAATATCATAAAATGTGTTTCTTAATAACAATTAAGTTAATTTCAGATAATTTTATGTTAGGAATTTAGCCAACTGACTTTCACTTGAAACAAGACGGTAGCCATTTTAAATGTGTCCGTGCGAAATAAACAAATCTTAGAACTTTTTCGAAAACAATACAACTGCATGCTTTAACACAAAAATATCATAAAATGTGTTCTTAATAACAATTAAGTTCATTTCAGATAATTTTGTGTTAGGAATTTAGCCAACTGACTTCACTTTGAAAACAAGACGGTAGCCATTTTAAATGTGTCCGTGCGAAATAAACAAATCTTAGAAACTTTTTCGAAAACAATACAACTGCATGCTTCAACACAAAAATATCATAAAATGTGTTCTTAATAACAATTAAGTTCATTTCAGATAATGCGCAAGGTGAAAATTACCCTTGTTTTTATATTTCAGATATATTATTCCCCCACAAACCTATAAGATGCTATCCAATATCTGTTGCATATTTCCTAGACAAATTGGGAAGAATTTTGAAGAAATATTATGACAGGAAATAAGCCGATATCTTGAAAAATCTCAGGTGGATTGGTTGACACCCTTGTTAGATTTTTTTCAGTCGAATACATTTGTTTTATCTATTTTTGATGGGTACTCATTTTTTTAAAAAACTCAAATTTTTTAAAAACATATTTTTTAAAACTCATTTCTTTTCTATTCAGCCCATAGATGGGACCCTAACAGGTACTACCACTCCGGGTCAGAGTGGACCTAGGAGTAATAGTGATGAAGGGGTACTCCATATTCACCAGACCTCCAGAATTGAAACTTCTCCATCAGATAGATTTTAACATGATACCCATGACACTGAGACCCTCAGCCACCGCCTTATTGCACATATATGATAAAAGGGGTTGGGGGCTTACCATTAGGGCAATAGGGTTGAGACAATTATATAGATGCTAGGGCGTGATGTGACCAGCCGATTGATCAGAGGGGGCTACTCCGGTCGCCTGTCTTGCCTAAGTAAGGGCCAAAGGAGAGTGTCATGGATTGCCCAGTCACCAGTGTTCCGTCGTTATGCATCTAGGGTTGCTACACCCGGCCCAGAGGTGGACCCATTGGGGGATCTTACCCCTCTGCAGAGGTGCAGTCGGTGTATTCTAAAGTCACAGACGACAAGGTTAGACAAATTGGGAAGAACTTTGAAGAATCTCTGGCTTTCTTCATTGGCAAAACTTTGAGACGATGAAATTTTGAAATTACCAACATTACATCTATATATTAATACTCATATTTCTTAATTGTACGACCGTTATCATCCTGCAACACCTTGTGGTTAAAAATGAGACCATCCAAATCGCTCAAAATGAAATGCAAAATAATGGTCCATTCAATGTTTACTGTAAAGAAAGAAATGGAAGAAAAAGGACATGTTACACAGAAAAAATATAATAAAAAAGAAAGAAAGAAAGAGAGTAAGGTAAAGATAGAGAGAGGTGGTGGACGCTGGGAAGCGATAATGCTAATCTGTTTCAATCAAACATAATGTAAAGATAAAAACAGATATATATATATATATATAATATATATATATATATATATATATAGAGAGAGAGAGAGAGAGAGGGTTAAATCAAGATTATTATACTTTTTATATATTGAACTATTTTGCCATAGCCCTTAGGTAAATATATCAAATGTGGTAATAATTAAATTATCATACTGTGGTATATCCACAGGTTTTGCTAAGTATTTCCTTATTATTCAAATAAAACAATTAAGTCAAGTAAGATGTAATAGAGTAAGAAGAGTAAACTGTGAAGATTCTGGGAAAATTTGGATGAATTTAGGGATCTGACTGTATGAAAGGTCGTAAACTGGTTGTGGGTGGGGAATTAGGGTAGAGAGGTGACATGTCAAAAGAAAGTTGTTGTTCAAACTTCCTAACATTTTTCATTCACACACCAATATTTTCGTCACACACACACACACACACACACACACACACACACACACATATATTATATATATATATATATATATATATATATATATATAATTACATCGACTTAGTTAAGTATATAGTGGGTCCTGATGAAATCATTTGGATTTAGACCCTTGACTCTCTTCCTCTACTACAATTACTATATATATATATATATATATATATATATATATATATATATATATACCAACCCCTCCGCACGAGCAGGATGTGACACAATGTTAATTTCTTAACAGGTTTGAAATCAGAGTTTTCATTCTCTTTGACTGGTTATCTAGCCAAAGTTAAAGACCCCAGTCCGCCCTACTATTTACTATATTTGGAGGGAGAGTAGTTGGATGCATATATTTCCCAAGGGTATTAGCGCCATGTTAAATGAAAACAACATTATCCAGGATTTGAACACGGATCGACGAGTCCATTTCCTACGACTCTAACCATTACACCACGCGTCTCCGCAAGAGAGATTGAATATATTTAAGGAAATGGGAATGGAGACAGATGGCATTTGACATGAAGAAAAAAAGTAAAGTTGGCGGAGTGGCATGTTGTCGTTATCAGCCGGACAGCGAGAGAGTCCATCCCCTTGTCACAAGTATTAGACCAGGGAGATTATTGTCAGCTCCCCCACTTTACCGCACAGATCAGATTACCCAAGCTGTGCTACTCATTCGCTGAGTTGGCGGGGACGGGTATCGAACCTGGAACTTTGCGATTCCTTAGCGGGTGTTCTACTGACTGTGTTAAGACAGTCCAAAGTCCAAGAAGAAAAAAAAAAAAAGAACGAAGTAAATAATGAGAGAAAATAAGGAAAGAGAGAAGAAAAGGGATAAGAGCGGGGGGGGGGTCATAAAAAAGTGAAGAAAAAATATTCTTCGAAAATGTGTGAAAATGAAACAGCAAAAATTGAAAGAGAAAGAATAATGAAAAAAAAAAAAAAAAAAAAAAAAGAAAGAAGTGTAAAGAGATAGAATCTTTTTTGCTGGGCCTCATATAATTTCCTAGATTAAAAGGTAAGCAATTAAATTCGGATGAAAAAGACAACAACGACTGAAAAAAAACAAAAAACAAAACAAAAACAAACATATATTCAAAAAGGTACAAATTGCAAACTTAATGGCGTTTGCGACAGGACTTATCCGCTGAAGATCTTTTGAGATTTTTGGAGCGACCAGATTTAGACATCTTTCTGGTATCTGCTCAACACTATAAGTAACTTAGTCGCGGAATTCAATTTAGGCGCTAATATCGTATATTGGCGATTTCGGCCCCTGGTACCAAGGGCAGATAATTAAACCCTAATTTTTTCCAATAGAGAAAAATGCAAAGAAAAATGGAAGAAAATAAGAGAGAGAACCAGGAAAAACGAAAAAAAAAAAAAACGTTGTGAACAAGAAAAGGAAGGGTGATAAAAAAGGGAGAGAGATGTAATATATTTAAGGAAATTGGAAGGGGCACAGAAAGAATTTAAAGTGAAGAAAAAAGAACTAAGTAAATAATGTGAGAAAATAAAGACAGAGAGAAGAAAAAAGTTGTGTGTGTGTGTGTGGGGGGGGGGGCGATAAAAAAAGAAAGAAAAAAGATTCGTAAAAAAATGTGAAAAAATAGGAAGTCGGGTGAAAAGGAAATGAAAAAAAAAGGAGAGGGGGGAGGCATTTGAAAAGCGGAAAACGAAAGAATAACAGTGGAGGGGAAGGGGTTAAAGTAAACTAAAAAAAAGAAACAAAAAAGAAACAAAAAAGAAACAAAATAGAAAAATTCTCGTCTTGTTTTGCGACCACCAGAGAGAAATATGCAATTAACCCAGCCACAAGAAAAAAAAAAAATCTCAAATTAATACCGGCTTATCTTGATTATCCTCAGTATTACCATTATCAGACAATAATGCTTTATTATTATATTACAGGCAATTTTCACACTCCTATTTATAACTTTCCAATTGTTCTCAGTATTTCAATTATAGAGACGCTAGTTGTGTAATGGTTATCGTAAGGTACCACCAATTTTACCCTGTGAAATTATTTTATTTAACTTTTTCGACCAATTAGAATAAAAAGTAAATATATATTGATTATTTTATCAGTTTTTCTCTTAGAAAAAATATTCAAATTTTCATTTCATTTTTGATTTAAAAAATTAATACCAAAACCGAAGACATTTTTTTAACGTCAATTTCACAGTGAAATTTTAATATTAAAATTTTTCAAGTTTTTATTCATTTTAATAGTAAATTTTGATCTTTGAATGAACTGTTTTTCTTTGTAACCACCCTGTACGATCTTTAATTGTATTTACGTAATTTTTGATAAACAAAGTTCGGAAATATTTAATTCCTTTTTATTCAAGATGGCCTAAACTGATCACGTGACCCTAGTTATCGTCATAAGGAATGGACATGGTAACCCGAGTTCAAATTCTGGACGTGGCTGTTTGCATTTCACATAGCGCTAATACCCCAGAGAAAGGTATGAATCCAACTATTCTCCATCCAGCAATACATAAATAGTAGGCCAGACTGGACTCTTAAACCTTGTTATGGCAACCGGTCTAAGAGAAGGAAAACTCTGTTGGCTGGTTGGTTGGATGGGTTTTACGGCATGTCAACCCATTGGGTCATTTCATACCGAAGATGTTTTTGTTTTATTCATTCTTGATGGGTACTCAATTAGTTTTAAACACATTTTTCTATTTAACCCATAGATAGGACCCTAACAGATACTACCACTCCAGGTCAGAGTGGACCTGGGAGCAATGGTGATGAAGGGGTTCTTCACATTCCCCAAACCTCCAAAACTGGAACCTCACCATCAGATAGTTTAACGTCATTCACATGACATGAGGACCTACATCCACCGCCTTCTAGTATCCGTATGATAAAAAGGGTTGGGTCTTGCCATCAAGGTAATAGGGTTGGGACAATCATATATGCGCTAGGGCTTGACATGGCCAGCCGGGGAGACCCCTCCGAACCGCCGTCTAGCCTAAGCAAGGGCCAAAGTGGAGTGTTGCATGTCATGGACTGCTTATCCATCAGGATTCCGTCGTTAAGCATCACGGGTCGCTACCCACGACCAACAGGTGGCCCCATGGGGGTCTTACCCCCCTGAAGAGGTTCAGTCGGTGTACTCTTTTCTTATTTTCTATTTTTCAAATTTATTTAGAGAAAAAGCATCATATATTTACCAACCCCTCCGCACGAGCAGGATGTGACACAAGGTCAATTTCTTAAGCGGCGTTCAACAGGTCTGAATTCAGAGTCTTCCTTCTCTTAGACCAGCTGCCTAACCACGGTTAAAGAGCCCAGTATGCCCTACTATTTATCCTTAGCTGGAGGGAGAGTAGGATTGATACCTTTCCCAAGGGTATTAGCGTTAAGTGAAATGCAAGTACCACATCCAGGATTTGAACTCGGGGTGACGAGTTCATTTCCCGTGACTTTAACCATTACACCACGCTCTTCCCATTGAGCAATTGACGTATTCAAAGAAAGGAGAAAGAAGAAGCAGAAGAAAACAAAATCAAAACAAAAACATTAAAATATCAATTTATATAATACGAACTCATAAGTGACGTTCTCCTTCGAAAACTCTTAATTCGTGCAGAGGGGTTGGTAAAATATATATATATATATATATATATATATATATATATATATATATATATTTATATATATATATATGGCTGAACTCGCAAAAAGATATCAAAATTAGGGTTACCCAGAAAAAACAGAACCCAAATTATTTATTCATTTTCCCATTGAACTAACCACAAACCCAATCCTAACCCTACACCCTAACCCTAAACCCTAACCCTAGACCCCCATAGTTAAAATTAACAGTTTTATTACAAAATTTGTGGGTTCTGTTTTTTTCTGGGTCACCCTAATTTTGACACCTTTGTGGCAAGTTCAGCCATATATATAATATATATATATATATATATATATTATATATATATATATATTGAGAAGTAAATACACAAGCGATGTGTTTTGATATGGCTTTTTTTTTAGCCGACAATTTTTGGAAGAATATGTGCTTAATTGAAGTCGTACCTAATTTTGAAAGTTAATTAATTAATAATTAATTAATTAAGCGAGCATACCTATTTAAATGTAAGGCTAAGCAAATCGAGAAAAATCAATCTCTGTATGTACATTTCGGCCTATTATTCAAAATTAGGTACGACTTCAATTAAGCACATATTCTCCCCCCCATATATATATATATATATATATATATATATATATATATATTACATCTCTCTCCTTCTGTGTTATCCTTTCTCTTTCTTGTTCGTAACGTTATTAATACACGTCCTCTTTTTCTCTCCCAGTGCCCCCTTTGCACCTTTTTTCTCTCTTCGTCTGACTTTTCAATAAACTTCTCTTTCGGTTTTTGTTGTTTCATTTTCACACATTTTCTACAAATCTTTTTTCTTCATTTTTTTATAACTCCCCTCCTCATCTTTTTTTCATCTCTCTCGATTTATTTTCTCACTTTATTTTATTTCGTTCTTTATTTCTTCATTTTCAATGACTTCGGCCCCCATTCCTATTTCCTTAAATATATTCCATCTCTCTTACCCTTTTTTTGTTACCCTTCCTTTTCATGCTCGTAACGTTCTTTACCTACGTTCTCTCTCTCTCTCTCTCTCTCTCTCTCTCTCTCTCTCTCTCTCTCTCTCTTATTATCTTCCAGATTCCCTCTGCACTTTTCTCTCCCCCCCCCCGCCGTTACCAATCAACAATAAAACAGCTAACATTCAGTGCATTTTCAAACGCGGCTTTTTTTAATGTTTTAAAAAGAATTCAACACGGAAAATGACTAATGTTATTAGATTTGATTCTTAATATTTTTGCTTCCAGACAGAAATAAAAAAAAAAACCCAAAAAAACCAAAAACAAAACAAAAACAAAAAACAAAAAAAACAAAAAAAAAAACTGTCAGGAAAACAGATGGTTCTAATAAATACCTTGGTGAAATTTTGAACTCTGAAAAAAAAAAAAAAAAGAAAAAGAAAAAAAAAAAAAAGAAAAAAAAAAGAAGTCTTTAAAAAAAAAAAAAATTTGAAAAAAAAAAAGAGAATATTTCGATGATTCAAGAAAATTCTAAAAATAACAAGTTTGCTAATTTTTTTAGCAGGTTTTTAGTTTTAGGAAAGTAGTTTAAAAAAAAATCTATTTGAAAATTAATCTGTATAAATAAACATATTTCCTATCTGTTAGCGTTATAATAACAACATATATTATAATTATTGAGGAAAGTAGTTTTTAAAAAATCTATATGAAAATTAATCTACATGAATAAACATATTTCCTATCTGTTAGTGTTATAATAACAACATATATTATAATTATTGAGGAAAGTAGTTTTTTTAACGGTTTTCTAGAGATAAGAAGCTAAAAACATATTGGAATTTATCTGACGCATGTGGTACGGCCAAATAGTCCAGTCATGGCTGTTAAAATTCTGGTCGGCATTTTAAGCGTTTAGTTCTTCTGTTGGTAAATCCAAATCGCTATTGAGTTTGGGTTCAGATGGTCAATCCTTGTAATTATAGTTTTGTAGTGTTCCTTGAAATTCTAGGTAGAAAAGAGTGAAATATCAGTAGATACTCATTGTAATTCGAGTCCGCAGTGTTGCTAGGTATAAAATAGTGTAGTATCAGTAGACACTCCTTGTAATCCTAGTACGTAGTGTTTCTTGGTAGAAAAGAGTGTAGTATCAGTAGATATCCTTTTGGCAGAAAGTCCAATTAGCAATTGATTTAGAGACAGTTGATTACGATCTTTAATCCGTTCTGTATACGTTCCTCATTGGCTAATTCTAACTGGAAGTGCCTGCTGCTGATGTTGGGAAAGTTCATAAATCGGAGTGGCAATTTGGCGTACATCTTTATACATACAGATAGGCCAATCACGTCCATTCTAGATGTCACGTGAAACCCTCTATAAAACGGAAGGATCCCCGAAATTCTTCCACTTTTTGCCTCTTTTTTGGTAGTACTTCGTTCATCACCACGTGACACGACAAAATGTGTGCATATGTAAATATGGCATTAGGAAAAACCTTGATGAATATGCAATATGTGTATGTATATGTGCATGTATATGCATATGTATGTATATGTGCGTGTATATGTATATGTGGTCAGATTCTGTTTTCTAAGGCTGGATATGTCAATCATAGGAAATCTCATCAGGGACAATTCATGCACATTCCAGGCTGTAACAAAGTATGTAAGTCAGCTTCTGGTCTTAAGAGACATATGGTGGTGCATACGCATCAAATCTTATCATTTGATCCATCCGATACAATGGGAAGGACGTCCTTCCTAAGTCATATTTGCATCAAACTTTGTGGATCTGCAGTGGGATTGATGAGTCCTTTGAGGGCTCATGAGAGGAAAGGTTCTGGTGGTGGGGTTATAGGATTGTGAGGGACGACAGTGAGCTGTGAAGATTATGCTATTGCTATATGTATATGTATGTATATATGCGTGTGTATGTATATGTATATGGCACAAAGACATGTCGAAAGCGCTCGTTAAGAAACCTTTGGTGGATTGGTACACTAATTCAACCCAGACATTAAAAAGATGGCCAGACAGTTAGAAAGGATTGAACAAAAACTCGCCCGACAAGAATCGTCAATAGAGTTTAACAACACCACACACACACACACACACACACATATATATATATATATATATATATATATATATATATATATATATAAAAACAAAAATTCAAAATACGTCGGAACTAAATATATTATCAGTCGTTCTAAGCAATCATTTATTTTCCTATTTGATTTCTTAACTGAATAACAAAACCATCTAAGTCAAGGAAAAGCCCGACACAAAACCTCCGCTGCCTAGCGGCTTTGCCCATCCCAAGTAAGGGCTAGGGGAGTAAACTCCCAAAATAAATCAGGAGCCGGAGTCCCTAAGGTGGTGTGATGCTGAACTCCAGTGCTACCCAGCAACTCCTGCGACACTGCCACTGCCAAACTGCATTGGCTTCTTACCTTTCCTTTGGATCACAGCGGCAGTATGGAGAGGGAGGATTTGCTGTTTAGGCAACAGCTCATCCTCCATATGAACCCACCCAGGCCCTGTAGTTAAAAAAAAAATTGGACACTACTCCATCGTCTCTCGTAGACAGGAGGATGCCAACCATGTATGTGTGCGTGTGTATATACATGTAAGGGCTGTAATCTTAGTGCTGCGCGGTTTAAAGTTTTGGATAGCCATAAAACCGAGTCGGCCAAACTAGAAATGGGCTGGGTTTTGATATCTCTTATCTTAGAAAGACTTGGAGACAAGCTGCAAAGGAATAATTTTTATGTTCACATTTTTTAAGAGAAATCAGTTCACAAATCTGTAGACTAAGAGTCTTATGGTTTAATTGGTGGGTGGTCTGTTCTGGAGGTAAATAGGAGGGGTAACGACTGCATATATCGGCTCGTTGCGGACTGTCGGTTAAGTTAGTCAGTCAGTGGTAATTAGAGAATTGTGTTGCATAGGGTCAAGTTCGAGATGTAGAAGTAGTCGTTTAGTAGTAGTCGTCGTCGTTAGTTCAGAAACAACATACTCAAGTCGTATAGTGACAAGGGCTGTTTTATTTCTTTAGGTTCGTGGGTTCTTTTCAGAGAGAGAGAGAGAGAGAGAGAGAGAGAGAGAGAGAGAGAGAGAGAGAGAGAGAGAGAGAGAGAGAGAGAGAGAGAGAGAGAGAGAGAGCGTTTTATTTTTAGTCCCGAATTCCCCGTAGACCAGAATAATTACGCTACAGTTGAGTGTCAGTTACGGACTGGACATTTCGAGTCAGAGTCGTGTGCTAGTCGGGTGAGGAGTAGAGGGTTTAGCCAAGCAGATAGTAGTTCTGGGAGATGGAATAGACGGACACGAGACAGCGGATTGACTGGTTGAAAGAGAAAGGCCCCGATGTGAGCTTCCATTCGGGCCTCTCGTGCACTGTAGTTTAGAGTCCAAGAGCTGAGAGTAAAACAAAATCGGGAA
This sequence comes from Doryteuthis pealeii, assembly GCA_023376005.1. Lineage (NCBI taxonomy): Eukaryota > Metazoa > Mollusca > Cephalopoda > Myopsida > Loliginidae > Doryteuthis > Doryteuthis pealeii. The sequence continues at coordinate 17,345,942 of CM042139.1, forward strand.
TAGTGTTAAACGCCCATAAATAAAGAGAAACAGTTGCACTGTGTCATCCACCTCCCCAGTGTCTAAAAAGTTAAACCCCTGTGTTTGTTCTTTGTTCATTCTATTTTCCCCGTGTGACTTCGTCTCCAGCCGGGTGCAACTTCTACCAGACACAACATTGGGGTCTGACGATGACGACGGCACGACTGGCGTACGATACGGCGAAATGAACGAGTCGAGTGGGCACATTCTCACACTGGCGCCGTGACCAGGATACGGTCATAATTGGTACAGCAACAAAAGGTGTATCAAAACACGAGACAGTGGGAGATAGCTTTTGTGACAACCAGTGCTAAACAGTACACCCTACTTCCACTTTGTTACGCTGCTTCCACAACGGTTCTGAGCTAACAGCCTAGAACTGCTACTACCATTTGAGCCATTCCAAATGCGGACCATTTACCTGTATAAACATCTCAAGATAAATCCGTAGAGCATATTATCTGTAACCCTTTCAAAATTTAATTGCATCTCTTTTGTGCCTCTTTTGTTACGATTCTTGTCGACCCATTTTAAGCGTTTTAGTTCCGCTGTTGTATTGATAGCATCTTTGAATTCCTTGGTCAAAAATGCTTTTATAAACCAATTTTTAGTAGTAGGGAAGCTCTAGAACTCATTTTACTGACAAAAATAGATTACAAAAAGTCGCTATTTTTTGCGAAACCCACCAAATTCGGAGGGCTAAAAATCAACATAACTCCGCCAATTTTTGGAATTGGAAGCTCAAATTTTGGGGATTGTCTAACGTTAACATAGTCTAAACCTGAAAAAATTTTCAGAAAAAATGAAGTGGGTGGGTCACAATTTTACTTTTTTATGGATGATTTGACATGGAATTACACCACTGACAATAATTCTTCATTTCCCGGATACTTTGGCTCTGAGCGCAAAGTGTAAAACACTTATTGGCAATACGACAAAACCTGAGTGGAAACAATGGCACTTTTATATCACGTGATCAGCACACAGATATCCTTTCTGTCAAGTGTTTAGAGCAAAATGGGTGTTCAGTCTAAACAGGAAATGGATAGAGCGATCCAATAAATTTATCCATGTGAGTTAAAAATCAACAAAGGAAAAAGGAACGTTTAGTGGTTTAACTTATGATCTTTCTGTTTTTAAGTCGTAAAAAGTAAATCGAAAATTATTTTGTCTAAATGATAGAATGACATTAATGAAAACTAGAAAAACATATTTTATGAGCGTATGTGTTTTTAAGATAGATAGATAGATAGATAGATAGATAGAGAGAGAGAGAGAGAGAGAGAGAGAGAGAGAGAGAGAGAGAGAGGAGTTATTATTGAAAAGCGAGCGTGTATTAAATGTATTTCGACTGAAGTATGTGTATATTTGGAATTGTGTGTGTGTCTCTCTGTGTGTGTGTGTGTGTGTGTGTGAGAGAGAGAGAGAGAGAGAGAGAGAGAGAGAGAGAGAGAGAGAGAGAGAGAGAGAGAGAGAGTGAGAGAGGGGGGTTATTATTGAAAAGCGTACGTGTATTAAGTGTATTTCGACTGAAGTATGTGTAGGTTTGGAATTGTGTGTGTGTGTGTGTGTGTGTGTGTGTGAGAGAGAGAGAGAGAGAGAGAGAGAGAGAGAGAGAGAGAGAGAGAGAGAGAGAGAGAGAGAGAGAGAGAGAGAGAGAGATTATGGTCTGTCTTCTGGACAAGTTGTTGAGTGGTGGAAGTTGTTACTATTTGCAGGTCCGTTCGTCAATGTCGAATAACGTGCAAATGAACGGCTGTCAATGTCGGCGATGTCAATAACTATGATAATTGTTAACTAACCACGTATTCGAGCTGTTGATTGGTTGGGATTTAATCCACGTGACCACGCCTAGTTTATAAGTTTAAGTGGTGGATTTCAGCAGGCCTTATATACAAAAAATAAAGCGTGTGGTGTAATGGTTAAAGTCATAGAAAATGGACACGTCGCTCCGAGTTCAAATCTTGGACGTGGTAATTGCATTTCACTTAGGAAAGGTATGAACTCTACTCTCCCTCCAGCTATGGGTAAATAGTAGGACAGACTGGGCTCTTTAACCTTGGTTAGGCACCGGTCTAGGAGAAGAAAAACTCTGAATTCAAACCTGTTAAACTCCGCTTAAGAAATTGACATTGTGTCACATCCTGCTGGGTTAGTAAATATATATGTTCAAAAAATAATGTTGATATTACTATATTTTTCATACTCCCCTATTATGATTGAATTGCCCCCTCCCAAGTGGGGCGTAGGCCCCACGTTTGGAATCACTGGTGTATAGGATTAAATTATATCTACTAAGTTGTTCATATGCAATTATATTTACGAATTCCGAGACGCATTTTGTTTCTGGCTATTAATGTTAATGAATAGTAACAATGGATATATATACATATATATATATATATATATATATATATATATATATATATATATATATATATATATATATCTGTTGTCTTCTTGTATCTTCGCTATTAGTTCCTCGTCTTTTTCTAGAGCAGAGGAAGAACTTAATGCCTGTTCAATTATGTCTTCAAAAACATAAAATAAGTCAGTGGCTGGGTCATAGCGGACATTAGCAAATGTTAATTAGAGAAATGTTAATTACAATCTCAGGAATAATTACATACAAACAATGGTTTCTATTTTCGTAGAAAAACGTTTGTTTTTTAAATTTTTTATAGATAGATTGGTTACATATAGTTTTGAGGGGAAGATACATAATACATAGTATTAACTGCGTTATTCGGACTATTGTCCTCATCTTCATTGTTATTTGTACAACGTTTCGGCCGAGGTGCCCTTCGGCCTTCTTCAGGTATTTCTTGTCGGACTCAGGAACCTTCTTTTTGGACTCCCTTGAAGATGGCCGAAGGGCACATCGGCCGAAACGTTGTACAGATAACAATGAATATTAGGACAATAGTCCGAATAACGCAGATAATACTAATCATCAAGCCTCATCTCAAACCTTCAGAGAAATAACATTATAAATACATTAATAGTTTTTCCATCCATATCATTCGTTTCGTAGGAAAACGTTAAGAATAGATTCAAAAATAGAAAAATAGAATAGATAAAATCAATTAAATTCATAGAAGGGGGCGAACTTACTGCAAGCGGAATCCGTAAAGAGTAAATTAAACTGAAACCGGTATGAACAGATGATTCCATTTTATATTTGTGGTAGGGGGTGGTGTATTTTTTCACTTGCTCACACTGACTGTGGTTTCCCTATTTAAGAGTTTGAATTCTTGTGAAGTTTATTTGAAGCAAAATGTCAATATGTAAAAAGTATAAAAATCTAGATTTAACTCTTTCTCACTCTTTTTTTCTCTTTCTTCTTTTATTTACATATTTTCATAATGTTCGATTGAAACAGTTTAGCGTTATCGCTTCCGCATACTCACCTCTCTCTCTATCT
>CM042139.1:17354386-17356886 GCA_023376005.1 Doryteuthis pealeii
TATATATATTATATATATATATATATATGTGTGTGTGTGTGTGTATAGTGGAGTATATATATATATATATATATATATATATGTAAATATATATATGTGTATATATAGTGAAGTTGTAAGAAATGGATTCGTCGACTTGAGTTCAAATCCTGGACGAGGCTGTCTAACCAGTCTAGGAGAAGGAAAACTGAATTCAAACATGTTTTACACACACCCACCCACACACACACATATATATATATATATATATATATATATATATATGCGCACAGTAAAGTACATGCCAGAGAATAATGGTTCTGTGAGACAATCTAACCATAATTACGGTCAAGTTAAGCTGAAAGCAGTGGTTCCCGCTAGATTACCGAAGTAGCGATGTCATGTACTTTAGGGTGTGCATATATATATATATATATATATATATATATATATATATATATTATTTACTTAGCGTAGCTTAAATGCAGCACAAGGCGAGAGGTATGGGGCACACAGTAAGAATCAAACAAACAAACGATGATCTGTTAATTTAGCTTGTTAACCATTACACAACACACTATATATATATATATATATATATATATATATATATATATTATATAAAACCAACTATTTCCTCTCCAGCCATGGATAACTAGTATGGCACACTAGGCTCTTTAACCTTGGTTAGGAAACCGTTCTAAGAGAAGGAAACTCTGAATTCTAACCAGTTATATATATATATATATATATATATATATATATATATATATATATATGTGTGTGTTTGTGTGTGTGTGTGTGTGTTAATCAGCCATGTCGTTTATACTTCGACTGCACCTTTGCAGAGGGTAAGCCCTCCCAGTTTCTGTTGGTCGCAGGTGGTGACCCGTGATGCTTAAGGACGGAATCCTAGAGGCTGAGCATCCATGATATGCCAGACTCCATTTTGGTCCTTACATAGGCTACGGGTGGTTGGAGAGGTCCCTTCTGATCAATCGGCTGGCCATGTCAAATCCTAGCACCTATATGATTGTCCCAACTTTATTGCCCTTATGGCGAGCCCCAACCCTTTTTATCACATGTGTGCTAGAAGGCGGAGGCTGAGGGTCTTAAAGATGAGATTTCAATTTTTGGCGCTCTGGGGAGTGTGGAGTACCTTTTCATTGATACTACTCACAGGTCCACCCTGACCCGGAATGGTAGCACCTGTTAGGGGGGGGTCCTATCTATGGGTTAAACAGATTAAAAATGAGTTTTATAATTGTTTAAAAATGCTAAATTCCATCAAGCATGAATATAACAAATCATCTTCGGCATAAAATAACCCAACAAGGGTTGACATGCCGTAAAATCCACCAAACTACCAAAATCAACAAAATTCAATGTTTCCGTTTTCCTCGCCATTACATGAGATTCGTCATAAATACATTTAACCGATGTTAATCTCGTATTTCTATTCAGGTTCCTTGTGTCGTTTGTGTTCTTGTGTTTGTAATTAAGAGCTTCACCCTGAGCCTGTTGTCTACGCGCAACAGCATCGTTTCTTCCCAAAAACTTTTTCAAGTGATTTATGTCCTTTAAGTGTTGAAGAGGCGAACAACACTTTATATTGCTCCGTTGCAGACAAACAAGAAACAAGCAATGTTTATAGGTACAGCTTTAACATTTTACTGCAGATTCCTGACGACCGAAGACCGAACAATTTCAACATTCGACTACAAAACTGCCTTTGCCCGTGACATGTGTTAATTATCAGTGAAAACATGTTCCCATTTACATTATACAACGGAAAAACAACTGACAAAACTGGAATCTAACAGAACCTAACTATACAGAATTATGCTAAACTAGCAAGAATATGCACCCTCTGGTCGTAAGTATTTAAGTTTTAATGTAATTGAATATACTAAATTAGAAATACAAACGAAACTAAATGAGAACGCAAATAAAAGATTACACTTATATCTATACATATATAAAGGGCAGTTGTGTGTATATGTATGTCCGGAGGAAACTTCGAAAATAAAACAATTGACGACAAAGTAAATATATATACACATTAGATATCACCAGGGCTTGGTTTTTGAGCAAAAATAATAGATATTTGATTTATATTCGTGAAGATAATTAAAGAATAAGATTTAAATGATAACAGCATGGATTTTTTTTCATTTAATATTTTAGATAATAGACATTAACATTTATTTTCAGAGTTGCTGGATCAATACAAGGTCTATTTTTTACATAGGGATTTAAATGGGCCTTCCCCCGAGGATTCAACTCACGATTCAGTAATAATGGATCTGCGGGACTAACTTTACCCCCTCTAGTTTAATTATATTTCAATTGGTTTCTATAAAAAATCATTCATAGGATTAATTTTATTACGTTGGAGTATAAAACGATTGTTACGATTCGAGTGGCCATTTTAGGGTTGTAGTTGAAAGCAGTTTACAATGGAGATTCTTTGTGGCAGGAAGTTTGATCCTTTCTTGAACTAGAAAGATGTAGTATCAGT
>CM042139.1:17361886-17374386 GCA_023376005.1 Doryteuthis pealeii
GGTGACCGTAAGAAATAAATAAACAAAAGTATGTATCTAATAGTTTAGCCACACTGAAGAGACGTGAAACGTCGAAACACTGTGTCTATGGATGAAAGCCAGAAAGCGAGGGAGTATATTCCCTTTTCACTAGCGCTAAACAAAGGAGATTGTTTCTTGGCGTCTGAGATGGATCGGCGCACCTACCATCAGTTTCTCAATTTACCACACATATCCCTGTACAACTCATATGCTTAGTTGGCAAGGGCCGGTATCGAACCAGGAACTTGTGGGTCCCAGACGTAAGCTAAACCATCCCTAATATATATATATATATATATATATATATATATATATATATATATATTCTTTCTTCTCCAGCAATGTACATGTCTTGTTCGTCTCACTCGGAGTGTTTGTGTGATAAGGGGCGAGTGGCCGTACAGCTGCTTCCTTGTGGGGGTTGTTTCCGCAATTATTTAAGATCGCGCACAGCATTCTTGTGCAGCCCCTATTTAACCTATTCTCTTGGCACTCCGTTAGGGTCCAAGTGGTGCAGTCATACAGTAGCAGTACGGCTTGGAAGAATTGTCGCTTTAACTTGTCAGTGAGATCGGATTTCCATATGACTGATAATCTGTATATAGCAGACCATGCCTTCCCTATACATGCACCATCATCACTTTCCATGGATGAGATATTGCTACCTAGGTGCATCAATTTGTCCACAGATGAAACTCGCTTTAATCGGAGTTCACATAGAAGCCGATGTTCCCTGCTGCTTTCTCCAGACAGCGGGTGTAGGTGTATTTTCAAGAAAAAATATATATAAGAGAGAGAGAGAGAGAGAGAGAGAGAGAGAGAGAGAGAGAGAGAGAGAGAGAGAGAGATTTTAAAATGTCTTTATCTCTTTATTTCATTTTATTCTGATCTATTTTTAACGAAAAATAAAAGTTAAGACAGCAGATTCCAATTCTGACTCAAGAAAGGAATTTTAATTTAATTTTGTCGAGAGAATATTTTCAGATCTTCAAATGAAATACTTCCATGTCGTAATCTTTTGCCCAAAGTTGAAAACACACACAAAAAAAAAAAACAAAAAAACAAAACCAAGAAAAAAGCACAACAAACACACAAACGCATACACATATAAATAAATGAATAAAATAGTCATTTTTAGTTACTATTCTCTTTGTTAAAATGTGGTTCTTTGTCGTATTTCATGGCAACTTGAGCCGAATTCTGGCATGAAACTCTTCCCGCTTTTTAATACTAATTCTAACCACATGTACAACGATTTTTCGAGAGCAGCCATGTAAATCTTGGACCCAACCTTTTATACTAACAAACGATATTAGCTAAACATGACTCTTCATTTAAAATGAATAGAATCTTCTTATTATAATGGAGATTGTGTGTTTTTCTGTCTGTAACCGAAACTCAAGTCACAATCTCTTTTGGTTATTTACGTCACATTCTCCATGATTTTATTTTTTATTTAAACCTCACTTATTAATAAAATTGTTTTTCATTATTAATACTGTTGACTTTATCTACATACTAATAACATGCAATTGTGTTTATATATACAACAAAACAGCGGTTTACAGCGTGAATGGGAAGGGTAATTTACATATTGATATTAAAAATTTGATTTTAATAAATATGTACTTAGTATTATTGATTTCTAATTGTTTGGTTTTATCTTAATGAATATGAGCAAAAATCTCGCGGATAAATCGTAAAAGAAATCCATTAACAAAAAGAGATAAGTGTAATTTTATTCTTTACTTCCTAATCTAACTAAATTGTTAATTTAGGAAAATTTAGCAATGAAAGATGGGAGCGATGGAAGAGTAAGTTTCAGTTGTTCTATTATTCGATTATACCCCCTCCGTTTCAAATATTTTTATCTGTATTCTTATTTAGTTTCATTAGCCTTTCTAATTCAATATAATATTTTATTGCATTAAAACTTAATATTCACCCGGAGGGTGCATATATTTGCCAGTAAAACAAATAGAAAAAAGTATTAATTTTGTAATATCTTTAATGGAGGAAGGGGGACTATCTTCAGTTGTCCCACGCACCCCCCCCCCCACACACAAAAAAAAGAAACAAACGAACAGAAAACGAAACAAAACAAGGAAGAAAACGGGAAATTTGAAATATCTTAAAGATTGTCAGATTTCAAGACTTTGCTTTTGAGCAGAAGACCGTTTCAAATTTATCTTGATGGCAAATATAAGCGTGTCTTTGTTTATTTGAAAGTATTAGAATAAGCAACTAAACTGGCTGACATGTGGACTTCTACTAAGTTAAAACTTGAATATCTAACAAGTAACTTAATTGGCAATCTCAACAGGTACGTCTCGATTTTCACCCCTCACCCCAAAAAAACAAGAGCTGGAAAAGAGCGGAAGAACTCTAGGGGAGCCAACAAACATCCACACTGACAGTATAAAGATTGGCGCATTTACTAAACCCCAAAATTGGCCCTGGTTGTCTGTCACGAAACCATTGCCGTTGAACGGCCTACATAATTCCAAGGAGGGACAGGGGAGTAAACCCCGAAAACAAACCTGGAGTAACGCTATATTTCAGTGCAACATAGGAACTCCTGCGACACTATGTGACTGCATAGGTTCTTATCCGTTCCTTTGGACCACAGCGACAGTGTGGTGAGAGGGGGTCTGCTGCTTGGGCAACAGCACATCCTTCAAAACAACCTTCCCAGGCTATGTAGTAAAAAATTTAAAGAAAAAACAACTCTATCGCCAACCATAGAATAAGTCTGTGTCAAGTCGCTCAATGTGCTACGGGTATAATGTAATCCAGTACTACCAGTTTCATTTTCGGATCCGGTGACCCCACATGTTTTTCTTGATGAGCAGTGTGGCTTGACACCCTGCAGAACGAAAAACAAGACTTGTAAAAGGGCGGAGGAAGCTCTTTGTTTAATTGTCATCTAGCATATTTCTAAAATCCAACCCCTCCTCAACGCCGCATAAACTTCGTAGTGTCTCTTATGGAAAGCTCCAACCCTGTTTATCATATATATATTTACCAACCCCTCCGCACGAGCAGGATGTGACAAAGTCAATTTCTTAAACGGAGTTTAACAGGTTTGAATTCAGAGTTTTCCTTCTCCTAGACCGGTTGCCTAACCAAGGTTAAAGAGCCCAGTCTTCCAGTCATCCATAGCTGGAGGGAGAGTAGGATTCATACCTTTCCCAAGGGTATTAGCGCTAAGTGAAGTGCAATTACTAATTTTCTTTTTATCATATATGTGCTAGAATGCGTTGGCTGAGAGTCTTGATGTACTGGGTATGACGTTAAACTCTATCTGATAGTGAGGTTCCAGTTCTGAAGATTTGCGGAATGTGGAGCACCCCTTCATCAGCATTGCTCCCTGGTCCACTGTGACCCGGAGTAGTAGTACCTGTTAGGGTCCCATCTATGGGTTAAATAGAAAAAATAAGTTAAAAAATGTTTTAAAAATTGATATGTTGACATGCTACACTTGCTATTCTGTTACGTTTTATCAATGATTTTTTTATATAATTCGTCTTTATGACATTATTTTATGCTGCTATTAATGGAGATTTTCTCTCTTGAAGTTTCTTTGATATTTTTGCATTTCATCTTGGACGATTTGGACGGTCTCATTTTTAACCAGAGTATGTTCCAAGATGATAACGGATGTACAATTAAGGAACACGAGTATTGATATATACAAGGTGTGTAAAAAAATTATCGAGATTTTTGTATTTTTGACACACCTTGTATTCTGAAAAAAAAAAATGTTCCATTGATTCTTCAATTTCTATCTTGGTAAATACAGCTTTAAACTTGGTACTTTGTTTACACACCTTGTATTCGGAAAAAAATGAATGAATGGAACGTTATTTTTTTTTCAGAATATAAGGTGTGTAAAAAAGTACAAAAAATCTCAATACTTTTTTTACACACCTTGTAGATTATTATTATTATTATTATTATTATTATTATTATTATTATTATTATTATTATATTCCTCCTTTTGAGTTATTAGTGATTCAGTTTCTCTCTTGAGGTTTCCTCTTCTTAACCATATCCATGTCTTTTTATGTGCAACAAATTTTCACATCAGTGTTAGCTGATGGTATTTCACTGGAGTCTGAGTGACAACAAGTCTCCTCAGGTCTCCAGGACTCTTCTGCGTATTCTAGCCGATTGCAGCAGTGCAGTAGTCTAGATAGTCTCAATTCTTCCTCTGATTTCTAGATCCTCCAGTCTTTTTTCCAAGTGTATTGGTACCGTTCCAAATGCACCGACTACAATTGGTATCACTTTCGCTCTCATATTCCACAGCTTTTTTAATTCTCTGGCAAGATCCAGGTATTCATCCATCTTTACCTTTTCCTTCAGCTTCACCCTGTGATCTGCTGGGACTGCAAAGTCCACCAGTTGACACGTTCTCTTTTTTTTGTTAATCAATACTAGGTCTGGTCACCTGGCTGGGATAGGGTGATCCGTCTTTATCTCAAAGTCCCAGAGAATTTTATGCGTTTAATTCTCAAGAACAGATTCTGGTTTATGCATATACCATTTTGTTGTATGGTCAAAGTTTAATTTTTTGCATAATTCCCAGTGGATCACCTTCCCAATCCAGTCGTGTCTAGCTTTGTATTCCCGTTGTGCTAGTTTGCTACATTCACTTAATACATGGTTTACAATCTCATCTCTGTTACCGCACAGTCTACATTGACTGTTTGTTGCGTCTTATCAATTTTTGCTTTGATATAATTTGTTCTTATGGCATTATTTTGTGCAGCAATTATTAGTGATTCAGTTTCTCTCTTGAGGTTTCCTCTTCTTAACCATATCCATGTCTTTTTATGTGCAACCTCTTCGATTTGTCGTTTGAAGTGTCCATATAATTGTTTTTCTTCCCATCTTTGTTTCCTAGTTTTTGTTGTTTTTCTGTTTGTCCATACATTACATCTGCTGTTGTTGGCTGCCATAAGTAATATTTCTTGGCTCTTTTTTGTGTATTCTTGGAGTCCTTGGATTGTGGCCTCTTCACAGTCCTCTATGTTAGCAAGACCTCTTTATTATTATTATTTTACTCCTTTTGAGATTTCACATCAACATTAGCTGATGGTCTATCATTGTAGTCTGAGTGACAGCAAGTCTCCTCAGGTCTCCAGGACTCTTCTGGGTATTCTGGCAGATTGCAGCAGTGCAGTGTTCTGAATGATTTCAATCCTTCCTCTGATTTCCAAACTTTCCAAACCCTTTTCTAATCCCTTTGGGACTGTTCCAAGTGCACCAACTACAATTTGTATCACTTTCACTTTCATGTTCCATAACTTTTCCAGTTCTCTGGCAAGATCCAGATATTTGTCCATTTTTTCATTTTCCTTTAGCTTCACCCTGTGATCTGCTGGCACTGCAAAATCCACCAGTTGACAAGTTCTTTCTTTTTTGTTTATCAACACTAGATCTGGTCTTCTTGCTGGGATAAGGTGATCCGTTTTTATTTCCGAGTCCCAGAGAATTTTATGCGTTTCGTTCTCAAGAACAGATTCTGGTTTATGCATATACCATTTTGTTGTATGGTTAAAATTTAATTTTTTGCATAACTCCCAGTGGATCACCTTCCCAACCCAGTCGTGTCTAGTTTTGTATTCTCGTTGTGCTAGTTTGCTACATCCGCAGAGTATATGGTTTACAGTCTCATCTCTATTACCGCAAAGTCTACATTTACTATTTTGTTGGGTCTTATCAATTTTCGCTTTGATATAGTTTGTCCTTATGGCATTATTTTGTGCAGCAATTATAAGTGATTCCGTTTCTCTTTTGAGGTTTCCCTTTCTTAACCATGTCCAATTCTTTTCATGTGCAACTTCATCTATTTGTCGTTTGAAGCGTCCATATAATTGTTTTTCTTCCCATTTTTGTTTTCTAGTCTTTGTCGTTTTTCTGTTTGTCCATCTGCCGTTTCTACTATTGTTGGCCGCCATAAGTAGTTTGTCTTTGCTCTTCCTTGTGTAATCTTCAAGTTGTTGGATTGTGGTTTCTACGCATTCCTCTATGTTGGCAAGACCTCTTCCCCCTTCCTTTCTTGACAAATACAATCTATCTCTATCATCTCGAGGGTGGAGAGCCTTGTGCATTGTCATTAATTTTCTCGTCCTTTGGTCTATCTGTCTGAGTTCTTCTTTTGTCCATTTTAAGAATGATCATGAGTATCTTATAATGGGGACAGCCCAGGTATTAATTCCTTTGATCAGATTTCTGCTGTTAAGTTTTGTTTCAAGAAGTTTTCTAGTTCTCCTGAGATATTCTTTTTAAACTTTTCCTTTCATTTCTGCTTGCATGATATTGTCCGCTTCTAAAATTCCTAAGTATTTGTAGCTTTCTAAAATTCCTTATTATTATTATTATTATTATTATTATTATTATTATTAGCAAATATATGCACCCTCCGGGTGCAAGTATTTAAGTTTTAATATAATAAAATATCATATTAAATTAGAAAGGCCAATGAAACTGAATAAAAATGCAGATAACATGATTTGGAACAGAGGGGGTATGATTGAAAAATAGAACAACTTTGAAACTAACTCTTCCATCATTTTCAATTACTCCTATTCCTAATTTAAATATTTAGTTAAAATAGGAAGTAAAGAATAATATTACAGTTATTTCTTTTTGTTAAGAGATTTCTTTTAAGATTTATTGAAGAGAATTTTGCTCATATTCAATAAGATAAAACTAAACAATTAGAAATCAATAATATTAAGCACATATTTATTAAAATCAATTTTTTAAAGATCAATATGCAAATTAGCCTTTCAATTCACACTGTAAACTGCTATTTTGTTGTATATATAAATACAATTGCATGTTATTAGTATGTAGATATGGACAACAGTCTTAATGATGTAAAACAATTTTATTAATAATTGAGGTTTAAATAAAAATAAAATCATGGAGAATGGGATGCAGATAACAAAGGGAATTGTGATTGGTATAGTAATATAGTTTCGGTTACAGACAGAAAAACATACAATCTCCATTATAATAAGATTATTATTATTATTATTATTATTGTGCAACCTCTATTATTATTATTATTATTATTATTATTATTATTGTCCAACCTCTTCTATTATTATTATTATTATTATTATTATTATTATTATTATTGAAAATATTTTGGTCCGTGGGAAAGCCCAATTTCTGGCGGGGCGGTCCTCGGTCAGGAAAAGGTCAGGTAACTGTGTTCTGTTTAAATACCCTGAAATTCATCCCAGCTCAAAAGACTTTTGAGCACAGTGTGAAATTGATGAACCGCCCTTTTTCCTGCTGATTTGTAGTGCGTCATCTTTCAAAGAGAACTTGATTTGTGAAGCGGCCAAATGCATGTCGCTCTAATTGCCAATATATACAAATTGACTCGACACGAATCGAGTAAAAAAAAATGATGCAGAGTTCGTGACTTGTTAAACAGAATGTGTTAAACATGTTTCTTTGGTTTGGTTTGTTTTACGGCATATCAACCTCAGTGGGTCATTAAATGCCGACAACGTTTTGAAATAAATTCATTATTAATGGATACTCATTTTTTTTTATGAACTCATTTTTTTCTATTTAACACATAGATGGGACCCTAACAGGTACTACCACTCCAGGTCAGAGGCAACCAGGGAGCAATGGTGATGAAGGGGTGCCCCACATTCCCCAGACCTCCAGAACTGGAACCTCACCATCAGATAGAGTTTAACGCCATTCCCAGGACATGAACACCCTCAGCCACCGCCTTCTAGCACCCATATGATAAAAAGGGTTAGGGCTTTCCCATAAGAACAATAGGGTTGGGACAATCATATAGGTGCTAGGGCTGGACATAACCAGCCTATTGATCGAATGGGGCTCTCTGACCGCCTAGGCTAAGTAAGGATCTAAGTGGAGTGCTGCATGTCATACACTGCTCATCTACCAGGGTTCCATCCTTAAGTATTACGGGTTGCCACCCACGACCAACAGATGGCCCCATTGGGGGAGTCTTACCCCTCTGCAGAGGTGCAGTCGGTGTATTCTAAAGGCCCAACCAACAGGGCTGGATATTGCATATTATGTCCTAGGTATGACGTTAAACTCTATCTGATGGTGAGGTTCCAGTTCTGGAGGTCTGGGGAAGTTGGAGTACCCCTTCATCATCATTACTTCCAGGTCCACTCTGACCCAGAGTGGTAGTACCTGTTAGGGTCCCATCTATGTATTAAATAGAAAATTTGTTTAAAAAATCGAGTTTAAAAGATTTTCTTACGTGAGTAGTTAAATGTCTCCATCACAATCACTCTCTCATCTCTCTCTTACTCACACAGAGAAACTAACATATATAACGAGGAGGTAATCAAGATATACATAGAGAGGGGGAATGTGATACGCAGAATCGGAGTAAGGGACGGGTCTGTTTTTGACTTAATTGGTAATTACGACTAATTAGAACCAATCAAAATGGAATTTTTAAAAAACTAAATCCTAAAAACAAGGAATATTTTAGTATGAATTTTGTGTCATTAAACTAAACAGGAAGAAAGTCTTTAGGAAACAAAAATTCAGCTTTGGTATAATAATAGATTAATATATTAATACTCGTATTCTTGATGCGAAGCTAAACAGAATATATGAATACTAACTGGACATGTGGATATACCACAGTATGATAATTTAATTATTACAACGTTTGATATGTTTACTTAAGCGCTATTGCTAAATAGTTTATTATGTAAAAAGTATTGATTGAAATCTCTCTCATTTTTTTTCTTTCTTTTCATCTTCTATGCTCGATTGAAACAAATTAGCGTTATCGCTTCCGCACGCTCACCTCCTATCTCTTTCCATACTCTCTTTCTTTCTTTCTATCTTTCTTTCTTATCATATTGTTTCTGTGTATCATGCCCTTTTTCTTCCCTTTCTTTCTTGATAATAAAAACGGAATGGTCCATTATTCATCTGAGATGACAACACTCATAAGAAATAAGAATTTTTACATAAAAAGTAATTTTTAAAAAAATAATTAAATAAACATTTCTTTTCCGAAAAATAAATCACTTGTACTCAGTAATCATAAAATCCCTTCGCATAACTATTTTAGACGTACACTTCCTAACAAATTAAAATTTATATTTAAAATCTAAAATTTTAATTTCACATTATCCCAATAAGCCCTTACACCATTCATATTTTACATAAAAAGTAATTTTTTAAAAATAATTAAATAAACATTTCTTTTCCGAAAAAAATCACTTGTACTCAGAAATCATAAAATCCCTTCACATAACTATTTTAGTCATACACTTCCTAACAAATTTAAATTTATATTCAAAATTTTAAATTTAAATTTCACATTATCCCAATAAACCCTTACACCATTCATATTTTACATAAAAAGTAATTTTTTAAAATAATTAAATAAACATTTCTTTTCTGAAAAAAAAAATCCGTTACTAACCGACCATGAACGGGTTAAAACTATTCTTTTTTGAAAAAGAGAATTTTTCTATTTTTGAATTTGAAGTATTTCTTTTTCTTTCAAAAACTGTTATACTGAAGAAACACGATGTAGCGATATGTACACGCAGCGAATGAACAAAGACGAAGCGATCGCATGACTTACACGTTTTTGGGAAAAAACAATGTCTCCGGTTTGAATTTAAATAATTTTCTGCTTCTCGCTTGATGAGTCCGGATTAAAAACAAGCTCTGATGATGATTTTTTATAAATCGAAATATTGTTCAATATTAGCTATGAAAATGATATAAAATATTTTCATTTTAACAGTATTGTGTGTTTTCATACCCTTTTATCTATACTATACAAATATATTTCTACGGTCATACTTCAATGGTCTCTTAGTCTCTCGTATAAAATGCGGTATTAATTCAGAATAGCGCGTAAGAGATAATATCATTAGATTATCTATAAAAATTGGTACTAATGCAGAATAGCGCGCAAGAGATAATGTTGTATTACGTATAAAAAGTTGTGATAATGCAGAATAGAGCGCAGGAACTTAATATTTATGAATAGTACAAAAGACGGGGAATGCCCTCTGGGTGTCTATAAACCAACTCAAAATGAAAATCTGAACCTGTATCCGGCTACGACGTGTGATTGCGACAGAAAGTTCGACCGTCTGCGAGGTTTATGATCTATAAGACACGCTGATGCGAACACCCTAATTCCCCTGTCGGAGAATGTAAATCGATCGAGGGTTTTAAGAGTCTGGATCACCCCCTTCACACACACACAGAGAATGCTGGACCTCATTGCTGAGCGACAACGTGCTGGAAAATTTTCTAAGCAGGCAGTGAATTCGAAGTCAAAAATCTTAAGCAGATACCTTATACATGCGAAATTTACCACAATTTATCAACGTTTCTACGGTCATACTTCAATGCTCTCTTAGTGAGGAACAAACTCATTTCAGTAGTAGTGGTTTATGAGACTACCTTGTATTCGTCGAAATTCAGAAAAAAAAAAGTTATTACTATTAAACGAGATTTGAAAAGGTTAATGTTATCTTTGATAAGAGATGAATGACTTCTGCATGGATGAGAAGACAGACTCTTTCTATCTTTTTTTCCCAAAGAGTTATGTAAGATTACTTTAGTTTTTATCATTATTATTCAGACTTTAATTCACAGCCAAAATGAAAATTAATTAGCCAATCAAATTTTATCGTAATGTCAAAGGGACTTTTTTTAATTCGTGTGATGTTGATTAATGTTTCTAGTTTAACTTCACTTAGTTTTAAATAGCATCATGTGTCGTCTTGTCTGACTTTTTTTTACACGTGTTTGTTGCAAGTATTTTCAAGTCTCTGACCCGGCGGTCACTTGGCACTGCGAGATATGGAATTGCTTTAAAAAAAAGGAAATGTTGATTCTCCCGTTCACTTTCTAATCTGGATTTGGTATTAATTCAGAATAGCGCGCAAGAGATAATATCATTAGATTACGTATAAAAAGCGGTATTAATTCTGAATAGCGCGTAAGAGATAATATCATTAGATTATGTATAAAAATTGGTACTAATGCAGAATAGCGCGCAAGAGATAATATCATTAGATTACGTATAAAAAGCGGTATTAATTCTGAATAGCGCGTAAGAGATAATATCATTAGATTATGTATAAAAATTGGTACTAATGCAGAATAGCGCGCAAGATATAATATCATTAGATTACGTATAAAAGCGGTATTAATTCAGAATAGCGCGTAAGAGATAATATCATTAGATTATGTATAAAAAATTGGTATTAATCCAGAATAGCGCGCAAGAGATAATATCATTAGATTACGTATAAAATGCGGTATTAATTCAGAATAGCGCGTAAGAGATAATATCATTAGATTATGTATAAAAATTGGTATTAATGCAGAATAGCGCGCAAGAGATAATATCATTAGATTACGTATAAAATGCGGTATTAATTCAGAATAGCGCGTAAGAGATAATATCATTAGATTACGTATAAAAATTGGTATTAATGCAGAATAGCGCGCAAGAGATGATATCATTAGATTACGTATAAAAAGCGGTATTAGTTCAGAATAGCACGTAAGAGATAATATCATTAGATTATGTATAAAAATTGGTACTAATGCAGAATAGCGCGCAAGAGATAATATTATATTACGTATAAAAAGCAGTAATAATGCAGAATAGAGCGCAGGAACTAAATATTTATGAATATTACAAAAGACGGAGAATGCCCTCTGTGTGTATGTAGCGGGGAGGGAGGATATATCACCCACCAATCCAACTCAAAATGAAACAATCTGGACCTGTATCCGGCTACGACGTGTGATTGCGACAGAAAGTTCGACTGCCTTAGAGGTTTATGATCTATAAGACACGTTGATGCGAACACCGTAATTCCCCTGTCGGAGAATGTAAATAGATCGAGGGTTTTAAGAGTCTGGATCACCCCCTTCACACACATAGAATTCTGGACATCATTACAGAGCGACTAAGCAGGCAGTGAATTCGAAGTCAAAAATTTTAAGCAGATACCATATACATGCAAAATTTACCACAATTTATCAACGTGCTACTCATGTGATTGCGTGACATCAATGACAGTTAATAACGGTTAATACATTCGCTAAATATCATCAACGGGCGTAAATAAACGCGTTGTTAAGAAAATCACAAAATACATTCAACTTGAAACTGCTAAGATGAATGGACGTTATTTACTTATTCATCTATTTATTTTATTTTATAATTTAAAAAAACATTATTCTATTCATCTATTTATTTTATTTCATAAAATAAAAAAAAGTTTCAGTGCGCTTTAAGCCACTGAAAATGTGTTATCACACCTAGTTAGCGGCTGATGAGGACAGGGTATTGCACGTGGTATTTATTACACGTTGCACGATGAAAACAATTACGTTAGATTACGTATAAAAAGCGGTACTAATGCAGAATAGCACGCAAGAGATAATATCATTAG
>CM042139.1:17379386-17387325 GCA_023376005.1 Doryteuthis pealeii
ATGTATGTGTGTATGTATGTGTAAGTGCCTAAAATCACAAATTCGTCCATTATAGGCGTATTCATGTGTGTGAACCTGCTCCTGTACGCGTATGTGTGTATGTATGTATGTGTGTATGTATGTGTGTATGTATGTGTAAGTGCCTAAAATCACAATTCGTCCATTATAGGCGTATTCATGTGTGTGAACCTGCTCCTGTACGCGTATGTGTGTATGTACACGTGTATGTATGTGTATGCATATACGTGTACGTATGTGTGTATGTATGTGTGTATGTATGTGTAAGTGCTTAAAATCACAAATCGTCCATTATATGCGTATTCATGTGTGTGAACCTGCTCCTGTACGCGTATATGTGTATGTATGTGTGTATGTATGTGT
Source organism: Doryteuthis pealeii (assembly GCA_023376005.1). Taxonomy (NCBI): domain Eukaryota; kingdom Metazoa; phylum Mollusca; class Cephalopoda; order Myopsida; family Loliginidae; genus Doryteuthis; species Doryteuthis pealeii. Next base: position 17,379,768 of record CM042139.1, read on the forward strand.
ATGTATGTGTGTATGTATGTATGTGTAAGTAGGTGTGTACGTATGTGTGTATGTATGTCTAAGTACGTGTGTATGTATGTGTGTATGTATGTGTAATTGCTTAAAATCACAAATCGTCCATTATATGCGTATTCATGTGTGTGAACCTGCTCCTGTATGTGTATGTGTGTACATATAAAATCCCATGAGTGTATGTATGAGTGTATGTATGTGTGTAAGTGCTTAACTATATACACATGCACTAAAATGAAAACTTATGCAACTATGATTCAAGTCACGCCTTTTTTTCTACAGTAAACGACAAAGAATTGTTTTCTCACTTTAGATGCCATTTTTACCAGCCGAGTGTTCCTTCCTGCCACTAATTATCATATTTTGCCGCTTCTATGTCAATGATCGCCATTTTTAAAACCAGATGCACTGAACGGCTGAGTGACACATGGTCGACTGAAGATTTACTTACAATATTTTGCATTCTCTACCCAACAAAAAAAAAAAGGGAATAACACGCCCAACCTTGTAATGAAGAGTCTTAAAAACGATTGGATTTTCAAGTTCTTCAAAAAAATATAAATATTTATTATTGACTATTTCCTGTTTTTAGCCGATTATATTTGTTCTTTTTGAATGGACAGAAAAGAAAGTTTTCTTTTTTCTTTCAAACCATTTTTCTATCTTTCTGTCTTTTCTTTCTTTCTTTCTTTCTATACTTTCTTTCTTTTCTTTCTTTCTTTTTCTTTCTTTCTTTTCTTCCTTTCTTTCTCTCTTTTGTTTGTTTGTTTGTTTGTTTCTTTCTTTTCTTTCTTTTTTCTTTCTTTCTTTTCTTTTTCTTTTTCTTTCTTTCTTTCTTTCTTTCTTTCTTTCTTTCTTTCTTTCTTCTTTCTTTCTTTGTTTCTTTCTTTTTTTTTCTTCCTTTGTTTCTGTCTTTCTTTTCGTTTTTTCTTTCTTTTTCTTCCTTTCTTTTTTTTCTTTCTTTCTTTCTTTCTTTCTTTCTTTCTTTCTTTCTTTCTTTCTTTCTTTCTTTCTTTCTTTTTTTTGTTAGTTTTTTTTCCCTCATTTTTCTGCCTTTTCTTTCTTTTTCTTTTCTTTCTTTCTTTCTTTCTTTCTTCTGTGTGTGTGTGTGTGTGTCTGTCTTTTTTCTTCCTTCCATCCTTCCTTTTCTTTTTTCTTTTCTTTCTTTTTTCTTTCTTTCTTACTTTTTGTTTGTTTGTTTCTTTCTCATTTTTCTGCCACTTTTCTTTCTTTCTTTCTTTTTTCTTTTCTTCCGTTCTTTTTTTCCTTTCTTGCTTTCTTTCTTTTCTTTTCTTTCTTTATTTCCCCACAAATAATCGACTTTTGAGATTTTTTCAATTTGGCAAAACGTTAGTAACACAAGAAAATATAATAAATTTGTACATAAGGTACTACACTAAACACACACACAATACAATAAATTTACACGGGACAATAACAGCACATAAAGGTGATCAATTAAAGAAGAAAACATATTCCCATGACTCTTTCTCGCCACCCATACCTATCGGTCATCGCTCCTGGCAAGTCCTACTCACGACACATTATCCGCATAGAGCTGGTCAATGTAAGTCTTTACTGATCGACCCACTCTGGTGAGTCCATGTGTAGGTGTCCACAGGTGAACGTCACTTCTGAGTTCGTCTAGCAATAATATCTTAACATATACACACATGTAATTAAAAGCACATACATACATATGTAATTAATAAGCAAGTTGGTTGGTTGGTTTGTAGGTTGAATTTTACGGCATGTCAACCCTTTATGCCGAAGACATTTTTGTTTTATTCATTCTTGTTGGGTATTCACATCGTTTTTAAGCTTATATTTTAAATACATTTTTATAAACTTATTTTTATCTATTTAACCCATAAATGGGGCCCTAATAAGTACTACCCCTCCGAGTAAAAGTGCATCTGGGAGTAATGGCAATGAAGGGATAATCCACACACCCCAGAGTTCTAGAATTGAAACCTCCCCACTAGATGCAGTTTAATGTCATACCCAGGACACTAAGACCCTCAACCACTGCCTTCTAGCACATATATGATAAAATAGTTGGGATTTGCCTTAAGAGAAATATGGTCAATCATATAGGTGCTAGGGCTTAAACGTGACCAGCCTCTTCGAGAGCCAGTCTAGCCCAAGTAAGGGCCTAAGAGAAGTGTAGCAAGTCATGGACTGCTCAGCCATTATGATTCCATCCTTAAGCATCAAGGGTTGCTACACACGGCCAACAGGTGGCTCCATTGGGAGAGAAGGTCTTACCCCTCTTTAGAGGTGCAGTCAGCATATTCTACTGCTCTAGCCGACAGGACGAATTAATAAGCACATACACGAAGCAATATAGTAAATACATACAAGAGACAATATATTAATGTTATACACAATGTAGGCAATATAGTTAAGAAAGATTAACAACACTTGTATACATTATCAACTTAGTTCCTCCTCGTCCCTCCCAAGTCCCCGCACCACTTCTTGAATGTCTTCATGCGTTCTAGAATCAACGCCAGGCTGACACTCTCCCACTATAGTTCAGTTTTAACCAATTCTATCAACTTACTTCCTCCCCGTACCACGTCCCCACTACCCTCCAATGAATATTTGTGAGCCTATAAATAAAAGCCTTACCCTAAGTATATTGTATTAAAAGTATCTTTTGTCTTTGTCTCTTCTTCTCTCTTCCTTAATTCCTTTTCAGTCTGACAACCCACAAGAAAGAAGAACCATGTATATTTGGGGTTTAAGAAAGAAACAAGCAACACCAGCAGTGAACATGCACCAAAACGACCCAAAACCTAAACCCACATAAAACCACCACATACCCCCATAGTTTCATTCATTTATACAAATGTTTATTTTCAGCATTTTCAGCTTTTATTTCTGATTGTTCAAATTTTGTGCCAAAAAGTTTCATGTGATGATTTCATTTTGAGATTTTGATTTGATTCGATTCCAAACTTTTATTTTAACCCTTCTTATTGGTATAATTGTATTTTGAGGCGAATGAAAGTTTCAGTATTTTTGTGGAACTGAATATCTCATCAGAAACAAAGTTGATACAAATGCATAATAGCGCATAAGAGATAATATCATTAGCATCACATTTTACGTATAAATAGCATTAGATGTTAAAAACTCCTGGAATAGCCTAGCTTCACCAGCAGTGAACATGTGCCAAAAACGACCAAAAGCCTAAACCCACATAAAAGCCTATACATATTTACCAGCCCCTCCGCATGAATAAGATGTGACACGAGGTCAATTTCGTAGGCGGAGTTTAACAGGTTTGAATTCAGTGTTTTCCTTCTACTCGACGGGTTACCTTGCCAAGGTTGAAGCGCCCAGTCTTCCGTACTATTTACCTATAACTGGAGGGAAAGTAGTTGAATGCATACCTTTCCCAAAGGTATTAACGCTATGTGAAATACAAACAGTATCATCCAGGATTTGAACTCGGATCGACGAGTCCATTTCCTACGACCCTAACAATTACAGAGATCCTACCGCCACCAAGGGCGGTCCTGAGTCAAATTTTTTCCCGCTGGAAGAGGTAATGCCAAATCACCTGAGATCAATCTTGTAGACATCCTTCAAACACAACTGGGGGCGACCAATCTGTCACCCTGGCGCAACACCATGAAAACAAAAGGTCCAGAAGAAAGTGGCGACAACAAGCACCAGCACATCAATATCTGCAGGGAAAGACTTCACATGCGACATCTGTGGTCTGAGGCACAAGAACTACCGTATTTGACGGCATATAAGACACACGGGCATATAAGACGCACCCCCATTTCAGCAGGTCAGAAATAAAGAAAAAAAGGTTTTTAGTGTATTTAAACATATATTGTTGAAAAAAGTCTAGCTGTGTATTACACAAGCAGAAACATAGCTGTATAAAAGCAATTTGGTAGTACAGGCAAGCAATAAGCATACACAAGACATCTCAATAGCAGGAAATAATAATAATAATAATAATAATAATAATAATAATAATAATAATAATAAAATTAAGAATAATGATAATGAAATTATTTTTTTCATTTTTACGAATTCACTTTTTTCATTTTTACGAATTCATTTTTTTCATTTTTACGAATTCATTTTTTTCATTTTTACGAATTCACTTTTTTCATTTTTACGAATTCACTTTTTTCATTTTTACGAATTCATTTTTAAAGCACCGGTAATAATACAATAACACCAGCAATAAAATAAGGATGCATGGAATTTAGGGTAGGTAAAAGTACTGAACGTAAGCTGGGTTAGTGAACATCATAGAGAAGATTAGCCTAGGCCTACGGGAGGTCGAAAACTTCATCTACGATGTATAAGACGCAGGTCAATTTTTTTAGCCAACATTTTGGAAAAAAAAGTGCGTCCTATATGCGGTCAGATACGGTATATAATCTTTCGAGACAGCAATGCCGATTAACAATTGCACCACGCGCCTCCCCATAAAAAAAACCCCATGCCCCATAAGTTATTCTGGGAAAATCGGACTCCCAACTTGTTTGCTTGTGCTCGGCAACACAAATTTTCTGCCACACTACGCACACAGCCCCCTTCATGTAATTATTTGTAATAATTACTCTGATTATCGTTGTTCGGGATGAACATGAAGAATTCGGTAATTGCTGATTCAGGACAGCTTAATAGAGAAGTTTAAGGTCTTAGCATCGTTTTACATTCCATTTTTGGCCTAGACCTTATAATTGTATAAACAGACGCAAAGGAATGGGGGTTTAGTTTCAGTTTTGAAGTTAATAAAAATTTATTTTTCAATTAGTCAATCCGAGGCAACGTATTTTATAGAATACAGAACGTTGTTTTTTATTTTTCATTCTTAGATCGATCTGCGATACTAACTTTTTTTCACCCCCAGGCGATGCCGGGTAGCTGCTTCTAGTACAATAAATAAGGTAAATTCTTTTGAAAAATGTATTAATACTCGTGTTCCTTAATTGTTATTATCTTGCAACACCCTCCTGTTAAAATTGAGATCGTCCAAATCGCCGAAGATGAAATGCAAAAATGTATTTCCTGATTATCTGGCGTTGCTTATCTGCCGAATTCATATTTATTTTGAGTGTCACCACCTCAGCTAAATAATGGACTTTCCATTTTATTTTAAAGAAAGAAAAGGAAGAAAAAGGACATGCTACACAGAAAAAAACATAATAAGAGAGAAAGAAAGAAAGTAGGGGAAGATAGAGAGAGGGTGAGCGCGCGGGAGTGATAGCCCTAATCTGTTTTAATCGAACATAATGAAAAGATGAAAAGAAGGAAAGAAAGAAAGAAAGAGTGAGAATTAAACCAAGATTATTATACTTTTTACATATTGAACTATTTGGCAATAGCTCTTGAGTAAACACCTCAAACGTTGTAATAACTAAATTATCATACAGTGGTAAATCCACAGATGCAGATTTTTGTTGATGTTGATATATATATAGGGCCGGGTTAGCTCAGTCGGTAGAGCGTTCGGCTAGAAACCACAAGGCTTCTAGTTCGATAACTGCCCTCGCCAACTTAGCGTATGAGTAGCACAGGGATCTGTGCGGTAAAGTAAGGAGATGATGGTAGGTGTGGCGCTCCACATCAGACGCTAAAATAATCTCCTTAGTCTAGAGCTAGTGAAAAGAGGATAGACTCCTTCGCTGATTGGCTGATACCGACATATATACATATATATATATATATATAAGTATATATTGGCATAATTTTTTCTTTTAAACATGTTTTGTTAAACTCTATTGAAAATTCTTAGAGTTTAAACCTAATAAGAAAATAAGTTTTTCGGTTTTGGTTTTTCAATGGAGAATAGCAATTGCCTGACAATTTACAATGAAACATGGCTGCTGTAATAAAAAAATAATTCAAACAAACTCGAAAACAATCGGTGAGGAATTAAAAAAAAAAAGAACTAAGGAAAAAAAAAAGAAGGTGGTGAAGCTATTGATCAAAAATAGTAAAATGGCGGAAATGGTGTGTCTTGTATTACAGAATGAGATATTTTATATTGTGTCACCAACTAAGGTCAAGGAAGAATATGTTACGAGATATGTTAACGAGATGTTGGCTTTGTTCATCTTCTTTTGTTGTTATTATTATTGACGAGAGTAAGTAACACCTACAACATATATAACTTCCGGCAGAGAGAGAGAGAGAGAGAGAGAGAGAGAGAGAGAGAGAGAGAGAGAGAGAGAGAGAGAGAGAGAGAGAGAGAGAGAGAGAGAGAGGAGGAGAGAGAGGAGAGATAGAGTGTAAGGAGTGAGAAAGAAAAAGGCAGTCAAACTAAGAGAGATAGAGATAGAGATAAATAGATAGATAGATAGATAGATACAGACAGACAGACAGACATAAAAGGAAAGAAAGAAAGAGAGGGGGAAGGAGAGAGAAAGAAAAAGACAGTCAAACTGAGAGAAAGTGATAGATAGATAGAGAGAGAGAGAGGGGAGGGGGGAGGGGAAAAGGGAGATAGACAGACAGACAGACACAAAGAAAGAAGAGGGGAAGGAGAAAGAAAAAGTCAAACTGAGTGCGAGAGAGAAAGAGAGAGAGAGAGAGACAGACAGACAGACAGACAAAAAGAAAGAGAGAGAGAGAGAGAGAGGGGGGAAGAGAGAGAGAAAGAAAAAACATTCAAACTGAGAGAGAGACAGACAGACAGACAGATAAAAAGAAAGAGAGAGAGAGAGAGAGAGGGTGAGTAAATGAGAGGGAAGAAAAAGACAGTCAAACTGAGAGAGAGAGAGAGAGAGAGAGAGAGAGAGAGAGAGAGAGAGAGAGAGAGAGAGAGAGAAAGAGAGAGTCCAAGGCGGACACTATTGGGAATGCAACCACATTGTATCTCTAATCATTTAAGAAGTCCAAGGCGGACACTATTGGGAATGCAACCACATTGTATCTCTAATCATTTAAGAAGTCCAAGGCGGACACTATTGGGAATGCAACCACATTGTATCTCTAATCATTTAAGAAGTCCAAGGCGGACACTATTGGGAATGCACCACATTGTATCTCTAATCATTTAAGAAGTCCAAGGCGGACACTATTGGGAATGCAACCACAATTCTCTAATCATTTAAGAAGTCCAAGGCGGACACTATTGGGAATGCAACACATTGTATCTCTAATCATTTAAGAAGTCCAAGGCGGACACTATTGGGATGCAACCACATTGTATCTCTAATCATTTAAGAAGTCCAAGGCGGACACTATTGGGAATGCAACCACATTGTATCTCTAATCATTTAAGAAGTCCAAAGGCGGACACTATTGGGAATGCAACCACATTGTATCTCTAATCATTTAAGAAGTCCAAGGCGGACACTATTGGGAATGCAACCACATTGTATCTCTAATCATTTAAGAAGTCAAGGCGGACACTATTGGGAATGCAACCACATTGTATCTATCTAATCATTTAAGAAGTCCAAGGCGGACACTATTGGGAATGCAACCACATTGTATCTCTAATCATTTAAGAAGTCCAAGGCGGGACACTATTGGGAATGCAACCACGATGTATCTCTAA
>CM042139.1:17387425-17446692 GCA_023376005.1 Doryteuthis pealeii
TAAGCGAGAAGGAAACTTGATTTCAACACTGTTTGAACTTCCGCGCTTAAGAATAGGACACTTGTGTCGCATCCTGACTCTGCTGCGGAATGGGGTTCACGTAATTATTACTTTGAGATATATGAGTTGGAGTTTATGACCTATAATAATAGCCACCGCATCCTGCAGAGGGGTGGGCCATTACCGAGTTTAGCTTGTGGCTGAGCAGTGGTTAGACCGTAGGATGGGTTTGCACTGGTAGAATTGAGCGGTACCATCGACCCGCGTACCTAAATTGGATACACACGTGAACCTGTATCGTACTTCCACTTTGAGACCCTTACTTAACGGCACATAGACGTGATGGTGCAGAGGAGGCCCCTCCGTATTAATCGGGCATTGATCACCGTCAAGCCCTAGCACTACATGATTTGTCCCAACCCTATTGCACTTATAGCAAGCCCTCAACTCTTTTTTTATCACATATCGCTGGTCCTAGAAGGCCTCTTAGATAGGCGTCTTAAAACGTCCCCGGTAGACGATTAGAACTCGAAGTTTCAATTCATCTGGGAGCTCTGGGTGAATGAGGTGGAGTTGCACTTCATCATACACGATTATTTCCAGTTGCCACTCTGATTGCGGTGAGTGTGTAGTACCTGTTAGGATACTCAGTCTATAGTCTAATAGAAAAATGAGCTTAACGAATGATTTTCTAAATCGGACTCTTAAATGAAAAAAATTTTGAGTACGTCTTCCTCGTTTAAGAATATAATAAAACAAATCTAAACGTCATTGCATAAAATAACCCAATCAGAGTTTGAACATGCCCATAAAAAACCTCATCAACCACACGTATTTCTCTTAAGCAAAGAAACACACATTTAAAATGCACATTCTCTGAACACCTCTATACCATGAACGTCTTTGCAGTTACTATTCTTCAAATATTTAACTCTCAAAGAAATAACGAAAAGGAAATTAACTTTTGATACAATCATTAGCATCCGGTTTTGACAATGCGTGCTTATTGTGTTTGATAAAAGGACTGGTAACTTTTTCCTCTTCTTTCCCTTTGTGGCCTTGCAATTCATCATGCAAATACAATGAGATTCACACCGCCCTTTCTCTAAGGTCTCATAAATACATCGTGTACCGGGGTTGGCTGTGAGTTGATTGTCTTTTGATTTGGTCTTTTAACCGCCTGACACTTTTTTTATGGGAGGTTTTTTGAGTTCGGGTTAGACTCCCGTGTTTCGCAGTTGTATATAATGATTTTAATCCTAGTGGTTGTTGTAGTTATTGGATTCATCGTCACTGATCGGTGTCGAAAAACTAATTCGTATTTCTACGTTATTCGGAATATTGTCCCTCTATCTTCATTGTGTATCTGTTAAGACGTGATCCGGCCTCTAGCTCCACCAGCTATGGTTCAGTTGCGTATGACCACAAGGATAGCACCCCATGGGACTGAATAAAGGGTAGGTTCAAAGTTCTTGTGATGGCTCTCGATTACGACAAGAAGGTTCCGGTTACGACAAGAAGGTTCCCGAGTCCAAGAAAGGTTCCCGAGTCGAAAAGAAGGTTCCCGAGTCCAAGAAGGAGTTCCAGAAGTCCGAAAGAAGGTTCCACGAGTTCGAGAAAAGAAGGTTCCCGAGTTCGAAAAGAAGGTTTTCCGAGTCCGAAAAGAAGGTTTCCCGAAGTCAAAGAAGGTTCGCCGAGTCCGACAAGAAATACCTGGAGAAGGCGGAGGGCAACATCGGCCGAAACGTTGTACAGATTAACAATGAAGATGAGGACAAATAGTCCGAATAACGCAGATATATACTAATCATGCCAAGCTTCATCTCAAACTCAGAGAAATAGAAAACTAATTCGTTGTGTTTTTCTTTATGTTTTTTTTTTGGTGGGTTGGGGGAGTCCTTTGGGGGGTTTCTATTTAATTTTTTTTTGTTCTGTTTGTTGTATCAAGGTATTATGATCAACATGTTGGGTGTACAATATGTTGTTCTTCTAAATTAATTTTATAAGTGATATTTCTGTTGTAGACTGTTATATGGGAGGGTTCAATAGTTCTATAGCGTTCGATGGCATGAAAACGTTCATTAGTAGGATGATAAGTCATATTAGGACTCATTTATTTAGCCCATCCTTCGAGATTTTTGTATTTATGTTAATATGAATGCATTTGACTCCTGCTAATCTACCAGAGTGATGAGGAAAATAACGTGGACTGACGCGTGGGATGGTCGAGACAGTAGAGAGGAGCATATGTTGGTAATAGGAATAAGAAAACTCATATTTATATACACTTACATGCCGAGAGAAATCATTAAGCGTAAGAAATCACTTTTCAAGCTCCGAAGCTTTGTGTGTAATTAGATAGAGTATTATCCCGTTATTAAATAAGAATTGTCTGGTTGCACTATCTAACCGCAATGTCAAACACGTTTGTTTGGTGCTGCGAAAATTTTATCGAAGACACAATACCCCCGTTATGTGTGTGTATAAGTGAGGTTAGATAGTTACCATGTTTCTTATTAGTCATGAGACTAAGAATTTTTAAAATTATCACAGTTAGTGATTTAACCAGTAACTCGCCCAGTTTCCATTGATTCATTTTAAAACCGAACATTAGAGTGGAACCCGTGACACGGGGTAATCATACACCCGCTATGGGCGGAGTGCATAGTGGACCCTTGGTGAGAGTAAATGAGATAGGAAGGAGAGCGTACGGTTCACACACACTTACCAGTGCTAGGCAGAAATTGAACTTCAACCACTTCGCTGCAAGTCTAACGCTCATACCCGCAGGACACTAAGACCCTCAGCTACGTCACTCTATAACAACATATCACCTGATTAATGAAGCGGTGGAGAGTATTAGCCATGAAGGCATGAGGGTTTGTAGAGAGAATCATTTCAATAGGAGAGGCTTCCAGGGATTTGAGGGATCGTGAACAGACAGACTGCCACATGGAGGAGCATTCTACGCAGAAGACAAGAGGTAAGTTCCCCTGGCCTAAGAGTAACGAGAAGGAGACAGAGAGAGAGAGTGTTTTCTCGCATGTCATAGGAGAGTCCCGAGTACCGCAAGGATTATGGCTTCGCCCGCTTCAGCATTCAAACGGTGCATCGCAAAAACCGTACACATGAGCCACTGGAGGTGAGACCAGCCGTAAAAGCGTGGGAATGTGTCAGTACTATCAGTTAACTGGAAATTTTCTCAACGATAGAGTCAGTTCCTTCAGCGCACACGCCTGGAACTGGAGCGAGAATTATTACTGACATATGCAGGAAGACTGCTACGAGTATAATACAATATATATAGAGTTACCGTAAATTAACGCAAGATAATATCTAATCATTATATCTATAAATAATAAGTATACCTAATTATTCAAAAGCAGTGGTTGTTGTCATGTGTGTGTGTGGTGAGGATATAGTGTGGTCGGCTTTTAAAATGTAGCTTGTTTATCGGGATTGATAAAATGACTATAGTGATAAAAGCCGCAAAGAGAAGATAATCACCACGACGAGAGGAAACAAGATACCTGGGAGGAAGAGGATACTTGACGAGATTTGGAGAAGGAAGTAGAGAAGACAGAAACGGAGAGTGGGCTGAGAGAAAAGAGAAGAATTTAAGTAAGTGGAGAGGAGAGAAAGGAACCCGGCGGGTTAGTATGGGTATGAAATAATATAAGTTTAAATAGACTATATGTGCGAGGGGTACCATTACATATTATCATTCTGTTTGAAATTTTGAGAACCCAGACGTTAACATATCACCAAGTTTTACCTCTTCAGTGTGCATGTCTCGTGTCTGTGCACGAATTAACGAAAATTTGGTTGCTTTCCATATAAATTCACTAGCATAGGTCTATTCGCTCTTAGCTGTGAAGTGCTGGTCAGGATTGGAGATAGCGATTGAGAACTAAATACTGAGTATATCTAAAAACACAATTAATTGACACGTTCAAACCCTACGACCTATAGTGATTGTCCAACCTCGTCTTATGGGCAAATAACCAACCCTTTTGTTATTCATATATTGCTAGAAGGCTGTAGCATTGACGGGTCTTAGTATCCCGTGTGTATGTTTACGTTAAAAGCCTGCATCTAGTGATAAGACGTTTCAAATTCTAGAAGCATCTGTGAAGTTGTGGAGTACCTTTTCTGTGTCATTAACTCCCGGGTCCACTCTGAGACAAGAGTGGTAAAGTACTTGTTAGGATGGTATATCTAATGGGTAGATAGATTTTTTTAAAATGAGTTTTTAAAATATGTTTAAAAAAACGATCCCTCTCGTTTTTAATTATTATACCACAACAAGAATGAATAAAACAAAAATACGTTCACGCAAAATAAAATAATCCAACACAGGTTGACATGCCATAAAAACACATTCAATAAGTCAGTCTTGCAGGTTTTAAACTATAAAGAGCGCTTGTAAGACGGTTAATCGTCGCAAGAATTGGACAAAAGTTAATATTGTTATTTCACTTACTGTAATTCGATAAGACATTCACCCATGCTATTCTCGCCCCCGTTCCCCCAAGCGGTTAACATTCGAAACCTTAAACGGACCTAAAATTCCAACGCATTGTATATCACCTTCCGGGTCACGCCACCGGAAAAGGAAAACAAAATACCAAAAAATCACGGAATTCCACCGGAATTTAATTAAAATTTTTTATGAAGTTGATATATTAATTGATGATAAAAGAAATATAAATGCACCAGTTATTCTATTTAAAAACTTTATACAATTTGTTTCACAGGTGCTCAGTTGAACTTTTGAACCACGTATCGTACTTTGAGCGAATCTGTGTATACGGATGAAACTCAAAGAATACTTGGTTCAAAGAGGCGACCCCACCCTTGATGGGGTAATCGCCGAAGAGATCAAAGCATTTTTGTGCCTACCTAAACCGTCATGAGCGTGTCGGCCTTGTGGTGGGCCCCAGCATAAACGTTCCTTGGTGTCACGCCTCGATAAGTGGGATGAGAGGCAGATACCTCTAAACTCCGGTTGGCCTTTTTGGCCACTGGACCGTACACCGCTTAAACATCGTTGCTACCGGGGGCTATCCACCCACACTCAACACTTGATTAAAGGACAGGGCTGGTTTTAATTGCCAGCACAGCTTCCTGAGCGGCCTCCTGAGGGTGAATGCCGAGCGAAATCAACGCATTTTTGGCAACACATCGTCCATACATAGCCAGATCCATTCGTCCACACACAGCGCCATAGATCTTTGAGGCTTTAAGTATTACTAGGATGGAAGTAATTCCTCAGACGCCAATTAAATGATAGCAATCTCGACATCAACACTCGGCCATCTACATAGGCATCCATTAAATTAAATAATGAAGTCAGGAAACACATCAAATCATAGCACACACACACATTAATAGGGCGCTCTATGCCTAACTCGTGACACGTGAGGGTACGTGTGTAAATACCTAGTAAATGCCTCACTAACAAACACATACACAATACCGAGCACAAATTAATACCCAGTATAATTACATACTCATATGCCATCTTGGTCAAAACAGGTCCAGCCACTTAGGTGGGTGCATCTATTGGATCGTGGCTCTTAAATAAACGTGGTTGTGGCTGGTTTTGATACACCTCGTAGCACTTAAGAAATTATTGGTAATGTGAAGAACAACCACGCTCACAATCATATCTTAACGCAGTAATTTGTGGAGACGATAAATTAGTGAAACGGTAAATAATTAAGGTTTTAGAGATATATTTCTATTAATATGTATAGTAAAATGACTTTGATATTATATAGCTTAGTTAATTTAAGTATATTATGTTCTCGGATTATTACTTGGAGACTGAGCGAGAGCTATATATTTCTGGTCATCGTATCACCAAACTTAACATCTCACTACTAAAGTCACTCATATTCTCGATCTTATAGTAGTTTATTTCATTCGACGATTACTTGAAACTATACTAATCATTGCTTCAGTGTCTCATATGATTTTTAATTTGTTTTGTTCTATTAGACACAGGAACTACTTGAATTAATTAAATTGAATGCTCACAATTATTTAATAACTGGCTAAACACTTAAATGGTCTGTACAAACTCGAGGATAAGGGACACATATTTTATTTGTAATTATCTGCATATCAACAAGCAAAAATAGTCGGTAGTTCACCACACGAAAGTAGGATAGAGAGGTCCTGATAATTTGACACTGAAATTAATTACATCCAAAATCTACGAGAAAATTCAATTGTAAAATTAATTAGATGCACTGTGGACTTAATTTGACGGCGAAAGTCTAGATCTGTTTGCGCTTAATTTCTTAAATTGCAAATATAAATAATGGGCACCATGAAAAATCTCAATCTCATGAAGCATTGTAAGCCGTGTAGATAATAAAACCATCCATATGAATGGAATCGTAGTAGAGAGTAGCCTGTTAATAGTTTTGATTATCTTATACCTCTCTCTTTCTTATAACTACAACTATTAACACTATTGAAATAAATACCATTATACACTTAGCCTGACTATAAGCAGTGTATGGGAAGACAGTGTTCCATTTTGTGTTAATATCTATATACGTTCTTCTCCTTCTCTCAGCTGTCCAACATGCCTGTATTATTTAATACTAGCTTGGGGCCAGCTCGTGCCTCCTGTTTCAAATCTTTTAGATCTTGTTCCTTATTAGGTTCATTAAGCCTTTCTAATTTAAGATACAGATATGTTATATGTGAATTAAAAAATTAAATACTTGCACAACAGCTGCAGTATTACTACGGGTGCTAAGTGACACTCTAGAGTAACACTAAAATAATAATACTAAGAGATACTGAGCTAGATTAAATATTAAATAGCTAAAATAGATCAATTATATATTTAAAATATTATAATATTAAAGGACTAAATTTAATCATTTCTTCATATGTATTTAATATTAAAACATGGCTTTCCATAAACACACATATTACCATCAGCGACACATTCCATACTCCAATATGCTCACCGCGGAACGGTAACACATGCACTTTAGGAGGCACATATGGTTCGAATTTAACGGTGTCCCTTGTCCCCGAGGACACTAAAATATTGTTTGGAGACACTGAGCCCTCTCGTTTGGACACCAACTGAACAAGCTATTCACTAAGAATGAGTTAGCGTCCTTCTTCTCCACTCAAAGACGATGGCGTATGTCCACTTTTTTATCTGGCCCACTGCGCAGCTGAACAGACAATCTTTTGGACTGGCAATCTCTGGTGCAGTGGGATTGCAAACCAAACGTGAATGCCTTGCTGAAGATGCTGTTAGTCTCTCTTTTCCTTATATCTCTCTCTTCTGCGGATGCTTCTTTTCTCTCTGTGTTCACGTCCTTTTCGTTCTTGTTTGACGAGGAGGCACCAGTCGTACGTCTCTGGGCATAAGCCTCCCATGTTTTACCAAACCGGGTTTAATAAATAATTATTTGTGTTATTGATCTCTAAATATTTTATTCTCAACATCATTGAAGATAATCCTATCTGATTTTTATACTAGAAACCATTAAAATATAACTAATGAGTGTTATCTTTTTAAATGGCATTCTTAAGTTAAGTTTCGTTAGGCTTTCTATTTAATATATTTCATTGCATTAAACACACTTAAAATTAACTTAACGCCGGAGTGGAGCATATTCTTGCTAGTGAAAATAAGATAGCATTGGTTCGGGAAGTTTAAAATTATTTTTCGGTTTGCTTTGGTTTGTTTTTGTTATTACGGCATATCAACCCCGGTGGGTCATTTAATGCCGATCAAGTTATTGCTATATAATTCCAATATCTATCGGGATAGCTCAATGTTTTTTAAAACACATTTTTCTTAGTTAACAACTTGGTTGTAGTATAAACAGGCTACCTTACAACGAGCCGGCGTTCAGTGGACTCAGAGGAGACAGCCATGGTGATGAAGGGCGTTGCATCCAGAAGCATGGTAGACCCACGCCATGATAGCCCCGATCAGAATAAACAGGGAGTTGGGGACTTTGTCATAAGGGAGCAAGAGGGGTGACAAATCATAATAGGTGCTAGTGCTTCAGTCGACCAGACCGATTGATGGAAGAGTCTTCTCCCGACTACTCGCTCCGCTAGCCCAAGAAAGGGCCAATGTAGAGTATCTGTGCAAGCATGGACTCTCGTCAACCACCTGGGTTCTACTCTTTAGCATCCGCGGGTTGCCACCGACTGTGTCAACAGGGTGACCCATCGGGGAGCTCTAGCCAGCCTCTACAGAGGATGGCAGGGATGCCGTCATTCTATAATCGCACCCCATCTCAGACAGGGCGGGAATTTATCATTTTGGAATTGATGCTATGAAAGCTACTTATTTGACTTTCTGCTTGATCAGCACAAGGTGAGGAAGAGATGAGAGAAAGAGAGAGGTGATAGCGTGTGCAGTGGGCTGGACTGAGGTTATTGAGGGAACAAGACGCTAGAAATGGGTATCGCAAACAGACACAACCACCAAGAGAAATAGTTGAACAGTAAGAAAGATAAATATAGATTTTATTACTATTACAACGTCCCTCTCTCTCTTATTAAATCAACCACCCGCAATGATACATTTTCTATGAATTGTTAATGGTCAAAAGCACATTTTTCAGTTTTTTTCCCTCCTCAATGTATTAGCATCAATGCTTTAGCACAAAAAAGGCTTCGAAATGAGACTTATCTTATGAAGAAACGTTTCCTTTGTACATTCAATCTTTGATTTATTCGCAAAAAAACCTTTTCTTAATTCCCAGTGTCAACGGCGTCTCGTTAAGGATCTATAACGGAGTGTTTAGTAACTTTCAATGCTTTCAATATACTAATAGAGCGCACCTGAGGCTTGAGCGCAAGCTATACTATGAGTTCATACAAATAATCTTGTGATGTGGGTTTTTTTGGGAGCTATAATTAACCTTTCTGCGTTTATACGCGCACCACAAGACTGAGAGAGGAAATCTTACTCGCCTGGAATATATATATTTAGGATGAAGAAGAGGTCATGTGTTGAGGTGTATTGAAGGCAGTCAATGATAATTACTAAAGGATCTTGACACCCTTGTGTTTAATACTTTTAAGTAGAAAATTAAAATTTATTTCTTTATAATTTATCTTAAACGAAAATCTTCTTAAGCAAATATAGTCGTTAGGATATAAATGTATCTTAATTGTCTGACTATTAAAATAATACAGTTAAAATACGTCCAATTAAGATGTATGATAAACTTCGAACTATAGAATAATCTATATTCAAATGCATTGTCAACTTCTGACTATAAATAAGAGATGCATTGGTAAAAAATCCGACTATTAAAAAATCTATATTAAAATGCATTATTAAAAATCTGACTATTAAAATAATCCATTAATATGCATTATTAAAAATCTTGAACTATAAATAATACCAATTAACACTGCCTTGTTAAAATCTGACTGTTAAAATAATCCAATTAAAATCATTGTTAACTCTGACTATAAAATAGATCCAATTAAACTGCATTGTTTAAAATCTAAAACCTTAAAATAATCAATTAAAATGATTAATTAAAATGCATTTGTTAATCCTCGACAAAATAATTAAATTAAAAAGCATTTTAAAAATCTTTTCCTTCTTTTCCCTTCGACAATTAAATAATTAGATTAAAATGTATGTTATTCTTATAAAAAATATTACCATAAAGGAATAGTACACTGTCTGAACTGCTTTTAATACTAAATTGTTCAATCTAGATTTCATAGCGCCTGAATACCATTATTACCTAGAATTCAATTAAAGGATTTATTGGCATCACTGGAAACGGCCCCCAAGTGTTTGCCTGGGTAGAGGGAGAGGAACAAAAACCCTGGTGTATGATTTGTTTACCTAAGAATGCAGGACCGTTTTTACCGTAAAATTATCAATGCTATGTTCTAATGTATAATTTTAATTTTTAAATATCTTCCCAAAATAAATAAAATCTTCAATAATTTTTGCACCAACAAGCAGAATGATGATCATGTTAATGAGGTATAACCGATATTACTTGTCATTAATTTGCTATTTTTTGTTTCATATTCGTAGATTCATGCCGTTATACAATGAACACATACCACTACTTGTTTTTTTTGTTTACGGATATCAAACCTCGGGATCATTAATGCCGTTAAGTTTAGAATAAATTAATACTTATATAAATACTACGCAATTTTTTTATAACACATCTTTCTATTTTACCCCATAGAGTCGGGACCTAACAGGTATTACCACTCCGGGTCAGAGTGGACCATGGGAGCAAATGGGGATAAGGCGGTGACCCACGATTCCCAGACTTCAGAACTGGAACACTGCACCATCAGAGTTAACGTAAATTCTCACGACATGAAGCACCCTCAGGCAACGCCTTCAAGCAACATATAATGACTAAAAAAGGTTGGGGCCTTGCCCATAAGAGCAATCATATAGGTCTAAGGCTTGACAACACCATTGGCCAATTGGAATCCAGAGAGTGCGTCTCCGAACTGCCCGTCTAGCCTAAGAGTAAGGGATACTAAGTGAGTGTCAATTCATGGATGGCTATCCACCAGGACTTCCATCTTAACATCACGGTTGTCGCCAACCAAGTGGTCCCATTAAAGTGTCTTACTCTTCCTGTAAGAGGTTGCAGTCTGTGTACTTCTAAAAAACCCCACGCCGACAGGAGCTCTTTATATATGTACTAGATAACGAATAAAGTGACAAATACAAGATTTAAAAAAAATCATGTTCAGATCTATTTCTTTTTTTTATTTTCTCGCATAGCAACAAACACAGTTGTTTTGGCGAAAAACCCGAATATGTGATAGTTGCTTCCAGTAACAATTTGGAGGCGCGTGGGGTATGGTTATCAATCAAATAGGAAATGGCACGCAAACGGATTTCAAAATCCTGGTCGTGGCTGTTTTCGTTTAAACATATTTCTAATACCCAGCTCGGAAAGTGGAATTCAACTATCTCCTCCCTGTGGGTAATAGTAGGGTAACTCGGCTCCTTAACCTTGGCTATGAGTAAATCAACTCACTAGAAGGTAAACTCTGAAATTCAAACCAAAGGTGCTCTTTATCGTTAGTCAAAACTATTTAGACGAGCTCCTTCTCCTCATCGAAAAAATTATAAAGTTAATTATTTCATGAATATCTTGAATTAATGACTTTCAAAACTTATCAAGGAATAGGGCACACGTTGTATTTGCTTGGATTTTAGGCATGTCACGCCTTGCTGGATTATTTTGTGCCAAAGATGTTTTGTATTTGATTCATTCTTGGATGAGTACTTCAATTTCTTCTAATATTTTTTCAACACATTATTTCTATTTAACCATGGGAATGGGGCCTAACAGGGAACCACTACAGTTCAGAGTGTACCTGGGAGTAATGGTGATGAAGGGGTACTAAACATTCCCCAGAGTGCCAGAATTGGAAAACTATCACAATTAAATGCAGTTTAACGATTCAATAACCCAGGACGACACGTTGTTAATTTGCACTTTAAAGTGTTCTTGGGTTTTCACTTTTGGTTGGATTATTGTCGTATATAAGCGCGCTGTAATCCACCAACTTACACTTATAGAGCTCCGATTTTCCCCAGTGGTTTAAACAGCCGCCCAATCAACAGCCGAATACGTGGTTAGTAACTATTTAAATCACTCGAATTGACAGCCGTTGTCTTTGAACGTTATGCTCCGACATTGACGAACGACCGTGCAAGCAAGGGAAAACAAAGGATACCATACCCAAATAAGGGACACCAAGGAACAACCAAGGATCATAGCACCAACATAAGTAACACCAAAGCGAACAACCAATATGATCATAGAACCTAAAGTTACAATAAGAAGCAACCAATAGAAGGGAAAAAAAGCCCAGTCCCCACCAACTCCAAAAAAAAAAAGTTTACACCGAAGGGAACAATCAAAGGATCATACCCAACACGGAGGAAACACTAAGGAGCAACCAAATGTTTCTTCACCAAGGATCGCGCTCTGTTTAACACAAGGGCTCTCCGCTGCTCTTGCTTGAAAGCTAAAGGATGGCTGCAAATAATCGTAACACTTTAATTTCTGGGTTGTATTAACTGTTCAAAACATCCAATGCAATTATTTTTATATTCCAGTTCAAAAATTGAGTTGTGAATTTTTAATTTTATCGTCCGTGAATTATAATAAGGTGTAAATCTGAAATATTCAACAATGCATCGCAATGGAGAGAGGAAATACCTCACTTCCTTCCTATTCTTTTCTAATAGGATTGCTTAATTGATCGAGACGTAAGAATGAAAGAAAGAAATTCCAGTCCTATTAATAAAAAGAAGGCATCAGTGGTGCAATGGTTAGTCATAAGGAAATAAAAAGAGTGACACGCGGCATCAAATACTGGAATAAAGGCAGTTGTATTTTCACATAGCGCTAATACCCTTGGAAAGGTAGGAATCCAACTATTACTGCCTCCAATTATAGGTAAATTGTAAGTGTGGACTGGACTCTTTAACCTTTGTATGGCACCTGGTCGAAGAGAAGGAACTCTGAATTCAAACCTGTTAAACCCCGATTAAAAAATCGACCGTGTCACACCCTGCTCGTCGAAAGGGTTTAATAGCCAAAATGCACTAAAGGAGGTCATTAGTGATGTTACACCAATATCCTTACGAAGTTTCGGGTTTTGCAAAATCATATCTATTCAACCAGTAACCCCCACCTTGTTTATAAATACATATTTGTAAATTGAAGGGATAACATTAACCCAATGAACTACTAATTTTTAGCTTATACTTTTTTTTTTTTTTATCAAAACAACATTTTTGCTCAAAAACCAAACCCTGGTGATATTTAATTGTGTATTATATTTACTTTGTCCGAAAACTGTTTTATTTTTGAGGTTTCCTCCAGACATACAGATACACACAACTGCCTTTTATATATGTATATATAAAACCAAGCCCTGGTGATATTTAATGTGTATATATATTTATACTTTGTCGTAAATTGTTTTATTTTTTGAAGTTTCCTCCGGACAAACACATACACACAACGCCTTTCATCGTAAACACCTGAAACTGGGTTTATATTTAATAGCAGGTATGCCAGTTTCGAACATCTGCTTTTCTAATATTGATTTCGTGTCATATGATTTCTTTTAACAAACGCTCGCTGTCATCGTATAATCGATGGATTGTCATTAGTTAAACGAGTGATATAGTTGGTTTGCATTTTTGAAACGCATTTGAATATGCATCTCTTTACAGGACAGCAACAGGCAGTTTGTCAAAGTCGAAATAGAAACAGTTGTGGGGGATTGGATTCATGTAGTTTGTTTGCTTTTACCTTGAGTTTTTTTACAGAAACAGAAACAGAAAGATACACTGAGTATATTTTGTTTACACACACCTCCAGAAATACATTATATTCATCAACAGGTAATGCAATCAACGTAGGTTAATCGACATAACAGTTTTGAATAATCAGAAAATAGCCGAGCAAAAAAAAAAAAAAAAAAAGAAAAAAGAAGAAGTTGTAGGCATTTCAAAGAGCGGGAACTCAAAAAAAGAAAGAAAAGATATTACAGGCTTTTTTTAAAGATGGATTCCAGAAGCAATAATAAAACATCTAAAACAAAATGAAGATTTATCGCGACTCGAGATGCATTACAATTGCTTGTTTCTAGAAACTAACTTACATTAAGACGTTTTTTTTCTATGTAAAAAGATCCTCACTGTATGTAACAAAGCAGAGATCTATTATAATGGAGATTTGGTCTCTATTTGTCTGCAACCGAAACTATGTCACTGCTTACATCACATTACCCCAAAATCCTCAATACATAGAACAAAGAGCAACCTTGTCTTATATATAGTCAAAATTTCAGTATGCCACCTTAGACGGTCCTTAGTATTATTTAAACAAGTTTTAATAAATACATGTCCGGTATTATATATTTAATTAAAATTTGAGTATGCCACCTTGGGACGGTCCTTACTGTTTTTTTTAAAACAATTTTTAATAAATGCATACCCGGTATTATATAATAATATATAGTTTGTCTTATTTCAATATAGAAAGTTTCTAACGTATAGAGTTTTATGTGAAAAATTATTTACTAACAAGAAAGTCATTTTTTCAGTATCCAGAGCTTAACTAAAAAGTTTACAAATAAATCAAATTAATTTACACCGCCCAGAGGGTGTTTTGTTTTTCTGCTTGTAATAATTGAAAAAAAATAGAAGCTACATATTTTCTCTTGTTAAAATGTAGCAATAGTTAACACGCTTACCTACAAAACTAAATCGTTATTCCCCATCATCATCATCATCATCATCATGTCACGCCAGCAGCACGTATATCCATGACAATCTCTCGCCAATCATCCCTATCATTCATTGTCCCTGTAGATCCTCCGCGCAACATCCAGTATCCATACAGAGCTGGCCTATGTAGGTCTTTGCTGGATGACCCGCACTAGCATGTCATCTGCTGGTTTCTATAAGAAGACGTCGCTTATGAGTTCATCCTTACTTCTATAGCAGTGTCCAGCATATCTTATCCGTCTTAGTCGGATGGTTTGTGTGATAGGGAGCAGGTGGCCGTATAGCTACTTCCTTGTGGGTGTTGTTTCCACGATTTGTTCAAACATCGCATGCAGCATTCTTGTGCAACTCCCATCCAGCCTATTTTCCAGGTGCCTCGTCAAGGTCCAAGCCGTGCAGCCATACAGTAGCACTGATACCACTACGGTCTGTAAGAATTGGCGCTTAACTTGTCGGTGAGATCTGATTTTTTCATTTTCTTCCACGGAAAGCGATGTTAATGCACACATAGGGAGGGCATGATCTGCTATAAACAGATTATCAGGTTAAATCCTACTTAACGGACATAAATTCCACCATCGTATGTCACCCCACCGAAAGAAAAATACTAAAAATCAAGAAATTAACCGAATGTAATGAAATTTTAGTGTTGATATATTAAAAAATAAAAGTTATAATGCACCAATTATTTTATTTGAAAAGTCTTACATTTTTTCAGGTCAGTTAACTTTGAACCACATATCTTTGAGACGTAACACAGATTCACAAACATACGTGGTTCAAAGTTAACTGACCTGAAAAAATGTAAAATCTTTAAAATAAAATAACTACTGCATTATATTGTTTATTCATTAATGTATCAACACTGAAAATTTAATTAAATTCGGTTAATTCCTTGATTTTTTTGTATTTTTTTCTTTCGGTGGGTGACATACGATGGTGGAATTTAGGTCCGTTAAATTCGATTTAACCGATTATCAGTTATATGGAAATCAGATCTCACCGACAAGTTATTCACCCATACTTGTATGTATTTGTGAGATAAGGCTTGATATGAAAACTTCTGATATTTCGGACTGTCCTCATTTTTATTGTGTAAAATCACAACGCTCGGCTCACTGCAATTTCGGGCCCTGCTCAGGTGTTTTTAAATTAACTTAGAATAAGTAATTTTCAAACGATTACCCATGAATTCAACCGTTGTTTCGGAGCTGAAATCGTTACCACTAGTTCAAGGGGGCTACAAGCAGCATGAATGCCGCTAGAATTATTGACAGAAATGATTGTCCTACGCACCGCTCCTCAAAAGCAATACCTGGTTTACACCTAATACAAAACATTTGTCAAAAAATTAATGTTCCTTATTAAGACACTAATCTTTCTTTTCTATCTCTGCTTGTCGAGTTTGGAGTGACAAGAGCCAGATAACATTTGTTCACAGCATAACCGCACATTCTTATATGTTTTATTAATATTTTTTGTTGGAAATATCTACGAGATATCTATGAGAAAAACTGGCGCAAAATAATCTTCCTACTTCTATATATATATTCATCAACCCCTCGGCACGAGCAGGATGCGACACAATGTCAATTTCTTAAGCAGAGTTTAACAGGTTTGAATTCAGAGTTTTCCTTCTCCTAGACAGGTTGCCTAACCAAGGTTAAAAATCCCAGTCTGACCTACTATTTATCCATAGCTGGAAGGAGAGTATGATTCATACCTTTCCCAAGGGTATTAGCGCTAAGTGAAATGCAATTACCGCATCCAGGATTTGAACTCGGAACGACGAGTCTATTTCCCATGACGTTAACCATCACACCACGTGCTTCCGTATCTGTCGGATATATATATATATATATATATATATATATATATATATATATATATATATATATATATATATATATATATATATATATATATATATATATATATATATATATATATATATATATATATATATATATATATATATATATAGAGAGAGAGAGAGAGAGAGAGAGAGAGAGAGAGAGAGAGAGAGAGAGAGAGAACGAGAGATTCGGACCATATGACCTTTAGGCACCCCTTTTTCGATCTCGTTTCATCAGGACATTTTTTTCATTTACACCGTCAAAATCCGGTTGTGTGTTAACAGATGATTTTTAGAGTTTTTTTTAAATCATAAAACTAAACCCTAACCCTAAACCTAACCCCTAACCCTAACCCCTAACAAACAACCGGATTTTGACGGTGTAAATAAAAAAAATGTCCTGATGAAACGAGATCGAAAAAGGGGTGCCTAAAGGTCATATGGTCCAGAGATTCAACCTAAAAAAGATCTCTCTTTAGAATCCGTTATAACCAATGCGATTGTTTTGTAAAAAGGCACATTCATGGGTTATTACGTTAACAAATTCTGGGTCCAGTCAGGAGCTGTGACTCACAAATAAAATAAAAATTGAAAAAAAAAATTGAATGAAAAGTAAGAGAGTAAGAAAAAAACGGACTCATTTTCCGTTTTTCTGGCGCTAATATTCACTCGAAGAATGTAGCTGTAATTCCTCTTACTTAATCGTCTAGCATATTTTAACAGTGATACTAATATAGTATTTTAATATCGAGTTTCACTTCCTAGGGGTTTTAATCACAGTTAAGAAAATAGCCAAGGGGGGTTCGCCCTGCTTGTACACACCACCCTGAATATGTTTTTCTTTGTACATAAGATCTCACCCAAAATGAAAATAGGGTGGAATATTCAATTCTTGCTTGACAAAAGTTTCTGATTTTTCATGCTTGATAGCGTTTTAAGAAAATATATTAAATGCTAAAATATTTCTTGTGGTGTGGAATATAACACGTTTATTCTGACGAAAGAACTTTAGCGATAAAAAACAGGAAACAAATATATACTTAGTGTCACGTTTGTACTTATGAAATGGGAGGAAAAAAAGCGTCAATGTAATAAGTTATGAATGAAAATACAAAACTCTGGGAACGTTTGAGATACAGTGTAGAAACGATCTTCGAAAAGTGAGAATGAAAAAATTATTTGATTCTTTTCTCTTTTTGTATTATTTGTATTATTCGGACTATTGTCCCCATCTTTACTGGCAGGACCTGTGGATATACCACATTATCATAATCTAATTATTTCAACGTTTGATATGTTCACTTAAGAGCTATCGCTAAATAGTTCAATATCTAATAAAATCTATAATAATCTTCATTTAACCCTCTTTCTTTCCTTCTTTTCATTATGTTCGATTGAAACAGAATAAAGCGTTATAGCTTCCACTCGCTCACCCGTTCGCTCTATAGTTCCCCTACTCTTTCTTTCTTATTATATTTTTTCTGTGTAGCATGTCCTTTTTCTTCTCTTTCTTTCTCTATAATAAAAACGAAATGGTCTACTAATTAGCTGAGGCGACGACACTCATAAGAAATAAGAATTCGGTGAGAAAGCAACACTAGATAATCAGAATTTACATTTTTGCATTTTATTTTGGACGATTTAGACGGTTTCATTTTTAATCAGAGGGTGTTGCAAGGGGATAAGGGTCGTACGAACACAAGTACTAATATATATATATATATATATATATATATATATATATATATATATATATATATATATATATATTAATACTTGTGTTCGTACGACCATTATCATCTTACAACACCCTCTGAATCTACGGGGGTATCCTGTTCTCATTCCGCTAACCATAGCTGAGGTACAAGTGTTAAGGGGTAGCTCTGTACAACGTTTCGGTCGATATGCGTCCCGGCCTTCTTCAGGTATTTCTCGTCGAACTCTAGAGTCTTCTCGAACTCGGGAATCTTTTTGTCGTAATCGGGAACCATCACGGAACTTTGAACCCAACCCTTTATTCAATCCACGGGGGTATCCTGTTCTCATTTCGCTAACCATAGCTAGGTACAAGTGTTAAGCTGTCTTAATTATTTTCTCTTTTGATTAAACATTATTTACAAAAGAAGTCCAGCCCTGTCGGCTAGGACTTTAGAATAAACCGACAGTACCTCTGCAGAGGGCTAAAAGATAAGTCGTCGTGGTGGCCTAAAGCCGGTATCAGCCAATCAGCGAGGGGTCTATCGGCTCGTCATGTTAGGCCCTAGCACCTATATGATTGTCCCGACCCTATTGCCCTTATGGCAAGCCCCAACCCGTTTTTATCATAAGGCTGTGGCTGAGGGTATTCCTGCCCTGGGAATGACGTTAAACTATCTAATGGTGAGGTTCCAGTTCTGGAAGTTTGGGGAATGTGGAGCACCACTTCTTCACCATTACTCCCAGGTCCACTCTGACCCGGAGTGGTAGTACCTGTTAGGGCCCCATCTATGGGTTAAATAGAAAAAATGAGTTTATAAACAAAATTGAATATCCATTAAGAATGAATTTATTTCAAAACTTTATCGGCATTAAATGACCCACTGAGATTGATATGCCGTAAAACAAACCAAACATTCATTACATGATTCATAAGCGTCATTATTGTGCTGTTAAAAGTAGGTTTTATTATCTCTTTTCTACCCTTCCTCTTCGCTGCTTCCTTACAACAAACTGTTCTTGTTTCTTGTTTCTTTTTTTTTTTTCTTTCTTTGTTGTGTCTTGACGCTTCGTTTATAAGTATGTCATGTGTATTGGGTGATGATAGACGATCTTGCTCCATTAAACACCAACCGGATTCAGATATAAGGCTCGGCAAGGGGCTCCACTTTTATATCCGCATTCACGAGTATGTGAAGAGCAAAAAAAAGAAAAACTTACTTAGCGTAAGATACGGGTCAGCGTTTTCACTTTTCATGTCAGCACACCTATTAAAGCGAGGATATCTATACGAGTAGATAACATAGAACCACCTTCATAGAAGTAAGTGATAAAAAAGAGGTCAACACCGTCAATTAGACTCATGTCATTTCTTCGATATTAGATCTCGACAATTCCACGCGCCGAATAAATTAACATTTTGTTGAAAAGACCGAGAATTAAATTTGCTAAAAGACGTGGATTCGCTGGCAATTGGCTAAAAAAAACTTTGATTCTTCAATAAAACCAAATCATAAATTTTTTTTCTTTTGTGAAAAAAAAAAAAAAAAATTTCATATTTCGAAATACATTCGTGTAAGTCGGTTGAAGAAATTTTTAAAAAATATATTTATGTGGGTTAACAAGTCTCCTTGCGTCTCTAGGGCTCCTCTGAGTATTCTAGCCGATTTGAACAATTCTATTGTCTGGATGGTTTCAATTCTTTCTCGGATTTTCAGTTCTGCTAGTCTCTTTTCTAAACTTTTTTGAGCCATTCCAAGTGCACCAATTACAATTGGTATCACTTTGTCCCTCGTTTGCAATTGGCCAAAAAAAAACTTTGATTCTTTAATATAACCAAATCAGAAAATTGTTTCTTTTGTGAAAAAAAGAGAAGATAATTTCATATTTCGAAATACATTCGTGTAAGTCAGTTGAAGAATTTTTTTGAAATATATTTATGTGGGTTAACAAATCTCCTTGGGTCTCCAGGGCTCTTCTGAGTATTCTATTTTTAACGTATCTTTTTTTTCTTTTTTTTTAATAAACTCATTGCACATTCGGTTTTCCGGTTAACACCGAGGGTCCAGCGAGCTTCGGCCACTGGACTTGTCGAGAGTTTAATAATAGCGTCGATCCCAGGGGGCTATCCCCCCAGGCAACGACGCAATTTTTGTTCTTTCCCACCCATGAGCTTCGACTTGTGGGTGGGCCCACGTTAAAACGAGGCCTTGTGCCCAGTCCATACAAGTGGGGTATACGACAAATATACTCTTCTGAGTATTCTAGCCGATTTGAACAATGCTGTTGTCTGGATGGTCTCAATTCTTTCTCTGATTTCCAGTTCCGCTAGTCTCTTTTCTAAACTTTTTTGA
Source organism: Doryteuthis pealeii (assembly GCA_023376005.1). Lineage (NCBI taxonomy): Eukaryota > Metazoa > Mollusca > Cephalopoda > Myopsida > Loliginidae > Doryteuthis > Doryteuthis pealeii. The sequence goes on from CM042139.1 coordinate 17,407,650, forward strand.
GCCATTCCAAGTGCACCAACTACAATTGGTATCACTTTGGCCCCTCATAATCCACAGATTGGCTAAAAGACGTGGATTCGCTGGAAATTGGCTAAAAAAACTTTGATTCTTTAATATAACCAAATCAGAAACTTTTTTCTTTTGTGAAAAAAAAAAAGAAGATAATTTCATATTTCGAAATACATTTGTGTAAGTCGGTTGAGGAATTAGGAAATACATTGTTAGGAAACAATCGGGCAACCTGTTATCCGTGGGTGGCGAACCGTGATGCTCAAGGATGGAATCAACCCTATTACACTTATGGTAAACCCCAATTCTTTCTATCATATATGTGCTAGAATGCTGTGGGTGATGGTCTTAGTGGCCTGAGTAGGATTTTAAACCATCTGGTGGTGAGATTTCAATTCTGGACCTCCTTCATCACTATTACTCCCTGGTCCACTTTGACCCGGAGTGATAGTACCTGTTAGGGTCCGTTCTTTGGATTAAATAGAAAAACTAGTTAGAAAAATGTGTTTAAAAAAGTGGGTTAAAAAATGAGTACCTATCACGAATGAAAAAAAAAAAGGTATTCGGCATAAAATAACCTAAACAAGGGTTGACATGCCGTAAAATTCAACCAAACAACTATCGGTTGCTGGTTGGTTGGATTTTACGGCATGTCAACCCTTGTTGGGTTATTTTATCCCGTTGTCGTTTTGGTTGATTCATTCTTGATGGGTAATCACTTATTTTGTAAATGCAATTTTTCTTTCTAAACACATTTTTAATTAAACCCATAGATGGGACCCTAACAGGTACTACCACTCCGGGTCAGAGTGGACCAGGAAGCAATGGTGATGAAGGAGTGCTACACATTCCCAAGGCCTGCAGAACTGGAACCTCATCATCAGATAGAGTTTAACGTCATACCCAGGACATGAAAACCCTCAGCCACAGTCTTATAGCACCCATATGATCAAAAATGGTTGGGGCTTGCCATAAGGGCAATAGGGTAGGGAAAATAATATAAAATCTAAAGCCCCATCCGACAGGGCTTCCAACTATCGGTATCGCCAAGAACAATGCAGAGAGTGCTGGGATATTGAGAAGACTTACTGTCACTTTATCCATCAAAATGTGGCTTTGAAAATGAATGAAAGAAAAACATAGAATAATAGAATGACGTTAAACTCTATCAAATGGTAAGGTTCCAGATCTGGAGGTCTGGGAAATGTGGAGTACCCCTTCATCACTATTACTCCATGGTCCACTTTGGCCTGGATTAGTAGTACCTGTTAGGGTCCCATCTATGGGTTAAATAGAAAAACATGAGTTTTAAAAAATTGAGTACCCATCAAGAATGAAAAAAAGTATTTCGCATAAAATGATCCAACAAGGGTTGACATGCCGTAAAATCCAACCAACCATTTATCGGTATCGCCAAGAACACTGCAGATAGCGCAGGGATATTGAGAAGACTTACTGTCACTTTATCCCTCAAAATGTGGTTTTGAAAATTAATTAAAGAAAAAGTATAGAATAATAGGAAATAGGGGCGTAAAGAAGTGTAAGAATGAGAGATATTCGAAGTGGGAACAAGTGGAACGCACAAGAAAATTCAACGAATCAGTAAAACTTGACAGGAACCATATTTCAACATTTAATATAATTGCTGACATATGAACAAAGATAAACTTTAAAAATAGAACTGAGATTTTGTTTTTTTTGTCCCTTCTTAGATTCTATTGTAAGTTTGTTTTTCACAATACACATTGTTATCTTAAAATCATTTAAACAATTTCTGTATTTGATTTATAAGTAGGACTTTCGCAGACCTTTCTATGACAACACAGGCTACGTCAGAGAATTCATCATCTAAATGGTTTGTATGTTCTTAATTCTAACACGACTCTCTGTTTAAATTTTTAACTTGCGGAGCCTCTTTAAGGGCAATTCCCAATGTTTCATTGATGAACATAAAAATTTTCTAAACCCCTTACAGCTCTCTAAAGAACCGAGTTCAAATCCTGGACAATGCTGGTTGTATTTCACATATTCTTAATACCTTTGGGAAAGTTGTAAATCCAACTATTCTCCTTCTTGTTGTGGGTAAATATTAGGGCAGACTGGGTTCTCTAGCTAATATAATCATCTTAATAATCTCGTATTAAATTTATTTAAAATAATATTTTAAACGTTGTTTTGTGGTTTCCATGGTTGATCTTTTGTTTCTCATGGGTCATTTGTGGTTGCCTTGTTTTGGCAACCAGTCTAAGAGAAGGAAAACTCTGAATTAAGACATGTTAAAACCCCGCTTAAGAAATTGACATTGCTCGTGAGGAGGGGTTGGTAAATATATATATATATATATATTTATAATAGAAGAGGTGACTTACCGGTGAATATGGTCACAATGGTTGGTTGATGCCAAATTCAGAAAGGTAAGACAGCGATATAACAAATAAAACTTACTCAATACGTTAGTAGAGCAAATTTATTACAATATAGGTACAAGTGATAACCTACTCGAGTTTCACCATAAGGATCTTCAGGATTAATTCAGTGGATTTAACCCTGAAGATCCTCAGAATACGAACCTAGTTTGCTGCAAAGACTACTGCAAAATAGCAGGTTATTTATGAAGCCTCAGAACATCATACAAACCAAGCAGCCAATCAGGACTCAAGGAATGGAATCACCCAAATGCATGAATGGACTATTCTGAATTCCCATAAGTACCAGTTGTCTTGACACTGATTCAGTTGTGCTTGGCAAGTTGCTGTTGTTCAAACCAATAGTAGACTGACTGACTGACTGACTGACTTCAATAGACACGATGACCCGAGTTCAAATCTTGGACTCGGCTATTTACATTTCTCATAGCACTGATACCCTTGTATAGGTATAAATCTAACTTTTCTCCTTCCATAAATAATAGGGCAGACTTGAACGTTGATACCGCAACCGGTATAATATGAATAAATAATAGGGCAGACTGAGCTCTTGAACCTTGATACGGAAACTGGAGAAGGTGACTTTTTTATATAAATATTCTCAAATGGCAGTTCAAATCCTGGACTCAGTTCTAAAGCTTACAAATTACACTGATACCCTTGGTAAAGGTATAAATCCAACCTTTCTCGTCCCCCCTATGAATGAATAATAGGGCAGACTGAGCTCTTGAACTTTGATACGGAAACCGGAGAAGGTGACTTTTTTTATATAGATATTCTCAAATGTCAGTTCAAATTTCAGACAATTTTTCTTAAGTTGCATCTACAGCCTTCAAATAGAAAGAGTAATAAATTTTTGTCGGGTAATCTAAAAAGTCTGGGCTTTTTTCTTCATATAATTAAATGCAATATAATTCTTTATTAATAGTGCAAACAAGTCAGTTAATTATTAGTTTTCAATAAACTCCATTCACAATTCAAACATGTGAATGGAGTTTAATAGCAACCTCCACATCACGTCAATTTAACTGATTAAGTGTCTCATGTCAGATTTTTTGAAACATATTTTACCAATTGCAAAGAAAATGTTTCGTAACCTTCGAAAGATGATAACCTTAAAATGCCACCAACCACCAAATCTAAATTTAAACTTGATTCATCATAAAGATTTAGGATTCGTTGAATCTTAAAGTTACGATGATGAATGAAAATTGGAATTAATATATATAATAAAGGAAGCGCGTGGTGTGTAATGGTTAAAGTCATGGGAAATGGACTCGTCGCACCGAGTTCAAATCCTGGACGTGGTAATTGCATTTCACTTAGCGCTAATACCCTTGGGAAAGGTATGAATCCTACTCTCCCTCCAGCTATGGGTAAATAACAGGGCAGACTGGGTTCTTTAACCATGGCTAGGTAACCAGTCTAGGAGAAGGAAAACTCTGAATTCAAACCCTGTTGAACTCCGCTTAAGAAATTGACTTTGTGTCACATCCTGCTCATGCGGAGGAGTTGGTAAATATGTATTATTCAAATGAGAGATATTTTGTTATTCGACAATTTGACATTATAATAGGATCTCTTGAAAACATTCTAAAATTAAAACTGAAGTTTAATTTTCTCATTCTGCGCAAATCAGAGACAGTTTGAAAACTATTTCTTTCGATTAATAACATGTATACTAATGGTATAAAAACTATCTCAAAATATTATCTTATCATTAATCTAATCATTGTTTGAAAAAAAATCCCACTTCATTTGCTTCTAATTATCGTAATTTACAATTAAGTCAAAGACCGACCAATCTCTGTCATAAGTATAGTTTATTTCTTTCCCCCTCTCTCAATACATGTAGAATAGAGGAGAGAATGAGGAGAGAAAAACATTACTGTGCTTGAAAAAAATTACTGACTGATGACTGATTTTACCCCCTCTCTCTCTATGTATATATATCTCTCTAAACATAATGAGCCTAAAATGCTGTTTTGACAAAATTACTTTAGCACCCCCTACAGAAAATAATTTACCAAAAATCAGGGAATTATCGGATTTTAATGAAATTTTCAGTGTATATTTCAATGAATGATTTTTATAATGCATTATTTATTTTATTTCAAAACTTGACACTGAATTTTTACACCTCGAACTCCCCCCCCCCTCCAAAAAAAAAATTCAAAAATTCAAAAATTAATTCTTACACTGCTCAGAAGGCGTGTTTTTTTTTGGGGGGGGGAGGTTCTGCTAGTATCAACAATTATTTTAAAATCAGATTGTAAGAATTAGAATTGTTACTAACGAATGGAAAAAGTTTCATCATGAAGAGAAAAAGTATTTTTTCTCTGGAACTTGTTTCTTTTTCTTAATACATTTCCAAAGTCAATCAGGTGTGACACAAATTGCCGAATCGACCACATCCTCTTCATCCTAAAAAAATAAAATGAAAAAAAAAACGATATTTATATATCTTAATATTCTTTCACAAGAAGCATATAAATATAAAGTTCTTACATACATGTATCAAATACGAAACTTTGGTATAATGATTGACATACTCACGTGACTTTCGGAAACATTTTTTCACGCTCAGAGTTGCAGAGACATGGAATAAACTGCCCGCGTCTGTTGTAGGCTGCCGAAGCACTAAGTCTTTCAAAGCCTCCATGCTTGCGGTAGTCCGCCGACACTATACCTGATGCCACTCTCCACATACATATGCACACACGCGCACACATACATGCATATTACTACTGTAAACTGTTCATGTTCCTGACACTAATACATTATTCCGTGTACTTGACATGAGACTTTGATGAGTTGTGGTGTACCTGAGCACTGTACACAATAAATTTCATTATTATTATTATTATTATTATTATATAAAAATATATACATACACTTAAACACAAACACAGACACACGCTATTGACAGTGTATGTTCCAATACAATAATATTCGCACCGCCCAGTGAGGGTAAAATCCGACACAAGACTTTCACACAAATGTGAGAGCTTTTCAAGAAATTGCCCTGCCACATCTTCTGTCTTTCTTTATTTTGTATGCGTATATATTTTTTTCTTCCTTTTTCCCCTAAAAGAGTTGAATCAGGAAATACCTGTGCTGAAGAGGATAGATTTTTAGTGGATATAATGTGCATAGAACTCGCTCTACTTCTTGGTAATCAGAGTCAGAGAGAACAGTGTGACGAACAAATTCGACAAGAATGCAAGACAAGGATATCTCTAGTGGTCTTGCTACGCGCCTGGATACCAACTCAGATATTTCTACGTCCCCGCGTAATGTAATGTGCTAGATGGCCGTTGAGCGAGAAGCTTCTTCTGCCCTTTGACAGGTCTTGATTTCCGTCCTGCTGGGAGTCTAGCCACCCTCCTCACCAGGCAAGCTTGGTGGGGGTATCGGTTTAATCACCGATGATTCGACTATGAAACAGGTAGTACTGGTTTACATAGTATCCGTAGCGCTTTAGGCGATCTGACTACACACACACACACACACACACTCTCTCTCTCTCTCTCTCTCTCTCTCTCTCTTTCACAACACACACACACACACACACACATATATATATATATATATATATATATATATATATATATATATATAGTTGGCAGCATTTCTTCAGACATTTTGTGTCTGCAGATTTTGTTCATCGTCCTTTCAAGTTGCCGAATAGATGAAATGATAACAGGTTGGAATTGGCTGATATATTTGCCATAACTTATCTGCTACCGAGTACTTTCTGTCCCGTCACGGCCCCATCTTCAGCGGGAATGTAAAAAACCACATTAAGTATATGTATAACCAGAATCTGTTTTTTGAGAACGAAATGCATAAAATTCTCTGGGACTTTGAAATAACGAATCACCTTATCCAGCAAGAAACCAGACCTAGTGTTTGATAAACAAAAAGAAAGAACTTGTCAACTGGTGGATTTTGCAGTTCCAGCAGATCACAGGGTGAAGCTGAAGGAAAATGAAAAAATGGACAAATATCTGGATCTTGCCAGAGAACTGAAAAAGTTATGGAATATGAAAGTCAAAGTAATACCAATTGTAGTTGGTGCACTTGGAACGGTCCAAAAGGATTGGAAAGGGTTTGGAAAGTCTGGAAATCAGAGAAGTGTTGTACCATCCAGAACACTGCACTGTTGCAATCTGCCAGAATACTCAGAAGAGTCATGGAGACCTGTGGAGACTTGCTGTCACTCAGACTCCAGTGAAAGATCATCAGCTAACGCTGATGTGAAAACTCAAAAGGACTAAATAATAATGATAATAATAAAAAACACAACACTAGTATATGAAACCAGTATAATGTAACAATCCAATGTTGTATTGTTTTTACATATTTACATAAAATAAATACGTTTTCATCTTTCTTCTAAAATATTACCATGTGGGAGTATATTTGTCGCCCCTTATATTACTTGTCATAACTTATATAATGCGATACATACCAGTCTTGGGTTATGTTCTCAGCTGATGTAATCTCGATTCTAATAAGATATCTCTAAAAATATGTGAACTACATTGAATACTACCCCTAGTGTCGTGTGAACCGTAGATCATCTGAATCCTTGCTAATCTATACATATATAAAGGGCAGTTGTGTGTATATGTATGTTCTGGAGGAAACTTCGAAAAATAAAACAATTAACGACAAAGTAAATGTATATACTCATTAAATATCACCAGGGCTTGTTTTTTGAGCAAAAATAATAGAGATTTGATTTATATACGCGAAGATAATTAACAAATAAAATTTAAATAATAACAGCATGGATTTTTTTTCAATTTAATATTTTAGATAGTAGACATCAAGATTTCTTTTCAGAGTAGCTGAATCAATGCAAGGTCTATTTTTTGTTTACATAGGGATTTAAATGGAGCATCCCACGATGATTCAATAATAATGGATTCAGTAATAATGGATCTGCGGGACTAACTTTAAAAAATCCTCCTCTACCCAGGCGATGCCGGGTAGTCGCTGCTAGTACTCAGTGAAAAGTAAATGGACAGCAATGTTTTCGACTATGTCATCTATCTTTGTAACTCTGCTAGTGGAAACTTATATTATTCTTATTATTGTTACTCCTAAGCTTTGTGTATGTAGACTAATATCGAAGCGCTGTTGAAATTAAAATTACTAGTACAAAATAAAAAAACACCCTCCGGCGATGTAAAATAGATTTTGAAAAACATATTGCCCGAGGGGTGGGAGTAAAAAATTCAATGTCAGCGAGTTTGTACCTAAGTAAGTAAAATCATCAAATTCAATAAAGGATTAAAAAATAAAAACATTGAAATGTAAACTTTAAAAATATGTATTAAATAAAACAAACTATATATAGATATATAATACCAGTTATGTATTATTAAAACTTGTTTAAAAAAAACAACGAGGACTGTCTAATGTTGCATGTTCAAATTTTGAGTGTATTTATTCTATGTTATGATAATTTGGGTAATGTGACGTAAGCAGTGAGTAATTTTATTACAGACAAAAACGGAAGCGAATCTCCATTATTAATAGATAGTTATTTCGGATATGTGTCGGAACTGATAATTGTTGGTTGTTAGCTAATCTAATGTTCTTTTATGTTCATATGTACACCATGTACTTTCCTTTTGATCCAAAATGCCATATATTTCATTAGAAACGTCGACCTGAAAGGAATTAGATAGTTTTCAGAATTTGACAATTCTAATTAGTCTTAAAGAGTCCTCTTCAAAGGGTTCCAGGAATTTTGCAGGGGAGTTTTTTGAGATTTCAGTTCAAACTGGTTTCCATTATGGCGGGTAGATCATAGGGTTAAGGTAAAAGTGAGCCTTCCATCTCATTCTCCTAATGAAATCCACGATTTTTTCAGTGAGGGATAAAGTGAAGGAATGTAGAGTAGGGTAGGGAAATTTTTAGGGAATATTCCGGGGTAAACTTTCTCCATGAAGAGCAATCCAAAAAAGCGCGATAAAGAGTAAACTCACTAGAATACATAAGAGAGCTCAACTTATGAATAAGGAGCAATATATGAGATTTATCCAAACTTGGTAGTAAGGATATCTATATGTGATTTCTAAGATCACTGTATTAATATGTATGATCCAGTATGTATAAAAACGCGAATCTTTAAATCACTAAAGAGAGCTCAATGTATAATAAACTTTTTAGATTATATACAGCAAATTTATCATAGAAAGGAAGGAAGAACTCAACACCGGAATTCCATAATAAATTTATTTCGACCAAAATTGGGGCCTATATAAATCTAGTTGATTTAATATAGCTCCCCAAAATCCAGTCTCATCAGATGGGTCTCAATTTTTTAAAGATTACTGAGTTTTCGCCTATTAGGTAACCCAACAATTGTCTGTTCCAACACACATCCAAGATTACTCAAAAGTGTAGAATATGTATTGTTTCTTTCTTAAAATAAAGACGTTTATTCTTCTCTCTCTAGAAATTCCCATGCCGCCTCCACCACTCAACCACCACGCACCCACCACCCACAATACTTTGATGCAAATATCAACTCTTCAAAGCTTTCAACATCAATTGTCATAAATATTCAACTCGGAAATATTTACCAAGCAGCCAACACCTGACTTGTTCACAAAGAAATTGGCAAAACTAATAAAATAACTCTTAAATAAGCATCTATATATAATGGAGATTCGTATCTGTCAGTGACGAAACTACGCCAACGTCACAATTCCCTTAGTTATTTACGTTATATTTCAAATGATTATAAATAATCATTATTGATCACAATTAGCATCTCTTTATAACTATGTCTCAATTAAAGTCTAGGGGGGAATAATTTGTACCGGTTTTAACAAAACCGTGTTTAATAAATAATTACTTGGAATCATAGATTCTATATCATTTTATTCTAAAATGTATCAAAATCGATCCTATGTATAATTTTATATTGAAATTAATTAGAATAAAGTAAAATTATACTTTATTGTTACTTTGTAAAACTTTTTTTATTGTATTTTTTCTTTCACCTGTAATTTGTAACTCTTTGTTTACAGTGGGCTTTCTTAGGTTGAATTTGAGTATTAAAAGAACAAAAAATACAGTACTTACTTGTCCCCAATTCCATAAAGGAAATAATCAGCCTCTTTCACAGCAGCAATACCAACAGATGGTGATGCTTTCAAGAGCATCCTAAAGAATGTGTTATAATATGAACCGATTATTTTCGTTTGGTACGACCCTCTTGGTCTATTCTTTTTACATTTTTACCCAGGTAAAGGTTGCTACTATATTTTTACTATCAAACTCTTTGCGCTGTTTTTTTCTTACCGCAAGGGTTTACCAATAAGTTTTAAAGAGACAGTTCTTCCAGGCCGTTGTCGTATCAGTGCTGCTGTATGGCTGCACCACCTGGACCCTAACGAAGCGACTAGAGAATAGACTAGATGGGAGCTGCACAAGAATGCAACGGGTGATCATGAACAAGACGTGGAAACAGCACCCCACGAGAAAGCAGCTGTACGGCCACCTGCCACATATCACCCAAACCATCCGAGTAAGACGGACAAGACACGCGGGATACTGCTGGAGAAGCAAGGACGAACTTATAAGCGACGTCCTTCTGTGGAAGCCAGCACATGGGCACCCCAGTGTGGGCCCGACCAGCAAAGACGTACATTGATCAGCTCTGCGCGATACAGGATGCTGCATAGAGGACCTCCAGAATGAGAACGATAGGGACGGATGGAAAGAGACTGTCATGGATTCCGTGCTAAACAGCGCGACATGATGATGGTGATGATGATGATGATATATATATTATATAATGGGAGTAATATGGAACATCATGACATCTTCGCGTGTGCGGATCGCGAAATATAGCGCTGAAACAATACAGTTAACACAACAACAACAAAAAAATTATAAAGATTTTTACCTCCTGTCATCTATAAAGCATCCATCAATTTCTTCACCCCATAATACATCCTGAATGAAGGTTTTAATAGAAATCGAAACGTTTAAGCGCCGATAAATAAATTCATCTTATTTTTGGAACACCTTGTTTTTTCAAACTTCTTTATATATATATAATATATATTATATATTATATATATATAATATATATAAGTAAGGTAACGTGGACATGGAGTCAATATCATGGATATTGCATTTAATCCAAGTTAAAGCAGATTAGACATGGAGCCAACGACGCCTGGTTACTGACAGTTCCTCGCCTAAACGATCGTTCAGACTTTTATACATGTCCGTATAAAATGCCCAATATAAAATTTAGATTAATTTAAAAAAAGTTACGTGTTTATTTTATTTGTAGTATTAAACTTGTGATTACGGTAGATATTTTGGTAATGTTGGTAGGATTTATATGTAATGAAATTGCAAATCAACTTTTCTGGATTTAATAGCTCCTCTGAATTGTGTTTGTTTCGTGAAAATTCTATGGGTTTGCTAGTAAGAAATATGCATAGAGTAATCGTCTCTTCTGTAATTAAACTTTATGGATTACGAAGAGGTGAAATGTCACGAAAAAACCTGCACAGCACGGGTAGATGCTACTAGTACATAGCGAACCCCAATTATTATATCTTTTTAACCCTATAATTTTAATATTTGACTCCCTTTTCAACTCAGCAACAGGCTGACTTGAGCTCAACCAATAATTATATTCTTATGGATATTATCCAAACTTCTTGCTCATTAGACAAACAGCAACAAGGATTCTGGACTTACAAGAAAGACTTTAGGAATTTTGCTAGTAAAAGTAAAGAAAATTTAATAAGATATCTGAACTAGAATTTATCTACTAAGAACAACGAGTGTCTACAACCTATCAGTATAACAATCGAATCTATAAATGAATACGCTTGTCCCCAAATTCCCAATGTAAGATTAAGAGGAATTTTTAAAAATTTAAAAGTTACATATTTGTTTTATTTATGATATTCAAATTGTTAATTACGGAATATATATTGATAATTTTGATCTTATGTCGTCCCAGGCTCCTGCCCACTTCACACTATGTTTTGACGATCCAGCGTCAGGGGAATTTCCGGTCCAACTTACATATTTTCCGAGTCGCGTCAATTTTTTGTCGGCAAATTGATGTAGATATTTTAAACAACTCTCCACAGATTTTTATCGGCAAATCAATGCAAATATTTTATAACGCCCCCCCCTTTAAGAGAGAGTTAGATAGAGTTTAAATCAAGATTAATATTTTACATATTGATTATTTTCGCAATAGCTCTTCAGTAAACTTATCAAACGTTGTAATAATTAAATTATCATACTGTGGTATATACACAGGTCATGCTATAAACTTATTAATGTTATATGAGGGTCATTTCGTAAATAAGGGAAATCTTTTAAAGAAAAATAAACATTTTATTAGATTTTTCCATAAATGTAAACTCTGTGTTGTTTGGAATTGGTTTATAGCAAAAATTATTTTGATCTTGCAAAAATATTTGTTTTGAGGCGATTCAAAATAACGGCAAATCAGAGTACTCAATTCTTGTGTGGTCTCACTTACCCTACTGTGGTATTTCTTGAGAGTGACTTGTTGGGTAAATTTCAGGGTCACTTTCTAGGTGTGGATGTGCTGCGGGGATCTTTCAGGGTTGTTTCCTGGATGCGGATGTGCCGTGGATTACCGCAACTAAGTCATCTAATCAAGTACCGTGACTAGCATAGAACCACACTTGAACAGACGTCTGTCATCAAATCTTTGGTGGCTGAGATGTGCAGACCATGTGTAGGATGGTTGGTTGGATTTTATGGCAAATCAACACATTGGGTTATTTTATGCCGAAGGTGTTTTATTTTATTCATTCTTAATGGGTACTCAATTTTTTTTAACAGATTTTTAGAATTCATTTTGATGGGACCCTTACAGGTGCTAATACTACGGGTTAGAGTTGACCTGGGAGTAATGGTGATAAAGGAACACTCCACATTCCTCGAGACCTAGAACTGGAACTTCACCATCGGATAGAGTTTAACGTCATACCCAGGACAATAAGACCCTCAGCCACCAGCTTCCAGCACATATATGATAAAAAGGGTTGGGGATTGCCATAAGAGCAACATGGTTGGGACAATCATATAGGTGCTAGGGCTTGACGTGATCAGTCGATTGATCGAAATGGACCTCTTCGACCGCCCATCTAGATTCAGTAAGGGCCAAAGTGGAGTGTTGCAGGCCTTGAACTGCTCAGCCACCAGGGTTCCATCCTTAAGCCTCACGGGTCGCTCCCTATGGCCAATAGACAGACCCGTTGGTGGGGGAGCTCTTGCTCATCTGAAGAGGTGCTGCAAGCCATGTGAAATTTACGAAAGAATATGTGATGTGTATAGAGGGGAGTGTTTTAGTAAAAGAAATGGGTTATTTCCTATAAGTCTAACATAAACAAAGGGGAACCACTCTTGACTGATAAATTATTTATTTATTTATTTATTGATCTACTAGGAAAAAAGAAAACGGGGTTAGGGTTTTGGTTAGGGTTTGAGTTAGGGTTAGGGGTTAGAGTTAGGGTTTAGGGTTAGTTTAATGGGAAAATAAATAAATAATTTATCAGTCAAGAGTGGTTCCCCTTTGTTTATGTTAGACTTATAGGAAATAACCAAGAAATCTTTACAAATAGGCTAAACATGGGTTTGCCACTACGATCCTGAGTGGAAACGATAGCCTATGGAATGGAAACACACTGACTCTCCCGTAAAGTTCCGGAAGCAGCAAAGAAGGTCATGCTGACAGTTTTCTGAGGCATCAAAGGATCTGTTATCATTGATTTCCTTGAAAACAGTGCTTCGTATTGATTGATTTTACTGGTATGTCGACACATCTAACGTTATGCCAAGAGGTTAGGGAATTGCGTTCATATTTACATTTCATGTGTAGTCGTTTCTTTACAGTCTTTTTTTTTTGCACACGGTCCTATGAAATACGAATATTCTTTTATATTGAACTATTTGACTCATAGATGGGACCCTAACCGAGGTTACCACTCCGGGTCAGAATACACCTGGGAATAATGGCAATGAACAAGTAACTACACACTTCAAATAATTTCAGAAGGAAAGCATCACCATCAGATGCAGTTTTTGTTTCATACCCAGGACAACACTTTTCAGAGACGGGGTCTTATCCTATACAGGGCATACAGTCAGTGTATACTAAGCCCCAACGACAGCGTAATAGAAAGGTAAGAATAGCGAGAAAAAAGATGTGAATCGACTGAGATAGATAAAGAATATACTGAGATAGATAGATAGATAGATATGAAAAGATAGATATGAAAAGATAGATAGATATGGAGAGATAGATATGAAAAGATAGAGATAGATAGATAGATAGATAGATAGATAGATATGGATAGATAGATATGAAAAGATAGATATGGATAGATAGATAGATAGATAGATATGGAGAGATAGATATAAAGATAGATATGGATAGATAGATAGATAGATAGATAGATAGATAGATATGGAGAGATAGATATGATAGATATGATAGATAGATAGATAGATAGATAGATAGAAGATAGATAGAGATAGATATGGATAGATAGATAGATAGATATGGATAGATAGATATGAAAAATAGATATGATAGATAGAGATAGATAGATAGATAGATATGGACAGATAGATATGATAGATAGATAGATATGAAAGATAGATGATAGATAGATAGATAGATATGGAGAGATAGATATGAAAGATAGATATAGATAGATAGATAGATAGATAGATAGATAGATAGATAGATATGAAAAGATGATATGGATAGATAGATAGATAGATAGAAGATAGAGAGATAGATATGAAAGATAGATAGGATAATAGATAGATAGATAGATAGATAGATAGAGATAGATAGATAGATATGGATGATAGATAGAAGATAGATAGATAGATAGATAGATAGATAGATAGATAGATAGAATAGATAGATAGATAGATAGAAATAGGACAGATAGATATGGATAGATAGATAGATAGAAAGATAGATATGATAGATAGATAGATATGAAAAGATGAATATGGATAGATAGATATGATAGATAGATAGATATGGATAGATAGTATATAGATAGATATGAGATAGATAGATAGATAGATAGATAGATATGAAAAGATGAATATGGATAGATAGATAGACAGATATGGATAGATAGATATGGATAGATAGATATGAAAAGATAGATATGGATAGATAGATAGATAGATATGAAAAGATGAATATGGATAGATAGATAGATAGATATGAAAAGATAGATGTGGATAGATAGTTAGATAGATAGATATGGATAGATAGATAGATAGATAGATATAAAAAGATAGATATGGATAGATAGACATGGATAATAGATAGATTGATAATAAAGCATGAAAATAAAACTCCAAATTCATTTTTGTATTTAATGTCCTCGTATTTTCAATTCTATTTTTCTTTTTTTATTTCCCTTATTAATCTCTTTGTTCAGTGATGTAAATATTCCATTTCCCGCAAAAAAAAATGTTCACCTGTCAAAAAAAAATTCGATGTTATCCGCCAATTACAATGAAAGTTAAAAAAGAAATATACAAATCTATTTCTTCATAAGCCATTCACGCATTTACTATTAGATACGTCAGTTCCAATGCGTCTAACCCTAGCACTAATTATTTACTCATTTTTTTTTCTTACTAAGCAAATAAATTGGAGTGGAATTGTGATCTGTCAATGAATGATAGGGACGGTTGGTGAGGCTTACCGTCGAGCGTGCCTGCTTCATTTAAAAAATCATTAACTCAGTTTTATCGGAGATCACAGAGGCCGATGTTCCCAACAGCATTCTCCCGGCGATGTAGCAAAGAATCGGCTTGTGCATGTGTATTTGCAAGAAGTGCCAGATCATCTGCGTAGTCTGCATCCGTAATAATCTCTGTTGGATATCGCCTGCTTCTTGCCTTTTTTTTTTTTTTTTTTTTTTTTTTTACGGCGAGACCCGTTTTTTTATGGGATCTAATCATGTTCGAATTATGTATATATATATATATATATATATATATATATATATATATATATATGTGTGTGTGTGTATGTATATATATATATGTGTGTGTGTGTGTGTGTGTGTATTTGGTCAGCATTTTTTCATTTATACATGTGGAATTAAACAAAAGGCAGGTCTCCTGTTTAACGATTTTATTGGGGATCTTTTCAAGTACTCGGGATATGAACTTCGGTGGTCTAATTCACGAATTCCATCCAAATATAAAAAAGTTGACCAGAAAGCTTGAAAAGATCACCAATAAATCGTTTAACAAGAGACCTGCCTTTGTTTAATTTCCCACACACACACACACACACACACACACACACACATATATATGTGTGTGTGTGTGTGTGTGTGTGTGTGTGTGTAGAGGCTGAACTTGCACAAAGGTGTCAAAATTAGGGTGACCCAAAAAAACAGAACCCACAAATTTTGTAATAAACTGTTAATTTTAACTATGGGGGGGGCTAGGGTTAGGTTTAGGGTTAGGTTAGGATTAGGATTAGGATTAGGGTTAGGGTTGGGTGGGTTTTAAGGTTAGTTTAAGGGAAAATAAATAAATAATTTGGGTTCTGTTCTTTCTGGGTCACCCTAATTTGACACCTTTGTGCAAGTTCAGCCTATATATATATATATAGGGGCCGGATAGCTCAGTCGGTAGAGCGTTCGCTAGAAACCACAAGGTTCCTAGTTCGATACCGGTCCTCGCCAACTCAGCGTATGAGTAGCACAAGGATCTGTGCGGTAAAGTAAGGAGCTGATGGTAGGTGTGGCGGTCCACCCCAGACGCCAAAACAATCTCCTTGGTATAGCGCTATTGAAAAGGGGATAGACTCCCTCGCTGACTGGCTGATACCGACTTTAGGCCGCCCCGACGACTTTACTTTACTTTACTTTATATATACTTTTCATTATTTATGTTTTATCAGAACTCTTCTGTATATTTGTGGCTATGTGCAGATGCATTTGTTTTGGGTGTGTTGGAGTTTTCAGGGATGAGGGGGGGGTGTCGTTCTTTTCTTTTTCTTTTTCTTTTTCTTTTTTTTTTTCGCATGGATGTGCACGCAAAATGACACTACATCGGAAACCAAGTCTCGAAACTATTTTCCCCCAGTTTCATTGAATTAAATAGCAAATATTAGCCACACGCCAATTATGCCCGACCGTCGTTACCCTACCTTCCTTCTTTCATTACCGTACCATTCCAACCCCGGGTTGCTTCCTTCTACAACTCCGCCGTCACAACCACCAATCGTTCTAAGACTCACGACCATGGTGGGCGCTGCTACTGCTGCTGATAGTTTTTAAGAAGCGCTAATAGTATATATAGTTGTCACTAAGAGTACTACTACTGATTATTGCTGGTGGCCAAGGAAAGTGTTGAGCCATAGGTAAAAAAAAAAGAGAGAAAGAGAAAGGGTATTTAGAACAGGCAGACGTACGCACACATATCTTGATGCAGTAGATATATAGGCAAACAGATGTAATATATTTACTTTTTTTTCTATATTAGTTATCTGTTTCTTCTATCGGCTTATCTACACAATTCGCTAAAAATAAAAAAAATAAAATTAAGAAAAATAGACATTCCTTTTTTATTTTTACCCGTAACACAAACAATTCTAAATTGTTCAATTTGTTATTGCAAACGTGTCGTTCCATTCTCGAGTAAAGATATACAAAAAAAAAACAACAACAAAAAACAATAAACAACTCTTTCATTTTGATAGATAAAAAAAAACACAAACAAACAAACAAAAAAGAATACAACTAAAAAATCATACATACGTATACACAAATCCCATTAAGAGAAGTTATTTATCTACTTTGCATATCTGTCTGTCTGTGTGTCTGTTTACTGTCTCTCACCACATGTGCGCACATAACGGACAATTCCACCAAAAAGAGTTGTCCGTCACTCAGTGCCGCTCTGCGAGGTAAGGTAACACCCGACCGGTACGGATTGTTTTTAACTCAGTCATGAGAGGGATATTACATGATCGAAGTTTCACTGGATCGTTCAGGTAGGCACAACTTCTATCTCATCGAATGCATTTCTATATAAAAAAAGACACATTAATATAACTTTAAATAATTATCAGCGAAAATTAATTCGTTGGTCTTTATTATACTTTTTTTGTTCATTTTTTTGTTGTTGCTTTTTCTTCAAAAGAGACAGAACGTCTCGTATAAGAACAGGATTCTGCTAGACTGTGATTTCAGTGGTGTAAATTTTTAACATAGTCTACCGGACAGATATTAGTTGAATATAAAATGAAGTCCAATGTATATATTTCTAATTTCTCAACTGGGATTAATACTTTTAATAAAAATGAAACTCTAAGGAAAACATAACTTAATACGTTAATTCATTTATAAGTTTTTTTTGTTTTTTTTTAATTAAACGACAGCATTAATTGATATTGTATAGATTTAAAGTTGTTGCGTTGTCATTCCGTTATACACTTTTTTGTCCTCAGAACTGCAAAAGCGGACTGCAAAACTGCAGAACTGCAAAAGTTTTTATTATTTTTTATTTTTTTATTATTGTTACTCTGAAATAGAAATATCGTTAAATACTCGGCAAAATTACCAGCGAATAGTAATTTTCAGTTTATTTCAGTATAAGTTTATAATATAAGTTTATAACCCCAATTCCCCTAAATTAATACCGCTGAGATCAAAAAGTGTATAACTGAATCACTACGCAACAACTGTGAATCTATGCAACATCAATTAATGCTGTCATTTAATTTTTTTAAAACTTATAAATGAATTAACGTATTAAGTTGTTTTTTTTTTCTTTAGAGTTTAATTTTTATTAAAACTATTAATCCCAGTTGAGAAATTAAAAATATACACATTGGAATTCATTTCTTATTCCATGAACATCTGTCCGGTAAACTGTAAAAAAAATGATGCCCCTCAATTCATAGTCTACCTTTTTTTCTTTCTTTTTCTTCCAAGGAGACAGCACATGTTTAATCTAAGAACGGAATTTTCTTATTTCCATTGATTTTAAAATAGAAATTCGGATCTTTTTTTCTCTTTTCTTTCTTTCTTTATCTTTTTCTTTCTTCCTTTCTTTCTTCCTTTCTTCTTTTCTTTCTTCCTTTCTTTTTTTCTTTCTTTCTTCCCTTCTTCCCTTCTTTTTTTCTACCTTTCTTTCATTCTTTCTTCTTTTCTTCCTTTTATGCTTTTCTTTCTCCTTTTCTTTCTTCCTTTCTTCTTTTCTTCCTTCCTTTCTTCTTTCTTTCATTCTTTCTTCTTTCTTTCTTTCTTTCTTCTTCTTTCTTCTTTTTTTCTATCTCCCTTTCTTCTTTTTTATTCCTTTCTTTCTTCCTCTCTTCTTTCTTCTTTCTTTCTTTCTTTCTTTTCTTTCTTTCGCTTTCTTTCTTTTTTCTTTTCTTCTTTCTCTTTTTCTTTCTTCTTACTTCTTTTTCTTTCTCCCTTTCTTCTTTTTTATTTATTTCTTTCTTCTTTCTTCTTTTCTTTCTCCTTCCTTTCTTTCTTTCGTTCTTTCTTTAATTTTTTCTTTCTTTTTCTTTTCTTTTTTCTTTTCTTTTCTTTTGTCGTTCTTCTTTCTTTCTCTTCTTTTCTATCTCTCTCTTCTCCTCCCCCCCCCCCGTATTTATCTACTAACAATAGTTTTTGCAACTGTGCCTAACGATTTAAGATAATACAAAAACATTTCAATTATAAAATCTTAAATTTAGAAAAAAAAACAATTTCGATGACGACTTGTGTCTGACCAAAATATTTCGCAACCAGATTAAAAGAAACGCGAACATTTTTCTTTATAGAAAAAAAATTCATTGCAGTAGAATTTGATCTGCCAGATTATAATTAGATGATTAAAAAGAAAAGTTGAATCAGATGAATTATCAAATTCTGGGTAAGTTTTGTCGAACTGGACATTACTGAATTCTTGTTTTAATTCAAGTCCACGAAAACGGGCACGTGCATGTTATGTATTAATAGTTCACTCTCACCCTCGTATATATTAATATATATATATATATATAATATATATATATATATATATATATGTATATATGTGTGTGTGTGTGTGTGTGTGTGTGTTGTGTATGTGTGTGTGTGCATATCATTAGAATGTATACACACACACACACACACACACAAGATGTAAGCATTAGAATTGTATGCACACACACATATTACACATATTTATATGCATATCATTATAATTTATACGCATATTATATATATATATATATATATTATATATATATATATATATATGCATATCATTATAATTATATGCAAACACCCACACACACACACATATATAACATGCAAACACACGTATATAATATATATATATATAATATATATATTATATATATATATATATATACACACACACACACATATATATATATAATATATGCAATATATATGTTTAAAAGGCGCGTGACTTAACGGAGAAGGCAAATTTTGAACGTCGATAAAAATAGTTACCCGAATAAGTCGTAATCATGAATGAATATAAAAGTGCCCAATACGTTTGTACAACTGGCTTAGAATGTATATATGTATATTACATACACAACACACACACATATAGAAATATATATATATATATATATATATATTATAATATATATATGTGTGTGTATGTGTATGTGTGTGTGTGTGTGTGTGTGTGTGTGTGTGTGTGTGTGTGTGCATACAATTATAATGAATAGCATTCCGATATATGCAAGACAAAAGTTGTTAATAATAATTACTGATTAGATAGCGTCACACTTGAAATACAAAAGTAAGCATTAATTATACTCTTTTGTCCTGGTTTAATATCTCAACTAAAAAGGCAAACAAAACAAAACAAAAAAAAAAAAAAAACTAAAAACAAACAACAATAAAAAAGACCCCCTGAGGATCTAGAAACGAATACCATCGACCCAGCACCTCAAAACTTTTTCAAAGTTTAAATTCTGTCTATTTGCAAAAACTTTCTTACTTAAGCGAGTGGGTAAATCACTCTCCCATAATTAATTCACCTGCTAAAGCAGTAACGGCATTAGATTGCTACACCTATCATCAACATTAACAGGGTTCTGATCAACGAATGTTTATATGCATGTATATATGTGTGTATATATGTTAAGTAAATGTTTTAAATGTACGTGTATAAGGCACATTTTCTTTCATTCTTTTCTCTCACTAAACGTATCACAATTTGCAGAAATTACACGTTTGCTAGAAGGTATTAATTGTTTTATAACTTAAATATAAGTAAATAATATACATTTATCATATCTGAAAACTATATAAGTAAAATAAAGAGATATATTTATACACGAAAACAAAACTTGCGAAACAGTCTCTATTTTTTTTCTGTCTGTCTCACAATCTAACACACACGCACCTACTTCCCACCACACACAATGCAATGGTAAGTATATTAGTTTCACACACACCAGTAAGTGTTAGTTCGTTCCTAATTGAGTGTTCCATAACTCTCAATACTTTCTTAGGCGCGTGGTGTACTGGTTACAGTCGTAGGAAAAATGGACTCGTCGACCCGAGTTCAATCCTGGACGAAGCCACAGTTCACATAGCGCTACTACCCTGGGGAAAGGTATGAATTCAACTATTTCTCCTCTAGCTATGTATAAATAGTTGGGCAGACTGGGTTCTTTAGCCTTGATTAGACAACCAGTCTAGGAGAAGAAAAACTCTGAATTCAAGCCTCTTAAATCTCCGCTTGGGGTGGTCACTACTTAGAATAGGCTCAGGCCTACTTAGTGATCTATTTCATTTTTTTTAAATATTATTTTTAGCGTCTTTTAGTTCAATTCAAGGCTAAATGGAAAGGGCTTACCTAGTAAGTTAGCACTTTGACAATAAGTAAAGTCGTCGGGGCGGCCTAATGTCGGTATCAGCCAGACAGCGAGGGAGTCTATCCCCTTTTCAATAGCGCTAGACCAAGGAGATTATTTTTGCATCTGAGGTGGAGCGCCACATCTACCACCAGCTCCTCACTTTACCGCACAGATCCCTGTGCTACTCATATGCTGAGTTGGCGAGGGCCGGTATCGAACCCGGAACCTGTGTTCGATCATCAAATTTTGACTCCAATCGGACCCGGGTATGACGTTAAACTCTATCTAATGGTGAAGTTCCAATTCTGGAGCTCTGGGGAATGTGGAGTACCCCTTCATCACCATTGCTCCCTTGTCCACTCTGACCTGGAGTGGCAGTACCTGTTAGGGTCCCATCTATCGGTTGAATAGGAAAAAAAAGTTAAAGAAATTTTGAATACCCATCAAGAATGAATAAAAAATAACATCTTTGGCATATAATAACCCAACAAGGGTTGCCATGCCATAAAATCTATCGACTATCGCAGCTACAAGATCCATTTCAAATGCTTTCAGAACTTTTAAGGAATCGATGAACTGTCACAAAAAGGACAACAAAGAGTTTACTGCCATCAGTTATGTGTTCGTCCAAGTTAAGCGTGGCTAGTTTTCAGGTAGGCTACCCTCATCAGACACCAGGTACTGTAAATAGCGTGTGGCTTTGTATCAGAAAGAAAAAAAGAAAAAGTAAAATTTATTAGATAAACAAAACATATTTGGGATCCTTATATTAGCAATTCATTTATACTAGTAGGGCCTGAGAATCCACCACAATATGATGATTTAATTATTACAACGTTTGATATGTTTACTTAAGAGCTATTGCATATATAGTTCAATACGCAAAAAGTATAATAATCTTCATGATTTAACTCACTCTTTTTCCTTTCCTTCCTTCCTACTTTTAATCTTTTCATTATGTTCGATTGAAATATCGCTTCCGCACGTCTACCCCCTCTCTCTTTCTTTCACTTTTCTTTCTTTCTTTCTTTCTTTCTTTCTTATTATATTCTTCGGTTTTTATTATAAAGAAAGAAAGGGAGCGAAAGGGGCATGCGATATAAAAAAAATACAATAAGAAAGAAAGAAGGTAAAAGAAAGATAGAAAGAGGGGGTGGACGTGCGGAAGCGATAACACTAATCTATTTCAATTGGACATAAAGAAAAGGGGAAAAGAAGGAAAGAAAGAAAAAATCTTTTGATTTACCCAATTAATTCATTTATTTGCAAGTAAATTTTTTTATACATATCATCTTCAATTTCTATAAATATGATAACTAAAAATTCACTCTATTATTCATCATTTTTTTATACATTTCGATATGATATTAATTTGCATTCTTTTCCATCCACATATCTTATCATAATGAAGATAATGTAACTGTCTGTAACCAAAACTTAGTTACCAATGATATCCTGATTCCCTTAGTTATTTAAGTTATATTCTAGTTATTCAACAAAATATGTGCTCTGATGGAGACCAGTGTCTTTTACAATTGTCTTCATTTTAATTTTAAAACGATTTCAATTGAATTGCAATTTATAAACCCCACAGGTTCAAACAGATATCTGTTAGCATAATATTTAATATTGTTTTTTCTATTGCTATATCGGCTGGTCACGTTTGGCCCTAGCAACTATATGATTGCTCCAACCCTATTGCCCTTGTGGCAAGCCCCAACCCTTTTTATCATATGGGTGCTAGAACGTGGTGGCTGAGGGTCTACATGTCCTGGGAATGACGTTAAACTCTCTGATGGCGAGGTTCCAGTTCTGGAGGTTTGGGGAATGTAGAGCACCCCTTCATCACCATTGCTCCCTGGTTCACTCTGACCCGGAGTGGTAGTATCTGTTAGGGTCTCATCTATGGGTTAAATAGAAAAATGTATTTATAAAAAAATGAGTATCCATTAAGAATGAATTTATTTCAAAACTTTATTGGCATTAAATGACCCACTGAGGTTGATATGCCGTAAAACAAAACAAACCAAGCTATTGCTATACATTATTTTAGTCTAAATAAATCGGAAATTAAATCCGGGTTGGGATTAAAATCCGGTCTCTTTAATCCATGGAAATTTTTCTTGAAATATTTTCGGCTGTTGATTCCTTAAAATGTGCTGACTAATAGAGAATAATGTTTATTAGAAGAAAAGTCGGAGGAGGAGGAGAATCCTTTGAGAATGAGTGAGAAACGGAGGAGGGAGGAGGGAGTTACAAGCACAATCAGTGCTTCTGGGGTTATCTGAGAGAGGGAGGCGGCCATGAGAGGGGGTACAGGAAAAGCAATTCATTGAAGGAGAAAAGAAGGGAGCAAGTTCAAGGGCAAAAAAATCCTTTAGGATTAAGTAAGAAAGGAGCTTGGGGGGGGGGGCAATCAATTGCTCTTTGGGATTAGTGAAAAAAAAAGAAGCAATACGAAAGGCTGATAATCTTTTGTGGATTAGTAAGGAGGGAAAGAGATTAGAACTATGTTAAATTGGGGTTAATGATTACCAAGGAGTAAGGGAAGGACAATCAATCGTTTTGGATTAGTAAGGTTGGGAGAGGAGAGAGAGAGAGAGAGAGAGAGAGAGAGAGAGAAGAGAGGGGGAGATTAGAAGAACGTTCAATCCTATAAGGATTTGTAAGTGGGTGAGGGGGTAGGTGGAATCAATCCTTTTGGTATTAATAAGTTGGAGAGAGAGAGAGAGAGAGAGAGAGAGAGAGAGAGAGACAGATAGACAGACAGACAGACATACAAGACAGAGAGAGACAGAGAGACAGAGAGACAAAGAGACAGAGAGAGAGCCCCCCTCTCTCTCTCTAAAGATTAGAAGAACGTTCGATCCTTTAAGGACTAGTAAGTGGTGAAGGGGGTAAATACAACAATCCTTTTGGTATTATAAGGTTGAAGAGGAGGGAGAGAGAGAGAGAGAGGGGGGGGAGAAAAAGAGAGAGAGAGAGAGACAGACACACAACAGACACAGACACAGACACAGATAGACAGAGTAGAAGGACATTAAATCCATTGAGGATTAGTAAGGGCGGGGAGGAGATTAGAACGGTGTTAAATCCGTTAAGGATTATTTAAGGGAGTAAGGGAAGTGTGTGTGTGTGGGGGGGTTGAGGACAATTAATCCGTTTGGGATTAGTAAAGGAAGGAGAAAGAGTAGAATGAATGTTTAATCCTTTAATTCGTATTAAGGGATTTAGAGAGAGGGGCGGACAATTAATCCTTTTGGGATTTGTAAGAAAGGGAAGCAGAATAGGAGGACGTTCAACCTTTTAAGGATTAGTAAAAGAGTGATGGGGGTAAGGGAAGGATAGTCAATCATTTTGGGATTAGTAAAGGTGGTAAGGATAGTAGAAAGGATGTTCGATCATTTAGGGAATGATTGAGATAGGGAGAAGGATCATCAATCCGGTTAGAATTAGTGAAGGAAAGTGTAAAGAAGAAGGGTCTATTGAGGATTAAGAAGAGAAACATTCAGGAAAATAATACATTGTGGTTTAATAAGAGAAAGGAGATAGTCAATCTTTTGTAGTAGTAAGGTTGAGAGGACAGAGAGAGAGAGAGAGAGAGAGAGAGAGAGAGGAGAGAGAGAGAAGATGCAGACAGACAGAGACACAAAGAGAGAGAAAGATAAAAGAAAGACAGACAGACAGACAGACAGTGACGGAGAGAGAGAGACATCATTCGTAATTGGTATTTGAATGTTTAAAACTCATTTTTAACCCTAACAGATTTATCACTCCAGAGTAAAGACGTTCAATCCTTTGAGGGTGAGGGGTAAAGGCAATCAATCCTTTTAGGATTAGGTAGAGAGAGAAGAGAGAGAGAAAGAGAGAGAGAGAGAGAGAGAGAGAGAGAGAGTAAAAGAAGGTTCAATCCACTGAGGATTAGTAAGGCAGTGAGAAGAGTGGAAAGATAATCCACCCTTTGAGATAAGTGAGTGATGTAGAGTAGAAGAACGTTTCAATCATTTGAGGATTACATAGGGAATATACCGTCATACATTTACATATACAAGCATATACAAACCTACACACCATTTCTGATTGTTGTTTTTTTTTTTGTCTTTCTGCGCAAGTAGGAATTTACCCAACCCGTTCGCTACCGGTAGGATGTGACACAAAGTCACTAGTATGGAGCATTCAACGAGGATCGAACTCGCTATTCCGTAGTAATGGATCTGCGAGATTGGTTGGCAGCCTTCCGTCTACGAGAGACGATGGAGTAGTGTCAAAGTTTTTTCTTCTTCACTTTGAACTACGTAGCCTGGTTGGTTTCATGTGGAGGATAAGCTGTTGCCCATGCAGCAAATACCCTCTCTCCACACTGCCGCTGTGATCCAAAGGAAACGTAAGGAACCAATGCAGTTTGGCAACGGTAGTGTCGCAGGAGTTGATAGGTAACACTGGATTTCAGCATCACACCACCTTAGGGACTCCGACTCCGGCTCCGGTTGTAGGGGGTTTAAGGAAAGCATTAAGGGTTGGGGTTTTTTGTGTGTGGGGGTTAAGTGATATTTTTATGGACTGGATACAAATACAGAGAGATTATTTTAATAACAAAAAAAAACTCACTGCGAGAATACCTTGCTAACCATTGCACCATGATGGGGCACCATGTTTTTTTTTGTTTTTTTAAAATTTAATCTTCGGTGACTGAAGGAAGTCATTTATTTTTTAATGAAAGATAAATCAATACAGTAGAAGGTCTAGAATTATGGGAATGGAGAAAATAACATTTAAAGGGAAGGCATTGTCCGACATTTTATTTCATAGTCCTCAAACAACTCCACCCCCTGTCGGTGGGGCTTTAGAATACGCCGACTGCACCTCTGAAAGGGAAGACCAACTCTTTGGAGCCACATGTTGGCCTTGGGTGGTGACCCGTGATGCTTAAGTATAGAACCCTGGTGTCTGAGCAGTCCGATACATGCAACACCTCTCACTTTGGCCCTTACTAGCCTAGACGGGCGATCGGAGAGCCCTCCCCCGGACCAATCGGCTGGTCACGTAAAGCTCTAGCACCTATATGATTACCCCGTCCCTATTGGTTTAATGGCAAACCACCAACCCTTTTTATCATATATGTCCTAGAAGGCGGTGGCAAAGTGTCATAATATCCTGGGTATGACGTTAAACCCTATTTGATAGTGAAATTTCAATTCTGGAGTTCTGGGGCATGTGGCGTACCTTTCGTAACCATTACTCCCAGTTCCACTCGGACCCGGAGTGGCAGTACCTGTTAGGCTCCCATCTATGGATTAAGAAGAAGAAAAAAATGCGTTTTGAAAAATGTGTTTTAAAGAATTGAGTTTAAAAAAAATTTCGATGCCTATCAAGCATTAATAGAATAAAACGTCTTCGGCATAAAATAACCCAACAAGAGTTTACATGTCATAAATCCAACAAACCTCCATTGAATACTCTGATGTTCATTCTTTGGGTGTGTACTCTGGCCGTTCAATCCTTCATCCTCCGTTAATATTACGTATGCCTGAGATATACAGCCTATATTTATATATTGACGCTTTAGAATGTATTATACTAGTTTTTTAATATATAGCCTTATCCGTTCATTATCTCCTCGCCCTTACATGTTATTACTCATCCCACTTCCAAATTCTCATACAAGACAAGCTAACTACTGAGCTCGCCATCTCCTATGAGAGAAACGGACAGACACAGAACATATTCGGACCGATCGGGACACGGTTATTTCATCCTAACCTTATTGACGGCAAACTGTATTTCTGCCGAAAGCGCGTCGTACTGAAACCTTTGTGGACTGTTATTTTATCCATCACTCCTGTCATCTACATCAAAGATGGCCCTGAAGTTAGAGAAGGATCGATACAACACAGGCTCGATCCGATTCATAGTAATTCGTAACCAGTCTTCAGATCATATAATATACTATATATATATTATATATACTATATAATTATATACCTTATTGTTTGGTGCTGTGTGTTTGCCTGTTGTGCTGTGATGTGTAAATGACTCCTTAAATTCATTTGTTAGATCACATTCAGAATCAAATCATTGAAGTGGAGGCTTCCTAGATAATCTACGGTCGGGTTCCTCGTGAAATATGATTAGATGTTGCAATACCCGAGTTTTGACTAATTAGTACTTTAAAAGCGGTCTACCCAATCTCAACTGGGAAAGAGGAGAGAAACACTGGCGTAGGTGACTTTGTTAATTTTAGATTTTCAGAATCCTGTGGCATCTTTGTTAAGAATTCAATGCCTATTGATTCCTATGTATATTTCATTATATTTTCAAATTCTTCCAGAATAAAAAATCATAAGTGGCTTATAATTATTGCACAATAAGAGACTTTTCGGTAGACTATTTAATTATTTTTATATTATATAGTTAGGCTATAGCGTTTTCGTCGTTTTAATTGTTTCCAATTTTAGTTAGTTTCAATATCGGGGGCATACCATACATGCATACATAGGCAACTTGCCTTTATATGTGTTGAAGCTAGCTACCTGTGCTAGACATCAATACTCTTTGTTGAGGAGCGGACATGAACACAATTTGATGTGAAGGCTTGCAGTTAGCTCCTCGTTATGATTTCCCTTAGTATGGATGGTATCAATTTTAATCTTTTAAGATATTTTCCGTAAATAATGAATCAAATCTTTCATAATTATTTTGCACAAAAAGCAAGAGACCGGTGATATTTAATGGTAATTTATATATATTTACTATATTATTTTATAAAATATGTTTTATTATATATTTATTTATAAGTATACTATTAAATACCACCGGTTAATGCCTTTTTGTGCAATAATATGAAGATTTAATATTAATATATATTATGAAAGGTTCGTCGTCGGTACAGCTCAGACAGTGAAGGAGTTCTCTCCCTATTCCTAGCGCTAATCCTTACATGAGATGCGATTTAATAGTCGTCTGAGGTGGAGCGTCCATCAGCCAAATCCATCTCATAAGCCTTCCTTACTTACCGCATACAGATCCCTGTGCTACTGCATTATGCTAGGTTGGTGTAGGCCGGTTATTCGAACTAGGAAGTGGGCTTGTGGTTTCTAAACGAACGCTTCTATCCGAGATCTCAGCTAACCCGGCCTTTCAATGAACTTTGAAATCACTTTGTGCCGTCTATTTAATTGTCTCGATCATCGACTTTTGTGACTCCAATCGGACATTGACTTCTATACTATTTCAATGTCCCGTGGTATGACGTTATAATCTATGCGTAAAGGTGAGTTCGCAATTCTGGAAACTTATGTGGGGATGTGGAGTACGCCTGTTCTCACTATTAGCTCCCGGTCCAGCGTCTGACCCGGAGTGCAGAACCTGTTAGGGTCCATCATTATGGGTTGCAATAAGACAAAAAAAAGTTTAAAAAAAATGAATCCCATTCAAGAATGAATAAGAACATTGCTACGGCATAGGTAATTAAACCCAATCATAGGTGTTGCCAGGTGCAATACAATTAATTCGATCGTATCTTCGCAGCTACATAGATCCATTTCAGATGATGCTTTAGGAAGCTTTTAATGGAACTCGATAGGACTGTGTCATTAAAATGGAACAATTCTAGAAGAGTTAGCTTGCATTATTGTTATGTGTTGTCGTGCCAAGTTAAGCGTGCGTTGTTTTTCATAGGAAGTTGGCGAGGGCCGATACGGAACCCGGAACCATTGTGCTGCCTACCGAAACGTCCTATATCCTGACTTTGTAGTCTAAACCGGCCCCTGTTACTTTGTGCGTGTAATTGTTTTAGTTTCGTAGTTCTAATCCGGACGATGACATTTATAACATCTACTTACAATACTAGCCCTACAGCCTTTTTCTGATATAGATGTATAGATTTTTGGTATCGATTGCACCGTTCCTTTTTTTTTTTAGTGTTATAGAATTGTGTAATATGTTTTCTTTCTTGAAATCACAAGACGTTTTCTCTTCTCTTTTCTGACGTTTCTTCTGAAATATTCCATGTTGGAGATATAATTTTCTGGTCGCCCCCTGTGATTCGTTGTTGCGATAACTTTATATGATGCGATACAAACCACTCATGTTATATTGATTAACGCTCGATAAATGTTGACGTCAAATAAGATATCCTAAACGATGTAATCATGACGCCATAGACAGGCGATTGAGTCTTCGCTCATATTAATCAGACTTCAGATGTACTATGAAATCAGTCGTCGCCGACCAAGTTGAAGTGACAGTTGGCTTCCAGGCGTAGTGGTGTTGGTCGTGTTGTTTGTATGTCTGCTACCAACTTGGGAACTTGACGAGGCGGCTGGGAAAAATAGGCTGGATGGGGAGCATGCACAAGCCGTGCTGCTGTGCGATCTTGGCAAATCGTGGAAAGCAACGATCCACAAGAAAAGCAGCTATAAGCGGTCACCTGCCCCCTGATCACGAGAAAGCTATCGAGCAAGTATAAAACCGATACAAGACATGCTGGACACTGCTGGAAAGTAAGGATGAACTCATGAAGCGCGGACGTGTGGTTCGCTTCGTGGATAAAAAGCATCTAGTATCATACTAGTGCAGGTCGTCCAGCAAAGACCTTCATAGACCAACTCTGCCGTGGATGACTGCATGTCTGTGCGAAGGACCTCCCGCGGGGTCAAATGACTATGAGGGATGGGTGTGTGCGCATGAGATTGTCTGGAGATCCGCCACTGCTGTGGCTGCGACATGATGCTATGTTAATGAGGATGATGATAGTGATGATGATGAAACTATATATACTAATGCTGGTGTGGTTGTGGACCGCAGACCATTGTCAATCTTGTTCGTAATACTGGAAAAGTAATGGCCGGTCGCATTTTAAAAATACTCTGACACCACAGTGCCTTGTGACCTACGTCCTCTCTCTCTCTCCTCTCATCTCTCCGTCTCGCTCTCTTGTCTCTCTCTCTCTCTCACTCTCTCTCTTTCTATTTCCTCCTCTTCTCCCCACCTCCATCTGCTGGTCTTCTCTTCTACTTTCTTTGTACTTCAAGATTAGACTGTGACAGTAATTGATAGGCTGCTTACTATGTAGCTCAGTCGGTAGAGCGTCCGACTAGAAACCTCAAAGATCCGTCGGTTCAATACCGGCCCTCGACCTTAGTACTCAGGCGTAATCAGTATGCACAGGATATGGTGCGGTACCAAGTGAGAGGCTATAGGCTTAGTCGGGAGGCCCGGGTTCAGACGCTAACACAATCGATTCTGGTCTTGGCGCTAGTGAAAGGGGAGTCGACTAGCCGCTGACTGGCTGATAATTGATTTAGAACGCGCTCCCGAAGTTTTGTGTTTTCGTCGACTTTACTTTTTTTACTTTTATTATGTAAGCTGTATGGCCACTTACGACTAGGACTGTCGAGAGAATGATGGCCGATATTGGGACGGGTGACCAAGAGAGAGAGTAATGGAAGAGAGAGAAGGAGAGATTGATTGAGAGAGATGAGAGATAGGAGAGAGAGAGAGGGGGGAACCCGGATATCTATGAAGGCATCATAATGTAGGG
Organism: Doryteuthis pealeii; assembly: GCA_023376005.1. Lineage (NCBI taxonomy): Eukaryota > Metazoa > Mollusca > Cephalopoda > Myopsida > Loliginidae > Doryteuthis > Doryteuthis pealeii. The sequence continues at coordinate 17,438,536 of CM042139.1, forward strand.
TATGTTGTGGGGGGTTTCCCAACTTCACCATCTGGTTAACCTTTTATGCCTAGGGTTTGCGGAATGGGCCCTGATCATTCAATAAGATTATTCTTGCGCAGCCCAATACGCGCGTGTCAGGCTTTGGACGTGTACACGCTGCATCCGCCAGGACCTCTAACAAAGTGATAAGTATATAAAATAATAGATGGATTGGTGTTCTATCAGCAGAATGTGTCGCACGCCTCTGATAGCAAACCATTGAAGCTAGCATCGCCACAAGAATTAACGTGAGATTACGATCACCTGGCCCTTCTCTGAGGAGCGACAAACATCCAATGAGAGCGAAGGAGCAAGGATATTGGCTGGACACCTCAGCTGAGAAGCCAAAGGGGGAAAAACTCAGTGAGTGATGTTTCTCTCAGTGATATCATCCACATGCATGAGGTTTTACCAGTGAATCAGGGTTGACCAGCCAAAAGTAACTAATCAGATCCGCTCCTGTGCGGATTTGGAGTTTACCCAGGGTAAGTACCTTTGATAGTAATTAGGGGCGGTTGGCAAGAAGAGAAAGTCTACAGGACTAGGTATGCTGACACATTAGATTTAAAGTTATTTGGGCTTCCTGGATGATCGAACTAGCTATTGGTTCATAGACAGAGATACTAACCAGGTGTTATTAAACTCGATCTTGCCTGTTATCGGTCGAAATGTGCAGCGGTTCCTTCGCTAGAGTCACGCGAAGTTAGCAGTCGTGAACCTGTTTCATAATTAATTGTGTTGACCAACTTTTAGAACTGCTAGTCTTATTTGCGACCTGACTCTTTTTGCTTATTCAATAAATGACTTGTTTAGGCATTTAAGATATACCGAAATGGGTTGATTATGCCGGTAATGAAAACTACCGACTAAGCTGTCCACTCACATCGCGATTAATGACGGCCCCTGATGGAAGTATAGTATAGTTTTAAGCATGTAAGAGTTTTGATGAAACATCTTTATGTTTGTAAAAATTATAAAGAGATGTTAGATACTTATCCTTAATATAATCTAAAGAATTGTATATATAAATATATTATATAGATATATATTAATAAGAATAGAGTTGAGAATATGGTGCTTAATGTGAAGTCTGTACCTAATTTTGAAAAATTAATGAGTTAATTATTCAATCAATTAGGTCGGTCTAAGTTAATATTCAACAATGTAAGGCCAAACAAATCGAGTAAAAATTCTAAATCCTGATGTACATTTTCGTCCTATTAAGGCTCATCATTGCAGAGCTTAGTGACAGGCAAGAGATCCGCTTTTGTGTGTATTCGAATCCCTTGACTGTATAGCTGACAGGCGGGGACTCACCATGTCTATTCCTACTTCCAGATTTTACGTTGTTTAGAAGTGTTATATTCCACTTATGGTGACTTATATATTCGATAGTTATGAGAAGTTAAATGAACAATGTGTTTTTGAATATATATATAATATAGGAGATTAAGTTATAGTATATAATATAGCCGAATCTAGGTTAGTGATAAGTAAGACCGTACTAAGAGGCGTGGTACGTTTCAAAATCAGGTTTCTGTTGGCATGAATATATATATAAGTTATAAGTTATATATATATAGGTTTTATGCTTGAGAGAGAGAGAGAGAGAGAGCGAGAGAGAAAAGAGAGAGAGATAAGGAGAGATAGATATAAAGTAGCCCATTAAGTAAGCCTTAATGAGAGAGAGAATTATTCCTAAGGTTTCTCTATATTGTGATAATGCAGGATTAAATTCTGACTGCCAGGGTTTGGTGCAAAATTACATTTTAATTCTAAAATTCCTCACAAATTTGTTATGTACTATATATATATATTAGCTACTATATATAATATAGTATAATATGAGCGAATTACGAAAAACGTCTTCCACCTACAAGTTTTCTCGGTAATGAATACTCGCCAAAAAATAATGTTCATAGGCAGTTTAAAGTGGAATCTCTTTCTTAATACCTGATATGTTATACTATTGGCAGATTTTTTGCAGGCACACAAAGTTCAAACGTTTTTCTCAAACCAATTCCTTGAAATTGACGAATTAGAAATATAAAGAGGCAAACCTTTAGATAACCGGCTTTGAGAATCTTTATTCCTGTGTTGTATATCGCTCGACTATATCATAGAAACCCGTTAAAAAAACCACTTTTCTTGTCCAAAAAAGATATTGACGCTTGTTTGTATTATTAACTAGTGCATGACAAGTAGTGTAATATATATATTAACGTGATTATAGTAGTATTATATAATTAGAGTATAGATATATATACTATATAATGGACTCTCTTCGGAACGATTTCGACGCATTGAGAGCTCGATCGCAGTTATCAACCAACACAGTGATATTATTTCATAGTGGGGTAATGGCTGTGAAGGTAACTAATTCCTGCTACTTTGTGTAACAGTCCATGATGGAAAGTAATGGTGCATACGAATGGCAACCGAACCCAATCAATCTGACAGACCCATCACGAACTTTGAGTATCAGAGAATAATATCCGCCTCATCACAGATCTGATGTACTATACCCAACGGTATTAAGAGAGTCCAGTCTGCCTACTACTATATACAAGCACATAGCTGAGGAGTAATATAGTGGATCCTAGATACCAGTTTACATCCAATAGTGATTGAGGCCGCTATGTGAAATGCCATATGCAGCTTCGTCTAGGAATTGAACGTCGAATCGACTGAGTTCCATTTGTCCACGACTCTAACCCAGCGGGCGCCTCTCTCTCTCTCTCTCTCCGCCTCTTCTTCTCTCATCCCATCTCTGTCTATAATATAATATATATATATATATAATAATATGTTGTGTGTGTGTGTGTGTGTTGTGTGGAAATTAAAGCAAAAGACACATCTCCTGTTTCAACAATTTATTTTGATCTTTCGCAGTTTTCTGTCACATTTTTAAATATTTGGGGGGAATTCGTGATAAGCCCCCAAAGTTTCAAGTCCGAGTACTATCGGCACTTCGAAGTGCCATCATCAGGGGATGCGTCCACGTTTTTTTTTTTTTTTTCGGCAACTTCGAAGTGCCGAAAGTATATCTTTGACTTGAACTGCCTGAAAAAATTTAAAAAAAGAAACCTTGGAACGCAGCACCCTGATGATGGCAGCTGCTCGAAGTGCGAAAGTTACCGGCGACTTGAACCTTTGGTGGACCTTTCAACACGCGAATTCACCCAAATCATAAAAGTTGGCAGAAAACTCGAAAAGATCAAAAAATACCAAAATGTTAAACAGAGATGTGTCTTTTGTTTAATCTACATGTATAAATGAAAGATATGCTGCTGGAGCCGCAAGATACACACCACACTTACACTCACACACACACACACACACACACATATATATACTATATATATAAATATATATATATATATGTGTGCTCTGAGATTTTTATTTAGTGCGTTCTTGGACGTACATATTGCTTTAAAAAATGAGTCCCGGGAATTAATGGTCCCAATTAAATTTTTTATTTAATGGTTGTAGGGTTTTTTATTATGATCTGGGGGGAACAACTAAGCCGCTCTAATTCCTACTTGTAACACTAGTCCTGTGTGATTAATTTTTTTAAAATTAAAAAAAATTTTTTTTGAAATTGTTTATTTACCATAGCTTGAAATGAATGAGGGAGGAGACAAGGAAAGATCACTGGGATCGCATGGATACGAATTTACTGCGATCCCTTTAATTTTTGTGCGTCAGGGACGCAGAAGTGTACCTAATCAGTATATAGTGATATATTGAATGCATCATCGACAGACACGTCGTTTCGGCGTTTCATCGGCTCCTTCCTCTGGCTAGGGTCCGAACGTCAGACTGACCGAAGGTGTTGTGTGTGTTTGTGTGTGGGAAAAAAGTTCTTGAATCAGAATCATCTGAACACCGAACTAATCTGGTCTTTTTGTATATATATATATATATAATATATATATATATATATATATTATATATATATGACAGAAAGACCAGTTGTGTTCGGAATGATTCTTGTTCGAGAACCTTTTCTCCAACAAGACAACAATACACTCACAACACTTCACGCAAAACACACAATCTCTCTCTCTCTCCCCATCCTCGCTCTCTCATCTCCTCTCTCATCCTCTCTCTCTACTGATATATAGTATATATATATATATATATATATAATATATTGATAGTATATATGTCAACCAACATTTGATTAAGGCAAAATAAAATCCTCTATTATTTTCAGGTTTTTTTCTTTTTTCTTTTCAAGTTTTTTCCGAACATTGTTATTGTAACCTGAAAAGTTTAGTTACTCGAAAGATGTTATTATTGGTAAAACTCAAGTACTTTGTGGTTCTTTTCTCGTTTCCCAACCATTACCAAGGCTGTTTATATTTGTCTAACATCATTTATCAAGACTATTTATTATCTGACTAACTATGGTTTTGGCTTTTGCTGCTAGGTGGTATGAATATATATAAATTGAGGTGTGTCTAAGAATAACTATTCGGAAATTTGAAAGTGCTCGATTTACCAAGATAAATAATTACAATAATGTAACGTTAATCTTTTTCTCAGAAATAAGGTTGTCAAAAATTACCCCGATTTTTAAAGCCTGATTACCAAGATAAAAATCAAGAAATGAATGGAACGTTAATTTTTCAGAATAGTCAAGATGGTCAGAAAGTACCGAATCATCTCGATACTTCTTTGACAACCCTTATATATATAATAATATAATATTTTTAAAAATAATATAATATTTTATATACTATATATATATATATAAATATTATATATATATATATTATAAGTAACAGTATCTAAAGTTGTTTTTTTATATATAGATCCAGAACATAACTAAGAAATCCCTGCGCTGTCTTGTGCCGAGTTGCAAGCCATTATTACGCACATATATCACACAGTCGCTTCGATCGTCGTTTTATTTTGATAATTAGATCAATCGTAGACAGACTACACACAGAGTCAATCTTGAAGTAGGAATCTATGAAGAGAGCTGCAGCCTTTATACACTCAACAGGGAGTGTGACCATTATTATCTATATAATTAACAAGCAAAAACTAAACAACAAACCCAAGGTTGAAAAAGTACATTCAGAAAACAAAGGAAGTCTAGTGAAGCCAGTTTCTGGAAGGTTTAGGCGGTTTGTTGCAAATCATCTAGAGTCTCAAAGATTGCAAGAGAATGCATCTGTCAAGATAGTCTTAGGTTTGGTTTTGGTTTTGGTGTGTGGTTTTATTCGGCATATGTCAACTCTCAAGTGGGTATCTAATGCCTGACTGAAAGTTGAAGATATAATCATTTCCTAATGAATACTCAGATTTTTATAAACACATTTACTATTTAATCCATAGATGGGACCCTAACTAGGTTACAGCCACTCCGGGTCAGAGTGGGATGCCTGGGAGCAATGGGGAGTGAAGGAGGTGCTTCACATTCCCCATGTATCTTCAAAACTGAACCTCACCATCAATAGTAAGATTTTAACGTCATTCCCTTAGGATGTCCGGTAGATTTTAGACCTTTGTTCTGAAGCTTCCCTGAAATAGATTATAATTCAAATCTCTAAGCTGTTGTATTTTCTTTACTCATATATTAATGATATAATATTATATATATTATATATATATTATATAGTATATGTAAGATAGAATCCCAAATGACTGGTAAAAAAGGATGATCCATTTTGGATCATCGAAATCTTTGTAACATTCTACTGTACTGCTCTTTGTAGGTGCAGAACTTATAGAGTCATAACAAAGATCTTTATAAATCCCTAAGAGAACTCAATGTAATATAAACTAATGAATTAATTATATACAGGAAGCAAATTAAAACGTTCAAATGACAAAGAAAAACTGTATCAAGCCGTCATTTAACTATTATGGAATTTAATTCGAACAGACTATATATATATATATATAACTATATATATATATATATATAATATATATTATAATATATATATATATAAAGAAACTTGAACACCTTTCAAATATTTACCACCTGGATAAAGAAAAGTACTACTGTTATTTCGTTAATTTCCGTATTTTCTCACTTCTTATTGATGCTGTATTGCTTTATACAAAGATAAATGTTAACACCTTTCAGTGCTCAAGGCATCTTAGAGTGTCTTACTCATACGTTTTCCAAGATTTTATCTCATTTATCTTAAATGTGCTGTTCATAGCCACATATGGCTTTTTAAAAACGTGTCACATGGAAACACAAGAGGCAGATGGGCTATGAAAGGGTTAAGGTACTTGCTTTTTTTTTTTTTTGTCTGGATTTATTTAATAGTCAAATGAGTTTCTTATTTGATTTGTGGTTGGTTGGTTGGTTGGATTTACGCATTGTCAAGCCCATCGGGCTCATTTTAATGCCTAAGACTTTTTTTGCTATTAAATTCTTTGAATGGCTATCAATTTTTTGTAAACTCAATTTTTTTGGTACACGTCTCAATTTAAAAAAACATTTTTAGAGAACTTATTTTGTTCTATTTAAAACAAAACCTAATAGAATGGGTCCCTAAATGTCTACCACTCGTAACAAATGATGGAGAAGCGGTACTCATTTCCATGGAACTTCTCACCATTCAGAGAGTTTTTTAAACGTCATACCCAACAAATAAAGACACCTCAGTCACGCGCCTTTCTTGGCACACATATTAAAAGGGGTTGGGGTTTCCATTAGACCATAGGATCGGAGCAATCCATATAGGTGCTAGGAGCTAATGACGCAGACCGGATTTGATAGAAGGGCCTCTCCGACCGCCCTAAGTATGGCCTAACTACGTGGAGGTGTATTCATGGACTGCCTCCATATCCACTAGGATTCTCGTCCTAAAGCAAAAGTGTCGGTACTCGAACGACCAAAAGTAGCCCGTGGGGGGATCCCTCTCACAGGTGCAGTCGGTGCATTCTAAACCCCCAGTCGAAAGGTGTGTTTTTTCTTATCTTGCTCTACAATTCTAGTTATAAGTTTCTGAAATATTCAACAAGTAACTAGACCGCCCTGTCCGGCTGGGGCTATAGAATACATCGACTGCACACTTTGTGAGAAAAGAAGGCCTCCTCCCCCAATGGGCCACCTGTAGGCCGTGGTGTGGGACCCATTGTAGAATCCTGAGTGGCTAAGGACACTCCTCTAATTTGACCCTTTCTAGGCTAGACATGGCGGTCGGAGAATTCACCCTCCGAAATATCTACTGTCACGTCAACCCAAGCTATCTATATGATTGTCCTGGCCCTATTGCCTTGTGCAACGTCCCAGCCCTTTTATCATATATGTGCTAGAAGGCGTTTGTGTCCCAGGGTATAGACTTAAACTGGCATCTAGTAAGTGAAGCTCCTATTTTTGGAACTCTGGGGAATATTGGAGTACCCCCTTCATTCTCATTGCTCACAGGTCCACTCTGCTCCGTAAGCGCGGTAGTACCTGTTAGGGTCCATCTATGGGTTTAAAATAGAAAAATATGAGTTTAAAAAATTGACATGAAAAAAAAATGAGTATCCATGTAAGAATGTAATAAGAAAAAAAACGTCTTCGCAATAAAACAACGCCAACAAGGGTTGACATGCCGTAAGAGAACCCCACCCAACCAACCACCAGCAACCTGAAATAGTTCAATTTGTCCGTTCAAGACACTAAACGTTTTTACCGAATCGAGATTTCATGAACAAACAAACAAAACACGAATACAAAACGAAACAAACGAACGCTCCAGCATTCTCCCACTCATCAAAAATAACAAAAAAAACAACCAAAACAAAGACTAATTAAAAAGAAATATTTAATAGTGTTAGGGAGAGAGTGTTGACGTGAAACCCTCCCTTTCAGGATTGTAGTCGTGTGTAAATTAGTTCATTCTAGAAAAAAGCTTTTTTTTTCACCCTAATAATAGGGCGCGTTCTGCTTTAACGAAGCGGAATCTCATTATTTCCAAGTACATTTTCAAAGAATGTAATGCAGAGCTGTTTTTTCAATTTTCAACTTTTCTTGAAGTGGAAAAACATCAATCCAAACTAATAGCGAATACGCATTGGTATATAATCAAACAAGCGAGATTTATTTATTTATATTTATCTTATTTATTAGGATCTCCTTAAGCATCCTCAAACCTTTTTACTATAGTCTTATCA
>CM042139.1:17446792-17451792 GCA_023376005.1 Doryteuthis pealeii
ACTCTAATCATTTAATAAGGTCCAAGGCGGACACTACTGGAATGCAACCACATTGTATCTCCAATCAATTTAAGGAAGTCCAATGCGCGACAACTATTGGGAATGCAACCACATTGTATCTCAATCATTTAAGAAAGTCCCAAGGCCAGCGACACTATTATGGAATGCAACCACACTTGTTATCTCTAATCATTTTAAGAAAAGTCCACAGGCGCGACACTATTATGGGAATGCAATCAACATTTATCTTCTATAATCATTTAAGAAGCGGTCCCCAAGGCGGGACACTATTGGGAATGTGCAACCACCTTACTTGTATCTCTAATCATTTAAGAAGGTCCAAGGCGGGACCACTATTTGGCGAATTTGCAACCACATGTATTGTCTCTAATCATTTAAGAGAAATCCAAGGCTACACTATTGCGCGAATGCAACCACATTGCTATCTCTAATCATTTAAGAAGTCCAAGCGCGCGACACTATTGGCCGAATGCAACCACATTCTATCTCTAATCACTTTAAGAATTCCAAGGCGGACACTATTGGAAATGCACACCACATTGTATCCTCTAATCATTTAAGAAGGTCCAAGGCGGACACTATTGGGAATGCAACCACATGTATCTCTAATCATTTTAAGAAGTCAAGGCGGGACACTATTTTGGAATGCAACCACATTGCATTATCCTAGATCATTTTAAGAAGCTCCAAGGCGGACACATTAAGGAATGCCGCGCAACCACAATTGTATCTCCAATCATTTTAAGAAGTCCACATGCGCGACCCACTATTGGGAATGCAACCACATTTATCTCTAATCATTTAAGAAGGTCCAAGGCGGACAACTTAACTATTGGGAAATGCAACCAACATTGTATCTCTAATCATTTAAAAAGTCCAAGGCGCGACCTATTGGAAGGAAATGCAACCACATTGATCTCTAATCATTTAAGAAGTCCAAGGCCGGACACTATTGGGAATGCAACCACATGGTATCTCTAATACATTTAGGAAAGGCCAAGGCGGACACTATTTGGGAAGCAAACCACATGTGATCTCTAATCATTTTAAGAAGTCCAAGCGCGACACTATGGGACGAATGCAACACCACCTATGTATCTCTAATTCCATTTAAGAAGTCAAAAGGCGGACACTATTGGGGAATCAACCACATTGGTATCTCTAATCATTTTTTAAGGAAATCCAAGGCTCGACACTTATTGGGAATGCCAAACCACATTGTATCTCTAATCATTTAAGAAGTCCAAAGGCGTGACACTATTGGCGAATGCAACCACATTGCTTATCTCAATCATTTTTAAGAAGGTCCAAGGCGGACAACTATGGGAATGCAACCAACATTGTAATCTCTATATCATTTAAGAAGTCCAAGGCGGACAATTATTGGGAATACAACCACATTGTATCTCTAATCATTTAAGGGAAGTCCAGCGGACACTATTTGGGAATGCAACCACATTGTATATCTCTAATCATTTAAGAAGTCCAAGGACCGGACACTATTGGGAATGCAACCACATTGTATCTCTAATCATTTAAGAAGTCCAAGGCGGACACTATTGGGGAATGCAACCACATTGTATTCTCTAACATTTAAGAAGTCCAAGGCGGACACTATTGGAAGCCAACCACATTGTATCTCTAATCATTTAAGGAAGATCCAAGGTGGACACTATTGGGAATGCAACCACATTGTAGCTCTAATCATTTGAGGAAGTCCAAGGCGGACAACTATTGGCAATGCAAACCACATTGTTGTCTCTAATCATTTAAGAAGTCCCAAGGCGGGACACTACTTGAGGGAAGCAACCACCTTCGTATCTCTAATCATTTTAAGAAGCCACAAGCGGACACTATTGGGAATGCAACCACATTGGATCTCAATCATTTAAGAATGTCCAAAGGCGCGCGGACACTATTTGGCGAGAAATGCAACCACCATTGTATCTCTAATCATAAGAAGTCCAAGGCGGACACTATTTGCGGAATGCAACCACAATTGTAATCTCTAATCATTTAAGAAGTCCAAGGCGGACACTATTGCGGAACTGCAACCCACATTGTATCTCTAATCATTATTTAAGAAGTTCCAAGGCGGACACTATTGGGAAAATGCAACCACATTGTATCTCTAAATCATTTTAAGAAAGTCCCAAGGCGGACACTATGGGAATGCAACCACATTCGTATCTCTAATCATTTAAGAAGTTCCAAGCGCCGGACACTATTGGGATGCAACCACATTCTATCTCTAATCCCCCATTTAAGAAGTCCAAGGCGCGTCACACTATTGGAAATGCAACCAAACAATTGTATCTCTAATCATTTAAGAAGTCCAAGGCGGACCACTATTGGGAAATGCAACCACATTGTATCTCTAAATCATTTAAGAAGTCCAAGGCAGAACCACTATTGCGGGGAATGCAAACCCACATTGTATCTCTAATCATTTAAGAAGTCCAAGGCCGTGACACTATGGGAATGCCAACCACATTGTTATCGCCAACATTTAAGAAGTCCAATGCGGACACTATGGGAATGCCAAAAAAAAACACCCCCCCACCAAAATTTTGTTTTTTTTATTTTTTTCTTTTCTTTTAAATTTATTTTTTTTTTCATTAAATTTAAGAAGTCCAAGGCGGACACTATTGGGAATGCAACCACCATTGTATCTCTAATCATTTAAGAGAAGTCCAAAGGCGCGGACACTATTGGGAATGCAACCACATTGTATCTCTAATATTTAGAAGTCCACAAGGCGGACACTATATTGGAGAATGCAACCACATTGTATCTCTTAAATCATTTAAGAAGTCCAAGGGCGGGACACTATTGGGAAATGCAATCAATTGGTATCTCTAATCAATTTAAGGAAGTCCAAAGGCGGACACTCATTGGGAATGCAAACCAACCCTGTATCTCTAATCATTAAGAAGTCCAAGCGCGGACACTATTCGGAATGCAACCACATTGTATCTCTAATCATTTAAGAAAATCAAGGCTGACATATTGGGAATGCAACCACATTGTATCCTTCTAATCATTTAAGAAGTCCAAGGCTGACACTATTGGGAATTGCAACCACATTTTATCTCTAAATTCATTTAAGAAGTCCAAGCGGACATATTGGCGAACTGGCAACCCACATTCATTGTTATCTCAATTCATTTTAAGAAGTCCAAGGCGGACACCTATTTGGGAATGCAACCACATTGAATCTCTAAATCATTTTAAGAAGTCCAAGGCGCGACCACTATTGGGAATGCAACCACATTGTATCTCCAAATCATTAAAGAAAAGTTCCAATGCGAGACACTATTGGGAATGCAAAACCCACATTGCTATCTCTAATCAATTTAAGAAGTCCAAGGCGGACACTATTGGGGAATGCAACCACATTTGCTATCTCTAATCATTTAAGAAGTCCAGGGCGGACACTATTGGCGAATGCAACCACATTGTATCTCTAATCAATTTAAGAAGTCCAAGGCGGACACTATTGGGAATGCAACCACATTGTATCTCTAATTCATTTTAAGAAGTGGTCACAAGGCGGGACCACTATTGGGAAATGCAACCACATTTGTAATCTCTAATCATTAAGAAGTCCAAGAAGGCGGACACTATTGGGAATGCAACCACAATTGTATCTCTAATCAATTTAAAAGTCCAAGGCGGACACTATTGGGAATGCACCCACATGTTGTATATACTCTAATCATTTAAGAAGTCCAAGGCGCGAACTATTGGGAATGCAACCACATAATTGTATCTCTAATCATTTATAAGAAGTCCAAGGCGGAACACTATTGGGATGTCAACCACATTGTATCTCTAATCATTTTAAAGAAGTTCCAAGGGCGGGACACTATTGGGGAATTGCAAACCACATTCTATCTCTAAATTCATTTTTAAAGAAGTCCAAGGCGGACACTATTGGAAATGCAAAACCACATTTTTATCTCTAATCATTTAAAGAAGGGTCCAAGGGCGGACACTATTGGCCGAATGCAAACCACATGTATCCTCTAATCATTTAAGAAGTCCAAGGCGGACACTATTGCGGGAATGCCAACCACATTGTAATCTCTAATCATTTAAAGAAGTCCCCAAGGCTGACACCTATTGGAATGCCAACCACATTCGTATCTCTAATCATTTTAAGAAGTCCAAGGCGGACACTATGGGATATGCAACCACATCTTTATCCTACTAATCATTTTAAGCAAGTCCAAGGCGGACCACTATTGGGAATGCAACCACCTTTGTAATCCTCGAATCATTTAAGAAGTCCAAGGCGCGACACTATTGGGGGAATGCAACCACATTGTATCTCTAATCATTTAAAGAAGTCCAATTGCGGACACTACTGGGGAATGCAACCACAGTATGCTTTAATCATTTAAGAAGTCCAAGCGGACACTATTGGGAAATGCAACCACATTGTATCTCTTAATCATTTAAGAAGAAGATCCAAAGCGGACAATATTCGGGAATGCAACCCCCATTGTATCTCTAATCATTTGATGAAGTTCCAATGCGGACCACATATTGGTGGAATGCAACCACATTACGTATCTCAATCATTTGAGAAGTCCCAATGCGGGACACTATGGAATGCTGCAAAAACCACATATTTTTTGTATCTCAATCATTTAAGAAGTCCAAGGCGCGGACAATATTGGGAATGCAACCACATTGTATCTCTATCATTTGAGAAGAAAAGTCCAATGCGGGACACTATTGGGAATGCAACCACATTGTATCTCTAATCATTTGAGAAAAGTCCAATGCGGACACTATTGGGAATGCAACCACATTGTATCTCTAATCATTTCCAAGGTGGACACAATTGAAAATGAGATATCCCTCGAATCACCGCACCCCCCACAAAAAAATAAACACCAACTACACAAAAGACCACAATGGTGTCCAGAAGTAATATTACACCAATACCTACCTCCTCCCATTACTCAACA